>CM064581.1:48407609-48437609 GCA_032716605.1 Paralithodes platypus | reverse complement strand
GCTTCACTGTTCATTGAAAAGCGGTGAATGTTAAGGCTCTCAGCCTATGCCCGAGAGGAAGTAAGTTGGAATATAGAAAAAAAAAAAAAAAAAAAAAAAAAATGTGCGTGAGTGTTGTGTATGTAAGTGTATGACCATATATATATGTGCGTGAGTGTTGTGTATGTAAGTGTATGACCATATATATGTGCGTGAGTGTTGTGTATGTAAGTGTGTGACCGTATATATATATGTGCGTGAGTGTTGTGTGCCCTGCTATTTCTTAGGGTTGTGTACAACGTTTTGACAGAAGAGCCGATTTATTTTAGTTTTAGTCAAGTTTGTTCTAATTACGCCAGCATTGTCGGGCCCGCGCGCTCTCTCTCTTTTGTCTATCTCTATATATCTATATATTTCTATATATCTATCTATCTATCTGTCTATCTATCTGTCTATCTATATATCTGTATCTTTATACATCTATCAATATTTATCTTTCTATCTGTTTATTTACATTAATGTATCTATGCGTATTTGGTACGTTTTATTATATCTTTCTAGTTATAGGCTACCTCTCTCTCTCTCTCTCTCTCTCTCTCTTATCTACTTATACTTTGCATCTATATCATTCTTGTTTGTTGTGTATTTATCCACTTAACTATATATATACCGTATCTATATATTGCGTAATCACATATTTAACTGAAGTTTTGGTAAATATATGTTATTGTATTTATAGATTATAGTTGCGTTACGTACATAGATTATAGTTGCGTTACGTACATAGATTATAGTTGCGTTACGTACATAGATTATAGTTGCGTTACGTACATACATAGATCATACTTTATACATATATTTAGTTTTGCATTTGTGTGTGTGTGCCTGTGTGTGTAGGCTATGTATGTATGTATGAATATAAGTGGAATAAGCAAATCATATCACGTTTTCCTCACAATTACATTTGTCCTCACCAACAAACACACGACTAATCCCGGGGAATGATTGAGGATTAAAGCATTAATCCCGGGGAATGATTGAGGATTAAAGCATTAATCCCGGGGAATGATTGAGGATTAAAGCATTAATCCCGGGGAATGATTGAGGATTAAAGCATTAATCCCGGGGAATGATTGAGGATTAAAGCATTAATTGGTCACTTTCTGTTAAGGGGGGAGGGTTGGTTGTTCTGAACCACCTTCTTCCTCATGCTTAGCCCCGTTAGTTTTCATATTTTTAAGAAGTTCGGCCCATTATCTTGGCAATTTTAACACCTTTCACCTTCACCCCATTTTGTGTCTAAATTTAGACCTTTCGTACAATTTAGGTGTCGATTTGTTCCTGGCGAGCGATAGCGATCCTGTAAAATAGTAACCGGCCTCCGGCCGGGACATTTTGCTATCGAAAAATGTATAATTTCATCTTGAAGGGGGGGGGGTCTTGGGGTGTTATATTTAGGCAAGATGTAGGTCTAGGGAAGAAACTACAATATTAATATAACGATAACTAAATAATCAATTAAATAAAGCCATCCCCCCTTAACCGCATTTAATGATAATCCCATATATATATTTCCTGTTTTATCATTTATATTTTGGGCTGAGTTTGATGTGATTGGTGTTTGTGGATGATTGATTACCAATATTTAACACCGCCTTGGATTGAGATCCTCGGAAATGTTATTGTACGATCGGTGCTCATATTGTTATTGTACGATCGGTGCTCATATTGTTATTGTACGATCGGTGCTCATATTGTTATTGTACGATCGGTGCTCATATTGTTATTGTACGATCGGTGCTCATATTGTTATTGTACGATCGGTGCTCATATTGTTATTGCACGATCGGTGCTCATATTGTTATTGTACGATCGGTGCTCATATTGTTATTGTACGATCGGTGCTCATATTGTTATTGTACGATCGGTGCTCATATTGTTATTGTACGATCGGTGCTCATATTGTTATTGTACGATTGGTGCTCATATTGTTATTGTACGATCGGTGCTCATATTGTTATTGTACGATCGGTGCTCATATTGTTATTGTACGATTGGTGCTCATATTGTTATTGTACGATCGGTGCTCATATTGTTATTGTACGATCGGTGCTCATATTGTTATTGTACGATCGGTGCTCATATTGTTATTGTACGATCGGTGCTCATATTGTTATTGCACGATTGGTGCTCATATTGTTATTGTACGATCGGTGCTCATATTGTTATTGTACGATCGGTGCTCATATTGTTATTGCACGATCGGTGCTCATATTGTTATTGCACGATCGGTGCTCATATTTTAACTTTGTACGGTATTTAATTTTGACGTAGCTTTAGTATTGTTGATATTATTATTATATTATTATTAATTAATATTATTATTATTATTATTATTATTATTTTTATAATATATTATATTTAATTGGTAAGTTAATCAATATATATAAGTATTCCTACATATTATATATACATATATATATATATATATATATATATATATATATACCGGTATATATATATATATATATATAATATATATATATATATATATATATATATATATATATATATATATATATATATATATATACCGGTATATATATATATATATATATATATATATATCTATATATATATATATATATATATATATACCGGTATATATATATATATATATATATATATATATACAGAAGTTTAATGGCAATGATTCTAATAAATAAATTGTATAAATATGAAATACACATTTTATGTAATAACTAGCAGGGGTACCCGGCGTTGCCCGGGTAATCACCATTATCACCATCACTACTACCACTACTACTACTACCATAATCACCATCATCAATCACTACTACCACAATCATCACAATACTACTACTACCATAATCACCGGCCTCGACCTCCCTGTGCCTCATTAAACGGCGACCTCGATTTCGGCCGCTAAATGACCTCCGATTTTGGATCTGACCTCATCCGTACTCCCATTTTGGGGGCTGCGAACACTTTCGTTCCATACACCTTTTCGATCGGAGGCCTCCTTCTGCCCCAAACGGCCATTTTTTGTTAAACCAAAAGATATTTTTCCGATTTCGCGCCCATTTTCTCCGTCCCTTTCAGCCTGGGAATTCTATTTTTTCAATAAAACCTGCCTAGGGACCCCCTTACTATGCATACAAAGTATGAACGTTCTAGCTTAACAAATGTGGCCATGCATAAAGAACACACACACACACACACACACACACACACAGACAATCGAAAATATGATATAGAAGATACATTGGTTTTAAGGATTCAAAGATACAAATGTGCCCACAACTGTTCTCATTTATGAAAGTAGGGAATTAAATTAATCTTATCAATGGTCTACGAGTTGAATGTTTTATGTTCAATATGAGAATCCCTGTTTGTTGCGTGTACCCAGATCCTCTCATCGGTGTGTGTATATGTGTGTGTGTGGAGGAGGGGGTGGGGGTGGGGGGGGGGGGTCGCTTGCGTGTGTGCTAGAGCGGTTAAACGTCACCTCCTTGAAGTCCAGTCAGTGTGTGTGTGGCATGATTTTTACTCTCCCTCTCTCTCTCTCTCTCTCTCTCTCTCTCTCTCTCTCTCTCTCTCTCTCTCTCTCTCTCTCTCTCTCTCTTTTATTAGGATTAAGTCCTGGTCACCTCGCAGGGATCGTAAGATCTGTGTGGCCAGTGTATATATGTAAGTCTATGTAAGTCTCTCTCGCTTGCTCCCTTTCTTTAGCTCTCACTCTCCATTATGTTTATAATTTACTTACGTATGTATGTATAAATGTTTTAACTCTCTACCGGGATTCGAACCACAGACAATCAGGACGAGAGTCCATGGTTTATCAACTAAACCACAATATGTGATAAAGAATAGTTAACCGGTTCCTATTAATATAAAATAAATTGAGAAATCCTAATAGGAGAAAGTATTTCACTCCATACCAAGTCTAGGGAGCCATATATTCCAGAGTACCACACTGGGATGTTTACAACTATTACCACGCAACTCGGGTGGAATTGATTTCATTAAGGTCTCCACCAGCCAAACATAAGAGTTACATCCTGACTGTCCGTGGTTCCAATCCCGGCTAAGAGTAAACATATGTATTCGTGTATCTTAGGTGAA
Organism: Paralithodes platypus; assembly: GCA_032716605.1. NCBI lineage: Eukaryota > Metazoa > Arthropoda > Malacostraca > Decapoda > Lithodidae > Paralithodes > Paralithodes platypus. Next base: position 48,433,484 of record CM064581.1, on the reverse strand, counting down.
TTTGTGAAATCTATACATATATATATATATATATATATATATATATTGAGTATATATCACAAATACACGTGAGCCACTAAATGTTTCTAATCTCTCAGTGGGGTTCGAACCGCCGACCGTCAGGACGATAGCCGACGCTTTGAATGAAATCTATTTCGGCCCGAGTTGCGTCGGGACACTCAGAAATCCTTGTTTGGTATTCTGGAATATGGATCCTACGACTAGGTATGAATTGAAATATATTCGCCTAGTGGGTTTCCCTTCTCCCTAACATAAATAGGATAGAGGGTTGAGTGTCTTTTAGACTGCCGTGGTGTAGTTGATTAAAGCGTCGGCTATCGTCCTGACGGTCGGCGGTTCGAACCCCACTGAGAGATTAGAAACATATATATATATATATATATATATATATATATATATATATATATATCCGATCGGTGTTCAACATTTAAATATCAGGTATCCATGTGATATTGACCACCTTGTATCACGCTACCTGCCTCACTGACCAGCCTTACCTTAGCCACTTATCTACACACACACACACACACACACACACCCTTTACACTACCTTACCTTAGCTACATATACTGTATATTATAGTCACTGATAATTGAGCATATGTACACCAAAATCAGGGCATATCAGGCACGGTGAATGGTACTACTTAACTCCCCCACCATTATTACACTCTCTCTCTCTCTCTGCCCTAAGAACACATCACCAATCACACATAAATGCTCATATACACCACAATCAGAGTATATTTGGCAGAGAGTGGTATTATTTACCTCCTCCCCCCTCCCTCGCCCCCCCTCCTTCCCTCCAATGACGGGTGAATGGGACTCGCCAGCCTTGGTCGGCAACACATCTAGGGGATACAACCTTATAAAAATCCGATTGGATGGGACTCTTTCAGCTTAGGTCGACAACCCATGTAGGGGAGACAATCTTATGAAAATCCGGGTGGATGGGACTTGTCAGCCTTGGTCGGCAACCTGTCTAGGGGAATTAACCTTATACAAAATACTGAAGGGCGGCGCCCTCATCAGTGCCACTTGTAAGTGGCAAACTCTACCATAGATACAATAGATAGATACCACCTACTATATACTCAACTCTCTCACACACACACACACAAACACACACACACTTACACACACACACACTTACACACACACACACACACATATACACACACATACTTACACACACACACACACACACACTTACGCACTCTCTCTCTCTCTTATCCACCCACTCACCAACCACACGTGTCAAAAATCAGCACTGCACTTCCAATAACGTCAGCTCTCTCTCTCGCTCTCATTTAATTACTCTTATCTCCAAATATTGACGGTGCAGTGATCTTGCCCTCACTCACTCACTCAATCTATCTATATATCTATCTAGCTCTCAGTCTCTCTTTCTCTCTCTCTCTCTCTCGCTCTCATTTAATTACTCTTATCTCCAAATATTGACGGTGCAGTGATCTTGCCCTCACTCTCTCTCATTCACTCTCTCTCTCTCTCTCTCTCTCTATATATATATATATATATATATATCTAGCTCTCAGTCTCTCACTTTCACTCTCTCTCTCTCTCTCTCCCTGACTTTATCTCACTTTCACTTCAATTCCTCCTCTCTCTCCCTCTCCCTCTCCCTCTCTCACTTTATCCGTATCTCTTTCTGTCAGATCTTCGCCTTTTTCTCTCCCCCATTCTCACTTCGCTCGCTCACTCTCTTGATGTTTTCTTTCAATTTCTCGCTTTCATCTTACCATCTGTCTCTCATCTTCTCTCTTTCTTTCTGTCTTTGCCGGTATCTGTTTTCTCTCACTCACACACACACACACACACACTCTCTCCCGCTCTCTCCCTCGCTCCCTTTCGCTATCTCTCTCTCTCTCTCTCTCTTTCTCTCTCTCTTTCTCTCTCTCTCTCTCTCTCTCTCTCACTCCCGCTCGCGCTCTCTCTCTCTCTCTCTCTCTCTCTCTCTCATCTTTGCTTTCTTTATGTTTGATTAATATTATATATACCGGTACCGTTAATTTCAGCTGACTGTTCTTAAACAAATGCCACTTTTTGCATCAGAATTGGTTATTACTATTCTTGCTAAAATTGACTGATATACATTTTTGTTTACATGGCCATATGTCACCGTTTTGTTTACATGGCCATATGTCACCGTTTTGTTTACATGGCCATATGTCACCGTTTTGTTTACATGGCCATATGTCACCGTTTTGTTTACATGGCCATATGTCACCGTTTTGTTTACATGGCCATATGTCACCGTTTTGTTTACATGGCCATATGTCACCGTTTTGTTTACATGGCCATATGTCACCGTTTTGTTTACATGGCCATATGTCACCGTTTTGTTTACATGGCCATATGTCACCGTTTCGGAATTACTACTACTGGTCAGTTTAACCCTTTCAGTACCGGTGATCTCTCATATTATTTTATTACAGCTACATTTAGACGATTTTATGAAGTTCAGGAGGATATATGGTAGCTAAAGGAATTCATTGAGAGAGTTTCCAGCCTTTTAATGCGTAGACGTCCTTCTTAAGCTGAATAAAATCGTCTATAAGTTACCTGAATTTAATGAAGACGTTTCCGGTACAGAAAGAGTTGATTTTTTTGTTTTTTGTTTTTTTATAGTGTTTTTCCTAGACCTCCCTCAATCTTAAAATTATACCCCCTTGTGCCCATTTCAAGATCAATTATACCCCCTTGTGCCCATTTCAAGATCAATTATACCCCCTTGTGCCCATTTCAAGATCAATTTGTAAATTTTTCGGTCTTAAAATTGACAGAAATTGGGCGAAAGTTCTTAAATCGCCAAACTAATGGGGCAAACGTCTTCAAATTTCAAAAGCAATGGGGCTTAACTTGAGGAAAGAGGGGTCAAGAAAAAAAATCCCTCTAGTGGAAATCTCCCATTAAGGGGGATTTTCACTTGAGGGACTTTTTTCTTGACCCCTTTCTCCCTCATGTCTAGCCCCATTGCTTTTGAGATTTTAAGACGTTCGCCCTAGTAGTTTTGACATTTTAAGATATTTTGCCCCATTTCTGTCAATTTTAAGACCTTTCGTGCCATTAAGGTGTCGATTTTTTCCTGGCGAGCGATAGCGAGCCTGTAATTTAAGAGCAACCGGCCTCCGGCCGGGACATTTTTCTACCGAAAAATGTACAAATTTATCTTGAAAGGGGGTCTAGGGGGTGTAATTTTCAGCTTGATGAAAACGTAGGGAACAAACTAAATACCTCCCCTTAACCCTTTCAAGATACGAAGACGTGATTCTTCCATATAGTATGGCTGTCAGTAGACGATTTTATTCAGCATTGGAAGGAGGACTACACATTAAGAGGCTGCAGATTATCTCAATTAATTATTTTAGCTACCGTATATCAGAGAGTTATTTAACCCCTTCGCTACCATGACGCAATTTTCATCATATTCTGGTTACCATTAGATGATTTTTCTTTAGTTTGTACTCTGCCTCCATGACTCAAATGGGTAAAGATGATCTCAATAAACCCCTCTCAGCAACATAGGTCCTTCTGAAACTGCCTTAACATTGTCTAACTTTAGCCAGAATGAAAGGTAAAAAGACGTCATGGTGCTGAAGGGGTTAATTAAGAAAGCTTTTACCCCTTTGATATCTAGAGGGCCTACCAAACCCCAGGGAGATCGTCTAATGTTAGCTTAGATTAATTGATAAAGCGTTCTCATTGTCTGAAAGGGTTAACCATTTCTTGTATTGCCATGATATAATTATGGTTTATGTACATTCTTACTGAAGTTGTAAATTGTATTCAGCTTAAGAAACTATTATTATGTATTATTATTTAATATTCATAATTATTTGTGTAATTATTTTGTTATTAGTATTATTTGTTTTTCACTTATTATTATTACTGTATTATACTGCAATTTTATCGATGTATTATTCGATGATTGCTTTGAGTTTTGTATTATTATTATTTGTATTATTATTATTTTTATTATTATTATTATTATTATAATTATTATTATTATTATTATTATTATTATATATTTTCTATTGTAAATCTGCCCCCACTTCTCCACTACTACCAGTCATTAAACCCGCCGCTATAATATTCGGAACGGTATAGCATTTCCCTGCATTTCCCGAGTGTAAATTAGTCTGGGGATGCCGATAAAAGTCTAGGGTAAGCCTCCGCCATATTTTAGCGGTAAGTAATGGTGTGTTTTTGTAGCTTACAGGAATCAAACCGGATCGAGTCTGGCGGGGTTGGTCAGGCTTGCTTTGCTTTGACTTCGGTTGGCTTGGCTTGGCTTTGGGGCCGCGCGAAAAAATAGGGCTTTGTAGGATTGTGAGTGTGTGTGTGTATGTGTGTGTGGGTGTGGGAGAGGGGAGGTGGGTGGGAGTTTTGTGGGTGTGTGTGGGTGTGGAAGAGGGGAGGTGGGTGGGAGTTGTGTGTGGGTGTGGGAGGGAGGAGGTGGGTGTTTCTTTTCTTTCCTTTGCGTGTGTGTGTGTGTGTGTAGGTTTTTTGTATTGGAGGGGTTGTGTGTACATGTGTGTGTTTTTGTGCTTGAGTGTAATAGGCCTAATTATAATTAATATCGATCAATAATTTGTTTTCTCTCTCCTCTTTTTCTCTCTCTCTCTCTATCTCTATCTCTCTCTCTCTCTCTCTCTCCCTCGCTCTCTCTCTCTCTCTATATATATATATATATATATATAATATACATATATTTTATATATATACCGGTATATATACAGTATATATATAGTATATAATGTATACTATGGATGTCAAAATCAGTGTTGATGAATAATTTACGATATGTTTTAATGAAATGCGATTGTAGGATGAAAGTTTGTTAATATTAACTCTGAAGTTTAATGATGAATATTTGGCTGGTAATATTAATTTATGTGTTAGTGTTTTATTGTGTATGTACATGCTCTATGTATATAAGAGATAGAGAGAGTGTGTTTGTTACTCAGTTACTCAGTTACTTGTTCGTCAAGGGGAATCCACGCAATGCGAGCTAAGCTCATTATTATCGCGCCTCCTTAACTGGGAATGTATTGCGTGAAATGCATGATAAGTGTTTTATGTACTGTTGGAGTGGCTGTGGATGTGTGTGTAGTCTGTATTTAGCCAATTGGCGACATCGGAAACGAAGGCTTAGGGTGGATCTGTATGGTACCATTCTCACTATAGACGGTACCGTCTCGCCCGAAGGCTTAGGTAGCCATCAGCTTAGGTGAACCATATGATACCCATCTCGCCTTGTACCATTTTTGCCAACCCCAGAGGGGACGTCACAACGTCGTCCACTTATTCCAGGTACCTATTTACAGCTAGGTGAACTGAGGCTAACACATGAAAGGAGACAAGCCCAATTTGTCTCCGCCCGGCCGGGGATTGAACCCCCGACCCCTCGTGTGTGAGACGAGAGCTCTACCTACTAGGCTACGGGCTGTGTGTGTGTGTGTGTGTGTGTGTGTATGTGTGTGTGTGTGTGTGAATTATAAACACAAAACCTGCTTCTATATAGTGTACCTGCCGTAGTAATGTCTGGCGACATTTACTAAAGGTGCATCTCGGGTTATTGAACATATATTTGACTTGCAATATTGAATATAAATGTGTGAAGGACCTCCTACAGCAGACGCTCCCGCCCAGCCATCAAACTACAGGCATTTCACATTAACTCCATTATTATTGAATATGAAGGGGAAGGGCAGAGAGATACTGTATATCAAGAGTCCTCACTCAGATATTGATATATACACTAATCATTCATATGCATTTATATGCCTGTACTGTTAGATTTACTGTTATTATTGATAGCAGCAATTACAATCAATATTGATAATTACAATGCACAGTACAGTATATATGTTATATTATTGATTAACTTATTGTATTGAACAAATAATAAACATTATTTAGTAAATATGAAATAATACAGTATATTTTACTATTGTAGTGACATAAATAATAACGACCCATCTCCCCTTATCACAGAGTTGGTGGGATTGACACAAGGTATGAAAAGGTGTATACTGTATGATTAGTTGTACACTAGGGATTGTTATTGGCTTGACTTATTAATGATTGATTAGGTACATGGGGTTAGGGTATGAGGTTCACTTGGTATATCACGATTCTGGCATGGATGTGGGTCAGTGTATTACAATGTCTGACAGTTCTACTGGGGTGGTTCATGGGGTTATGGTATGGGGTTCACTTGGTATATCAGGGTTCTGGCATGGATGTGGGTCAGTGTATTACAATGTCTGACAGCTCTACTGGGGTGGTTCATGGAGTTATGGTATGGGGTTCACTTGGTATATCAGGGTTCTGGCATGGATGTGGGTCAGTGTATTACAATGTCTGACAGCTCTACTGGGGTGGTTCATGGGGTTATGGTATGGGGTTCATTTGGTATATCAGGGTTCTGGGATAGATGGGGGTCAGCGTATTAAAATGTCTGACAGCTCGACTGGGGTGGTTCATGAGGTTATGGAATGGGGTTCACTTGGAATATCAGGGTTCTGGCATGAATGGGGGTCAGTCATACAATGTCTGACAGCTCTACTGGGGTGGTTCATGAGGTTTGAGTATGGGGTTCACTTGGTATATCAGGGTTCTGGCATGGATGATGGTCAGTGTATTACAATGTCTGACAGCTCTATTGGGGTGGTTCATGGAGTTAGGGTATGGGGTTCACTTGGTATATCATGGTTCTGGCATGGATGGGGGTCAGTGTATTACAATGTGTGACAGCTCTACTGGGGTGGTTCATGGGGTTATGGTATGGGGTTCACTTGGTATATAAGTGTTCTGGCATGGATGGGGGTCAGTGTATTACAATGTTTGACAGCTCTACTGGGGTGGTTCATGGGGTTATGGTATGGGGTTCACTTGGTATATCAGGGTTCTGGAATGGATGATGGTCAGTGTATTACAATGTCTGACAGCTCTACTGGGGTGGTTCACGGGGTTATGGTATGGGGTTCACTTGGTATATCAGGGTTCTGGCATGGATGTGGGGCATTGTATTACAATGTCTGACAGCTCTACTGGGATGGTTCATGGGGTTATGGTATGGGTTTCACTTGGTATATCAGGGTTCTGGCATGGAAGGGGGTCAGTGTATTACAATGTCTGACAGCTCTACTGGGGTGGTTCATGGAGTTATGGTATGGGGTTCACTTGGTATATCAGGGTTCTGGCATGGATTGGGGTCAGTGTATTACAATGTCTGACAGCTCTACTGGGGTGGTTCATGGGGTTATGGTATGGGGTTCACTTGGTATATCAGGGTTCTGGCATGGATGGGGGTCAGTGTACTACAATGTCTGACAGCTCTACTGGGGTGGTTCATGGGGTTATGGTATGGGGTTCACTTGGTATATCAGGGTTCTGGGATGGATGGGGGTCAGCGTATTAAAAAGGCTGACAGCTCTACTGGGGTTGTTGATGGGGTTATGGAATGGGGTTCACTTGGTATATCAGGGTTCTGGCATGAATGGGGGTCAGTGTACTACAATGTCTGACAGCTCTACTGGGGTGGTTCATGAGGTTTGGGTATGGGGTTCACTTGGTATATCAGGGTTCTGGCATGGATGGGGGTCAGTGTATTACAATGTCTGACAGCTCTACTGGGGTGGTTCATGGGGTTATTGTATGGGGTTCACTTGTTATATCAGGGTTCTGGCATGGATGGGGGTCAGTGTATTACAATGTCTGACAGCTCTACTGGGGTGGTTCATGAGGTTAGGGTATGGGGTTCACTTGGTATATCATGGTTTTGACATGGATGGTGGTCAGTGTATTAATGTCTGACAGCTCTACTGGGGTGGTTCATGGGGTTATAGTATGGGGTTCACTTGGTATATCAGGGTTCTGGTATGGATGGGGGTCAGTGTATTTCAATGTCTGACAGCTCTACTGGGGTGGTTCAGGGGGTTATGCTATGGGGTTCTCTTGGTATATCAGGGTTCTGGCATGGATGGGGGTCAGTGTAGTACAATGTCTGACAGCTCTACTGGGGTGGTTCATGAGGTTAGGGTATGGGGTTCACTTGGTATATCAGGGTTCTGGCACGGATGATGGTCAGTGAATTAAAATGTCTGACAGCTCTACTGGGGTGGTTCATGGAGTTATGGTATGGGGTTCACTTGGTATATCAGGGTTCTGGCATGGATGGGGGTCAGTGTATTACAATGTCTGACTGCTCTACTGGGGTGGTTCATGGGGTTATGGTATGGGGTTCACTGGGTATATCAGGGTTCTTGCATGGATGGGGGTCAGTGTATTACAATGTCTGACAGCTCTACTGGGGTGGTTCATGGGGTTATGGTATGGGGTTCGTTTGGTATATCATGGTTCTGCCATGGATGGGGGTCAGTGTATTACAATGTCTGACGGCTCTACTGGGGTGGTTCATGGGGTTATGGAATGGGATTCACTTGGTATATGAGGGTTCTGGCATGGATGATGGTCAGTGCATTACAATGTCAGACAGCTCTACTGGGGTGGTTCATGGGGTTATGGTATGGGGTTCACTTGGTATATCAGGGTTCTGGCATGGATGGGGGTCAGTGTATTACAATGTCTGACAGCTCTACTGGGGTGGTTCATGAGGTTAGGGTATGGGGATCACTTGGTATATCAGGGTTCTGGCATGGATGATGGTCAGTGAATTACAATGTCTGACAGCTCTACTGGGGTGGTTCATGGGTTATGGTATGGGGTTCACTTGGTATATCAGGGTTCTGGCATGGATGGGGGTCAGTGTATTACAATGTCTGACATCTCTACTGGGGTTGTTCATGAGGTTATGGTTTGGGGTTTACTTGGTATATCAGGGTTCTGGCATGGATTGGGGTCAGTGTATTACAATGTCTGACGGCTCTACTGGGGTGGTTCATGGGGTTATGGAATGGGATTCACTTGGTATATGAGAGTTCTGGCATGGATGATGGTCAGTGCATTACAATGTCAGACAGCTCTACTGGGGTGGTTCATGGGGTTATGGTATGGGGTTCACTTTGTATATCAGGGTTCTGGCATGGATGGGGGTCAGTGTATTACAATGTCTGACAGCTCTACTGGGGTGGTTCATGAGGTTAGGGTATGGGGATCACTTGGTATATCAGGGTTCTGGCATGGATGATGGTCAGTGTATTACAATGTCTGACAGCTCTATCGGAGTGGTTCAAGGGGTTATGGTATGGGGTTCACTTGGTTTATCAGGGTTCTGGCATGGATGGAGGTCAGTGTATTACAATGTCTGACAGCTCGACGGGGGTAGTTCATGGGGTTCACTTGGTATATCAGGGTTCTGGCATTGATGGTGGTCAGTGTATTACAATGTCATACAGCTCTACTGGGGTGGTTCATAGGGTTATTGTATGGGGTTCACTTGGTATACCAGGGTTCTGGCATTGATGGTGGTCAGTGTATTACAATGTCTGACAGCTCTACTGGGGTGGTTCATGGGGTTATGGTATGGAGTTCACTTGGTATAACACGGTTCTGGCATGGATGGGGGTCAGTGTATTACAATGTCTGACAGCTCTACTGGGGTGGTTCATGGGTTTATGGTATGGGGTTCACTTGGTATATCAGGTTTCTGGCATGGATAGGGGTCAGTGTATTACAATGTCTGACAGCTCTACTGGGGTGGTTCATGGGGTTATGGTATGGGGTTCGTTTGGTATATCAGGGTTCTGCCATGGATGGGGGTCAGTGTATTACAATGTCTGACAGCTCTACTGGGGTGGTTCATGGGGTTATGGTATGGGGTTCACTTGGTATATCCGGGTTCTGGCATGGATGGGGATCAGTGTATTACAATGTCTAACAGCTCTACTGGGGTGGTTCATGGGGTTATGGTATGGGGTTCACTTGGTATATCAGGGTTCTGGTATGGATGGGGGTCAGTGTATTACAATGTCTGACAGCTCTACTGGGGTGGTTCATGGGGTTATGGTATGGGGTTCACTTGGTATATCAGGGTTCTGGCAGGGATATGGGTCAGTGTATTACAATGTCTGACAGCTCTACTGGGGTGGTTCATGGGTTCATGGTGTGGGGTTCACTTGGTATATCAGGTTTCTGGCATGGATAGGGGCCAGTGTATTACAATGTCTGACAGCTCTATGGGGTGGGTCATGGGGTTATGGTATGGGGTTCACTCGGTATATCAGGGTTCTGGCATGGGTTTGGGTCAGTGTATTATAATGCCTGACAGCTCTACTGGGGTGGTTCATGGGGTTATGGTATGGGTTTCACTAGGTATATCAGGGTTCTGGCATGGATGATGGTCAGAGTATTACAATGTCTGACACCTCTCCTGGGGTGGTTCATGGGGTTATGGGTATGGGGTTCACTTGGTATATCAGGGTTTTGGCATGGATGGGGGTCAGTGTAATACAATGTCTGACAGCTCTACTGGGGTGGTTCATGGGGTTATGGTATGGGGTTCACTTGGTATAGCAGGGTTCTGGCATGGATGGGGGTCAGTGTATTACAGTGTATGACAGCTCTACTAGGGTGGTTCATGGGGTTATTGTATGGGGTTCACTTGGTATATCAGGGTTCTGGCATGGATGGGGGTCAGTGTATTACAATGTCTGACCGCTCTACTGGGGTGGTTCATGGGGTTATTGTATGGGGTTCACTTGGTATATCAGGGTTCTGGCATGGATGGGGGTCAGTGTATTACAATGTCTGACAGCTCTACTGGGGTGGTTCATGAGGTTAGGGTATGGGGTTCACTTCGTACATCATGGTTTTGACATGGATGTTGGTCAGTGTATTAATGTCTGACAGCTCTACTGGGGTGGTTCATGGGGTTATAGTATGGGGTTCACTTGGTATATCAGGGTTCTGGCATGGATGGGGGTCAGTGTATTTCAATGTCTGACAGCTCTACTGGGGTGGTTCATGGGGTTATGCTATGGGGTTCACTTGGTATATCAGGGTTCTGGCATGGATGGGGGTCAGTGTAGTACAATGTCTGACAGCTCTACTGGGGTGGTTCATGAGGTTTGGGTATGGGGTTCACTTGGTATATCAGGGTTCTGGCACGGATGATGGTCAGTGAATTAAAATGTCTGACAGCTCTACTGGGGTGGTTCATGGAGTTATGGTATGGGGTTCACTTGGTATATCAGGGTTCTGGCAGGGATGGGGGTCAGTGTATTACAATGTCTGACAGCTCTACTGGGGTGGTTCATGGGGTTATGGTATGGGGTTCACTTGGTATATCAGGGTTCTTGCATGGATGGGGGTCAGTGTATTACAATGTCTGACAGCTCTACTGGGGTGGTTCATGGGGTTATGGTATGGGGTTCGTTTGGTATATCAGGGTTCTGCCATGGATGGGGGTCAGTGTATTACAATGTCTGACGGCTCTACTGGGGTGGTTCATGGGGTTATGGAATGGGATTCACTTGGTATATGAGGGTTCTGGCATGGATGATGGTCAGTGCATTACAATGTCAGACAGCTCTACTGGGATGGTTCATGGGGTTATGGTATGGGGTTCACTTGGTATATCAGGGTTCTGGCATGGATGGGGGTCAGTGTATTACAATGTCTGACAGCTCTACTGGGTGGTTCATGAGGTTAGGGTATGGGGATCACTTGGTATATCAGGGTTCTGGCATGGATGGTCAGTGAATTGCAATGTCTCACAGCTCTACTCCGGAGGTTCATGGGTTATGGTATGGGGTTCACTTGGTATATCAGGGTTCTGGCATGGATGGGGGTCAGTGTATTACAATGTCTGACATCTCTGCTGGGGTTGTTCATGAGGTTATGGTTTGGGGTTTACTTGGTATATCAGGGTTCTGGCATGGATTGGGGTCAGTTAATTACAATGTCTGACGGCTCTACTGGGGTGGTTCATGGGGTTATGGAATGGGATTCACTTGGTATATGAGAGTTCTGGCATGGATGATGGTCAGTGCATTACAATGTCAGACAGCTCTACTGGGGTGGTTCATGGGGTTATGGTATGGGGTTCACTTTGTATATCAGGGTTCTGGCATGGATGGGGGTCAGTGTATTACAATGTCTGACAGCTCTACTGGGGTGGTTCATGAGGTTAGGGTATGGGGATCACTTGGTATATCAGGGTTCTGGCATGGATGATGGTCAGTGTATTACAATGTCTGACAGCTCTACTTGGGTGGTTAATGGGTTTATGGTATGGGGTTCACTTGGTATATCAGGGTTCTGGCATGGATGGGGGTCAGTGTATTACAATGTCTGACAGCTCTATCGGAGTGGTTCATGGGGTTAGGGTATGGGGTTCACTTGGTTTATCAGGGTTCTGGCATGGATGGGGGTCAGTGTATTACAATGTATGACAGCTCGACGGGGGTAGTTCATGGGGTTCACTTGGTATATCAGGGTTCTGGCATTGATGGTGGTCAGTATATTACAATGTCATACAGCTCTACTGGGGTGGTGTATGGGGTTCACTTGGTATACCAGGGTTCTGGCATTGATGGTGGTCAGTGTATTACAATGTCTGACAGCTCTACTGGGGTGGTTCATGGGGTTATGGTATGGAGTTCACTTGGTAAACTTGGTAAACAGAGAAACCGATCTGGGAGTAACAATATCGAGTAACCTAAAACCGAGTCAACAATATTCAGAAGTTGTTAAGAAGGCAAACAAAATAATTGGCTTTATAGGCAGGTCATTTGAGCATAAATCCAAAGAAGTTATCCTAACCTTTTACAATTCCTTAGTCCGCCCTCTTCTGGAATACTGCGTTCAATCCTGGTGCCCTTATTACCAAAAAGATATAAACAAGCTAGAACGACTTCAACGTAGAGTTACCAAAATGATACCTAGCCTAAAGAACAAACCATACGAAGAGCGTCTTAGAGAATTAAATCTATTTCCTTTAACCCAGCGCAGATTAAGAGGTGACTTAATTCAAGTGTTCAAAATCATCAAAGGCATCGACAATATGAACTGTAGTAAGTACTTCACTATCAACCAATAGTTGCGGGGAAACGCGGGGAAACGGTTGCAAAATTATTGGTAAATCTTTTAACTCACACGAATCTAAGAATTTCTTCTTCAATCGAGTTATCAACTTGTGGAATGGGCTTCCCCGAAACGTTATAGACTGCATCACCGTTGATTCATTTAACCCTTTCACGCATATGACGCGATTTTGAGCCTATTAGGGACACTTTAAAGCCTTTGTTACCATCAGGGGTATTTAGAAACCTTTAGTTTAGTTACCTCAACCTTTGCAGTTGTCTTTGAGTTAGCTGTGGGCAGAACACTAATTTGGGAGAGGTAATTATAAGAGTGAGAGAACTCCATTTCTTATTGCTAATCTGGCAACCTCTGCGTCATAAATGCGTGAAAGGGTTAAACTCCGCCTAGACAAATATCTCGCTTCAAACCCGCGACTGACTGCGTTTGTAAATGAATAACTTTATGTTATCCCCCCCTCAGTTACTAACCCATCTGTCCCCTACTAACTTTCTAATCCTGCCACGGACATTAGTTCCAGGGCAGTAATTCCCTTTCCAATGTTCCCTTACCCACTCTAAACCACTGTTTGGACACTTGATCCTCAGTGTTTTGGAGGACAAGCAACCTAGAAGGGTCACTAGATCTGTTGTTGCTTGATTTCCTTTGTACTCTTTTGTACTCCTTTGGTATAACACGGTTCTGGCATGGATGGGGGTCAGTGTATTACAATGTCTGACTGGGGTGGTTCATGGGTTTATGGTATGGGGTTCACTTGGTATATCAGGTTTCTGGCATGGATAGGGGTCAGTGTATTACAATGTCTGAGAGCTCTACTGGGGTGGTTCATGGGGTTATGGTATGGGGTTCACTTGGTATATCAGGGCTCTTGCATGGATGGGGGTCAGTGTATTACAATGTCTGACAGCTCTACGGGGGTGGTTCATGGGGTTATGGTATGGGGTTCGTTTGGTATATCAGGGTTCTGCCATGGATGGGGGTCAGTGTATTACAATGTCTGACAGCTCTACTGGGGTGGTTCATGGGGTTATGGTATGGGGTTCACTTGGTATATCAGGTTTCTGGCATGGATAGGGGCCAGTGTATTACAATGTCTGACAGCTCTACTGGGGTGGGTCATGGGGTTATGGTATGGGGTTCACTTGGTATATCAGGGTTCTGGCATGGGTTTGGGTTAGTGTATTATAATGCCTGACAGCTCTACTGGGGTGGTTCATGGGGTTATGGTATGGGTTTCACTAGGTATATCAGGGTTCTGGCATGGATGATGGTCAGAGTATTACAATGTCTGACACCTCTCCTGGGGTGGTTCATTGGGTTATGGGTATGGGGTTCACTTGGTATATCAGGGTTTTGGCATGGATGGGGGTCAGTGTATTACAATGTCTGACAGCTCTACTGGGGTGGTTCATGGGGTTATGGTATGGGGTTCACTTGGTATATCAGGGTTCCGGCATGGATGGGGGTCAGTGTATTACAATGTATGACAGCTCTACTAGGGTGGTTCATGGGGTTATTGTATGGGGTTCACTTGGTATATTAGGGTTCTGGCATGGATGAGGGTCAGTGTATTACAATGTCTGACAGCTCTACTGGGGTGGTTCATGGGGTTATGGTATGGGGTTCACTTGGTATATCAGAGTTTTGGCATGGATGGGGGTCAGTGTATTACAATGTCTGACAGCTCTACTGAGGTGGTTCATGGGGTTTTCGTATTGGGTTCACTTGGTATATCAGGGTTCTGGCATGGATGGGGGTCAGTGTATTACAATGTGTGACAGCTCTACTGGGGTGGTTCATGGGGTTAGGGTATGGTGTTCACATGGTATATCAGGGTTCTGGCATGGATGGGGGTCAGTGTATTACAATGTCTGACTGCTCTACAGGGGTGGTTCATGGGGTTATGGTATGGGGTTCACTTGGTATATCAGGGTTCAGGCATGGATGGGGTCAGTGTATTACAATGTCTGACAGCTCTACTGGGGTAGTTCATGGGGTTATGGTATGGGGTTCACTTGGTATATCAGGGTTCTGGCATGGATGGGGGTCAGTGTATTACAATGTCTGACAGCTCTACTGGGACGGTTCATGAGGTTATGGAATGGGGTTCACTTGGTATATCAGGGTTCTGGCATTGATGGGGGTCAGTGTATTACAAAATCTGACAGCTCTACTGGGGTGGTTCATGGGGTTATGGTATGGGGTTCACATGGTGTATCAGGGATCTGGCATGGATGGGGTCAGTGTATTACAATGTCCGACAGCTCTACTGGGGTGGTTCATGGGGTTAGGGTATGGGGTTCACTTGGTATATCAGGGTTCTGGCATGGATGGGGGTCAGTGTATTACAATGTCTGACTGCTCTACTGGGGTGGTTCATGGGGTTATGGTAGGGGATTCACTTGCTATATCAGGGTTCTGGGATTGATGGGGGTCAGTGTATTACAATGTCTGACAGCTCTACTGGGGTGGTTCACGGGGTTATGGTATGGGGTTCACTTGGTATATCAGGGCTCTGGCATGGATGGGGGTCAGTGTATTTCAATGTCTGACAGCTCTACTGGGGTGGTTCATGTGGTTTTGATATGGGGTTCATTTGGTATATCAGGGTTCTGGCATGGATGGGGGTCAGTGTATTACAATGTCTGACAGCTCTACTGGGGTGGTTCATGGAGTTATGGTATGGGGTTCACTTGGTATATCAGGGTTCTGACATGGATGGGGGTCAGAGTATTACAATGTCTGACAGCTCTACGGGGGTGGTTCATGGGGTTATGGTATGGGGTTCACTTGGTATATCAGGGTTCTGGCATTGATGGGGTTCAGTGTATTACAATGTCTGACAGCTCTACTGGGGTGGTTCATGGGGTTAGGGTATGGGGTTCACTTTGTATATCAGGGTTCTGGCATGGATGGGGATAATTGTATTACAATGTCTGACAGCTCTACTGGGGTGGTTCATGGTATGGGGTTCACTTGGTATATCAGGGTTCTGGCATTGATGGGGGTCAGTGTATGACAATGTCTGACAGCTCTACAGGGTTGTCTCATGGGGTTCACTTGGTATATCAGGGTTCTGGCATGGATGGTGGTCAGTGTATTACAATGTCTGACAGCTCTACTGGGGTGGTTCATGGGGTTAGGGAATGGGGTTAACTTGGTATATCAGGGTTCTGGCATGGATGGGGGTCAGTGTATTACAATGTCTGACAGCTCTACTGGGGTGGTTCATGGGGTTAGGGTATGGGGTTCACTTGGTATATCAGGGTTCTGGCATGGATGGGGATAATTGTATTACAATGTCTGACAGCTCTACTGGGGTGGTTCATGGTATGGGGTTCACTTGGTATATCAGGGTTCTGGCATTGATGGGGGTCAGTGTATGACAATGTCTGACAGCTCTACTGGGTTGTTTCATGGGGTTCACTTGGTATATCAGGGTTCTGGCATGGATGGGGGTCAGTGTATTACAATGTCTGACAGCTCTACTGGGGTGGTTCATGGGGTTAGGGTATGGGGTTATCTTGGTATATCAGGGTTCTGGCATGGATGGGGGTCAGTGTATTACAATTTCTGACAGCTATACGGGAGTGGTTCATGGGTTTATGGTATGGGGTTCACTTGGTATATCAGGGTTCTGGGATTGATGGGGGTCAGTGTATTACAATGTCTGACAGCTCTACTTGGGTGGTTCACGGGGTTATGGTATGGGGTTCACTTTTTATATCAGGGCTCTGGCATGGATGGGGGTCAGTGTATTACAATGTCTGACAGGTCTATCGGAGTGGTTCATGGGGTTATGGTATGGGGTTCACTTGGTTTATCAGGGTTCTGGCATGGATGGGGGTCAGTGTATTACAATGTATGACAGCTCGACGGGGGTAGTTCATGGGGTTCACTTGGTATATCAGGGTTCTGGCATTGATGGTGGTCAGTATATTACAATGTCATACAGCTCTACTGGGGTGGTGTATGGGGTTCACTTGGTATACCAGGGTTCTGGCATTGATGGTGGTCAGTGTATTACAATGTCTGACAGCTCTACTGGGGTGGTTCATGGGGTTATGGTATGGAGTTCACTTGGTATAACACGGTTCTGGCATGGATGGGGGTCAGTGTATTACAATGTCTGACTGGGGTGGTTCATGGGTTTATGGTATGGGGTTCACTTGGTATATCAGGTTTCTGGCATGGATAGGGGTCAGTGTATTACAATGTCTGACAGCTCTACTGGGGTGGTTCATGGGGTTATGGTATGGGGTTCACTTGATATATCAGGGTTCTTGCATGGATGGGGGTCAGTGTATTACAATGTCTGACAGCTCTACTGGGGTGGTTCATGGGGTTACGGTATGGGGTCGTTTGGTATATCAGGGTTCTGCCATGGATGGGGGTCAGTGTATTACAATGTCTGACAGCTCTACTGGGGTGGTTCATGGGGTTATGGTATGGGGTTCACTTGGTATATCAGGGTTCTGGCATGGATTGGGGTCAGTGTATTACAATGTCTAACAGCTCTACGGGGGTGGTTCATGGGGTTATGGTATGGGGTTCACTTGGTATATCAGGGTTCTGGTATGGATGGGGGTCAGTGTATTACAATGTCTGACAGCTCTACAGGGGTGGTTCATGGGGTTATGGTATGGGGTTCACTTGGTATATCAGGGTTCTGGCATGGATGTGGGTCAGTGTATTACAATGTCTGACAGCTCTACTGGGGTGGTTCATGGGTTCATGGTGTGGGGTTCACTTGGTATATCAGGTTTCTGGCATGGACAGGGGCCAGTGTATTACAATGTCTGACAGCTCTACTGGGGTGGGTCATGGGGTTATGGTATGGGGTTCACTTGGTATATCGGGGTTCTGGCATGGGTTTGGATCAGTGTATTATAATGCCTGACAGCTCTACGGGGGTGGTTCATGGGGTTATGGTATGGGTTTCACTAGGTATATCAGGGTTCTGGCATGGATGATGGTCAGAGTATTACAATGTCTGACACCTCTCCTGGGGTGGTTCATTGGGTTATGGGTATGGGGTTCACTTGGTATATCAGGGTTTTGGCATGGATGGGGGTCAGTGTATTACAATGTCTGACAGCTCTACTGGGGTGGTTCATGGGGTTATGGTATGGGGTTCACTTGGTATATCAGGGTTCTGGCATGGATGGGGGTCAGTGTATTACAATGTATGACAGCTCTACTAGGGTGGTTCATGGGGTTATTATATTGGGTTCACTTGGTATATCAGGGTTCTGGCATGGATGAGGGTCAGTGTATTACAATGTCTGACAGCTCTACTGGGGTGGTTCATGGGGTTATGGTATGGGGTTCACTTGGTATATCAGAGTTTTGGCATGGATGGGGGTCAGTGTATTACAATGTCTGACAGCTTTACTGGGGTGGTTCATGGGGTTTTCGTATTGGGTTCACTTGGTATATCAGGGTTCTGGCATGGATGGGGGTCAGTGTATTACAATGTCTGACAGCTCTACTGGGGTGGTTCATGGGGTTAGGGTACGGTGTTCACATGGTATATCAGGGTTCTGGCATGGATGGGGGTCAGTGTATTACAATATCTGACTGCTCTACAGGGGTGGTTCATGGGGTTATGGTATGAGGTTCACTTGGTATATCAGGGTTCAGGCATGGATGGGGTCAGTGTATTACAATGTCTGACAGCTCTACTGGGGTAGTTCATGGGGTTATGGTATGGGGTTCACTTGGTATATCAGGGTTCTGGCATGGATGGGGGTCAGTGTATTACAATGTCTGACAGCTCTACTGGGACGGTTCATGAGGTTATGGAATGGGGTTCACTTGGTATATCAGGGTTCTGGCATTGATGGGGGTCAGTGTATTACAAAATCTGACAGCTCTACTGGGGTGGTTCATGGGGTTATGGTATGGGGTTCACATGGTGTATCAGGGATCTGGCATGGATGGGGTCAGTGTATTACAATGTCCGACAGCTATACTGGGGTGGTTCATGGGGTTAGGGTATGGGGTTCACTTGGTATATCAGGGTTCTGGCATGGATGGGGGTCAGTGTATTACAATGTCTGACTGCTCTACTGGGGT
This sequence comes from Paralithodes platypus, assembly GCA_032716605.1. Taxonomy (NCBI): domain Eukaryota; kingdom Metazoa; phylum Arthropoda; class Malacostraca; order Decapoda; family Lithodidae; genus Paralithodes; species Paralithodes platypus. The sequence goes on along the minus strand of CM064581.1, from coordinate 48,414,357 downwards.
GGTTCATGGGGTTATGGTAGGGGGTTCACTTGGTATATCAGGGTTCTGGGATTGATGGGGGTCAGTGTATTACAATGTCTGACAGCTCTACTGGGGTGGTTCACGGGGTTATGGTATGGGGTTCACTTGGTATATCAGGGCTCTGGCATGGATGGGGGTCAGTGTATTTCAATGTCTGACAGCTCTACTTGGGTGGTTCATGTGGTTATGATATGGGGTTCATTTGGTATATCAGGGTTCTGGCATGGATGGGGGTCAGTGTATTACAATGTCTGACAGCTCTACTGGGGTGGTTCATGGAGTTATGGTATGGGGTTCACTTGGTATATCAGGGTTCTGGCATGGATGGGGGTCAGTGTATTACAATGTCTGACAGCTCTACTGTGGTGGTTCATGGGGTTATGGTATGGGGTTCACTTGGTATATCAGGGTTCTGGCATTGATGGGGTTCAGTGTATTACAATGTCTGACAGCTCTACTTGGGTGGTTCATGGGGTTAGGGTATGGGGTTCACTTTGTATATCAGGGTTCTGGCATGGATGGGGATAATTGTATTACAATGTCTGACAGCTCTACTGGGGTGGTTCATGGTATGGGGTTCACTTGGTATATCAGGGTTCTGGCATTGATGGGGGTCAGTGTATAGCAATGTCTGACAGATCTACTGGGTTGTCTCATGGGGTTCACTTGGTATATCAGGGTTCTGGCATGGATGGTGGTCAGTGTATTACAATGTCTGACAGCTCTACTGGGGTGGTTCATGGGGTTAGGGTATGGGGTTCACTTGGTATATCAGGATTCTGGCATGGATGGTGGTCAGTGTATTACAATGTCTGACAGCTCTACTTGGGTGGTTCATGGGATTAGGGTATGGGGTTCACTTGGTATATCAGGGTTCTGGCATGGATGGGGATAATTGTATTACAATGTCTGATAGCTCTACTGGGGTGGTTCATGGTATGGGGTTCACTGGGTATATCAGGGTTCTGGCATTGATGGGGGTCAGTGTATGACAATGTCTGACAGCTCTACTGGGTTGTTTCATGGGGTTCACTTGGTATATCAGGGTTCTGGCATGGATGGGGGTCAGTGTATTACAATGTCTGACAGCTATACTGGAGTGGTTCATGGGGTTAGGGTATGGGGTTATCTTGGTATATCAGGGTTCTGGCATGGATGGGGGTCAGTGTATTACAATGTTTGACAGATCTACTGGGGTGGTTCATGGGGTTATGGTATGGTGTTCACTTGGTATATCAGGATTCTGGCATGGATGGTGGTCAGTGTATTACAATGTCTGACAGCTCTACTGGGGTGGTTCATGGGGTTATGGTATGGGGTTCACTTGGTATATCAGGGTTCTGGCATGGATGGGGGTCAGTGTATTACAATGTCTGACAGCTCTACTGGGGTGGTTCATGGGGTTAGGGTATGGGGTTCACTTGGTATATCAGGATTCTGGCATGGATGGTGGTCAGTGTATTACAATGTCTGACAGCTCTACTGGGGTAGTTCATGGGGTTATGGTATGGGGTTACTTGGTATCTCAGGGTTCTGGCATGGATGGGGGTCAGTGTATTACAATGTCTGACAGCTCTACTGGGACGGTTCATGAGGTTATGGAATGGGGTTCACTTGGTATATCAGGGTTCTGGCATTGATGGGGGTCAGTGTATTACAAAATCTGACAGCTCTACTGGGGTGGTTCATGGGGTTATGGTATGGGGTTCACATGGTGTATCAGGGATCTGGCATGGATGGGGTCAGTGTATTACAATGTCCGACAGCTCTACAGGGGTGGTTCATGGGGTTAGGGTATGGGGTTCACTTGGTATATCAGGGTTCTGGCATGGATGGGGGTCAGTGTATTACAATGTCTGACTGCTCTACTGGGGTGGTTCATGGGGTTATGGTATGGGGTTCACTTGGTATATCAGGGTTCTGGGATTGATGGGGGTCAGTGTATTACAATGTCTGACAGCTCTATTGGGGTGGTTCACGGGGTTATGGTATGGGGTTCACTTGGTATATCAGGGCTCTGGCATGGATGGGGGTCAGTGTATTACAATGTCTGACAGCTCTACTGGGGTGGATCATGGGGTTATGATATGGGGTTCATTTGGTATATCAGGGTTCTGGCATGGATGGGGGTCAGTGTATTACAATGTCTGACAGCTCTACTGGGGTGGTTCATGGAGTTATGGTATGGGGTTCACTTAGTATATCAGGGTTCTGGCATGGAGGGGGGTCAGTGTATTACAATGTCTGACAGCTCTACTGGGGTGGTTCATGGGGTTAGACCGTTAGGGTATGGGGTTCACTTGATATATCAGGGTTCTGGCATGGATGGGGATAATTGTATTACAATGTCTGACAGCTCTACTGGGGTGCTTCATGGTATGGGGTTCACTTGGTATATCAGGGTTCTGGCATTGATGGGGGTCAGTGTATGACAATGCCTGACAGCTCTACTGGGTTGTTTCATGGGGTTCACTTGGTATATCAGGGTTCTGGCATGGATGGGGGTCAGTGTATTACAATGTCTGACAGCTCTACTGGGGTGGTTCATGGGGTTAGGGTATGGGGATAACTTGGTATATCAGGGTTCTGGCATGGATGGGGGTCAGTGTATTACAATGTCTGACAGCTATACTGGAGTGGTTCATGGGGTTATGGTATGGGGTTCACTTGGTATATCAGGGTTCTGGCATGGATGGGGGTCAGTGTATTACATTGTTTGACAGATCTACTGGGGTGGTTCATGGGGTTATGGTATGGTGTTCACTTGGTATATTAGGATTCTGGCATGGATGGTGGTCAGTGTATTACAATGTCTGACAGCTCTACTGGGGTGGTTCATGGGGTTATGGTATGAGGTTCACTTGGTATATCAGGGTTCAGGCATGGATGGGGGTCAGTGTATTACAATGTCTGATAGCTCTACTGGGGTAGTTCATGGGGTTATGGTATGGGGTTCATTTGGTATATCAGGGTTCTGGCATGGATGGGGGTCAGTGTATTACAATGTCTGACAGATCTACGGGGGTAGTTCATGGGGTTAAGGTATGGGGTTCACTTGGTATATCAGGGTTCTGGCATGGATGGGGGTCAGTGTACTACAATGTCTGACAGCTCTACTGGGGTGGTTCATGGGGTTATGGTATGGGGTTCACTTGGTATATCAGGGTTCTGACATGGATGTGGGTCAGTGTATTACAATGTCTGACAGCTCTACTGGGGTGGTTCATGGGTTCATGGTATGGGGTTCACTTGGTATATCAGGTTTCTGGGATGGATAGGGGTCAGTGTATTACAATGTCTGACAGCTCAACTGGGGTGGGTCATGGGGTTATGGTATGGGGTTCACTTGGTATATTAGTGTTCTGACATGGGTGTGGGTCAGTGTATTATAATGCCTGACAGCTCTACTGGGGTGGTTCATGGGGTTATGGTATGGGGTTCACTTGGAATATCAGGGTTCTGGCATGGATGGGGGTCAGTGTATTACAATGTCTGACAGCTCTACTAGGGTGGATCATGGGGTTATTGTATGGGGTTCACTTGGTATATCAGGATTCTGGCATGGATGGGGGTCAGTGTATTACAATGTCTGACAGCTCTATTGGAGTGGTTCATGGGGTTATGGTATGGGGTTCACTTGGTTTATCAGGGTTCTGGCATGGATGGGGGTCAGTGTATTACAATGTCTGACAGCTCTACAGGGGTGGTTCATGGGGTTCACTTGGTATATCAGGGTTCTGGCATTGATGGTGGTCAGTGTATTACAATGTCTGACAGCTCTACTGGGGAGGTTCATGGGGTTATTGTATGGGGTTCACTTGGTATATCAGGGTTCTGGCATTGATGCTGGTCAGTGTATTACAATGTCTGACAGCTCTACTGGGGTGGTTCATGGGGTTATGGTATGGAGTTCACTTGGTATATCAGGGTTCTGGCATTGATGGGGGTCAGTGTATTACAATGTCTGACAGCTCTACTGGGGTGGTTCATGGGTTTATGGTATGGGGTTCACTTGGTATATTAGGTTTCTGGCATGGATATGGGTCAGTGTATTACAATGTCTGACAGCTCTACTGGGGTGGGTCATGGGGTTATGGTATGGGGTTTACTTGGTATATCAGGGTTCTGGCATGGATGGGGGTCAGTGTATTACAATGTCTAACACTCTACTGGGGTGGTTCATGGGGTTATGGTATGGGGTTCACTTGGTATATCAGGGTTCTGGCATGGATGGGAGTCAGTGTATTACAATGTCTGACAGCTCTACTGGGGTGGTTCATGGGGTTATGTTATGGGGTTCACTTGGTATATCAGGGTTTTGGCATGGAAGTGGGTCAGTGTATTACAATGTCTGACAGCTCTACTGGGGTGGTTCATGGGTTCATGGTATGGGGTTTAATTGGTATATCAGGTTTCTGGCATGGATAGGGGTCAGTGTATTACAATGTCTGACAGCTCTACTGGGGTGGGTCATGGGGTTGTGGTATAGGGTTCACTTGGTATATCAGGGTTCTGGCATGGGTGTGGGTCAGTGTATTGTAATGCCTGACAGCTCTACTGGGGTGGTTCATGGGGTTATGGTATGGGTTTCACTTAGTATTTCAGGGTTCTGGCATGGATGATGGTCAGAGTACTACAATGTCTGACACCTCTCCTGGGGTGGTTCATGGGGTTATGGGTATGGGGTTCACTTGGTATATCAGGGTTCTGGCATGGATGGTGGTCAGTGTATTACAATGTCTGACAGCTCTACTGGGGTGGTTCATGGGGTTATGGTATGGGATTCACTTGGTATATCAGGGTTCTGGCATGGATGGGGGTCAGTGTATTACAATGTCTGACAGCTCTACTAGGGTGGTTCATGGGGTTATTGTATAGGGTTCACTTGGTATATCAGGGTTCTGGCATGGATGAGGGTCAGTGTATTACAATGTCTGACAGCTCTACTGGGGTGGTTCATGGGGTTATGGTATGGGGTTCACTTGGTTTATCAGGGTTTTGGCATAGATGGGGGTCAGTGTATTACAATGTCTGACAGCTCTACTGGGGTGGTTCATGGGGTTTTCGTATTGGGTTCACTTGGTATATCAGGGTTCTGGCATGGATGGGGGTCAGTGTATTTCAATGTCTGACTGCTCTACTGGGGGGATTCATGGGGTTAGGGTATGGGGTTCACTTGGTATATCAGGGTTCTGGCATGGATGGGGGTCAGTGTATTACAATGTCTGACTGCTCTACTGGGGTGGTTCATGGGGTTATGGTATGGGGTTCACTTGGTATATAAGGGTTCAGGCATGGATGGGGTCAGTGTATTACAATGTCTGACAGCTCTACTGGGGTAGTTCATGGGGTTATGGTATGGGGTTCACTTGGTATATCAGGGTTCTGGCATGGATGGGGATCAGTGTATTACAATGTCTGACAGCTCTACTGGGGTGGTTCATATTATGGGGTTCACTTGGTATATCAGGGTTCTGGCATTGATGGGGGTCAGTGTATTACAATGTGTGACAGCTCTATTGGGTTGGTTCATGGGGTTCACTTGGTATATCAGGGTTCTGGCATGGATGGGGGTCAGTGTATTACAATGTCTGACAGCTCTACTGGGGGGGTTCATGGGGTTAAAGTATGGGGTTCACTTGGTATATCAGGGTTCTGGGATTGATGGGGTTCAGTGTATTACAATGTCTGACAGCTCTACTGGGGTGGTTCACAGGGTTATGGTATGGGGTTCACTTGGTATATCAGGGCTCTGGCATGGATGGGGGTCAGTGTATTACAATGTCTGACAGCTCTACTGGGGTGGTTCATGGGGTTATGGTATGGGGTTCACTTGGTGTATCAGGGTTCTGGCATTGATGGGGTCCGTGAATTACATGTCTGACAGCCCTACTAGGGTGTTTCATGGGGTTAGGGTATGGGGTTCATTTGGTATATCAGGGTTCTGGCATGGATTGGATATTGTATTACAATGTCTGACAGCTCTACAGGGGTGGTGGTTCATGGTATGGGGTTCACTTGGTACTATCAGGGTTCTGGCGTTGATGGGTGGTGTATTACAATTGACAGCTCTACTGGGTTTGGTTCATGGGGTTCACGTTTGGTATATCAGGGTTCTGGCATGATGGGGGTCAGTGTATGACAATGTCTGACAGCTCTACTGGGTGGTTCATGGGTTAGGTATGGTGTTCACTTGGTATATCAGGATTCTGGCATGGATGGTGGTCAGTGTATTACAATGTCTGACAGCTCTACTTGGGTGGTTCATGGGGTTATGGTATGAGGCTCACTTGGTATATCAGGGTTCCGGCATGGATGGGGGTCAGTGTATTACAATGTCTGACAGGTCTACTGGGGAAGTTCATGGGGTTATGGTATGGTGTTCACTTGGTATATCAGAATTCTGGCATGGATGGTGGTCAGTGTATTACAATGTCTGACAGCTCTCCTGGGGTGGTTCATGGGGTTATGGTATGGGGTTCACTTGGTATATCAGGGTTCAGGCATGGATGGGGTCAGTGTATTACAATGTCTGACAGCTCTACTGGGACGGTTCATGAGGTTATGGAATGGGGTTCACTTGGTATATCAGGGTTCTGTCATTGATGGGGGTCAGTGTATTACAAAATCTGACAGCTCTACTGGGGTGGTTCATGGGGTTATGGTATGGGGTTCACATGGTGTATCAGGGATCTGGCATGGATGGGGTCAGTGTATTACAATGTCC
>CM064581.1:48246856-48407509 GCA_032716605.1 Paralithodes platypus | reverse complement strand
AATAACATACAGTAGGTCTTTCTTAGATTTCATAACATCGTCTGATTATAGCCAGAATAAAAGGTATACAGACGTCATCATGCTGAAGGGGTTAATAAAAGATGGGTAAACATTAGGTAATACTATTGTTTATATTTTGACTCTCAGTTACTGTGATATACTGTAGATAATGAACCCTGGAGAACTTCATATTAACACCAGAGATTCACGTGGATTAAGTGGATTGGGTGTGAAGGGGATCTGCCATGTTATTATGGATGGATGAAAGGAAGGAAGGAAAAACAGAAGGGGTGGATGAAAAATAAGAATGAAAATGGAAGAACAGGAGGAAAATAAGAAAGAAGAATGGAAAAGGGAAAGAAGGAAGGGAAGATGACAGAATGAATGTAAATATGAAGGCAAGCCAAGCAAGGACAGATAAATGGGAGGAAGGAAATTGTAGTAAAACAGAATGAGTGATTAATTGAAGAAAGGAAGGACAGAAATAGGAACAATAAGGAAAGAAAACATATGAGAGAGGGATATATAGAGAGAGAGTGTGAGAGTGAGAGGGGGGGGGGGAAGCGGGAGAGAGAGAGAGAGAGGCACTTTGGGGAGAAGAGAAATGGATCCCTGAGTTAGGCGGGGAGAATGGGAATGAAGAGGAGAGGAGGAGAAGGAGGGAGGAGGTGGGGGGAGGAAGAGGAAGGAGGAGTGGGTATGGAGGAAGGAGGGGGCATGAAAAGGAAGTGGGAGGGGGAAGGAAGAGGAGGTATCTGGGAGGGAGGATTAGTAGGGATGGGTGTAGAGGATGAGAGGGAAGGGAGAGGAGGTAGCTGGGAGGGAGGTGGGGTGGGTGTGGGGAGGAGGAGTTATCTGGATAGTAAATGGAGGAACAAACCGTAGGACAATTGATGGATGGAATGTTAATTGAGTATAATGTAAAGATGGCGAAGTATTAAAGTGTCATTTTCTGCGTATGTTTCCCCTTCAATTCCTTGTTATTCCTGTTTCTCTCAATTATCGTTCCTTACCTTTTTATAGTTATCATTCCATCCTTCTTTTTGTCCTCTCCTTCCTTCATTCCTTCCTTTCTTCTTGTTTCTTTCCATTTCGCCACTATTATATCATTCAATCCTCCTTACCTTCTGTCTTCTTTCCACCTCTCCACTCCTTCCTCCCTTCAAGAATCTATTTCGATATTTTTTCCTCCCCCATTCTCCCTCCCTCCCTTCCTTTGCCTCCACCTCCCCAGCTCCGTCCCTCTACCTCTCCTCCACCTTCCCCCCAAGTACTAGACATAATTATATTCCCTTACCGTTTTCAAGACATTTAATAATGGAAATATAAGTACCACAAAAAATATAAAAGAAATAAAACGTAAGGTGGCGTCTACATGTCAGTCACGTTTCTACTATCATGGGCCACAAAACAGTGTCCTGAATTGTTTAGAGATGTTTTATGTTTTCCGTTTCCACTCGCGCGCGCACACTCACTCTCACTCTTACACTCACTTTCTCTCTTACACTCACACTCTATCTCTCTCTCTCTCTAATATTGTGGAAACAGGAATATTCTTTGAAGATATATTTTTTGCGAGTTTTTCTTGTGGTCGGTCTGTTCATTATTTCCTGTCTTTTGTTTTAGCATGAATGTTTATGGAGGGCCTTAATTGATTTCTATATATATTTTTCCCCTCAGTTTTTATAATTATACATTCGTATTTTTTACCGATTTCTGATTTTTTTTTTTTTCTTTTTTACACTGGATGAAAATGCCTGGAAAATACATACTCAGGATAATGGTATAAACCTGGTATGAATTTTTATAAGCTAAAGGGGAATAATGTGTCCATATCCCCTATTCCAAAGCTCAACCAAGTCTGCATAGATTTGTATTGGTCATTGTCAATATTTGTAAGTATAAGATTGACATTTATTTTGAACCCTTGCAGTGTGTATTGGTGTGGGTTTAAGCCAAGTCTTAATAATGTATTCCACAAAATGGAGTATCTGTAAGAAAATTGCCGTTGGTAATGATATGTATGACAACGAGGTTCCTCAAGAGCAAAAGGTGCTTGTTCCACTCTTCTTGTGGTACGTAAAGGATTCCGCTCTTGTCTCATTGGCTGTTTTTGTTTTGGGTTTTTTCCTGGGTTTCTTGGTCTTGCATTGTGTATTTTTAATGTTTTTGTTTCTTTTGTATGTATTTTATTTTTTGCTTTTCTTCTCTGATATACTTTTTATTTGGTATATCTTGTTTTAATTTTTAGTTTGCTTTTCTCCTCTGGTTTTGTTTTATTACATTGTTAATTTTTCGGTTTTGTGTATATTTAGTTTTTCTTCTGATGTTTATATTGCATTGTATATTTCTTTGTTTTTGTCATGCTTTTCTTCTGTTTTTTTATTGAAATATGTGTATAATTTTTCTCTACTCTTTTATTGTGTTGATGAATTGTGTTTTTGCATTGTGAATTCAGTTGCTTATATTCTTGTACGTACGGGGTATTTTATTGTTCTCTCTCTCTCTCTCTCTCTCTCTCTCTCTCTCTCTCTCTCTCTCTCTCTCTGTTGAAGTGAGTGTTTATGTGTGCGTGTGGTCTCCGTGTGTGTGTGTGTGGTCTCCATGTGTGTGTGTGTGTGTGTGTGGTCTCCGTGTGTACAAAGGAGTACAAAGGAAATCAAGCAACAACAGATCCAGTGACCCTTCTAGGTTGCTTGTCCTCCAAAACACTGAGGATCAAGTGTCCAAACAGTGGTTTAGAGGGGGTAAGGGAACATTGGAAAGGGAACTACTGCCCTGCCACTAACGTGGCAGGACTAGGAAGTTAGTAGGGGACATATGGGTTAGTAACTGAGGGGAGGATAAAGTTATTCATTTACAAACGCAGTCAGTCGCGGGTTTGATGCGAGATATTTGTCTAGGCGGAATTTAAATGAATCAACGGTGATGCAGTCTATAACGTCTCGGGGAAGCCCATTCCACAAGTTGACAACTCGATTGAAGAAGAAATTCTTAGATTCGTGCGAGTTAAAAGATTTACCAATAATTTTGCAACCGTTTCCCCGCGTGTAATTAGATTGGTCGATAGTGAAGTACTTACTACAGTTCATATTGTCGATGCCTTTGATGATTTTGAACACTTGAATTAAGTCGCCTCTTAATCTGCGCTGGGTTAAAGGAAATAGATTTAATTCTCTAAGACGCTCTTCGTATGGTTTGTTCTTTAGGCTAGGTATCATTTTGGTAACTCTACGTTGAACTCGTTCTAGCTTGTTTATATCTTTTTGGTAATAAGGGCACCAGGATTGAACACAGTATTCCAGAAGAGGGCGGACTAAGGAATTGTAAAGGGTTAGGATAACTTCTTTGGATTTATGCTCAAATGACCTGCCTATAAAGCCAATTATTTTGTTTGCCTTCTTAACAACTTCTGAACATTGTTGACTCGGTTTTAGGTTACTCGATATTGTTACTCCCAGATCAGTTTCTCTGTTTACATTCTTAAGCTGAGTGCCATTCATCGAATAGTTTGCTTTCTCATTTAGGTATCCGACATGTAGTACTTTACATTTATCCGCATTGAAACTCATTTGCCAAATTTGGGCCCAACATGACAATTTATCTAGATTGTGTTGCATATCGTCAACTTGTTCTTTTGAGAGTACGCTATTTGCAATTTTTGTATCGTCAGCAAATTTTGAGATTGTGCAGGTGAGACCCTCATCTATGTCGTTGATGTAAATTAGAAAGAGAATTGGTCCTAGTACCGATCCCTGGGGTACCCCGCTACTTACATTGGTCCATTTAGATGCCTTACCGTTTATGACTACCCTTTGCTTTCTGTTGCTGAGCCAATTTTCTATCCATTTCAACACACCGTCTTGTATTCCATGCGCTTTTAGTTTTAGCAGTAAACGTTTGTGGGGAACTTTTGTCAAAGGCCTTTTGAAAATCAAGGTATATAATATCTACAGCTTTACTCTCATCGTAGAGGTTGAGGATATCGTGGAAGAAGTCTAAGAGGTTTGTTAAACAGGAACGTTTTTTACGAAAGCCGTGTTGAGTATCTAAGTATGTTATTTTCCTCCAAGTGATTTACGAGTCTGTCTCGTATGACCGTTTCTAGCATTTTACATACAACTGAGGTTAAGCTAATTGGACGATAGTTACTGGGTAGGGATTTGCTGCCTTTTTTGAATATCGGTGTTACGTTGGCTAGCTTCCACTGATCAGGCATAGTTCCAGACTGCAAGGATTTATTGAATAGTAATGTCAGTGGTTTGGAGAGCTCATTCTTAGCTTCCTTTAGAACTTTAGGCGAGATTGTATCAGGTCCTGGCGTTTTATTTACCTTGAGTTTATCTAAACAATTCAATACTTCTCTCTCTGTAACGGTGATATTGCTTAGAACATCTGAATTATCAATCTGAATCGGCGATGGTGTAGGGATATCACTGAGGTCTTCTGTTGTAAAAACTGATGCAAAGAAGGTATTGAGGGCATTACTCATTTGTACTTCGTCTTTGGTGTATTCTCCTTTTTCATCGACTAACGGTCCAACAGTTGAAGTAACTACTTTTTTCTTTCTGATATAACTATAGAATTCTTTCGGGTTTGTTTTACTTTGATTCGCAATATGTAACTCTAAGGTCTTTTACTTTGCTTAATTAACTTTTTGGCTTTGCGTCGTAGCTCTACAAATTTCACCCGTTCTTCGTCATTTTGTGAGGATTTTAATCTATCATTAGCAAATTTTTTAGCAAGCAGGCAGTTTGAAATATCTTTATTCCACCATTTGGGCTTATTATTATGGCCTGGACGCCGTATTTTCGATGGTATGCAGTCTTGCACTGCTTTTAGGTAAGTGGTTTCGAATAACTTCCAAGATGTATTTATGTCGTTATTGTTAATTAAAAAGCTCCAGTCAGTTTCTTTAAACATAGCTCTAAGTTTATGGAAGTTTGCTTTCTTGAAATTAGGGACTTTTTCGATGCTACTATTTGGTTCGTTACTAGTAAACTTTAAAGTGAAAGTTATCGTACGATGGTCGCTGTTACTGAATTCATCACCAACATTCAAATTCTCTATCAATTCTTCTTTTGTTGCAAGTACAATGTCAAGAACGTTATTACCACGGGTCGGCATTCGAACAAATTGATAAAGCGAACTCTCTTGCAAGTTCATATACAAGTCATGTCCGGAGTGTGAAGTAAGAGTATCGCCCCACTTGGTCACAGGTAAATTAAAGTCGCCAAAAATTACGGTATCTTGTGAGTTACTTACATCTGCAATTTGTTCATAAATTTCTCGGTCAGTTTGCACTGATTGAGCTGGAGGTCTGTATATTAACGCAAGTATTATTTTTTTACCTTTATTATTCTTTATTAGCACAAAAGATGTGTCGACGTTCACAATTTGAGGTTTTGACACGAGGGTCGGGTTAAGACTTTCTTTGATATAAAATAAAACGCCACCTCCATTTTTATTTATTCGGCTGTTCTCAAACATTACATAACCGGGAAGTGAATACTCTGCTAAAAAGTCTCTATCTTGTGTATTGAGCCAAGATTCTGTTATGCCAATCACATCATAATTTTCTGTAAACACTAGTTCCTCTAAATCTGAAAATTTATTGCGTATGCTACGAGCGTTTGCATAGAAAACCTTTAAAGTTGCGGTTTTAGAACTCGCAGATCGTTCTTTCATCGAATTTTTGGTTCTGGTCGGATCTACATTTACATTCATGGCTGTCCTCGGTCCTCGGTCGTTATCCCTGACGGTTTTGAATTTGGGTCGTGTTGGTGGAGCTTTATCCAAATTCGCGGTTCTTGACGGATTAGTATTTAATTCCTTTGTAGATTGCCGTCCTCGCTGTCTTCGGTCCTCCTTCCTGGTTGTCCTGTGCTGAGTCGATTTCTTCTCCGAAAATCCTTCACCGCATCGTTGAGAAGACGCCCAAAACGCGCTGCTCCCACCTGGTTCAGATGAACTCCATCGTCCGAAAACAAATAGTCATCGTAGTAGAAATTGTCCCAGGTGTCGACGAATCCCACGTTCTCCTTCCTGCAGAGGTTTGCTAGACAACGATTTGTGCTGGTGGCTATGTTGTAAAATCGGCTCTCTACACCGAGCCGGGGGACGATTCCTGAGACGATGATCCTTGATGACTTCTCCTTAAACGACTTGATCAGCTGCTGGTACTTTAAAAGCAAATCTTCCGACCGGGTTCGCTGTACATCGTTGGATCGTTGGATCGTTGTGTGTGTGTGTGTGTGGTCTCCGTGTGTGTGTGTGTACCTGTCTGTCTGTGTGTATGAACAAGGCACACAAGAAAAAAAAAAAAAACAGAATTGCGAAATCAAAGGAGAAAACTTTGCCACGAAAGAAAGAAATAGATATTGGGTTTGAGAGAGAGAGAGGTCAACAAAATATATAAGACAGGACAAAAGGGAGCTGGGAAAAGAAAGAGTGAGAAAAAAGAAAGTGAGAGAGTGATAGAGAGAGAGAGACTTGAGCCACTACATTACATCTCAAGTGGCAACCCAGTGCTCGCTTTCTCTCTCTCTCTCTCCATCGAGAACCGCGAATTTGGATAAAGCTCCACCAACACGGCCCAAATTCAAAACCGCCAGGGATAATGACCGAGGACCGATGACAGCCATGAATGTAAATGTAGATCCGACCAGAACCAAAAATTTGATTAACACCTTATTGGCGGGCTAGGCGGTCTATTTATATGTACCGCCCAGCGGGGTGTTTTTAGCCAAAATAGGGCTGTTTACGTGATCATTTTCATGCCGAAATAAGACCCAGAGCGTAAAACAAGTATCTATCCCTGAAAGGGCATAAACAGAGCTTTCCAATGACACCACAACGATCCTTGTATGACCGCTAGTTTTCTTGCAACAACCGTGCAACACGAGTGCAAAAACCATGTAATTTGGTACTTTCCCCATACATTTCACTAAGTAGCGAGTGTGAGAGGGTGGAGGAGGGTGGGATTCATGTCAGTAGGTCTGCCGCGGTGGTCTGGAGCAGTCATACGCTCACTACTCTCCTGCCACCACTTGTCTCTCTCTCTCAGCAATATTACGTGCTGAAATTGCCACACGACTTATGTTGTGAGCCACCACATAGTCCAAATTTATTTAACTCGACTTATGTTGTGGGCCGCCAATAGAGGGTTAAAGAAGGTTCTGCGAGTTCTAAAACCGCAACTTTAACCCTTATTTAGCGGCGAGCAACATAAGTCGAGTTAAATAAAGCTGGACTATGTGGCGGCGCTCGACATAACTCGAGTGGCAATTTCAGCACGTAATGTGGCTGAGAGAGAGAGACAAGTGGTGGCAGGAGACTAGCGAGCGTATGACTGCTCCAGACCACCGCGGCGAACCTACTGACACAAATCTCAGCTCCCTCCTCCCTCTCTCACTCGCTACATACTCAATTATGTACTGAAAGTACCGAATTACCTGCTTTTTGCACTCGCGTTGCACGGTTATTGCAAGAAAACTATCCATCATACAAGGATCGTTATGGTGTCATTCGAAAGCTCTGTTTATGCCCTTTCAGGGATAGGTACTTGTTTTACGTTCTGGGTCTTATTTAGGCATGAAAATGATCACGTAAACAGCCCTATTTTGGCTAAAAACACCCCGCTGTGCGGTACACATAAATAAACCGCATAGGCCGCTCGTAAGGTGTTAAAGGTTTTCTATGCAAACGCTCGTAGCATACACAATAAATTTTCAGATTTAGAGGAACTAGTGTTTACAGAAAATTATGATGTGATTGGCATAATGGAATCTTGGCTCAATACAGAAGATAGAGACTTTTTAGCAGAGTATTCACTTCCCGGTTATGTAATGTTTGAGAACAGCCGAATAAATAAAAATGGAGGTGGCGTTTTATTTTATATCAAAGAAAGTCTTAACCCGACCCTCTTGTCAAAACCTCAAATTGTGAACGTCGACACATCTTTTGTGCTATTAAAGAATAATAAAGGTACAAAAATAATACTTGCATTAACACTAGATTAGCGGGCTAGCGTTTTATTTATATGTACCGCCCAGCGGGGTGTTTTTAGCCAAAATAGGGCTGTTTACGTGATCATTTTCATGCCTAAATAAGACCCAGAGCGTAAAACAAGTATCTATCCCTGAAAGGGCATAAACAGAGCTTTCCAATGACACCATAACGATCCTTTTATGATGGCTAGTTTTCTTGCAACAACCGCGCAATGCGAGTGCAAAAAGCATGTAATTCGGCACTTTCCCCATACAATTCAGTATGTAGCGAGTGAGAGAGGGAGGGAGGAGGTGGGATTCGTGTCAGTAGGTTCGCCGCGGTGGTGTGGAGCAGTCATACGCTCGCTACTCTCCTGCCACCACTTGTCTCTCTCTCTCAGCAACATTACGTGCTGAAATTGCCACACGACCTATGTCGAGCGCCGCCAGATAGTCCAGATTTATTATACTCGACTTATGTTGCGCGCCGATAGTTAGGGGTTAATATACAGACCTCCAGCTCAATCAGTGCAAACTGAACGAGAAATTTATGAACAAATTGCAGATGTAAGTAACTCACAAGATACCGTATATTTTGGCGACTTTAATTTACCTGTGACCAAGTGGGACGATACTCTTACTTCACACTCCGGACATGACTTGTATGCGAACTTGCAAGAGAGTTCACTTTATCAATTTGTTCGATCGCCGACCCGTGGTAATAACATTCTTGACCTTGTACTTGCAACAAAAGAAGAATTAATAGAGAATTTGAATGTTGGTGATGAATTCAGTAACAACGACCATCGTACAATAACTTTCACTTTAAAGTTTACTAGTAACGAACCAAATAGCAGCATCGAAAAAGTCCCTAATATCAAGAAAGCAAACTTTCATAAACTTAGAACTATGTTTAAAGAAACTGACTGGAGCTTTTTAATTAACAATAACGACATAAATACATCTTGGGAATTATTCGAAACCACTTACCTAAAAGCAGTGCAGAACTTCATTCCATCGAAAATACGGCGTCCAGGCCATAATAATAAGCCCAAATGGTGGAATAAAGATAATTCAAACTGACTGCTTGCTAAAAAGTTTGCTAATGCTAGATTAAAATCCTTACAAAATTACGAAGAATGGGTCAAATTTGTAGGGCTACAACGCAAAGCCAAAAAGTTAATTAAGCAAAGTAAAAAGACCCTGGAGTTACATGTTGCGAATCAAAGTAAAACAACCCCGAAAGAATTCTATAGTTATATCAGAAAGAAATGTAGTTACTTCAACTGCTGGACCGTTAGTCGATGAAAATGGAGAATACACCAAAGACGAAGTACAAATGGGTAATGCCCTCAATACCTTCTTTGGAACAGTTTTTACAACCGAAGACCTCAGCGATATCCCTACGCCATCGCCGATTCAGATTGAAAATTCAGATGTTCTAAGCAATATCACCGTTACAGAGAGAGAAGTATTGAATTGTTTAGATAAACTCAAGGTAAATAAAACGCCTGGACCTGATACACTCTCACCTAGAGTTCTAAAGGAAGCTAAGAATGAGCTCTCTAAACCACTGACATTGCTATTCAATAAATCTTTGCAGTCCGGAACTATGCCTGATCAGTGGAAGCTAGCCAACGTAACACCGATATTAAAAAAAGGCAGCAAATCCCTACCCAGTAACTATCGTCCAATTAGCTTAACCTCAGTTGTATGTAAAATGCTAGAAACACTCATAAGAGACAGACTCGTAAATCACTTAGAGGAAAATAACATACTAAAAGATACTCAACACGGCTTTCGTAAAAAACGTTTCTGTTTAACAAACCTCTTGGACTTCTTCCACGATATCCTCAACCTCTACGATGAGAGTAAAGCTGTAGATATTATATACCTTGATTTTCAAAAGGCCATTAACAAAGTTCCCCACAAACGATTACTGCTAAAACTAAAAGTGCATGGAATACAAGACGGTGTGTTGAAATGGATAGAAAATTGGCTCAGCGACAGAAAGCAAAGAGTAGTCATAAACGGTAAGGCATCTAAATGGACCAATGTAAGTAGCGGGGTACCCCAGGGATCGGTACTAGGACCAATTCTCTTTCTAATTTACATCAACGACATAGATGAGGGTCTCACCTGTACAATCTCAAAATTTGCTGACGATACAAAAATTACAAATTGCGTACTCTCAAAAGAACAAGTTGACGATATGCAACACAATCTAGATAAGTTGTCATGTTGGGCCCAAATTTGTCCAATGAGTTTCAATGCGGATAAATGTAAAGTACTACATATCGGATACCAAAATGAGAAAGCAAACTATTTGACGAATGACACTCAGTTTAAGAATGTAAACAGAGAAACCGATCTGGGAGTAACAATATCGAGTAACCTAAACCCGAGTCAACAATGTTCAGAAGTTGTTAAGAAGGCAAACAAAATAATTGGCTTAATAGGCAGGTCATTTGAGCATAAATCCAAAGACGTTATCCTAACCCGTTACAATTCCTTAGTCCGCCCTCTTCTTGAATACTGCGTTCAATCCTGGTGCCCTTATTACCAAAAAGATATAGACAAGCTAGAACGAGTTCAACGTAGAGTTACCAAAATGATACCTAGCCTAAAGAACAAACCATACGAGGAGTGTCTTAGAGAATTAAATCTATTTCCTTTAACCCAGCGCAGATTAAGAGGCGACTTAATTCAAGTGTTCAAAATCATCAAAGGCATCGACATATGAACTGTAGTAAGTACTTCACTATCGACCAATCTAATTACACGCGGGGAAACCGGTGCAAAATTATTGGTAAATCTTTTAACTCACACGAAGCTAAAAATTTCTTCTTCAATCGAGTTGTCAACTTATGGAATGGGCTTCCCCGAGATGTTATAGACTGCAGCACCGTTGATTCATTTAAACTCCGCCTAGACAAATATCTCGCATCAAACCCGTGACTGACTGCGTTTGTAAAATTATGAATAACTTTATTTTATCCTCCCCTCAGCTACTAACCCATCTGTCCCCTACTAACTTCCTAATCCTGCCACGGACATTAGTTCCAGGGCAGTAGTTCCCTTTCCAATGTTCCCTTACCCACTCTAAACCAATGTATGGACACTTGATCCTCAGTGTTTTGGAGGACAAGCAGCCTAGAAGGGTCACTAGACCTTTTGTTGCTTGATTTCCATTATACTCCTTTGTACTCTCTCTCTCTCTCTCTCTCATCAATGTAAGTATCTTCCTTTGATATCATAATCTCTATCCTAATAATGGTACCTAGCCTATTTAATATGTCTATATAATATTTGTCTAATATCTATCATCAGTCAGTTTTTATACATACCACACACACCAGTTCCCCCCCCCACCCCCACACTCTCACTCTCACTCTCTCTCTCTCTCTCTCTATTATTACAAAAACAAATCAAGGAATATCATCATCTCAGGCATTCTCCCCAAGATCGACGCACCTGAAAAATTCTACGACAAGGACTTCAGCACAAATAGCCGACTAAAATACTTGTGTCTGAGGGAAGAAGTTGAATTCATCAACCTCTGGGACAACTTCTACAACCAGCCTACTCTGTTCCGCAAGGATGGCACTCATCTAAACCCTGTGGGTTCAGCATGCATGGGTCGTCTCCTACACGGAGCAGTTCACAGCCATGGATCAAAAAACGCCGTCCGAGAAGAAGCAGCAGGGACATAAATCATCCAACGCCAAGCAAAAAACAGAGGCAACCGAGAACCACCAGCGATAAGGACCGAAGACAGCGAGGACCGAGGACAGCCATGAACATAAATGTAGATCCGACAAGAACCAAAAAATATTATTAAAGAGCGTTCCGTGAGTTCTAAAATAACAAATTTAAAGGTTTTCTATGCAAACGCTCGTAGCATACGGAATACATTTTCAGATTTAGAGGAGCTAGTGTTTACAGAAAGTTATGATGTGATTGGCATAACAGAATCTTGGCTCAATACAGAAGATAGAGACTTTTTAGCAGAGTATTCACTTCCCGGTTATGTAATGTTCGAGAAAAGCCGAATAAATCGAAATGGAGGTGGCGTTTTACTTTATATCAAAGAAAGTCTTAACCCTACCCTCTTGTCAAAACCTCAAATTGTGAACGTCGACACATCTTTTGTGCTACTAAAGAATAATAAAGGTACAAAAATAATACTTGCATTAATATACAGACCTCCAGGTCAATTAGTGCAAACTGACCGAGAAATTTACGAACAAATTACAGATGTAAGTAACTAACAAGATACCGTAATTTTTGGCGACTTTAATTTACCTGTGACCAAGTGGGGCAATACTCTTACTTCACACTCCGGACATGACTTGTATACGAACTAGCAAGAGAGTTCGCTTTATCAATTTGTTCGAACGCCGACCCGTGGAAATAACGTTCTTGACATTGTACTTGCAACAAAAGAAGAATTAATAGAGAATTTGAATGTTGGTCATGAATTCAGTAACAGCGACCATCGTACGATAACTTTCACTTTAAAGTTTACTAGTAACGAACCAAATAGTAGCATCGAAAAAGTCCCTAATTTCAAGAAAGCAAACTTCCATAAACTTAGAGCTATGTTTAAAGAAACTGACTGGAGCTTTTTAATTAACAATAACGACATAAATACATCTTGGAAGTTATTCGAAACCACCTACCTAAAAGCAGTGCAAGACTGCATACCATCGAAAATACGGCATCCAGGCCAAATGGTGGAATAAAGATATTTCAAACTGTCTGCTTGCTAAAAAAATTGC
This sequence comes from Paralithodes platypus, assembly GCA_032716605.1. NCBI lineage: Eukaryota > Metazoa > Arthropoda > Malacostraca > Decapoda > Lithodidae > Paralithodes > Paralithodes platypus. The sequence continues at coordinate 48,394,740 of CM064581.1, read as the reverse complement.
TAATGATAGATTAAAATCCTCACAAAATTACGAAGAACGGGTCAAATTTGTAGAGCTACGACGCAAAGCCAAACAGTTAATTAACCCTCCTGGCCCGGGCTAGCTCTCCTAATGACGGTGCGGCATATCCGGGCGATCTGGCCGAAAAACTTCTAGGCCTAGGCTACCGTATTTTGGTTAATTTTAACTGCTAGAAATTTCCCACGCATCTATAAATGTAGTGCGGTTTCCAATCTGTAGGCTGATGTTGAGTAGAGCTCTCTAAGTCAACTGGTTCAGTTGTGATAACGATTTTAGTGGAGAGCATTTTCAGGCGATGTTAGCAATATGACGATCTTTTCACTACTGAAACAACGACATACAGACATACAATAACAAAAGAGTCTTCTCCTTCTTGTTTTCGGAGGTGCGGTGACGCAACGATCGGCTTTGTTTACATGCGTCGGACGCACGGCGTTCAGACCAAGCTTAATAGGCTTTCAAGCTTACTGCCATTTAATAGGACACCCGGGCTCCTGCCCTTCTTTCGCGGTGTCCTTTCACAATGACACCTGGGCTGGAAGGGTTAAGACAGAGGATAGCGTGGAGAAAATATACCTTAGCCAGGGATTTATTGCCGGGTAATGGTCCGTACTCTCTCTCTCTCTCTCTCTTTTTTATATCGTTGGAAACCCGATTGCCTCGACAACGTGGATTATAACACAATGATAAACTTCATCATGAATATAACATGCAATCATTAATACAACATGCAATCAAGAATACAACATTCAGTCATGAATACAACATGAAGTCATGAATACAATATGCAAACATGAACGAAAATTATTAGCCTCATCGTGAATAAAACATACAATCATGAATACAATATGCAAACATGAACAGAATTATTAGCTTCATCATGAATACAACAAGCAAATCATTAATACAACACACAAGAAGGAGGGTTGAAGATGAATTTAAGAGATTTGCTATTAATGTATGTGTACACTATATAAATATCTTAAAATGTGTTCTGCCTGGGGGAAAAAAAAGCCCTCTGAGGTTGTTAATATTTTTTAGTTGAATACGTTACGAAGATAGTAGCTGATGATGTGGACAATTTGCAGGGATTGTCATGCAATGTTCAATCTATGTTGAAAAGAATCTACCTTGAATGTAACGCTAGGCCATTGATGTAGTGATCATATTTCAAATTAATCACACACTCACTCTCACTCTCTCACACATTCACTATCTTGTGCTCTCTCTTACTCTCTCTATATCTATCTCTGTCACTCACGCATGCGCACACACACTCACTCTCTCTCTCTCTACTAGAATTAAGTCCTGACCACCTCGTTTGGATCGTAAGGTCTGTGGCCAGTACATATATGTAAATCTATGTAAATATATCTCACACACACACGCGCACACTTTTTCTTCACCCTCTCAGCCACCTTTCAACGGGGGCGCGAGTGGAGGAGAGGAAAAAAGAAATGATATTGAGAAAGTGGAGGAGAAAAGAGAAAAAAGTGCGAGAGAGAGAGAGAGAAACTGAAGAAGCAGAGAGAGAGAGAGAGAGAGTGAGTAAATAATTGGCTGCATAGATAGGGTGATAACACTTTATATAATATATAATATTATAAGCTACTTACTGCAGAATAGAAATAAGGTAACGGTAAAGAAAACGGGATCATTGACTCATTGCATCAGAAAACGGGCTCCATTAGTGATTACAAGGTTAAGCAAATTAGACATACTTTTAATGGAAGACATAGTCAATTAGTGATTACAAAGGATATTAAGCCAGTTAATTAAGGAGAGATTTTGTAAACACTTATTTTAATTAATGGTAATTCTTCAGAACTGGGCCTTCTCTCAAAGCCCCTCCCCCCACCAACCCACGTTTCAATATTTGTATTAGACTAACTTGACTTAACTAACCTAAACTAACCTAGTAGGCTAAATTATGACACCCTACTAACCTTTACCAAAATGCTACTAACCTTTATCTAACAACTACTAACCTTTACCTAACAGCTACTAACCTATGTAATATAACACACAAACAATATATACTGTATAGGCTATAATTATATAAAACAGCTAGGCATAGATATCACGTTCGGTAATCAAAACGTTCTATCTGGTAAAATATGTATTAGCGTATTTCCTATCCGAATTAAAGTATGGTGTAGCTTCAGAACTTCATAAAGTATAATTTAGAATAGTATTTAAGGCAAGACGACGGAAGGTCTAATTCTGAAGTATTACGAATTAATTTAGTAACTTATTATTAGTTTCCTCCTTAGACCTACTGTATATCAAGCTTGAACAAATACACTCAAGACCCTCTTTCGAGATTAATTTATTCATTTTTCAGTCGGAACTTCCTGCTTGAGAGAGAAAGAGAGACAGACCATCTTCATATGATTTTATAGAGCGAGAGAAAATATATCAACTTTACAATATGAATAATGTGAATTGATTGATTGTATAATACGTTAACCCCTTCTGTACCGGTCACGATCTTGTCATTATATTCTGGCAATTATTAGATGGTTTTATTCAGTTTAGGAAAAACGTCTACTCAGTGAAAGGCTACATTCTATCTCAATTAATCTTTCATAACATCGTCTAAATGCAGCAGAAATCAATATATAAAAGGCGTTGCTGGTACAGGAAGGGTTAAGTTTCAAGACACTCAATTGGTTTCCGGGAACTGTAAGAAACGAATGAGAAGAATGAGGGATGGGGGTGTGTGGGGGGGGGGGGGGGGGAGTGAGGGGGGATACATATATAACTGATAAAGGAGGGAGATAGGATAATGCACGATGAATGAGGGAGATAAAGGAATACATGATAAAAGACGAGAAGGAGGTGGATAAAAACTAAATAGAATAGATGAATCATGAATAGTTGAGGTAAAGACGAATAAGAAGAGAGAGAGAGAGAAAGTTAAAATACAGTCGATAAATGACAGGATTAAGTTGGTGAATAAAGAAGAAGGGAGAGAGTTAGAATACTGTCTATAAATATGGACAGAATAAAGTGGGTTAAGGGGAGATGGGTAGTTTTTTTGGTCCCCCTTCTTCCTCATGTTTAGCCCCATTAGTTTTTAGATTACAAGACGTTCGGCCCATTAGTTTGACGATTTTAAGACCTTTCGCCCCATTTCTTTGTCAATATTAAGACTTTTCGTGTAATTTAGGTGTCGATTTTTTTATTATGAGGTATTCAGCAGGATTTGAAATCGACAGTATAAATATATATCCCTCGGAACAATTTTGTTTATCGGAAAACGTAGAATACAGACAAAACGATAATGAAAAAAAGAGGGTGAAATGATAGATGATAAAGATGATGCATAGAGGAGGAGGAAAGCAAAAGAAACAGAGGAGAGGAATAAAACGAGAGATAGAGTGAGATTAAGAAAGAGTTAGGAGAGAGAGGGGAAGAGTAATGGAAGCAGAGAGAGAGAGGGAGAGGCAGGTAATGGAGAGATATTGATAGAGTGAGGGTAAGAAACAGAGTAATTGGTGAGAGAGAGTGAGTGAGAGTGAGAGTTACACAGAGGTACACAGATACTCAGACCACACAGACCTTGCGGTCCCAACTAAGTGGTCCGGCCTTAATACTACTCGACAGGGACAATTTATAGTGGAAGAATAGGACAGTAAAGTGGAAGGCTTTCTCCCCACCCTCCGCTCCCTCCGGTTAATAAGCCGTACGGAAGATAGGATGAAGTGTAACCTTATGGGTCAGGAAATGCCCACAAGGAAAGTTTCTATATAGTATAGATAGAAATGAGTTTGAAAGGGAAATTACACATGACTATTGATTAATTCATATCAATCCAATCTTCATCAGATGATCGTCCAGTCTTTTCTTAAACGTATCAATTGAATTACTGTCGACCACCTCCCTTGGTTAACTATTCCACTCTTTAACCACATTGTATGTGAAGAAATTTTGTGTCACGTCTATGGATGTTTTTTGTTCTTCTAATTAAGAGAGAGAGAGAGTGAGGGAGGAGGATAGCATAATACTATTGATATTTGTTTTCTTCTATGTGATTGAGGGAGGCAAAAGGCAGAACTGCCTATAGCGAGAGCCTCCCCCATAGTTGAAAGAGTGACAGGGCCAAAATCAAGGGACGTTCGAGCCAAAATGTCTGGACACACTGACTTTGAAGCAATTTAAGTCATAGGAAGAGGGAAAGACTGATTCTGGGAGATAGTTCCAGAGCTCAGCTATTGAGTAGAAGAAAGTTTGAGAGTAACGTTTCACTCTTGGGTTGGAGAGTTGCACAGAGTAGGGGTGGGATTGAGTTGCAAGACGGGTACCACGTGCCCTACGTAAAGGAGGTGGTATACACTGGGAAAGCTCTGAGGAACACTGATTATTATAGTAGCGATAGAATAGCGAGAGAGATGCAACATTGCGGCGGAGAGAGAGAGATTGCAGAGAGTTGGTGAGTGGACGGGAGTTAATGATACGAAAGGCCTTCCTTTCAACTTTGTCTAGCAGAGCGGTGTGAGAGGAACCTCCCCACACATGTGAACAATACTCAATACAAGGACGCACTATGCCCCTGTATAGAGCAAGAAGCTGTGCAGGGGAAAAGAACCCCCTAAGGCGGTTGAGCACACCCAGCTTCTGGGAGGCTGCCTTAGCAAGACTGGAAATATGGTCTTTCCAACTGAGAGCAGAAGAAAAGGAGACACCAAGAATATTGAGAGAAGATGAAGGATTGATTTTTGTATTGTTGAAGAATAAGGGATAGTCTGCTGGGAGTTCCTTACGGGGAGATAGATGGAGAAATTGGGTTTTGGAAGCATTACAAGTAACAAGGTTTTCTCTGCCCCAATTGGAGATAGTACGGTATTTAGATCATAATTTAAGAGTTCTATGGCTTCATTACGTTTGTCGTTGAGGGATTACTGGCTGGGGCGTTCTGAAAAACTAATGGAGTAGTGTAAGGTTGAGTCGTCTGCGTATGAATGGATGGGAATTGAGGTACAGTTGAGGAGATCATTTATAAAAATTAGAAAAACAATAGGAGATAGGACAGAGCCCTGAGGAACACCGGAGTTTATAGGGTGAGGAAGTGAACAATGGCCGTCCACAACCGCGTCTATGGAACGGCCGGAAAGGAAATTAGAGACAAAGGCACAGATGGAGGGATAGAAACCGAAGGAGGGTAGTTTAGAAATTAAAGATTTGTGCCAGACTCTATCGAAGGCTTTTGATATGTCTAGTGCATTAGAAAAAGTCTCACCGAAGTCCCGAAGGAGGATGACCAAGAGTTAGTAAGATATGAAAGAAGATCACCAGTAGAGCGACCCTTAAGGAAGCCATACTGGCGATTTGAGAGCAGATTATGAGAAGAGAAATGCTTAAGAAATTTGGAAGCAAGAATAGTTTCAAAAACTTTAGAAAGACAAGAGATGAGAACAATTGGACGATAGTTGGAGGGTTGAGAGCGGTCACCCTTCTTTGGGACAGGTTGAATGTGAGCAAACTTCCAGCATGAAGGGAAGACGTTAGAGGATAGACAGAGACGAAAGAGATTGCCTAGGCAGGGAGTCAGCACGGAAGCACAGTTTTTGAGAACAACAGGAGGAACACCGTCCGGACCGGATTTATATAATAGTATAAATGAGATTTGTAGCTATAAATAAATATGAAATGTAAAAATATATATGTTAAATAAGAGAAATAAGGATAGGATAGAGGGTGGACTTTGAAAATATACGTTTGTGTTTGAGAGAGAGAAAGAGCATGTGTTTGTGTTAGTGTAGTAGTGTGTGTGTGTGTGTGTGTGACTGAGAGAGAGAGAGAGAGAGATAGAGAGAGAAAGCGTAAGAGAGAGAGAGTAAGAGTATTGTTACGATCGGGTCTCGTATAAATCAGTGGCTCTTATACATTGGACTAGACTGGCATAAATGCAACAACGGAAACGCTAGATCCAACCCCTGATATATAATCCCGTCGAACAAAGAACACATAATTATACCCTCCAGAGTTATATCTGCGATAGCGGGGTATCTTAACTCTCAGTATCTATGTGCTTCTACTATAGGCTGATGTTCTCTGAAACAGCCTATTACCTATAACATATGGTTGCTTAGTTATGGTACACAAGGAAAAGATAGTTAACTTAATTAAATCACAAGAGTGATCTAATGCAAACAAGAAGAAGGTTTACTTAACGTTGCTCTAATCAATAATATCTGTCACTCCTTTATGAAATAAAGTGTTGTAAAGTCCTCAAGCACCGAACAAGGAATCTTCTGAATAATGTCGGATGCTACTAAGAAGAACGTATCGGAAATGGAACCACAAAATAGCAGGAGGCAGGACAATGCACGTGTAGGCTAAATACACAAAAAGGCTGGACCTATAATGTTATTGGACACAAGAATATTATAAGCGGTGCAACAATAATAATGCTCGCCACGAAAAAGTAGTACTCCTATTAACAAAACCGGTCTATGCTGGTTGTGTCTCTCTACAGCAACCTAGACCTCAAAATGCTTGTGTAGAAATAATGGGTATGCATAAAAGAGTATATGATCTAATCCAGCTAATGTCTACCCGGGTTAATAAAGTCTAGCTGGGATGCGCAAAGGTACAGAATTCTGGTGGAGCAAGGCAGCTCCTAGCCTAGTGTGGACCTTGGGTCTGTGCGGCCTGATTACGTTAATATGAAGGGGTGCTCTCTTGAGGATTCTCGATCACAAGTATCGAGTATCCTCCTGGCGACCCTCAAAAGTAAAAGCAAATAGAGTTAGAACAGTGTTGGGTGGATTAGGCAAGCAGCCCTCACGCACTACACAGTCTAAACTCCAAGGTACACAGACAAAAGATCTACCCAGGTAACCCACAGAATCCGTAGTGTCGTGCAGCTCAAAAGTAGCCTACACACAGTGAAAACACCAACAGCAAGGTACCTGATCTCTAGTCTAGCATTATTTAACCCTGTAGAAACATTAGTGATTGCTGGAGACACTCCGAGCAATACAATCTCCCAAAAAGACAACGACTCTCTTCAACCTTAGCCTAGTACATAAGAAATGTGAGATCCAGCATATAATACAGTCTGGCCACCAATTCAAGGTGTGGATGCAGGGAACCAGAGGGGGATTGATATTAATAAAAGGTGAGGAAGTAGTGGAAATGATAGAGGCAGTAGGAGAGAAAGATTCTAAGACAAGAGTGTGGAACAGTTCATGGGAGATGCTTAGAGTATGCTGTCGGGGACGGATCTGACCAGGATATTCCCAGGGACCACATGGGTGGAGTCCCAGTTCGCAGGAATGGCACGAGGGCGCGCGACAGTCGCCCAGTAAGCAGCCGCTTAGTAGGCCGTGTTAGGCAGGAGGCAACGAATCCCGCGAGGCCTATGTAAGGGGGCCAGCCACGCGCCACACTCACCACCAAGTCACACCACCTGGTCTCTCTCTCCCGCTCGCCTTCCCATCATTCAACTACTTAACACAATACTTTCAATTGACTAAATAAAATAGAAAGGATTGTGACAGACGAAAACAAAGTACAGTTCTGAACTGTCTGCAACACAAGCTTTCTCGAGAAGGAAAGTACACAATGATAGGTAGACTGTAGCTACATTCTCTGCCCTGGCGATTCCTAGCGAGTAAGCCATGCGGTTCTGGGGGAAGCGGTGAGCGTCACACCCCACCCAAGATTTTTAAGAGGCTCCAACTATGAGCTCTAAATCTGACACGCAGAACCCATACAAAATTCGCCACTCCTAGCCACCCAGCGACAATGAAATGTAAAGCACAGTTCTCATCAAAATAACACATTATAAAAATGAACAACCCTTCCCAACACAATAGATTAAATTACATAGTTATGCTCATAAGAGCGAGCTTCACTAGCCCAGCCTTCTGAGAGGAGTACAACTCAGAATTTCTGCTATAACATACTTAAAAAAAATTTAACTATCAAAGAAAGAGTTTTTATAGGATTTTTATATTTTTAATATGTTTATGGCAGCTGCACTACAGGGGCAAGCCTAGTTTTTTCTTCTATACCAACACAGCAACTCCTACTTTACGACCCAATACGCTGGGCTACACACGCGAGCCAACAAGCACCAGACGTAAACATACTAATCAAACCAAAGTAGGAGGCTACCCTTGTGATGATCTACCCTGGGTCTTCCACCCTCGATAAGCAATCTGCAATCACATTCTCAGAACCGGCAATATGGCGTATGTCTAGGTTGTATTCCTGCAACATTAATGACCACCTGGTCAGCCTCATATTCCGGTTATGGAATTGATTCAGGAACTTGAGGGGGTGATGGTCGGTGTAGATCACCACAACTGGTCCATAGGCAGGAACATACACCTCAAAGTGCCTGAGCGCTAGCACAATCGCCAGCAGTTCCTTTTCAACTACTGAATAGTTCTTCTGCGACGAGTTGAACTTTTTTGAGAAGAAACTGACTGGGTGCTCCAGCCCATCTTCGTCTTATTGCATCAGAACGGCACCAGCCCCTACACCACTGGCATCAGTTACCAGCTGGAATGGTCGGCTAAAGTCTGGGGCCCTGAGGATTGGGTGAGTACGCAACAGGTGTTTTACTAGCAAAAAAGCCCTCTCACACTCAGGCACCCACTTAAACTTTCTATCTTTGGCCAATAGGTCCGTCAGAGGAGCCAGCACAGTAGAATAGCCCTTTATAAAGCGGCGGTAGTAACCAATCATGCCCAAAAACTCATGATCTGCTTCATGGTGGACTGCACAGTAGCCCGCACAAAATCACACTTTCCCAGGTTGACCACCAAGTTTGCCTGGCTTAATTTCTTAAATAGGGATTCTACATGTTCACAGTGGCTCTTGAAATCGTCATCGTAGATAATGACGTCGTCCAGGTACACGGTACAGTTCGGAATGTCAGCCACTAACTCGTTCATCAAGCTTTGGAAGGTCGCTGGTGCGTTCTTTAAACCGTACGGCATGACATTACAACGATATGTAGCACCATCCACCACAAAACCACACACCTCTTTCGCCCGTTCAGACAAAGGCACCTGCCAGTAACCTTGTACCAGATCCACCTTGGTCAAGAACTTGGCCCTGCCAATCTTGTCTACACAGTCATCGACCCGGGGAAGAGGATTTGGGTTGGTGGGAGTCAAGCCGTTTAGCCTGCGGTAATCAACACAGAAGCGCACCTTGCCATCCGGCTTAGGTTGCAGCGTTACGGGAGATGTCCACTTTACCGCCCCCTTCTCGATCAGTCCCTGTTGCAACATATACTCCAACTCCGCCCGGAGGGCCGGAAGTTTAACAGGGGGCACCCTATAGGGCACTGATTTGAAGGGTGGGTGGTCTCTGACGTCAACGTCGTGCACCTCATGAGTAGTGAGGCCTGGGTGTTCTGCAAATACAGTAGGGTATAAACAGAATAGGCGCTCGACAGCCACACGCTGTTGCTCGGGTAGGTGTTGCAAAGCCTCATGAGCCGCCTGTCTCGTGTTTCCCGCCCACTGATCTGCAGAAACATGATAATCCCAGTTGTCATCCACCTGTGCATGACTGTCCCATTCTCCTTCTCCACCTTGACTGCTGAAAGTCATCACGGGGACAGTGAGAGGCTCAGGTGGGCGCCTCACATACTCCTTCATCAGGTTGACATGACATAACTGATTCCTCTTACGCCTGTCTGGAGTGGCCACCAGGTAATCTAAGTCCGAGAGCTTCTCTGCTACCCTATAAGGACCAGCGTACTTTGCGGATAAGGGGTGACCTACAAGAGGGAGTAGTATCAACACCTCCTGACCCCCGTGAAACTCCCTGAGTTTCACCTTGTGGTCGTACCTGTACTTCATGAGGGCCTGAGAGCCTACCAGATTGCGGCCAGCCAACTCCAGACTACGCAACATTCGTTCTCTACTCTCAAGTTCGACAGCACCGTCACTACACTTTAGAACCTCCGGGTCTTCTAGCTGCAATTTGCGAATATCTGAGGGAGCTAGCCTGTCTAAGTGTTTGCGAAACAACTCATGCCCTCCCCCAACATCGAACTTTGCATCCCGTTGCTCTCTCCGTGTATACCGTTGCTGCCTCTGAGTCTCTTTAAGCCCTGCCTCTACACTCTCAGTGACAGGTGGTGGTGCTTCTCCAGACTCTAATAACGGTGCTAATACTGAGTCCCCGAGAAGCGCTGCTGGTACTAGACTCTCCACCGTATCAGCTTTCAGCATCTTCTCGTGACCGTTCCTCCGCTTATTTGAAGACTGTTGGTTAGGCTGTGACTCCCTGGATGCGAGAGATCTGGTTACAACACACGCCATTGGTTGCACCTGACACTTCTCAACGCACTCCTGTTCCTCCCTACTCACGTCGGCCGGCTCCTCGGCAACGACTAAGGGTGAAACCTTAGAAGCAGGCACCGCAAAGTCATTGCCGAGAAGGAGGTCGACGCCCCCAACAGGCAATTTCTCCACGATTCCCACATCCAGTTCGCGAGTCACACCGTCAACTTCAAGCTCCATTCTAACAAGCGGGTATGACCTAGTTGCATTAACTCCCTGCACCACAACTACCCGCGCCGCGTTTATGGGTCTACCAGTGAAATTCTTCAAGAGTGTCTGAGAGGCACCTGTGTCACGCAAAAGGTGTACCCCGTGCTTCTTGCCCCCCCACTTCACGCAGCCATGCCCTCTATGGTCGCAAAAGGCATCGCGGACAGGGTTCGAGCCTTCCGGATCCTTCTTCACTGGCGGTGCTCCATCCTCTGATCTTATGCCTCCAGCAAACACAGAAGACTTCTGGAACACCCCAATGCTGCGAGCCAATGATACAGCCGCCGAGGGAGGTTTGCTCGGACAAGCTTTTGCCATGTGCCCCTCTTTGTGACAGTGATAACACTCAAATTTCCCCTTGGACTTATACTGAGGTGTAAAAGTCCCCTGACCCTTCTTAAACGGGGCGGTGCTAGGTTTGTGATCAGTCTTGGTGTCATTGCTTTTAAATTTATGTGTGTCCATATTCCGGGGAGGGGGAGGGTAACGCTCCTTAACGCCTACATCGTTTCTCTGTGCAGAGCCGCACCCCCGAATTAGTGACAACCGACGATCAGCCATCTCTGCTGCTTCTACGAGAGTTCTTGGGTTCTTCTCTTTAACACCTTACGAGCGGCCTATGCGGTTTATTTATGTGTACCGCACAGCGGGGTGTTTTTAGCCAAAATAGGGCTGTTTACGTGATCATTTTCATGCCTAAATAAGACCCAGAACGTAAAACAAATACCTATCCCTGAAAGGGCATAAACAGAGCTTTCGAATGACACCATAACGATCCTTGTATGATGGATAGTTTTCTTGCAATAACCGTGCAACGCGAGTGCAAAAAGCAGGTAATTCGGTACTTTCAGTACATAATTGAGTATGTAGCGAGTGAGAGAGGGAGGAGGGAGCTGAGATTTGTGTCAGTAGGTTCGCCGCGGTGGTCTGGAGCAGTCATACGCTCGCTAGTCTCCTGCCACCACTTGTCTCTCTCTCTCAGCCACATTACGTGCTGAAATTGCCACTCGAGTTATGTCGAGCGCCGCCACATAGTCCAGCTTTTTTTAACTCGACTTATGTTGCTCGCCGCTAAATAAGGGTTAAGGTTTAAAGTCAAGTCGCCGCCCGTACACTTATAAAACTGCTCTAGAAGCAACAACTGTTTCATCTCATCAAACGTAGTTGTCTTCTCTGATCTGAGCCAGTTTCCCATAGCGTCGGACAGGTCCCGGGCGTGCTCCAAGAAGGTACTGTCTCGCCCCTTAGTCACACCCCGGAACTTCAACCTATATGTCTCGGGTTGTAGCTCGTATGCCCGCAGGACAGCCTCCTTGAGCTCCTCATAAACAACGCAGGACTCCAAAGGCAGTGCATCGTAAGCCTTGAGCCCCTTACCTACGAGTCTAGATGACACAAGGGCCGCCCACTTAACTTCAGGCCACTGATGCTCCTGGCACTTCTTCTCAAATCTATTGAAAAACTCTGTGACACCAGACTCGTCAAATACAGGGACCAGTTTGAGAAGGTGCGACAGAGACTGATCATGCGCACGGTTTCCAGTACCGAGTCGCTGTCCCGTCGTCTCAACACGAGACTTCTCTAAATCCATGTCGGCACAGTATCTTGTAGATTCTAGTTCAGTCGTAAGCTCAGCTTCCCTCGTCTGTTGCTGCATCCTAGCCAGCTCTTTTCTCTCTTCTATCTTAGCTAGCTCTTTTCTCTCTTCTATCTTAGCTAGCTCTGTCTGCTGTTGACTCTGATGTTTTGCCATCTCGAACCGAAAGAGCATCTCCGGGGTCAAACCTTGAGGAGGAGGAGGAGATGCAATGATGTTAGAAATACCCGGTGATCCCCCCAGGGGCAAACCACCCTGCCAGTCACTACCCTCCTGCAGAAGCGTGCTCAGGGTCGGTACTCCAATAGGAGGATTGGGAGTCGAGTGAAGGGGAGGCTCGGCCAAAGGGCTCTGAGCACTCACCCTGCCTCGTACGCCAGTCACCCCCCCCAGCACACACGTTATCAGGTCATCCTTGGTCATGCCACTAGTACATACATGACTGATAGCTACGGCTAAGCACTGGAGACCGTACCGATTCATACCCACCAACCGGTCGGAAGTAACAGGCCATTGTAAAAAATTCCTTGCATCCTCCTCACTGTTCACCAAGTTAACAACCTGCCCATGCTGCTGCTCCTCAGCTTCTACATCACGTACTGTGTCTTCATCCTGCACTGATCCGCTATAAGACATGATGCTCACTGAAGATTTTTCACTTTGATACACAAAAAAGAAGTACCCCAAACTCTTATACCACAATATTCACAATAACAAATTCTCGGAGTCAGCTTAAGTGCTATATTACTTTGCTAAAAAAATAATTCTTGCATGTCCTCAACAAATATTCCACAAAATCAACAAATGTTCACTGCCTAAACTGTGAGAAAAATCTGCACAATAACCTGCAATTATATGTCAGTTCACCAAATCCTGAGCTAGGTCGCCATTTGTTACGATCGGGTCTCGTATAAATCAGTGGCTCTTATACATTGGACTAGACTGGCATAAATGCAACAACGGAAACGCTAGATCCAACCCCTGATATATAATCCCGTCGAACAAAGAACACATATACCCTCCAGAGTTACATCTGCGATAGCGGGGTATCTTAACTCTCAGTATCTATGTGCTTCTACTATAGGCTGATGTTCTCTGAAACAGCCTATTACCTATAACATATGGTTGCTTAGTTATGGTACACAAGGAAAAGATAGTTAACTTAATTAAATCACAAGAGTGATCTAATGCAAACAAGAAGAAGGTTTACTTAACGTTACTCTAATCAATAATATCTGTCACTCCTTTATGAAAGAAAGTGTTGTAAAGTCCTCAAGCACCGAACAAGGAATCTTCTGAATAATGTCGGATGCTACTAAGAAGAACGTATCGGAAATGGAACCACAAAATAGCAGGAGGCAGGACAGTGCACGTGTAGGCTAAATACACAAAAAGGCTGGACCTATAATGTTATTGGACACAAGAATATTATAAGCGGTGCAACAGTAATAATGCTCACCACGAAAAAGTAGTACTTCTATTAACAAAACCGGTCTATGCTGGTTGTGTCTCTCTACAGCAACCTAGACCTCAAAATGCTTGTGTAGAAATAATGGGTATGCATAAAAGAGTATATGATCTAATCCAGCTAATGTCTACCCGGGTTAATAAAGTCTAGCTGGGATGCGCAAAGGTACAGAATTCTGGTGGAGCAAGGCAGCTCCTATCCTAGTGTGGACCTTGGGTCTGTGCGGCCTGATTACGTTAATATGAAGGGGTGCTCTCTTGAGGATTCTCGATCACAAGTATCGAGTATCCTCCTGGCGACCCTCAAAAGTAAAAGCAAATAGAGTTAGAACAGTGTTGGGTGGATTAGGCAAGCAGCCCTCACGCACTACACAGTCTAAACTCCAAGGTACACAGACAAAAGATCCACCCAGGTAACCCACAGAATCCGTAGTGTCGTGCAGCTCAAAAGTAGCCTACACACAGTGAAAACACCAACAGCAAGGTACCTGATCTCTAGTCTAGCATTATTTAACCCTGTAGAAACATTAGTGATTGCTGGAGACAGTCCGAGCAATACAATCTCCCAAAAAGACAACGACTCTCTTCAACCTTAGCGTAGTACATAAGAAATGTGAGATCCAGCATATAATACAGTCTGGCCACCAATTCAAGGTGTGGATGCAGGGAACCAGAGGGGGATTGATATTAATAAAAGGTGAGGAAGTAGTGGAAATGATAGAGGCAGTAGGAGAGAAAGATTCTAAGACAAGAGTGTGGAACAGTTCATGGGAGATGCTTTGAGTATGCTGTCTGGGACGGATCTGACCAGGATATTCCCAGGGACCGCATGGGTGGAGTCCCAGTTCGCAGGAATGGCACGAGGGCGCGCGACAGTCGCCTAGTAAGCAGCCGCCTATAGTCAAACAGATCTTAACAGGCGGTCCTACCCGCGGTTACTCCCTTTACGTTGGTGCCACATGTATAATCCCAAACAACGAAAATATATTATTTTCGGTATTAATACCTTAAGTCGGTTTGAAATGCTCAGGCTATTTCTACAGGTACAAAAAAGCTTTATTGTTTTTATAATTAATTCGCTTATTAGTAAATTCAATTGACATTGTATACAGCTTGGCAACATGGCTACCGCAACGTTGTCAGACGTCGGCCAAAAAAACTCATCACAAATTTCACGTGATGGCGCGGTGCCAGGCGCACGAAATTTATACTCTCACTTCATTTCATTCCTGTCTTTGACACCATCCACAATGGAAGCCGCTCCAAATCGCCCCACCACTTGCATAGTCAGACAAAACAGATGGTACAGAGGGGAAACCTCTTAAAAAAAATGCGCAGAAACTTTTACCTCTTGGGTGGTGTGGAAAAAAAGTAAAAATATATAATGGTAATATGCGGGGTGGGGAGGGAGGTAGAGTGGTGTGGTGTGTGTGTGGGGGGGGGGAGTGGTGTGGTGTGGGGGGGGGGGGAGGTGTGTAGGGTGAGTGACAGAGAGAGATAAATATAATTTATTATAGCAATAATAATCTATGCATTCATGTGTGCTACACAGTCTTACACATACAGTATATATAGAGAGAGCCGATCTCCCTACATTGACCTTGAACGGAGGGGGGGGGGGGGAGGTAGCGAGAGTAATTTGGAAAGGTTGTCGTACGGAAAGGGTCAAGTGGACAGGTGGCACCAGTGTAAGGGTAGGTGACCGCGCCCATAACCGCCTGTTTGGGTCTGTAGGACTATAGTAGGCCGTGTTAGGCAGGAGGCAACGAATCCCGGGAGGCCTATGTAAGGGGGCCAGCCACACGCCACACTCACCACCAAGTCACACCACCTGGTCTCTCTCTCTCTCTCTCCCGCTCGCCTTCCCATCATTCAACTACTTAACACAATACTTTCAATTGACTAAATAAAATAGAATGGATTGTGACAGACGAAAACAAAGAACAGTTCTGAACTGTCTGCAACACAAGCTTTCTCGAGAAGGAAAGTACACAATGATAGGTAGACTGTAGCTACATTATCTGCCCTGGCGAGTCCTAGCGAGTAAGCCATGCGGTTCTGGGGGAAGCGGTGAGCGTCACAGTATGAGGAAAAATGTATTCATGTTCTGTGGAAATTAAAAATCCCTCAGCCTAATCCTATTCTGTTTTGTCTCCTACCGACCCCAATTCCCTCCTTGTTTCCTTCCCTCCTTCCTTACTTCCTTCATTCACTTCTTCCTCCTTCCTTTTTTCTTGCCTTACTTTATTGTACTTCCTTCAATCCTTCCTTCTATTCTGTTTTTTTCTCCCTGCCGACCTTAATTCCATCCTTGTTTCTTTCCCTCCTTCCTTCATTCACTTCTTACTTTCTTTTTTGCCTTACTTTATTGCACTTCCTTCTATTCTGTTGTGCTTCCCTACCGACCCTAATTATCTTCTTTACTTGTTGTCCTTGGTTCCTTTCCTCCTTCCTTCCTTCATTCATTTCTTCCTTCTTCCTTTCCTTATTGCTTTAAATTCCTTTCTTCCCTCTTTCCTTTTTTCCTTTCTATCCCTTTCTTCCTTCCCGTTTGTTTCATATACTTTTATCTTTATTATTATTATTACTCTATTCTTTCCTTCTCTTTACTCAAATTGAATTGTGCTTAAATTGTCCTCCTATATTTACTTTGTAATCTATTTTCGCTGTTGTCCTTTTGAATATTCTAAACTTGTCTTTATAGTTATTTACCTTTTCTTTATATTGTCTTTGATGTTTTTTTTCTAGTTTGCTCATTGGTTCATTTCGATATTCTTTAAGGGGGGTGACCTGTTTTTATTCTGTCCTTTTCTATCTTTATCTGGCTTGTATCCATTTGGCCCCATTCAACCTACTGTTTTAAGACGTTTATCCCCATCCAGGTGTCAATTTTTTACTGGTGAGTGGTAGCGAGCCAGCATATTTTTTATTTTTGTTTGACAGCAGGCTAAATTTGTACATTTTTCGATAGAAAAATGTCTCCGGCGAAGCCGGAATTCTTCATATAATGCTGGCTCGCTGTCTCTCGCCAGGAAGAAATCGACACCTAGATGGGGATAAACGTCTTAAAATAGTTGGCTGATTGGGGCCGAATGGATACAAGCCAGAGAAAGAGAGAACAGGACAGAAATAACAAAAAGCAGGTCACCCCCCTAAGCTCTTCAGCGCCATGTCGCTCTTTTACCTTTAGATGATTTCAGGCAGTTTATTAAGAACCTCTAATATTCAGAGGGTTGATTGAGATCGTATTTACCCCTTTGAGTCCTAGAGGTAGATTATTTGCTTAGGAAAATCGTCTAATGGTGACCAGAATATGATGAATATTACGTCATCGTGCTGAAGGGGTTAATTATGATGTGTCTGTCTTTATTGTTTATTATATTCTTGTGTACTATTATTTTGCATTATTTATTTATTCCCTTTTTTATGTATTTGTTATTTAATTATTTAGGTGTTTGTAGTATTATTTGTATTTATGTATTTATTTATATATTTATTATAATTATTTGTTTTATATTATTGTATAATCATTGTTTTGTCATGTGTGTCCGGTCGCTTTTCTTATGTTTTATATTATTGCTTTGATATGTCTGCTGCTAAACTTGAATCTGTCTATCAGTGTCGCTAAATATAATATCAGTTTCTCTTCTACCCCGCTATATATACTGTATATCCGTACAGTATTAACTTTATTTGTATATAATATAATATCAGTTTCTCTTCTACCCCGCTATATATACTGTATATCCGTACAGTATTAACTTTATTTGTATATAATATAATATCAGTTTCTCTTCTACCCCGCTATATATACTGTATATCCGTACAGTATTAACTTTATTTGTATATAATATAATATCAGTTTCTCTTCTACCCCGCTATATACTGTATATCCGTACAGTATTAACTTTATTTGTATATAATATAATATCAGTTTCTCTTCTACCCCGCTATATATACTGTATATCCGTACAGTATTAACTTTATTTGTATATAATATAATATCAGTTTCTCTTCTACCCCGCTATATATACTGTATATCCGTACAGTATTAACTTTATTTGTATATATAATATCAGTTCTCTTCTACCCCGCTATATATACTGTATATCCGTACAGTATTAACTTTATTTGTATATAATATAATATCAGTTTCTCTTCTACCCCGCTATATATACTGTATATCCGTACAGTATTAACTTTATTTGTATATAATATAATATCAGTTTCTCTTCTACCCCGCTATATATACTGTATATCCGTACAGTATTCACTTTATTTGTATATTCATTTTACTGCTGGTCTGTCATTTCACGCGAAGAATAACCATCATTTGCTTTTCTCCTATTCTTATTCCTTCCTTCCTTCTCTTCTGTTGTCTTCCTTCCTGCCTGCCTGCCTGCCTGTCTGCCTTCCTGCCTGCCTGCCTGCTTTCATTCCTTCCTTCCTTCCTGCCTGCCTGCCTTCCTTCCTGCCTGCCTGCCTGCCTTCCTTCCTGCCTTCATTCCTTCCTTCCTTCCTTCCTGTCTGCCTTCCTTCCTTCCTGCCTGCCTGCCTTCTTAGCTTCATTCCTTCCTTCCTTCCTTCCTGCCTGCATGCCTTCCTTCCTGCCTGCCTTCCTTCCTTCCTTCCTTCCTGCCTGCCTATCTGCCTTCATTCCTTCCTTCCTTCCTTCCTGCCTGCCTTCCTTCCTTCCTTCCATCTCTTCTGTTGTGTCTTCCCTCCAACCTTAATTCCATCCTTTACTTTTGTTCTTGTTTCCTGTCCTTGTTTCTTGTATTTGTATTGTTATTTTGATTTGCATTTTGCTTTTGGTCTTTCTCATTTGACGCCAATACCAACAACTATAAATTTCTTTTCCAGGGCTTGGCTTTTCTCCTTTTCATATCTTTATTATTTTCTCTGTATTGGGTTATTGTTCCTGTTGTCGGCTAATTGCTCTTTTCCTTTTTTATATTTGTTTCCTGTAATTGTCGGTATATCTTTTTGTTTTCTCCTGTGCTTGCTATTGTTCTTTCCTTGGTATTGTTATGCATATTTGTATTGTCAGCTTATTGTTAGTTCCTTTTGTTTTTTTTATATTTATCTTTTCTTGTAATTGGTCTTCGTCAACTTCCAGCTAAATATGCGGGTTTCATCCTCTCCTTTTCACATTATATATATATCTTTTAGTTATATAATCGTTTAACTTAAGGTCCATAATTTAACAATCAGCCCTCCACCACACCCAGGACCCACACACTAACGTGTGTGGGTCCTGACCACACCCTCTGCTTTTAGTAACTCGTATGCTCGTGACCTTTCTTCCTGTCTCATTCTCTCTCTACCTGGCGAAATACCTGGCCAATTAACTGTATTTGCTGTACTATATAATTATATGCATGCTTCGTCTGTCTCTCTACCCATTTATAGCTTTAGTTTTGGACTTTGTGCCAGCCTGTCTTGATGTATATATATATATATATATATATATACCGGTATATATATATATATATATATATATATATATATATATATATATATATATATATATATATATATATATATATATATATATATATATATATATATATATATATATATATATATAAATAAAATAATAAATAAATAAACAACACCTACAGTATACATCCCTAATATTGTGGGTTTATATATAAGCGTCTGTTAGTAATGAAGGTAGCCTGGCCAGGTACTCTATGGGGATAAACACGTCTTTCACTAATTAAATTATACATGTGAAGGAAAGGGGCTGAATGGTGGTGGGTTGGTGGAGGTCAATGGTTGGATAGATGAGAGAGAGAGAGAGAGAGAGAGAGAGAGAAATTTACAAATAGTTACAAGGAATAGTTAGTATCTCAGAGACCTTACGGTCCATTCCGAGGAGATACTCGAAGTGGAAGGAGAGAGACTGATTAGTGCACTACACTCTTTACAGAACGTGCAAAATACTATCTATTCTCTTCTTGAACTGCTCTACTGAAGACTAATTTACAACTTCGGAGGGAAATTTGTTCCAGGTCGAACAGATCTTATATGTGAATTTTTTTCCACAGATACTAATGCTGAACCTTTTCAATTCTAATTTCCAGCCATGGTTGCGTGTTGTATTCATATTGAGGCTAAAACTTTGCTTTGCTATAATCCACATTAGTCAAACCCATTAAGTATATTATAAACTTCAATGAGCTGACCTCGTATAGTCTGCGTGTCTCCAACGGAAAGAGATCAAGAGCTCTCAACTGGTCCTCATAGCTTATTCTTCTAAGCGATGGAATAAGCTTTGTAGCTCTAGCTTGTACTCTTTCCAGTCGCTCTATATCTTTCCTGAGTGATGGAGACCAGAATTGAACAGCATACTCCAGGAGAGGCCATATCAGAGCGTTGTAAAGTGTGAGGATTATTTCCTTATTTCTATACTTAAATTGCCTCTTAATTTAGCCCAATAATTTCTGAGCTTTCTTCTCTACTTCAATGCACTGCTTGGAAAACATTAGGTCACTGCTAATCAGAACACCCAAATCCTTTTCCAAGTCAGTCACTTCCAGAGGCATTCCCAATAATGAATAGCCTTGGGGTTTGCTTGGCCGATATGCATCACCTTACACTTTTCCAAGTTTAGAGGCAACTGCCATGTCTCCGACCATTCACCCAGTCTGTTGAGGTCCATCCTGAGCTGTTCAACCCCTTTGGAATCTTTCACATTAATTCCAATTTTTATGTCATCTGCAAACTTGGAGATCACACTCAACATACCAATATCGATGTCATTGACATATGTGATAAACAGTAGTGGGCCAAGGACAGATCCCTGTGGAACACCAGAAGTGACTGGAGTCCATTCAGAAGAAACACCATTGATTACCACTCGTTGTTGTCTACCTGTTAGAGAGAGAGAGAGAGAGAGAGTTAGAGTTAGTTAGATACGTACATATTATTTTTGTTTTTTATTTTGTTTTGTTTTTAAGAGACAATGAACGGAGGAAGGAAAACCACAGATAAAACAAAAAGGTCCATGTGCCTAAAGGCATCCTCCATTCATAAAATGTTTGTAACAACTGGATTTACATTTTTGTAGATTGTAAGTTTGTGGAAAGCAACGCAAGGGAAGTGAATTCCAAAGAGTAGTAGTTCTAGGGATAAATGAATTTTGATAAGCAGAAGTTCTGCATTGTGGAGGAGAAAGTGTAAATTCATGGGAGCTCTCAGCTGCCCTAGTTCTACGGGGAAAGATGTGGAGAGGCGGCACAATTGAAGCAAGTTCCTCGGAACAATTGCTGTGAAAATATCTGTAGAATAATGCAAGGGATGCAACGTTTCTTCGTATAGATAATGTAGGAAGGTCCTGTGTGATTGCAGGGTTATTGATTAATCTAATAGCTTTATTTTGAATTTTGTCCAACTACCTCAATGCATCCACTCCACTTCCACTCCACAGAGGTGAACAGTAATCCATCTGAGAACGCACATGACTTTTATATATTACGGCCAACTGCTCGTCAGTGAAGAATTCTCAAACTCTGTAAGGAGTCCCAGTTTTTTAGATGCATTCTTAGCAATGCTTCTAACATAATGTGTCCAGCTCAAGTTAGTAGTTAATGGTACACCGAGAATGTCAATACTAGGGGAAGTGGGAATATTTACATCATTAAAAAATATATGGGAGTCAGTGATATTCTGTCGGTTAGAAAATTGAATGTACTTGGTTTTCTGTGCATTAAAGGAAACTAGATTCTTTTGTCCCCATTCATTAATTCTAGAAAGGTTCTGGTTCAGAGAAATTGCAGTGTTTATTTTTTAATTTATAAGATCGGGTTGGGTGAAAGAATTGGTAAATGTGAAGGAACTGTGGAGCGATGAGTCATCTGCGTAGGAATGTATTGGATTACGAGTGGTAGATATGAGATCATTGATATGAATGAGGAACAGAGTTGGGGCCAAAACTGATCCCTGGGGAACACCAGCATTTATTGAGTGAAATTGAGAATAAAGGCCATCTACCATTACACATATTTTTCTGTTATGAAGATAAGAAGAAATTAGTGGAACTAATGATGCAAGGCCGTAGTGTGACATCTTCGACAATAAGGATTGATGCCAGACTCTATCAAATGCCTTTGATATATCCAGTGCTATTGTATGTGTTTCACCATGTTGGTCTGTAGCTTGGTTGATTTGATGCTTAAGAAGGCAAAGAATGTCTGCAGTTGATCGACATCGTCTAAAACCATATTGCCTATCACTGATTAATTTATTATTCTCAAGATGCTTAATTATGTGATTATTTAATATAATTTCAAAGACTTTACCAAGAGTGGAAGTTATAGCTATTGGTCTGTAGTTTGATGGATCTGAAGAGGCACCTTTTTTAGGAACTGGATGGATGTTTGCTTCTTTCTAGGGTACTGGGAAGCATGAGGTATGAGTACACAGACGGAAATTTTTTGCCAATAAAGGAGCGAGCACCAAGGAGCAATTCCTAAGTACTATTGGAGGAATTTCTTCTGGACCAGGAGCCTTATCTACTGAGAGATTCTGCAAAATAGTTTTGACATGTCTGGTGTGGATCTTAAGTGAGGGAATTTCAGGCGAATCAAAATTAACCCTTCCTACCCGGTCTGCCTTACCTAATGACAGCTAGGCAGAAGGGCCGCTACCCGGCCGTCCTTACCTAAGACGGCAGCTTAATAGCCTAATTAAGCTTGGTCTGAACACCGTGCGTACGACGTATGTCAACAAACCCAAGCGTTGCGTCACCGCACCTCCGAAAACAAGAAGGAGAAGACTCTTCAATGTTATTGTTCTGACGTCAGACGAAATTAGTGTCTGAAAAGCCCCCATATTGGCAACATCTCTGCAATATTTGCTCCACTGAAATCGTCATCACTACTGAACCAGTTGACTTACAGAGCTCTACTCAACGCCAAAATACAGATTGAAAACCGCACTACGATTATAGATGAGTGGGAAAGTTCTAGCAGTGAAAATAAACATAAATACGGTAGCCTAGGCCTAGACGTTTTTCAGCCATTTCGCCCGGGTACGGGCGACCGTCCTTAGGTAAGACTTGCCGGGTAGGAAGGGTTAAGTACAGGGACATCTTGATTTATTTCATCTAAGGTTGAGTTGGTGGAGAAAATATCCGCAAGAAGGTTAGCTTCACCTCGTGGGTCACTTACAAGATTGCCAGTCAGAGATTTTAATGGTGGAATGGATGAAGCAGTAGTGAAGTTGGATTTGAATGAGTTAAGAGTAGACCAAAATATGTTGTTATCATTTGGATTATTTAGAAGTTTATTTACCTGCTTGTGGAGAAAGTTTGATTTAGTTAGGTTTAATACAGTTTTGGCATGATTTCTGATGTTTCTAAAGTAATTAAAGGCTTCATGTGTTTTTGATCTTGTGTATGCATTGTAGGCTATTGCTTTTTGTTCAGTTACTCTAGCACAATTATGGTCAAACCATTTAGGTGAATTAGATTTTTTACTGTACTTTTGATGAGGAATAAAAGTTTCCATTCCAATGTTTACAAAATCTTGTATGTGGCTCAAGGTGGAGTGTGCATCATTAGAAAAGAAAGAGGTCCAGGGAATATCAACAAAGAAACCTTGAAGACCCTCCCAGTCTGCCCTATCGTAATGCCATTTAGTCACCAAAACAGGTTCAGAGTGGGAAGGTGTGGTAGGTGATAGACAGGTGGCCTGTATCAGACAGTGATCAGAAGATCCAAGCTATAACATCATAATTTTCTGAATTAGTTGTTAAAAATAAGTCCAGTAGGTGGGAATTATGATTAGGATTATCTGGTACACGGGTGGGTTGGTTGACTAGTTGAGTGAGATTAAATGAGTCTGCAAATAGCTCACATTCAAGACCAGCATCATCAGTCCTGGCTGAATGAGTGAGCCATTCAACATTATGGACATTAAAATCACCCAACACAGTGATTTCAGAAGAAGCATTTAAGTTGAGGACACTGAGTTGTGAGGACAGAGAATCAAAAAGACTTTGCTCTGGAGGAGTATTTGGGGAACGGTAGATGCAACATATGTAGTTAAATTTACCAGCAGAAATTAATTTGTATATAGAATAATCAAAATAGGGACAATTGAAACTAGTAACCTCCTCCAGGGCAATTTCAGATTTTGCGAAGCAACATACACCTCCTTTAGGTCTGAAATTTTCGAACATAATATTAATACCGGTTCCTGAAAAGTTTGGATTAGAGAGAGTGAGAGAGAGTCTTTCAGTAATTGAATTATAAATATAGGGAAGGGCCTTATTGGTTGAAAGTAGGGTTTGTTTAGGGTCACTTTAGGCCAATAGATGGGCAGGTTTGTAGAGAAAGAGAGATTTACATAGGTACACTGACAACTACGATCCCAGCCAGCGAGGTGGTCAGGGCTTAATTCTAGTAGAGAGAGAGAGAGAGAGTGTGAGAGTCTGAAGGTGAGAAAGGGAGTGAGTGAGTATGTGTGTGTGTCTGTGTATGAGAGAGTGAGTGTGTGTGAGAGAGTAGATGGATAGAGATATAAACTGGGAAAAATATTTATTTGTTTTTTTGTTTTTTGTTCTATATTCCAACTACTCCCTCTCTTGCCTGATCTACAGTCATTCCTCTATCATCCAAAGCGTGTCTTATACAGTCTCTCCATCTCAATGGGGGTCTTCCTGCCCTTCTATCTCCCCTTTTATCTTACTCACATATTCTCTTTGTAAGCCTTTCATCTTCCATTCGTTCAACATGACCATACCAGCTCAGCACCCTTTTTGTCCACTCTGGCTGACAAATGTTCCTGCTGCCCCACTCTCCTACGTATCTCTTCATTCCTCAATCTGTCTCTATGAGTAACTCCACACATACTTCTCAAGCAGCTCATCTTCATCACAGCCAGCTTTCTTCTCTCCTTTTCCTTCAGAGCCCATGTCTCAGCCCCACACATCACTGTTGGCACAACAATTCCTTGATACATTGCACTTTTTACTTTCATTCCGAGATTTCTCGTCTTCCACATACTTCTCAGGTCAGGTCAGGTGAAGGTATTGAGGGACAAGCCTTTACAACGGCACCTCATATCTACATTCTACTTTTCTTATTTTTCTGAAGAGTGTAGAGAGGCCATTACTCCGAAAACCTTCCTTCCTTCACACACTCTCTGTTTTACCTCCATTATTATACCTCCACTCCTGCTTATTGTTCCTCCTAGATATTTAAAACACTCTACTTGTTCCAATATTTACCCATCCAGCCTCACATCAAGATTCACCCTACGATCACCCCTATTACACACCATTACTTTACTTTTATTGACGTTCACCTTCAGTTTCCTCCTTCCACTAACCACACCAAACTCTTTGACTACCCGCTGCAGTTTCTCCTCAGAATCCGCCACCAACGTTGTGTCATCAGCGAACAGCAACTGATTCAACTCCCAATCTCTACCATTCACAACCCTAAAGGATAAAAGAAAAGTCCACCAACTCTGTGTGTGTGTGTGTGACAAAGATGGAGAGTGAGTGTGTGTGTATGTGAGAAAGAGTGAGTGTGTGTGTGTTTGTGAGAGAGAGAGAAAGAGAGAGTGAGTGAGTGTGTGTGAGAGAGAGAGAGAGAGAGATGAGTAAGAGAGAAAGATATGAGAGAGAGTTTATGTTTGTGTGTGTATGTATGTGTGTGTATCAGAGGTAGTTTATTCACTCAGCCTCAGCCTTGGTAGCTCGTGTGAGACTATCAAAGAGGGTGTGTGGAGGGAATAGGAATGAGAGTGCGCGCGCAGGCACATAACGTACACATTAGATCTCACACGCGTACACTCACTCTCTCAACCAGACACACACACATACACACACGTACAGTCGGTCAAAGATCCAGCTGACCCACCTTCGCTCAGGGGCTCGCAGTATTATCTGGCAATACTTGGTGTAGTAAGCAGGCGTGTCTTACAGAGATTGTGATTGGTTGATCTGATTTTGGCTATATCAGTATCATAAGGTATATTTAACAAAACAAAGGAAACATATATGTAACACAAATGCATAAATTGCTATATAATATGATGACATTTCTCCAAATGTTCGTAGATGCTCTTAAATAAATTGACACAATAATGGCAAGTGGTATCTTTGAATAGCGGCGAACGATTTTGCGTGTGTGTTTGTGTGGGAGAGAGAGAGAGAGAGAGAGAGAGAGAGGGGGGAGAGGGTTGTGGGAGAGGTAAAACACTAACGAGGGTATTTGTTGTTCTACTAACTGCCTATAGTATTATAATGTTATTAATAACACCTTACTATAAGACAGGGAGAGACAATGTGAGGTATAACGACCGACATAAAGGAGCGTGGAGAGAGAAAGAGAGAGAGAGAGAGAGAGAGAGAGAGAGAGAGAGAGAGAGAGAGAGAGAGAGAGAGAGAGATAAAGATAAAGCGTATTATGCTCATTTCTATTCAGACTATCAAATTTCAATATGATTGCAAATGGCATATTACTGCGTGGTGTGAAGAATAATTACCAGCGATTAGATGGAAGATAAACATCGTTAACCATTTCAACATATCACATAGCATAAAGCCCCATATAATCCTAACCAGCTTAGGGCTCAGCATAATTTATTGAAGTGTGTCTCACTACAGTATGTCTTGCACCGTCTATGTGTATTTTTTTGTTTTTTTTGTTTTTTTGTAAATACTAATATCGTCATTGATAATAGGTAGAACAACAAATAGGACCGTATTTCTAGTCATGCCTACGTCTTGTGTACTGCTTAATGAATGATGACAAAGTGACTGAGTGTTATTATGTGAAAAACAACTTCATATCAGACAAATTCTTCAAGGTAACACTTTATTTGTTTCTACAATTTTCGTTCATGAACGAAGATAGTTAAACTCTGCACACACCCATTCGCTGCTATGCAGGGATGCCACTAGCCATTACTGTGTCACCTGTGTCTGTCCTGTATATTACGACAAATTATATTATGCAATGTTCACATTGTGAAGACAAATGCCTCCTTCATTATGCAACCAACATTAAAACACGAATATATATTCTTGAAACTCGAGTAAGTTGTGGCAGCCAACGGGTTTTATATGCGTTGCCAACCAATCAATATAATGTGCTTAATTGTTAAAGCATATCTACGAACTTTTAGTGACATTTCATGATCATATATTGCGATGTATACATTTGCATTAGGCTATTTGTTTCCTTTGCCTTGTTTGATATGTCTTCTGACATTGATATAGCCGAAATCAGATCGACCAATCACAATCCCTGTAAAAAACGCCTCCTTACTACACCAAGTATTGCCAGATAAAACTGTAAGTCCCAAAGCGAGGGTGGGTCAGCTGGATCTTTGACAGACTGTGCACATTAGCCTCACATACGTACACTCACTCTCTCTCACACACACAAGCAAAGCAAACAATTAATTGTGACTACAATATTGATTACAACAAAAAAACAAATTAATACAGAATTTTTTGAGAAAAATAATAATACTAAACATCATCATCATCTTCCATTTCCTACTTAATAATAATAATAATAATAAAAGTAATAATTAAATTATATAAGCCCTCCGCCAATCACTGCACTCCCTTTTACTTGCTTGCACCGCCAGCTGAGTTTGACAGCTCACGGCTACAACATGCCAATTAACAATACAATAACAATAACGACATAAATACATCTTGGAAGTTATTCGAAACCACTTACCTAAAAGCAGTGCAAGACTGCATACCATCGAAAATACGGCGTCCAGGCCATAATAATAAGCCCAAATGGTGGAATAAAGATATTTCAAACTGCCTGCTTGCTAAAAAATTTGCTAATGATAGATTAAAATCCTCACAAAATGACGAAGAACGGGTGAAATTTGTAGAGCTACGACGCAAAGCCAAAAAGTTAATTAAGCAAAGTAAAAAGACCCTAGAGTTACATATTGCGAATCAAAGTAAAACAAACCCGAAAGAATTCTATAGTTATATCAGAAAGAAAAAAGTAGTTACTTCAACTGTTGGACCGTTAGTCGATGAAAATGGAGAATACACCAAAGACGAAGTACAAATGAGTAATGCCCTCAATACCTTCTTTGCATCAGATTTTACAACAGAAGACCTCAGTGATATCCCTACACCATCGCCGATTCAGATTGATAATTCAGATGTTCTAAGCAATATCACCGTTACAGAGAGAGAAGTATTGAATTGTTTAGATAAACTCAAGGTAAATAAAATGCCTGGACCTGATACAATCTCGCCTAGAGTTCTAAAGGAAGCTAAGGATGAGCTCTCCAAACCACTGACATTACTATTCAATAAATCCTTGCAGTCTGGAACTATGCCTGATCAGTGGAAGATAGCCAACGTAACACCGATATTCAAAAAAGGCAGCAAATCCCTACCCAGTAACTATCGTCCAATTAGCTTAACCTCAGTTGTATGTAAAATGCTAGAAACGGTCATAAGAGACAGACTCGTAAATCACTTAGAGGAAAATAACATACTTAAAGATACTCAACACGGCTTTCGTAAAAAACGTTCCTGTTTAACAAACCTCTTGGACTTCTTCCACGATATCCTCAACCTTTACGATGAGAGTAAAGCTGTAGATATTATATACCTTGATTTTCAAAAGGCCTTTGACAAAGTTCCCCCACAAACGTTTACTGCTAAAACTAAAAGCGCATGGAATAAAAGACGGTGTGTTGAAATGGATAGAAAATTGGCTCAGCGACAGAAAGCAAAGAGTAGTCATAAACGGTAAGGCATCTAAATGGACCAATGTAAGTAGCGGAGTACCCCAGGGATCGGTACTAGGACCAATTCTCTTTCTAATTTACATCAACGACATAGATGAGGGTCTCACCTGTACAATCTCAAAATTTGCTGACGATACAAATATTGCAAATAGCGTACTCTCAAAAGATCAAGTTGACGATATGCAACACAATCTAGATAAATTGTCACATTGGGCCCAAATTTGGCAAATGAGTTTCAATGCGGATAAATGTAAAGTACTACATATCGGACACCTAAATGAGAAAGCAAACTATTCGATGAATGGCACTCAGCTTAAGAATGTAAACAGAGAAATCGATCTGGGAGTAACAATATCGAGTAACCTAAAACCGAGTCAACAATGTTCAGAAGTTGTTAAGAAGGCAAACAAAATAATTGGCTTTATAGGCAGATCATTTGAGCATAAATCCAAAGACGTAATCCTAACCCTTTACAATTCCTTAGTCCGCCCTCTTCTGGAATACTGCGTTCAATGCTGGTGCCCTTATTACCAAAAAGACATAAACAAGCTAGAACGAGTTCAACGTAGAGTTACCAAAATTATACCTAGCCTAAAGAACAAACCATACGAAGAGCGTCTTAGAGAATTAAATCTATTTCCTTTAACCCAGCGCAGATTAAGAGGTGACTTAATTCAAGTGTTCAAAATCATCAAAGGCATCGACAATATGAACTGTAGTAATTACTTCACTATCGACCAATCTAATTACACGCGGGGAAACGGTTGCAAAATTATTGGTAAATCTTTTAACTCACACGAATCTAAGAATTTCTTCTTCAATCGAGTTGTCAACTTGTGGAATGGGCTTCCCCGAGACGTTATAGACTGCAGCACCGTTGATTCATTTAAATTCCGCCTGGACAAATATCTCGCATCAAACCCGCGACTGACTGCGTTTGTAAATGAATAACTTTATTTTATCCTCCCCTCAGTTACTAACCCATATGTCCCCTACTAACTTCTTAGTCCTGCCACGTTAGTGGCAGGGCAGTAGTTCCTTTTCCAATGTTCCCTTACCCACTCTAAACCACTGTTTGTACACTTGATCCTCAGTGTTTTGGAGGACAAGCAGCCTAGAAGGGTCACTAGATCTGTTGTTGCTTGATTTCCTTTGTACTCCTTTGTACCTTGCCCACCACCCAATCAGCGGCCTCCATTATCGGAGCGCGAAGCTGGACTTCTTACTCCACCTCAAAAGTCGCTCTCTTTCTCTTCCCGAGGAGTTCTTCTGATTATCCACTAACTAATACCTCGGTGCCAGCCCTGTACTCCCATAAGCCACCAAAAGAGGTTTATAATCAGCTTCCTGGGACTTATTTTGAAGAAAGGAAAGAGGAGGTGAAGGAAGCAAGAATTCAGAGCGCGCGTGCCAGCCAGCCAATCATAGCGCGGGAGAGCGGGGGGCGTGACTATAAAGGCTGCCGCGCACGGGCTACTGGGGTCACTCACCCCTTGAAACTCACCGGGTTACTACATTGCAACCTACTTGCTCTCTCTCGCCCGGGCATAAAGGAGAACCAGTGTTACGACCGGGACTACGAATAAAATAAGGGCACTTAATGATTGGACTAGTAATAGGGCACTATGCAACAACGGTACGCTAGATCCAAACCCTCAAACTTATATGCCGGCGAACAAAAACACCTATACCCTCCAGAGTTAATCTGCGATAGTGGGGTATCCTTAACTGGGCATAAATGTACTCTACTTCAGGCTAACCTGCACTGGTATAGCCTGATAACAAACAAGATGCAAGTTACGTTAAAATGCATAAAAAGGAATCTATGGAAAGATCAATTAAATCACTGTAAGATTTAATACAATAAAAAGATGCTTCAATACAGTTACTCTAAATAACAATAAACTCTTCACTCCTATCTGAAAGAAAGTGAAGTATAGTCCTACAGCATAGACCTGGAAACTTCTGAAAAAAGTCTGATGCTCATAAGATGCTCGTATCTTAAACTAGACAAAGGCAGGAGGCAGGACACCACACGTGTAAATCAAATACACTAAAAGATGGGATATATAATGTTAACTGACACGAGAATACTATAAATGCGCAACGGTAGCAATGCTCGACACTAAAAGAAGTACTTCCTCATCAACGAAACAGTCTGCTATGGTTGTGCGGCTCAGCAACAACCTAGACTAATAAATGCTGTGAATAATAATGCATACATATCAAAGAGCTTATATTAAATACTAACAAGTGTCTACTCGATTAATAATGTCTAGCTGGGATACTCTAGGTAAGGAACTGGGGTTGAGCAAGACAGGCTCGTAGCCTAGCGATGTCCTTAACCCGTTGAGCCCCGGCTAGTTATAATATTTTGTTCACCCCAGTCCCAAGCCATTTTCACTTATTTTTTTTGTTTGCTAAAATGGAAGACAAGGATGAGAAATGAAAAAAAAACAAAAAAAAATCACCTCTGACATTTTTTTTTTGGGGGGGGGGGGCGGGTGGGGGTTGGGGGGGGGGGAGCTTCAAAAAAATTTGTTGAGCCAAAATGGAAGAGAATGGTGAGAAATGAACACACAAATAAAAAAAAAACTCATTTCGGTCATTTGGGGGGCGGGGGGGGGGGGGGTTTCAATAGTTCGTCACCCCCGCATGACCACCCGCCCGGGAGCACTAGGGTAAAAACTGAGTATGGCATTGTACGGCATACATCCTAAGGAGTATCTCACATATTCTCAAGCCTCTAGCTCCCATACGACCGGAGTAATGAAGGTTCAAAGTGGCGGTAAACTAGGGGTGTAAACTATCCCCACTAAGCCCACCACCACCAGCCGCGCGGCTGTCTCGGCCCGCTCACACCTACTGGCCCGGCTCCCCCACACACTACGGTACCGCCCCCTCCTATTCTCCCGCCATTTCCTACCTTACGAGCCACGTAAGTGTTTTTTATATGTCGGACGCACGTGATGCGTCGCTGGGAGTTGGTGATCAAAGACTGCCGACGCAACACGTGCGACGCTGGGTCGCAACGGGTTAAGACTGCATCCTTTAAGTTACGTTAATTGACTAGGGTGCTTTCTTGATAGATCCAGATCACAAGTATCTGGTTCAATCCTGGCAACCCTTTAAAGACAAGCAAAGAGGCAGCAAAGTGTGGAACTGGTACAGGCCAAAACCCTCAGTCAACACAATGCTGCACTCGCAAAGGACGCAGCCGAAAAGACAACCCAGGCTACCACAGGACCGGTCGAAGTCGTGTAGGTATAAGCAAACTGTACACACATCGGAGAGAACGACTACAGTTACCTTATCCCAGTCTAGCATTAAATAAAAGAGCAGAAACACTAAATCAATAATGGAGACACACACAAAGTTCTTAACCTATACTAACTAAGAACCCTCAAACCTATTCTAAGTACATGTAAATATCTCTGAGGACGGCGCATGCAATACAATGGGCCGGCTATGGAAACCGTATGCAGAACCCAAGGGGAGTGTTGTGCAGTTAATAAAGGTTAGAGAATGGAATAAGATAATCGAGTGAGAGAAACAGTGGTAAAGGGGGTGATCGGGAGAGAGTATGCAAGGGGATGTTAGAAGCACGCACGCCAAGCCTGTCCTGAGGAGAACAGATCCTGGGAACCCTCATGGAGGAGGTTAGTTACACAGGAGCCCACAAGGGCGCGATGGTCGGCCAATCACGGGCCGAGACGTCACAAGGCAGCAGGCGTCCCTAGGATGCGCCAGGATCCGCCAGCCAATCAAGGGCGCGGGAAAGCCCGCGCGCGAGCGGGAAAACTCCTCCGAGCGAGGGAGGCAACACATACATACACACGCACATATTACCACCATGCTGCCTACATCGCTCTTTCTCCTTCACTTTACACAATGCATCTTATATTCTATTAATGATATAAAATACTTCCCGTTGTCACAGACGAAAACAAAGACCACCACTGGACTGTCTGTGACAATGCGATTACTAGGAAAGAAAGAACAACATTCTCGGATAACTGTAGCCCATTTCGATGTCCCTGGCGAGCGCTAGTGGCTAACGAGAGGCGATTCTGCCAACGCTGGTAGACGTCACACCCCGCCCAAGATATGGAACGCTCAACATTAGGCGAGCACCATATCTGACAAGGCAGAATGCCGACAAGACCCGCCACACCTAGCCACTCCACCAGAAATGAAATGCAAAGCTCAATCTTAAATAAAACAACATATTAGCATAAAGAAAATCTTATAACCCCTCCCAAACACAATAGTATAATTTTAGCCTGCTATGCTCCCTGAGTGAGCTTCACAGAGCCCAGCCTACTAATTGAAAGACAGGTTCAACTTAGGACTTTATCTATAACATTGGCAACTTACAATTAACTATCAAAAAGAAAGTTTTTATGTGATTTTTTTTATTTAATTTTAGTGTTGTTTTTGACGGCTGCTCTACAGGGGCAAGCCTGGTTTTTCTCCACTCTCAACACACACTGACTGAACGGCGAGGGTTCTCCTGCAATCAAACCCTCCCGTGACAAACTATCAGCCAAAACATTATCAGTGCCCTTAACATGCCACACATCCAACTTGTGTTCGGCAGCAAAACAACACCTGACACTGATAAACTGCCCAGTTCATCACAAGACTGGCACTTCTCTTTGCTCTCTCCAGCAACGGGGCCTGCCAATAACCTTTCACTAGTTCTACCTTCGTGATGAGCGAGGCAGCCCCGATGCGGTCTATGGTGTCGTCAACTCTAGGTAATGGATAGGTGTCTGTCTGGGATAATGCACCCACACTCTTGCAATCCCCATACACATAGATCTTGCCACTCAACTCAGGTTGCAAACTCACTGGCAACGGCCACTCACGATATCCTTTATCCCTCAGACCCTTTATCCACATGTAGTCTAGCTCTGCTTTCACGACAGACTGTTGAGCAGGATTTATACAGTAGGGAACTAACTTGAGCCTTGCACTGTCTCCAGCCTCCATGTCGTATTCTACCCCGTACATCAGGCCTGGAGAAGCAACAAACATGCGGATGTACTGCCACAGCCTAGTAAACAACATCTCTTGGCGCTCAGGAACAAGAGGTTGCAACTTATCTCGAAGAACAACATGCCTAGTGCCCTCCCACAATCCAGCCGAGACCGCAGCTTCTAAACTATAGTCTCCCTCCTTCTCCACCTTTGTCCCTAGAACAGCCAGCTCATGAGAGGGACAATCTGTACCACCTGTGCAGTCACTCCCATAGTTCATAATTGCTAAGGCTTCCCCGCCGATACCGTACATGCGCACCCCCGCATTCCTTGCGACTACATCTGCCTGCGCAGCATCACCGCCTTCAGCGACATGGCCAGATACAGTCGGTCTATGGTAGGGCTGTTGCATTCGACTAGAGCACTATTGGGAGGCTATGCGACAACCGGGCACATCCATTCCACAGCCCACCTCACCAATCTGCTCAATGTCCTCATTCTGACCACCACCCTTGGCAGCCATGGGTCGACCCTGATCTGACAAAGCCTTGTCGCCCACCTTGAACCACCGAAACAACGAGGCTAACGGTCTACTAACAGTCAAGTGACCTGCCAGTGGAACATCATGCACCGCATGAGCTCGGCATGACCAGTGGGGTATGAACCGAGCCGGTGCTGGAGCGCTGCACACTGCTGCTCAGGCAGGTGCTCTAGCGCTTCCACAGCCACCAGACTCGTGTCCCCCGCCCACTGCTCCGCCGAGACATGACAATCCCAACTCTCCTCCACCTGTGCCCCACTGCCCCCCTCTCCTTCTCCACCTTGGCCGCTGCAGACCAACGCAGGGACAGTAGGCTGCTCAGGTGGT
The DNA here is from genome assembly GCA_032716605.1 of Paralithodes platypus. Classification (NCBI taxonomy): domain Eukaryota; kingdom Metazoa; phylum Arthropoda; class Malacostraca; order Decapoda; family Lithodidae; genus Paralithodes; species Paralithodes platypus. The sequence goes on along the minus strand of CM064581.1, from coordinate 48,360,523 downwards.
TGCCTCACAAACTCCTTTAACCTAAGAAGTGCGCATGGGGGTAATTAGAAACGTCCGCCTGTGCTGACGTATTTGAGCTGTTTCCATCACTAAAATATTCATTTTACCATAAATAGCATTAATACTTATCCATACGCGCCTATTATGGGTTGATTATAAAGGTATTAACCTGAAACAATAATACAAAGAGTGAAAACAGTGTTTGGATGGTCAAAATCGGAGATACAGGCCGCGAGTTATATAATGTATGGGTGAGGCAACCTGCTTTCCCGCCAATTTCCCCAAAGGCCACTGAGACACAGTCAATCGATACTCTCTCTCTCTCTCTTGCACTTGCTTGCTAACAGAGATGACAATGCCCTGCTGGCATTTCCAAGCTGATGCTGAGAGGATTGGGTTCTAGTCATGTGGTGATGGGCTGGTCTATCAAAGTGAGAACTGAGCGATCTCTGCCATACCCATAGCTTACTCTGACTGTTCCTTTAACTTATATATTTTCTAGATCTCAAGTGACGGCGTCTCTTCCGTGGATTGATCTCCCAATCTACCAAGATTGGAAGCCAAAGCGTCACATTTTTCCCTTGCCCCTCAACTTTCTCTTCATAATTGCTGAGGGGCACAGGGCCCTGGGTGGGGCTTTGGTTTCCCGGGCGTTTCCGCACCCTCCTCAGCTCCCCGCCATGGAGTGGCTTCGGTCACCCAGGCTTTATTGTGGTCGGCAGGGAGGGTTCTGTGGGGGCACTCGGTTATGGCCTTGGAATTGCTCGGGGCCTTGGGGCTGTTTGGCCAGGCAGCTTGGGGAACAACAACAACAACAACAACAATGCCCTGCTTGCAACTCGCTAATGTTAGCACGAAAATATACCTCAGAATAAGGGAATAACAGGGAAAATAGGTGATAACTGAAGGAGGTGAGGAAAGTGGGGAAGGAGGGGAGGTAGAGGAGTGATATTTTGCATGGCCCAGGGGCAACATTTTTTTTTTTTTTTTTTTTTTTTTTTTCGATGTTTAAAGTTGATTTTTCTTTTCTCTGACTCTTAACCTGACAAGCGCGATATAGACCTAGGTGCTAGGGTAGTTATTTGTGCATTTCTAGCCCTGGATTCTGACAGAATTCGTTATATTTACAATATAAACCATTATTTGTTTTCGGTATGCTTTTATTTTACATATATGATGTATATATGAACCTTCAAGAGTGCTAAAATAAGTGGGAAAAGCATTTGGGTGGTGAAAAACGAAGATATTGGCCACCCGGTCATAATCTCAGGCGAGAGAGAGACACAGGCAGCCCTCCCCTCTCGCTGTCTGGGAGTCAACTGAGACGAGCGGGGCGGTGTGTGCCGGTGTCTGGGTGTTGCATAACGATCTTTTATGCAACCCACTTGTGCTACATTATCGCGGGAGAGAAAAATAACCGATAAATGATGATAATAAGAGGAAAAATAGGTGATAATTGAGGAGGGGAGGGAGGGGGGAATAAGGTGGGGAAGGAGGGGAGGGGGGTGGGTGAGATTTACATGGATGAGTACTGGAGGGGAATTATCTCACCTAGAGACAAATTCCTTTGTTTTGATAGGCCCTTTTTTTTATGGAAGGCTTTTTTTATGGTCCTGCTTCCGTGAGGCCTATCGCGTTCCCTATAGGAAGCCTTCCGTGAGGCCTATCGCGCTTGCCGGGTTAAGAGTCTTCCCGCAGTAGGCCGGGGGAACTCTTAACCTAAGAAGTGCGCATGGGGGTAATTAGAAACGTCCCCCTGTGCTGACGTATTTGAGCTGTTTCCATCACTAAAATATTAATTTTACCATAAATAGCATTAATACTTATCCATACGCGCCTATTATGGGTTGATTATAAAGGTATTAACCTGAAACAACAATAAAACGAGTGAAAACAGCGTTTGGATGGTCAAAATCGGAGATACAGGCCGCGAGTTATATAATGTATGGGTGAGGCAACCTGCTTTCTCGCCAATTTCCCCCAAGGCCACTGAGACACAGTCAATCGATACTCTCTCTCTCTCTCTCTCTCTCTTGCACTCGCTTGCTAACAGAGATGACAATGCCCTGCTTGCAACTCGCTAATGTTAGCACGAAAATATACCTCAGAATAAGGGAATAACAGGGAAAATAGGTGATAACTGAAGGAGGGGAGGAAAGTGGGGAAGGAGGGGAGGTAGAGGAGTGATATTTTGCATGGCCCAGGGGCAAAACAAAAAAAATCGTTGTTTAAAGTTGATTTTATTTTTTCTCTGACTCTTAAGAGTCTTCCCGCAGTCTGCCGGGGGAACTCTTAAGAGTCTTCCCGCAGTTCCCGGGTTAACAGGTTCACATGACATGTTTCCCTGTCCTCGTGTTCAATAGCCCCGTTCCCACAACTCTCCTCCATCTGGGAACTACTCTGTCGCGGAGTGCCATCACGCCCAACCATGTCACTAGGGGGGACAGGTTCTGGGGCCACTCCGGAGCTCACCTCTGGGTCAAGTACCGAGTCGCCAAGAAGAGCCGCTGGATCAAAACTCACAAAACTTCTCCCAACTTTAGCTTTCTCCTTCCGACCGTTACTCCGCTGGTCTAGAGACTGAGGAATATGCTGTGACACCTTAGATGCACAAGATCGGGTGTCAACACACGCCATCTGCTGTAATTGACACCTCTCGACCAACTCCTGCCCCTCCCTACTCACGCCGGCCACCCTCTCGGCACCGACTAAGGGTGGAACCTCAGAAGTAGGCACCGCAAAGTCGTTGCCGAGAAGAAGGTCGACGCCCTCTACTGGCAGTTTCTCTACGATTCCAACATCTATCTCTCGTGTCACACCATCAGCCTCCAGCTCCACTCGAACCAACGGGTATGACCGTGTAGCATTAATACCCTGCACCACAACTACCCGTGCCACGTTTATAGGTAGGCCTGTAAAGTTTTTCATCAGAGTCTGGGATGCACCTGTATCACGCAACAACTCCAACCCATGCTTGCATCCAGCCCAACTCACGCAGCCACGCCCTCTATGGTCGCAAAAAGCATCGCGGACAGGTTTCGAGCCTTCCGGACACTCCTTCACTGGCTGTACCCCCGCATCTGACATATCACCCCGGGTAAATGCAGAAGACCTCAGAAAAACCCCAATGTTGCCGTAGGCAACGACTGCTGTAGGTTGGTTACTAGGGCAGGAACGTGCAAAATGCCCCTTTTTATGACACTTAAAACACTCTACTTCACCCTTGGACTTCCCCTGAGGTGGGGAAGGGCCCTGACCTTTCTTTAACGGGACGGTTTTTGGTTTGTGATCAAAATTAGTATCATTGCTCTTACTTTCGTTATTAAATGTTGCATCACTGACTTGGGGGGGTGGAGTGTTGCGCCCCTTGTTAACTGCATCGGTCCATTGTGCAGACCCGCACCCATGAATCAGCGACATTCTCAGGTCAGCCATCTCAGCTGCCTCTTGTAGAGTTTTAGGTTGTTTCTCTTTGAGGTTCAAAGTCAGGTCGCCGCCTGTGCATTTAAAAAATTGCTCTAGAAGGAATAACTGCTCAAGCTATTCAAACGTCGTCAGCTTCTCTGACCTCAGCCAATTTCTCAAAGCATCAGACAGTTCCCAGGCATGTTCTAGAAAAGTGCACTCACGACCCTTTGTAACACCCCGAAACTTCAACCTATATGTCTCTGGTTGTAACTCGTACGCCCGCAGAACAGCTTCCTTCAATACCTCATAATCGATGCAAGACTCCAAGGGCAACGCATCATATGCCTTGAGTCCTTTGCCAACCAACCTAGAGGAAACAAGGGCTGCCCACTTAACCTCGGGCCATTGGTGCTCCCGGCACTTCTTCTCAAAACGCAGGAAAAACTCGGTGACACCCGACTCGTCAAATGCAGGGACTAACTTAAGAAGGTGCGATAAAGACTGATCAAGACCTCGATTCCCAGAACCGAGACGCTGCCCTGTCGACTCCACCCGAGACTTCTCAAGCTCTATGTCTGCACAGTACATGGCCTTTCTCTCCTCAGCCTGAATCCTGAGCTCATCCTCTCGCTGCCATTGCTGCTGCTCATGTATGGCCTTTCTCTCTTCAGCCTGAATCCTGAGCTCAGCCTCTCGCTGCCGTTGCTCGAGCTCAGCCTCATGCTGTCGCTGCTGATGCTGAATCTTAGCCATCTCAAGCTCATATTCCTGCTGCTTAGCCATCTTAGCCATCTCCAGCTGGAAGATCATATCTGGAGTTAAACCTTGAGGAGGAGGAGATGCAACAATTGGAGACCCATCCAGTGATCCACCCAGGGGCAAACCACGCTGCCAGTGACTATCGGCCTGCGGGAACGTCCTTGGATCCGGTGTTCTAAAGAGCATGATGGGAGTAGAGTGGAGGGGGGCTTGGCCGAAGGTGCCAAAGCACCCGCTCCACCCAGTGCACCACGCACCCCGCCCAGCACACATGCCACCAGGTCACTTCTCGTCATACTGCTAGTGCCAACATGCCCCATGACTGTGGCCAAACACTGGAGACCATACCGATCAATCTCCGACACCCGGTCAACAGTAATAGGCATCTCCAGAAACTTCCTTACATCCTCCTCACTAGTTACTACTCTAATGCCTTCTAACAAACCCAGCTTCTGCACCTCAGAGTCTGCTTCCCGTACTGTGTCCTCACTGTGCATTGATCCGTCGTTCGACATAGTGTCCACCGGAAATCCTCAACGTTTATAAAAAAAAAAAAAAGTAACTAAATTCTCATGTAACACTATTCACTCAAAAAATGCTTGAAGACAACTCAAGTGCTATACTACGTTGCCAAAAAAAAAAATCCAACGTGTCCAAAATATTCATCAAAAATCAAATGTCCAAAAATCCTGCAATTATTTCATAGTTCATTTGGTATGACGACCAAGATAAGATACTAGGCAAGGTCGCCATTTGTTACGACCGGGACTACGAATAAAACAAGGGCACTTAATGATTGGACTAGTAATAGGGCACTATGCAACAATGGTACGCTAGATCCAAACCCTTGAACTTATATGCCGGCGAACAAAAACACCTATACCCTCCAGAGTTAATCTGCGATAGCGGGGTATCCTTAACTGGGCATAAATGTACTCTACTTCAGGCTAACCTGCACTGGTATAGCCTGATAACAAACAAGATGCAAGTTACGTTAAAATGCATAAAAAGGAATCTATGGAAAGACCAATTAAATCACTGCAAGATTTAATACAATAAAAAGATGCTTCAATACAGTTACTCTAAATAACAATAAACTCTTCACTCCTATCTGAAAGAAAGTGAAGTATAGTCCTACAGCATAGACCTGGAAACTTCTGAAGAAAGTCTGATGCTCATAAGATGCTCGTATCTTAAACTAGATAAAGGCAGGAGGCAGGACACCACACGTGTAAATCGAATACACTAAAAGATAGGACATATAATGTTAACTGACACGAGAATACTATAAATGCGCAACGGTAGCAATGCTCGACACTAAAAGAAGTACTTCCTCATCAACGAAACAGTCTGCTATGGTTGTGCGGCTCAGCAACAACCTAGACTAATAAATGCTGTGAATAATAATGCGTACATATCAAAGAGCTTATATTAAATACTAACAAGTGTATACTCGATTAACTCCCCCAGACATATATGACGCGATCGCGGCATATGGACTAGTGAACCAAAAACTCATATGACGCGATTGCGTTATATGGACTTATCTCTATACCTCTCCAATAAGTTTATGACGCAATTTTGCGTCATATGAGCTCAGTAAGTCCGATAAGTTACCATACGATAAAACCGTTGGTGGCAACCTCATTCACCTCCGATAATTCTAACGGCCGCAGTGTTGTTGTGAGTGTAGTGCGGGGCAGTGGCAATGATCCCGGGGCTCCCGCCTCCTCGGACTTATTGGAACATAATATGTCGGAGGGAGTTAATAATGTCTAGCTGGGATACTCTAGGTAAGGAACTGGGGTTGAGCAAGACAGGCTCGTAGCCTAGCGATGTCCTTAAGACTGCATCCTTTAAGTTACGTTAATTGACTAGGTTGCTTTCTTGATAGATCCAGATCACAAGTATCTGGTTCTATCCTGGCAACCCTCTAAAGACAAGCAAAGAGGCAGCAAAGTGTGGAATTGGTACAGGCCAAAACCCTCAGTCAACACAATGCTGCACTTGCAAAGGACGCAGCCGAAAAGACAACCCAGGCTACCACAGGACCGGTCGAAGTCGTGTAGGTATAAGCAAACCGTACACACATCGGAGACAACGACTACAGTTACCTAATCCCAGTCTAGCATTAAATAAAAGAGCAGAAACACTAAATCAATAATGGAGACACACACAAAGTTCTTAACCTATACTAACTAAGAACCCTCAAACCTATTCTAAGTACATGTAAATATCTCTGAGGACGGCGCATGCAATACAATTGGCCGGCTATGGAAACCGTATGCAGAACCCAAGGGGAGTGTTGTGCAGTTAATAAAGGTTAGAGTATGGAAAAAGATAATCGAGTGAGAGAAACAGTGGTAAAGGGGGTGATCGGGAGAGAGTATGCAAGGGGATGTTAGAAGCACGCACGCCAAGCCTGTCCTGAGGTGAACAGCTCCTGGGAACCCTCATGGAGGAGGTTAGTTACACAGGAGCCCACAAGGGCGCGATGGTCGGCCAATCACGGGCCGAGACGTCACAAGGCAGCAGGCGTCCCTAGGACGCACCAGGATCCGCCAGCCAATCAAGTGCGCGGGAAAGCCCGCGCGCGAGCGGGAAAACTCCTCCGAGCGAGAAAGGCAGCACATACATACACACACACATATTACCACCACGCTGCCAACATCGCTCTTTCTCCTTAACTTTACACAATGCATCTTATATTCTATTAATGATATAAAATACTTCCCGTTGTCACAGACGAAAACAAAGACCACCACTGGACTGTCTGTGACAATGCCATTACTAGGAAAGAAAGAACAACATTCTCGGATAACTGTAGCCCATTTCGATGTCCCTGGCGAGCGCTAGTGGCTAATGAGAGGCGATTCTGCCAACGCTGGTAGACGTCACACCAGGAACCCACATTTCCAGTTACCCTGCCCTCAACTAAAGCCACAACACAGACCACCCCTGACCTCTCCTCACTTTCGCCCACTCGGAGGATGCACCATCAGTATCCTGCCGCCTGTCGTCACGTCGTTAGTCTTCACACATACAGTCAAGCGCTTCAAGAGGGACGACAGAAGGTGGACGGAAGCGAGGACTTCCAGAAGAGCTACTGGCCAGCTCTGAGGTGGTAAAGCGCAGTTCCAGACACACACACACCTGATCCAGCATACCAGAATATATTTGTTTAACACCTTAAGAGCGGCCTATGCGGTTTATTTATATGTACCGCCCAGCGGGGTGTTTTTAGCCAAAATAGGGCTGTTTACGTGATCATTTTCATGCCTAAATAAGACCCAGAACGTAAAACAAGTATCTATTCCTGAAAGGGCATAAACAGAGCTTTCGAATGACACCATAACGATCCTTTTATGATGGCTAGTTTTCTTGCAATAACCGTGCAACGCGAGTGCAAAAAGCATGTAATTAGGCACTTTCCCCATACAATTCCGTATATCGCGAGTGAGAGAGGGAGGAGGGAGGTGGGATTCGTGTCAGTAGGTTCGCCGCGGTGGTCTGGAGCAGTCATACGCTCGCTACTCTCCTGCCACCACTTGTCTCTCTCTCTCAGCAACATTACGTGCTGAAATTGCCACTCGACCTATGTCGAGCACCGCCACATAGTCCAGCTTTATTTAACTCGACTTATGTTGCTCGCCGCTAATTAAGGGTTAAGGACCCATATTGGGCCCGCATACGATAAAGGAAGAAAGAGAGATGTTGTTGACTAACCTGGTGGTTCCCATAAAAAGTTATGTGTCCTTCTAGGACAAGACTAAAGGAAAAAGAATTTAGACTCCCCTGAATCCATAAAGATGATGATGTGTTATCAATTAGTTATTTTTGTTAGCAACGGCGCCATGCCGAAAGAGTTATTATGTATAGCATCTGATAGGAGAGATTAAAGATTAAAGAGTAAAAGTAAAGAGGGGAGGGAAAGAATACTTCTGTTAATAAATGAGGCAACCAATAAGTTAAAGGGGGAAACAGTTGTTTAGTTGCCTGATAGATTAGCTATAGCTAGGGAAGGACACTAGTCCATATGAATCATTCATTAAGTTATGAAAAAGGAAACTGTGGAGAAGGACACTAGTCCAATGTTGATTACGTGATTATTAAGTTTAAAAGGGGCGCCGTGTTAATAGAAACCGAGAGGCTCCTGGAGGCAGTCTGGGAAAAGTATTAGGGGTGCCCGTATAACCAAGAATTCCTCAGAAGTCATGTAAAGGAATCTAAATGTGAAGCTATTCCGTATATGCGTTTTGAGGCACGGTTCATCTTTTGTTAGAACGATTATTGATTAAGGTGAAAGGTAACATAGCGTGTTTGTAATAGGGTTACATGAGGGTAAATTCGGAAGGTGTCATTGAGATATAGATTGTAAACCTCTATTGTGAAGTAACTGGGTGACGGAACCCAATAGTGTCATTGAGGTAAAGATTGTAAACTTATATTAATGAAGTAACCGAGTGACGGAACCCATATTATATGTGAGAGAGAACTTGTAATCTCAGTCGGTATTTTGTACGATTTTATATCATTGTTGAGGTACTTGTGTAGTAACGACAGTTGTGTCAAAGGAGTAAATAGATTCTATGTATTGAGGAAATAGATTATATGTGTTATAGCCTTGGTCTTGAAAAAGGATACAGAAGGCTCAGTAAACGTGGGAAAATCTCAAGAGTAGGAAAGAATATCACTTTTGTTTTAGTTAGGCAAAGAGCAAATGGTTCATTAGGCCCTGGTCTCAATAAAAGACACAGCAGGGTTTTGACTTATTTATTTAGGATTAATCACTAATAACGGGTCGTAGGATCGAAGCCGACTTGAGTCAATACCTGAATAGCGGGGATTCAGTTAGGGAGTAACGGGAACTTTAGGGGTTCCAGAGTACCACCTAGCATGAATCGAAGTTATATTCAATCTGCGTCTTGAACTCATCTCGGCCCGAGCCAAGAACCTATTATTAGAGTAGTTAGGAAGTCTGTTAAATAAAATATACGAACTTCTAAATGACTGTCGATTTATCCCCGTAGTAGTAGTAGCATAGCAGAATTAACATTAAATACTACAATAATAATAATAATAATAATAGTAATATCATCATCATCATCATCATCATGCAATTCCTACTTCAATAACATTACGGCATCGAATCAGCACCATACTTTCAATTTGGCATACAACAACAAATTCTTTATATAACCCAACGCCTTCCAATCAACTTCTATTAGCAAATTGAATGTCCGCGTTGATCAACCCCCCCCCCCCCCCATGGGCTCTGATACATTAGTGTTATTATGGTTGGGTAAAGACGGCGGCGTTTTCTGTTCAATATTGTGTTATGAGAGGTTTACCAGGAAGACCTTTACCGAATTGGAAATATAGGGGTGTGTGTGTGTGTGTGTGTGTGTGTGTGTGTGTGTGTGTGTGTGTGTGTGTGTGTGGTGTTTTATGGCTGAGAGAGAGAGGCCTGGGATAGATTAATGCATTAATAGATTTTGAATAACGAAACAGGCAGAGACGGGATAAAAACAGCTATAATATAATATAATATAATATAATGCTAATATAATGCTATAATATAATAAAAAATAATATATAAATATAAATATAATATAATTAATATATAATATAATATAATATAATATAATATAATATAATATAATATAATATAATATAATATAATATAATATAATATTGTATAAATTGTATATCCAATGTTATACAGAAACATAGTGTAAACGTAAGGTCACATCTAAATATGAATGTTATACAGAAACATAGTGTAAACGTAAGGTCACATCTAAATATGAATGTTATACAGAAACATAGTGTAAACGTAAGGTCACATCTAAATATGAATGTTATACAGAAACATAGTGTAAACGTAAGGTCACATCTAAATATGAATGTTATACAGAAACATAGTGTAAACGTAAGGTCACATCTAAATGAATGTTATACAGAAACATAGTGTAACGTAAGGTCACATCTAAATATGAATGTTATACAGAAACATAGTGTAAACGTAAGGTCACATCTAATATGAATGTTATACAGAAACATAGTGTAAACGTAAGGTCACATCTAAATGTTGTATACAGAAACATAGTGTAAACGTAAGGTCACATCTAAATATGAATGTTATACAGAAACATAGTGTAAACGTAGGCACATCTAAATATGATATACAGAAACATAGTGTAAACGTAAGGTCACATCTAAATATGAATGTTATACAGAAACATAGTGTAAACGTAAGGTCACATCTAAATATGAATGTTATACAGAAACATAGTGTAAACGTAAGGTCACATCTAAATATGAATGTTATACAGAAACATAGTGTAAACGTAAGGTCACATCTAAATATGAATATAAATCCGCATCGAACATAAAATAATAGGAGAGAATGGCTAAGCTTTTAATGTGTATGTATAATAACTGTGTATGTTTTGGTGTGGATGTGTGTGTGTGTGTGTGTGTTTTGAGAGAGAGCGAGAGAGGAAATACAAATAAAGTCTTAAAATGATACTCAAAGAATATATAGGAAGCAAAGAGAAATATAAACTAAAATTGCGTTCCTGTGTCTGTGCTTGAACGTGTGTGTCTGAGTGTGTGCGTGTGCACGAAATGAGTGAGTGACAGAATAAGTTAGTGAGTGCTGGTGTGCGTGTAAGAGAGAAAAAAAAAAGAGCGGGCAAGAGGGAAAGAGGGTGGGGAAGGAAGAACAGTACAAAAGTAATGTAAAACTTGATCGAAAAAAATAATAAAGACAAATGTTAGCTTAAAGTGTGTGTGTGTGTGTGTGTTTGTATGGGTGAGAGAGAGAGAGAGTACAAAGGAAATCAAGCCACAACAGTTCTAGTGACCCTTCTAGGTTGCTTGTCCTCCAAAACACTGAGGATCAAGTGTCCAAACAGTGGTTTAGAGTGGGTAAGGGAACATTGGAAAGGGAATTACTGCCCTGGAACTAATGTCCGTGGCAGGATTAGGAAGTTAGTAGGGGACAGATGGGTTAGTAACTGAGGGGAGGATAAAATAAAGTTATTCATTTACAAACGCAGTCAGTCGCGGGTTTGATGCGAGATATTTGTCTAGGCGGAGTTTAAATGAATCAACGGTGATGCAGTCTATAACGTTTCGGGGAAGCCCATTCCACAAGTTGACAACTCGATTGAAGAAGAAATTCTTAGATTCGTGTGAGTTGAAAGATTTACCAATAATTTTGCAACGGTTTCCCCGCGTGTAATTAGATTGGTCGATAGTGAAGTACTTACTACAGTCCATATTGTCGATGCCTTTGATGATTTTGAACACTTGAATTAAGTCACCTCTTAATCTACGCTGGGTTAAAGGAAATATATTTAATTCTCTAAGACGGTCTTCGTATGGTTTGTTCTTTAGGCTAGGTATCATTTTGGTAACTCTACGTTGAACTCGTTCTAGCTTGTTTATATCTTTTTGGTAATAAGGGCACCAGGATTGAACGCAGTATTCCAGAAGAGGGCGGACTAAGGAATTGTAAAGGGTTAGGATAACTTCTTTGGATTTATGCTCAAATGACCTGCCTATAAAGCCAATTATTTTGTTTGCCTTCTTAACAACTTCTGAACATTGTTGACTCGGTTTTAGGTTACTCGATATTGTTACTCCCAGATCGGTTTCCCTGTTTACATTCTTAAGCTGAGTGCCATTCATCGAATAGTTTGCTTTCTCATTTAGGTAAGTACTTTACATTTATCCGCATTGAAACTCATTTGCCAAATTTGGGCCCAATATGACAATGTATCTAGATTGTGTTGCATATCGTCAACTTGTTCTTTTGAGAGTACGCTATTTGCAATTTTTGTATCGTCAGCAAATTTTGAGATTGTACAGGTGAGACCCTCATCTATGTCGTTGATGTAAATTAGAAAGAGAATTGGACCTAGTACCGATCCCTGGGGTACCCCGCTACTTACATTGGTCCATTTAGATGCCTTACCGTTTATGACTACTCTTTGCTTTCTGTCGCTGAGCCAATTTTCTATCCATTTCAACACACCGTCTTGTATTCCATGCGCTTTTAGTATTAGCAGTAAACGTTTGTGGGGAACTTTGTCAAAGGCCTTTTGAAAATCAAGGTATATAATATCTACAGCTGAAGTCTAAGAGGTTTGTTAAACAGGAACGTCTTTTACGAAAGCCGTGTTGAGTATCTTTAAGTATGTTCTTTTCCTCTAAGTGATTTACGAGTCTGTCTCGTATGACCGTTTCTAGCATTTTACATACAACTGAGGTTAAGCTAATTGGACGATAGTTACTGGGTAGGGATTTGCTGCCTTTTTTTAGTATCGGTGTTACGTTGGCTAGCTTCCACTGATCAGGCATAGTTCCAGACTGCAAGGATTTATTGAATAGTAATGTCAGTGGTTTGGAGAGCTCATCCTTAGCTTCCTTTAGAACTCTAGGCGAGATTGTATCAGGTCCAGGCGTTTTATTTACCTTGAGTTTATCTAAACAATTCAATACTTCTCTCTCTGTAACGGTGATATTGCTTAGAACATCTGAATTATCAATCTGAATCGGCGATGGTGTAGGGATATCACTGAGGTCTTCTGTTGTAAAAACTTATGCAAAGAAGGTATTGAGGGCACTACTCATTTGTACTTCGTCTTTGGTGTATTCTCCATTTTCATCGACTAACGGTCCAACAGTTGAAGTAACTACTTTTTTCTTTCTGATATAACTATAGAATTCTTTCGGGTTTGTTTTACTTTGATTCGCAATATGTAACTCTAAGTTGTTTTTACTTTGCTTAATTAACTTTTTGGCTTTGCGTCGTAGCTCTACAAATTTCACCCGTTCTTCGTCATTTTGTGAGGATTATAATCTATCATTAGCAAATTTTTTAGCAAGCAGGCAGTTTGAAATATCTTTATTCCACCATTTGGGCTTATTATTATGGCCTGGACGCAGTATAAGAGAGAGAGGTGGTGATTGGATTCTGAAGGTGAGATAGCATTTTGAACATATTGAAATAACAAAGGGTGGGACATGTAATTAGATAGCTATATATATAGGGAGAGATATATATAGTTAGATAGAGATAAACATAGAGGTATATAGAGTCACAGGTACCCTACTACTCACTCACACTTCATAATTTATTTACAGGTAGATTGATAGATAAATAGATAGATAGATATAGATAGATGGATGTATGTACAGATAGATAAAAGTATAATATAGAGGCACGGGTACGCTACTACTCACACTCTCACTCTTCATCATTTATTTACAGGTCTAAATAGCCACCCCGCCTTTCTTTCTCGTGCTCCCCACCCTCTCTCTCTCTCTCTCTCTCTATATATATATGTACTGGTATGGAGTATATATAAATGTATTATTTTAAGTAAAGCGAGGTGCCCTGTGAAATACAGCCTAGATTGGATTCCCAGAGATATAATTAAATTGGTAGATGTATATCATTCATACTATTATACCTCGCTAAAGTGGTTCCCTAAATGAAATAATCAGACACAAATCCTAACCTTTCTGAAATTGAAGGGTAGTTAGTCCTTTATCACAAATTAGCACTTAATTATTGTATTTGTCGGTCTGGTATTTGTCCTTTATCACAATTAATACTGAGTTATGTTATCTTCGTTCGCAGTACCCTTCCCACATGCTTAAGGTGAGATGGGCGTATTTATTTGCTAATTTATCTTATTATTAATTTAGTTTCCTCTATTATTTTAGTTTCCTCCCTATACCGCCACCAAACTTATAAAAACACCCCAAGATGCATTTGTACACTTTTCGATAGAAAAATATTCCGGCCGGAGGCCAGTTAGCACTATGATACAGGCTTGCCAGGAAAAATAATCGACACCTAAATTGTCTATCTATCTATCTATTGCCGGACGCCTTACTCCCCTTACGAGGGTGGCCATACACAGAATGCCCCCAACGCTGACCTATTTCCTGTGAGAGGGACAACCCAAGCCAGTTTAGTGAAGGACTTACAGGATTGACCACTCAATTTAGGATCCGTCCGACTCCGAGGCCCTCTATGTATCTTGTTAGCACTATTTTTTGACTGTGGTGTTCAGCTAATCCATCTACTAACCTGCCGTACCCTTAGGTAAGCAGTACGGATTTATATCAGGTTTACTTCCCTAGACAGGTTGCCAACCAAGGCTGACGAGTCCCATCCACCCGGATTTGTATAAGGTTGTCTCCCCTAGATGAGTTGCCGACCAAGGCTAACGAGTCCCATCCACCCGTTCGTCTGAAAATTTGAAAACAAATGGGGCTAAGCATTAGGGAGAAGGGGGGGAGGGGCCCATAGAACCCAACCATCTCATTATAGGGTTGTCTTTGTGAATGTAACTGTTTGACTGTTAATTATTGTCCGTGTCTACCCCTTTTCTGTTTTATTTATTTAAGTATTTGTTCCTACACCTAACCACCTGTTTGGTTCTCATCCCCTCCCGCCCCTCCCTACTCTCTCCTTTTAAGTCCCTCCCTACCCCCCTCCCTCTCCTTCTTTCTCCCCTTCCTCTTCCTTACCCCTCTTCTTTCTCTACTTCACGCCCCCTCCTTCCTTCCCATCTATTTCTCCTTTCCTCCACCCCCTCGCTCCTCATCTCTCTCCAAATATCTCTCCCATTCACGCCACCCTCACTCCTTCCTCCACCACCACCACCACCTCCACCTCCACCACCGCCACCACCTCCACCCCCTCGCTCCTCCTCTCTCTCCCATTCACGCCACCCTCACTCCTTCCTCCACTACCATCATCACCACCTCCGCCTCCACCTCCACATCCACCACCACCACCACCTCCACCTCCACCACCACCTCCACCCCCTCGCTCCTCCTCTCTCTCCAAATATCTCTCCCATTCACGCCACCCTCACTCCTTCTTCCACCACCATCACCTCCTCCACCTCCTCCTCCACCACCACCACCAACCAACCCCCCCCCCCCCCCACCACTCTTTCCTTTCGGGGTCTTCCTTTTAGATGTTGAAGTAGCGTGATCTTTGTTGTGGTGAGTTGTTGTTGGTTGGCTGGGGAGGTGGGTAAGTAGGTCGGGAAGTAGGTTAGTAGGTCGGGAAGTAAGTTAGTAGGTCGGGAAGTAGGTTAGTAGGTCGGAAAGTAGGTTAGTAGGGTGGGAAGTAGGTTAGTAGGGAGGGAAGTAGGTTAGTAGGGAGGGAAGTAGGTTAGTAGGGAGGGAAGTAGGTTAGTAGGGAGGGAAGTAGGTTAGTAGGGTGGAAAGTAGGTTAGTAGGTTGGGAAGTAGGTTAGTAGGTCGGGAAGTAGGTTAGTAGGTCGGGAAGTAGGTTAGTAGGGTGGGAAGTAGGTTAGTAGGGAGGGAAGTAGGTTAGTAGGGTGGGAAGTAGGTTAGTAGGTTGGGAAGTAGGTTAGTAGGTCGGGAAGTAGGTTAGTAGGTCGGGAAGTAGGTTAGTAGGGTGGGAAGTAGGTTAGTAGGGAGGGAAGTAGGTTAGTAGGGTGGGAAGTAGGTTAGTAGGTTGAGAAGTATGTTAGTAGGGCTGGAAGTAGGTTAGTAGGTCGGGAAGTAGGTTAGTATGGCGGGAAGTAGCTTAGTAAGGCAGGAAGTAGGTTAGTAGGTCGGGAAGTAGGTTAGTAGGGCAGGAAGTAGGTTAGTAGGGCAGGAAGTAGGTTAGTAGGTCGAGAAGTAGGTTAGTAGGTTGGGAAGTTGGTTGGTAGGGCGGGCAGTAGGTTAGTATGGCGGCAGGAAGTAGGTTAGTAGGGTGGGAAGTAGGTTAGTAGGTTGGGAAGTAGGTAAGTAGGGCGGGAAGTATGTTAGTAGGGCGGGAAGTTGGTTAGTAGGTGGGGATGTAGGTAAGTAGGGTGGGAAGTAGGTTAGTAGGGTGGGAAGTAGGTTAGTAGGTCGGGAAGTAGGTTAGTAGGGCAGGAAGTAGGTTAGTAGGTCGGGAAGTAGGTTAGTAGGTCGGGAAGTAGGTTAGTAGGTTGGGAAGTAGGGTAGTAGGTTAGTAGTACGGGAAGTAGGTTAGTAGGTCGGGAAGTAGGTTAGTTGGGCGGTAAGTAGGTTAGTAGGGCGGGAAGAAGGTTAGTAGGTCGGGAAGTAGGTTAGTAGGTCGGGAAGTAGGTTAGTGGTCGGGAAGTAGGTTAGTAGGGCAGGAAGTAGGTTAGTAGGGCAGGAAGTAGGTTAGTAGGTCGGGAAGTAGGTTAGTAGGTCGGGAAGTAGGTTAGTTGGTCGGGAAGTAGGTTAGTAGGACGGGAAGTAGGTTAGTAGGGCAGGAAGTAGGTTAGTAGGTCGGGAAGTAGGTTAGTAGGTTGGGAAGTAGGTTAGTAGGTCGGGAAGTAGGTTAGTAGGGTGGAAAGTAGGTTAGTAGGTCGGAAAGTGGGTTAGTAAGTCAGGAAGTAGGTAAGTAGGGCGGGAAGTAGGTTAGTAGGGCGGGAAGTAGGTTAGTAGGTCGGGAAGTAGGTTAGTAGGTTGGGAAGTAGGTTAGTAGGTTGGGAAGTAGGTTAGTAGGTTGGGAAGTAGATTAGTAGGTCAGGAAGTAGGTTAGTAGGGTGGGAAGTAGGTTAGTAGGTCGGAAAGTATGTTAGTAAGTCGGGAAGTAGGTAAGTAGGGCGGGAAGTAGGTTAGTAGGGCGGGAAGTAGGTTAGTAGGTCGGGAAGTCGGTTAGTAGGTTGGGAAGTAGGTTAGTAGGTCGGGAAGTAGGTTAGTAGGTTGGGAAGTAGGTTAGTAGGTCGGGAAGTAGGTTAGTAGGGTGGAAAGTAGGTTAGTAGGTCAGAAAGTAGGTTAGTAAGTAGGGAAGTAGGTAAGTAGGGTGGGAAGTAGGTTAGTAGGGCGGGAAGTAGGTTAGTAGGTCGGGAAGTAGGTTAGTAGGTTGGGAAGTAGGTTAGTAGGTCGGGAAGTAGGTTAGTAGGTTGGGAAGTAGATTAGTAGGTCGGGAAGTAGGTTAGTAGGGTGGGAAGTAGGTTAGTAGGTCGGAAAGTAGGTTAGTAAGTTGGGAAGTAGGTGAGTAGGGTGGGAAGTAGGTTAGTAGGGCGGGAAGTAGGTTAGTAGGTCGGGAAGTAGGTTAGTAGCCGGGTGGGTAGGTAGGTTAGTAGGGCATAAAGTAGGTGAGTGACTCGTGGGTAAGTAGGGTGGGTAGTAGGTTAGTAGCTGACTGGGTAAGTAGGTTAATTAGTAGCTAGGTGGGTAGGTTGGGAAGTAGGTGACTGGCTGGTGGGTAGGTAGGTTAAAACGTAAGTAGGTGACTTTTAAGGCTGGTGCACACATAGCGGAGTCGGTGCGCGAGTCCAACACGAGTGATGAAATTTTGCTATTCGGCAATGACTTGTCGATACTCCTCAACACTCGTGTAGACTCATGCTACACTCGTGTATACTCTTTTCTGAGTTCTGCGACAGAGCCCCAAATCGACGAAAAAGATTTTGCATCCCAGGAGCTGGACTGGACGACATTGTGGAAGCCTTCGAAGATACCACAAAAGATGCAAATGAAAATACCCTTTTTGGCATCCATGCTGGTTCAAATGACGTCATGCGCACCAGATCCGAAGAGTTGATGGAGAAATATCGCAAGATGATCCAGCACTACAAAAACAAGTCAAGGAATATCATCATCTCAGGCATTCTCCCCAAGATCGACGCACCTGACAAATTCTACGACAAGGCCTTCAGCACAAATAGCCGACTAAAATATTTGTGTCTGAGGGAAGAAGTTGAATTCATCAACCTCTGGGACAACTTCTACAACCAGCCTACTCTGTTCCGCAAGGATGGCACTCATCTAAACCCTGTGGGTTCAGCACGCATGGGTCGTCTCCTACACGAAGCAGTCCGCAGCCATGGATCAAAAAACGCCATCCGAGAAGAAGCAGCAGTGACATAAATTATCCAACGCCAAGCAAAAAACAGAGGCAACCGAGGACCACCAGCGATAAGGACCGAAGACAGCGAGGACCGAGGACAGCCATGAACATAAATGTAGATCCGACAAGAACCAAAAATATTATTAAAGAGCGTTCCATGAGTTCTAAAATAAAAAATTTAAAGGTTTTCTATGCAAACGCTCGTAGCATACGCAATAAATTTTCAGATTTAGAGGAGCTAGTGTTTACAGAAAATTATGATGTGATTGGCATAACAGAATCTTGGCTCAATACAGAAGAGACTCTTTAGCAGAGTATTCACTTCCCGGTTATGTAACGTTTGAGAAAAGCCGAATAAATTGAAATGGAGGTGGCGTTATACTTTATATCAAAGAAAGTCTTAACCCTACCCTCTTTTCAAAACCTCAAATTGTGAACGTCGACACATCTTTTGTGCTAATAAAGAATAATAAAGATACAAAAATAATACTTGCATTAATATACAGACCTCCAGCTCAATCAGTGCAAACTGACCGAGAAATTTACGAACGAATTGCAGATGTAAGTAACTCACAAGATACCGTAATTTTTGGTGACTTTAATTTACCTGTGACCAAGTGGGGCGATACTCTTACTTCACACTCCGGACATGACTTGTATACGAACTTGCAAGAGAGTTCGCTTTATCAATTTGTTCGAACGCCGACCCGTGGTAATAACGTTCTTGACATTGTACTTGCAACAAAAGAAGAATATATAGAGAATTTGAATGTTGGTCATGAATTCAGTAACAGCGACCATCGTACGATAACTTTCACTTTAAAGTTTACTAGTAACGACCCAAATAGTAGCATCGAAAAAGTCCCGAATTTCAACAAAGCAAACTTCCATAAACTTAGAGCTATGTTTAAAGAAACTGACTGGAGCTTTTAAATTAACAATAACGACATAAATACATCTTGCAAGTTATTCTAAACCACTTACCTAAAAGCAGTGCAAGACTGCATACCATCGAAAATACGGCTTCCAGGCCATAATAATAAGCCCAAATGGTGGAATAAAGATATTTCAAACTGCCTGCTTGCTAAAAAATTTGCTAATGATAGATTAAAATCCACACAAAATGACGAAGAACTGGTGAAATTTGTAGAGCTACGACGCAAAGCCAAAAAGTTAATTAAGCAAAGTAAAATTACCTTAGAGTTACATATTGCGAATCAAAGTAAAACAAACCCGAAAGAATTCTATAGTTATATCAGAAAGAAAAAAGTAGTTACTTCAACTGTTGGACCGTTAGTCGATGAAAATGGAGAATACACCAAAGACGAAGTACAAATGAGTAATGCCCTCAATACCTTCTTTGCATCAGTTTTTACAACAGAAGACATCAGTGATATCCCTACACCATCGCCAATTCAGATTGATAATTCAGATGTTCTAAGCAATATCACCGTTACAGAGAGAGAAGTATTGAATTGTTTAGATAAACTCAAAGTAATTAAACGCCTGGACCTGATACAATCTTGCCTAGAGTTCTAAAGGAAGCTAAGGATGAGCTCTCCAAACCACTGACATTACTATTCAATAAATCCTTACAGTCTGGAACTATGCCTGATCAGTGGAAGCTAGCCAACGTAACACCATATTCAAAAAAGGCAGCAAATCCCTACCCAGTAACTATCGTCCAATTAGCTTAACCTCAGTTGTATGTAAAATGCTAGAAACGGTCATACGAGACAGACTCGTAAATCACTTAGAGGAAAATAACATACTTAAAGATACTCAATACGGCTTTCGTAAAAACCGTTCCTGTTTAACAAACCTCTTAGACTTCTTCCACGATATCCTCAACCTCTACGATGAGAGTAAAGCTGTAGATATTATATACCTTGATTTTCAAAAGACCTTTGACAAAGTTCCCCACAAACGTTTACAGCTAAAACTAAAAGCGCATGGAATACAAGACGGTGTGTTGAAATGGATAGAAAATTGGCTCAGCGACAGAAAGCAAAGAGTAGTCATAAACGGTAAGGCATCTAAATGGACCAATGTAAGTAGCGGGGTACCCCAGGGATCGGTACTAGGTCCAATTCTCTTTCGAATTTACATCAACGACATAGATGAGGGTCTCACCTGTACAATCTCAAAATTTGCTGATGATACAAAAATTGTAAATAGCGTACTCTCAAAAGAACAAGTTGACGATATGCAACACAATCTAGATAAATTGTCATGTTGGGCCCAAATTTGTCAAATGAGTTTCAATGCGGATAAATATAAAGTACTACATATCGGATACCTAAATGAGAAAGCAAACTATTCGATGAATGGCACTCAGCTTATGAATGTAAACAGAGAAACCGATCTGGGAGAAACAATATCGAGTAACCTAAAACCGAGTCAACAATGTTCAGAAGTTGTTAAGAAGGCAAACAAAATAATTGGCTTTATAGGCAGGTCAATTGAGCATAAATCCAAAGAAGTTATCCTAACCCCTTACAATTCCTTAGTCCGCCCTCTTCTGTAATACTGCGTTCAATCCTGGTGCCCTTATTACCAAAAAGATATAAACAAGGTAGAACGAGTTCAACGTAGAGTTACCAATATGATACCTAGCCTAAAGAACAAACCATATGAAGAGCGTCTTAGAGAATTAAATCAATTTCCTTTAACCTAGAGCAGTTTAATAGGTGACTTAATTCAAGTGTTCAAAATCATCAAAGGCATCGACAATATAGACTGTAGTAAGTACTTCACTATCGACCAATCTAATTACACGCGGGGAAACGGTTGCAAAATTATTGGTAAATCTTTTAACTCACACGAATCTAAGAATATCTTCTTCAATCGAGCTGTCAACTTGTGGAATGGGCTTCCCCGAAACGTTATAGACTGCATCACCGTTGATTCATTAACCCTTAAAAAGCGGCTCACCACATAAGTCGTATTTAATAAAGCTGGACTATGTGGCGGCGCTCGACATAGGTCGAGTGGCAATTTCAGCACGTAATGTTGCTGAGAGAGAGAGACAAGTGGTGGCAGGAGACTAGCGAGCGTATGACTGCTCCAGACCACCGCGGCGAACCTACTGACACGAATCTCAGCTCCCTCCTCCCTCTCTCACTCGCTATATACGGAATTGTATCGGGAAAGTGGCTAATTACCTGCTTTTTGCACTCGCGTTGCACGGTTATTGCAAGAAAACTAGCCATCATAAAAAAATCGTTATGGTGTCATTCGAAAGCTCTGTTTATGCCCTTTCAGGGTTAGATACTTGTTTTACGTTCTGGGTCTTATTTAGGCATGAAAATGATCACGTAAACAGCCCTATTTTGGCTAAAAACACCCCGCTGGGCGGTACATATAAATAAACCGCATAGGCCGCTAAAGAAGGGTTAAAATCCGCTTAGACAAATATCTTGCATCAAACCCGCGACTGACTGAGTTTGTAAATTAATAACTTTATTTTATCCCCCCTCAGTTACTAACCCATCTGTCCCCTACTAACTTCCTAATCCTGCCACAGACATTAGTTCCAGGGCAGAAATTCCCTTTCCAATGTTCCCTTACCCACTCTAAACCACTGTTTGGACACTTGATCCTCAGTGTTTTGGAGGACAAGCAACCTAGAAGGGTCACTAGATATGTTGTTGCTTGATTTCCTTTGTACTCCTTTGTACTCATTGTTTACTCGACACACTCGTGGGTACTCGCCACGGGGTCCAAAAATTTCATGCATGCATGACATTTTTGGGCCCTGTGGCGAGTACCCACGAGTGTGGCTAAAATACGTGTAGACTCGTGTATATACGTGTTCACTCGTGTTTGACTCTGAATAACTCTTTGTTACTCGTGTTAACTCGTGTTGGGTTTCGTGTACATACGTGTTCACTCGTGTTTGACTCTGAATAACTTTTCGTTACTGTGTTAACTCTGTTGACTCGTGTAAACCCGTGTAACACTCTTTGGTGATTCGTCGCTTTTCGTCATCATTTCGACGTTGTATTTTGTATGTCAAAATCAAATGTATGTGACTCCAGGTGTTGTTTTGCATCCAATTCATATTCATAGTTACTTTATTCATATAAAATAATAAGTTTAATTTACAATTTTACTTTACTCATGTTTTAAATGACTTGTTAACAGAGAAACAAATAAGTAATATTAATTAAATACTTTTTGGAATAATAGATAAAATAATTATGATGATTAAGCAATTTGAAGGACATAGTTCATGGTAGAACATATAAGGGAAATATGCTGAAAATTATTATAATACTGTTATGGATATAAGAACATAATACTCTGTGCTGTACTGTCCCTGAAAACATAATAAGGGTGGGTCTTATTTGTCATCAATATTATAAATTTCACATGAAAAAAATAAAAATAAAAACAAATTATATCCCCGCCGCTGTAGGCCTACTCCCTCCACTCCCCATCCTGGCCTCAATCCCGAACCCCCGTTACTGTGATGATGTTGATAAGCCTTGTGCTACACCCTATTGATAATGCAAAACTATTGAACATACTTAAAAGTGTATGTTATTTGGTCTCTATATAATCTGTGAATCATTTCCGATATGATGGAATTAAAGACATTTGTTTTCCACCAACTCATAATCAGCAAAAACGACACAAATGTCAATTAATAACATGTTACAATATTTTCCCATCATTTTGTGTATACCGTGGGAAAAAAAAAAAAAAAAAAATCTATCAAACGTAAATCTTCTGTCTCCGAAGCTGGGCGAGGCGCCCAGCTTCAGAGACAGCAAGACGGAGGGGAGGGTTGAAATATTTTGTAGACTATCTTATTTATTGGTTATCTATGTGCTGGAAGGATATTATATTTTTCAATTCCATCGCATTAGAAATGATTCAAAGATTAAAAAAAGTCCAAATAAGACACAGTTATGTTAATGTATAAGGGAGTTAGGTAGATGCATTAGAGAGATAGATAGATAGAAAGAGAGTTGCAGAGGGGGAAGAAAGCGATAAATATAAACATGAACTATTATGAGACAGGACTTAATTGGTTCTGAAAAGACAAAGGAGACATTTTTATTGACTCTTTTTCATGTTATTATTTGTGTGTTAGAAGGGTAATATTGTTTTCAATTCCATCTATTAGAAATGATTCATAGATTAACAAAATACCAAATAAGACATAGTTATATATATATATACGTATAAAGGAGATAGATGCATTAAATAGACAGAAAAAAACAATTATCTCAATTTCTCTGGTGAACATTACCTAAATTTATGAGAAAAATATAAATAAAATCATAGTAATGAATATTATCGCTGAAATATATATAGAAAATTAATAATCATGTACGAGGATTGTTAATATTGACACTCGTGTTGACCCGTGTTACACTCGTGTTGACCTGTGTTACTCTCGTGTTGACCCGTGTTACACTCGTGTTGATCCGTGTTACACTCGTGTTGACCCGTGTTACACTCGTGTTGACCCGTGTTACACTCGTGTTGACCCATGTTACACTCGTGTTGACCCGTGTTACACTCGTGTTGACCCGTGTTACACTCGTGCTAATCCGTGTTTCACTCGTGTTGACTCGCGTTACACTCGTGGGGTGTTTTTGTTTTTTTTCTATGTGATTGAGGGAGGCAAAAGGCATTACTGCCTATAGCGAGTGCCTCCCCCATAGTTGAAAGAGTGACAGGGCCAAAATCAAGGGACGTACGAGCCAAAATGCCTGGACACACGGAGTTTGAAGCAATTTAAGTCATAGGAAGAGGGAAAGACTGATTCTGGGAGAGAGTTCCAGAGTTCAGCTGTTGAGTAGAAGAAAGTTTGAGAGTAACGTTTCACTCTTGGGTTGGAGAGTTGCACAGAGTAGGGGTGGGATTGAGTTGCAAGACGGGTGCCACGTGCCCTACGTAAAGGAGGTGGTATGCACTGGGATAGCTCTGAGGAACACTGATTTTTTTTTTTTTTTTTTTTTTTAAGAGACAATGAACGGAGGAAGGAAAAACACAGATAAAACAAAAAGGTCCATGTGCCTAAAGGCATCCTCCATTCATAAAATGTTTGTAACAACTGGATTTAAACATTTGTAGATTGTAAGTTTGTGGAAAGCAATTCGAGGGAAGTGAATTCCAAAGAGTAGTAGCTCTGGGGATAAATGAATTCTGATAAGCAGAAGTTCTGCATTGTGGAGGAGAAAGTGTAAATTCATGGGCGCTCTCAGCCGCCCTAGTTCTACGGGGAAAGATGTGGAGAGGCGGCACAATTGAAGCAAGTTCCTCGGAACAATTGCTGTGAAAATATCTGTAGAATAATGCAAGGGATGCAACGTTTCTTCGTATGGATAATGTAGGAAGGTCCTGTGTGATTGCTGGGTTATTGATTAATCTAATAGCTTTATTTTGAATTTTGTCCAACTGCCTCAATGCAACCACTCCACTTCCACCCCACAGAGGTGAACAGTAATCCATCTGAGAACGCACATGACTTTTATATATCACGGCCAACTGCTCGTCAGTGAAGAATTCTCGAACTCTGTACAGGAGTCCCAGTTTTTTAGAGGCATTCTTAGCAATGCTTCTAACATAATGTGTCCAGCTCAGGTTAGTAGTTAATGTTACACCGAGAATGTCAATACTAGGGGAAGTGGGAATATTTACATCATTAAAAATATATGGGAGTCAGTGAGATTCTGTCGGTTAGAAAATTGAATGTACTTGGTTTTCTGTGCATTACAGGAAACTAGATTCTTTTGTCCCCATCCATTAATTCTAGAAAGGTCCTGGTTCAGAGAAATTGCAGTGTTTATTTTTGAATTTATAAGATCGGGTTGGGTGAAAGAATTGGTAAATGTGAAGGAACTGTGGAGTGTTGAGTCATCTGCGTAGGAATGTATTGGATTATGAGTGATATGAGATCATTGATATGAATGAGGAACAGAATTGGGGCCAAAACTGATCCCTGGGGAACACCAGCATTTATTGAGTGAAATTGAGAATAAAGGCCATCTACCATTACACGTATTTTTCTGTTATGAAGATAAGAAGAAATTAGTGGAACTAATGATGCAAGGCCGTAGTGTGACATCTTTGACAATAAGGATTGATGCCAGACTCTATCAAATGCCTTTGATATATCCAGTGCTATTGTATGTGTTTCACCATGTTGGTCTGTAGCTTGGTTGATTTGATGCGTAAGAAGGCAAAGCATGTCTGCAGTTGATCGACATCGTCTAAAACCATATTGCCTATCACTGATTAATTTATTATTCTCAAGATGCTTAATTATGTGATTATTTAATATAATTTCAAAGACTTTACCAAGAGTGGAAGTTATAGCTATTGGTCTGTAGTTTGATGGATCTGAAGAGGCACCTTTTTTAGGAACTGGATGGATGTTTGCTTCTTTCCAGGGTACTGGGAAGCATGAGGTATGAGTACACAGACGGAAAAATTTTGCCAATACAAGAGCGAGCACCAAGGAGCAAATCTTAAGTACTATTGGAGGAATTTCATCTGGACCAGGAGCCTTATCTACCGAGAGATTCTGCAAAATAGTTTTGACATGTCTGGTGTGGATCTTAAGTGAGGGAATTTCAGGCGAATTAAAATCAAGTTATTATAGTAGCGATAGAATAGCGAGAGAGATGCAACATTGCGGCGGAGAAAGAGAGACTGCAGAGAGTTGGTGAGTAGACGGGAGTTAATGATACGAAAGGCCTTCCTTTCAACTTTGTCTAGGAGAACGGTGTGAGAGGAACCTCCCCACACATGTGAACAATACTCAATACAAGGGCGCACTATGCCCCTGTACAGAGCAAGAAGCTGTGCAGGGGAAAAGAACCCCCTAAGGCGGTTGAGCACACCGAGCTTCTGGGAGGCTGCCTTAGCAAGACTGGTAGTATGGTCCTTCCAAATGAGAGCAGAAGAAAAAGAGACACCAAGAATATTGAGAGAAGATGAAGGGTTGATTTTTGTATTGTTGAAGAATAAGGGATATTCCGCTGGGAGATCCTGACGGGTAGATAGATGGAGAAATTGGGTTTTGGAAGCATTAAAGTTAACAAGGTTTTCTCTGCCCCAATTGGAAATAGTATTTAGATCATAATTTAAGAGTTCTATGGCTTCATTACGTTTGTCGTTGAGGAATTGCTGGCTGGGGCGTTCTGAAAAACTAATGGAGTAGTGTAAGGTTGAGTCGTCTGCGTATGAATGGATGGGAATAAAGGTACAGTTAAGGAGATCATTTATAAAAATTAGAAAGAGAATAGGAGATAGGACAGAGCCCTGAGGAACACCGGAGTTTATAGAGTGAGGAAGTGAACAATGGCCGTCCACAACCGCGGCTATGGAACGGCCGGAAAGGAAATTAGAGACAAAGGCACAGATGGAGAGATAGAAACCGAAGGAGGGTAGTTTAGAAATTAAAGATTTATGCCAGACTCTATCGAAGGCTTTCGATATGTCTAGTGCAATAGAAAAAGTCTCACCGAAGTCCCGAAAGGAGGATGACCAAGAGTTAGTAAGATATGAAAGAAGATCACCAGTAGAGCGACCCTTAAGGAAGCCATACTGGCGATCTGAGAGCAGATTATGAGAAGAGAAATGCTTAAGAAATTTGGAAGCAAGAATAGTTTCAAAAACTTTAGAAAGACAAGAGATTAGAGCAATTGGACGATAGTTGGAGGGTTGAGAGCGGTCACCCTTCTTTGAGACAGGTTGAATGTGAGCAAACTTCCAGCATGAAGGGAAGACGTTAGAGGATAGACAGAGACGAAAGAGTTTGCCTAGGCAGGGGTCAGCACGGAAGCACAGTTTTTGAGAACAACAGGAGGAACACCGTCCGGACCGTACGCCTTATTAGTGTTAAGCCCAGAGAGGGTAGAAAGTACATCTTTAGAAGAGATTATGATATTAGGCATAAGTAAGAGTGTTACACTCGTGTTGATCCGTGTTACACTCGTGTTGACCCGTGTTACACTCGTGTTGACCCGTGTTGACCCGTGTTACACTCGTGTTGATCCGTGTTACACTCATGTTGACCCGTGTTACACTTGTGTTGACCCGTGTTACACTCGTGTTGACCCGTGTTACACTCGTGCTGATCCGTGTTACATTCGTGTTGACCTGTGGTACACTCGTGTTGATCCGTGTTACACTCGTGTTGATCCGTGTTACACTCGTGTTGACCCGTGTTACACTCGTGTTGACCCGTGTTACACTCGTGTTGACCCGTGTTACACTCATGTTGATCCGTGTTACACTCGTCGTGACTCGTACCTACTCTTTGTTTTCGTACCCTGGAATTTGACCGATATTTTTCAAATTTTTGACACTCGTCTTGGGTTCGTGTTACACTCATGTTGACTCTCAGTTACTCGTACAGACTCTTGCATGAACACGTGTCGACTCGTATTAATTTGTGTTAACTCGAGTTACACTCGTGTTGACTGGGGATCAATTGCTACTCGGCGTCCAGCAACGGCGATAATCGACGAGTGTGACTCATGTTAGACTCGGGCACCAACTCGGCTATGTGTGAACCAGCCATTATGGGAACGTTGGAACAAATTAAATTAGCCATACTCGTAGGGGAGCTTCTATGGATAATGTTGTATAATACAACAACTAGTTACACTTTATAATAGGAATATATTGGGGTATACTCAAATTACGGTACATTTCACGACAGACTTGCCCTCAAAGGCCAGCTTACTGTATTTTTATTATTGAATAATATATGCATACAATTGTATAATTTGTCTACATGTGTGGGTGTACAAAACGTTAGCTTTATAATTGTATTGTTTATATATAATGTACATTTATACATTAGATTGACAAATGTACTAAAGCTCAGTGATAGCGAAAGAACTCGTACCAATGGTTTCAAATTAGATAAATTTCGTTTCAGAAAAGATATAGGCAAATATTGGTTTGGTAACAGAGTTGTAGATGGGTGGAATGGACTACCAAGTGCTATAGTGGGGTCTAAAACGGTAGGGAGCTTTAAGATAAAATTGGATAAGCATATGGACGAGAAGGGTTGGGTGTGAAGGGGGATCAGCAGGGTTGGGCCAATCAGCACTCTGCATACCCCCATAATCCTGCGTTAATCTCTAACCGTTTTGGTAAGATGATCCTCAGGGTATTAGAGTGTTGAGCCTATAATTGGGCTTTGTAATTGAACTGGGGTTGTGTGGGACAGGGATCTGCCTTGCTTAGGCCAATCGGCTTTCTGCAGACTCCCATTTTCTTATGTTTATGTTCTTATAATGTTGAAAATACTATACATGTACAAGAATGGACTAACTCACTTACAAAGACATACATTGAACTATAAACCATAATGTTGACTATACTATACATGTACAAGAATGGACTAACTCACTTACAAAGACATACATTGAACTATAAACCATAATGTTGACTATACTATATGGTATGCCCTGGTTTTATTCAGGATTAACTATTGCGTAGGTGAGTTCTGCAAGACTGGAATATCCGGTTTCATGTACATACATGTGAGGGGTCAACAGAACACATAAATAGAATCTCGGAATGTGATTTCTAATACAGCTTTATTTCACTTAACACACTCGCGGTATAGAAAAAGAGTCAATTCGCTTTGGAGAACATGGATAAGAGTAGTAAAGTCAGTAGGAAGAACTTGGTCTTTCTATTCTCCGAGCACAATCGTGGATCTGGATTAGAGTGTGCACTGCCACTTCCGAGTCTCGGGCATTATTCTTCCGATACCGACATGATAATAAGCGATAAGAAAGTCACTTGAAGGAGGCACTGATTTAATTTACACAATGTCTGATACCGAACGTTGCTTTAGGCCTAAGGTTCTAGTTATTCGATTAAGTGGGGGCTAACGTTGAGGTTCGACTTTACACGATCTAGCAGAGTCAAGTAGGCAATTATTTATGTATACTCTTAATTGTTAATGCACGGATGGGAATTCATCACTGAGATTAAATTATACTTCACGACCTATCCCTTGTTTATGGGATCCCAGAATATCTATACCAAACACTCCATCTAAGTGTAACTCGTGTCGTGGCTGAGGGTAAATACTGTCGCGGTAATTATCTCGTAATATATTTTACTGTAACGGATCTCTGGCAAAACAGGGGACTCTAGGATCAACTCGAAATCTCTTTATAGTTAGCAAATAACTCAAAGGTGAACACAGGCAACACAACGTTTTAGTAACACGGTATCTATACACTGATATTATAATAGGAAATCGTGCCCGATAAGGTTATCTTCTTTTCCTCTTGAATCTGGTGTCGTCGGGGGCGTCTCGGCTGCTCCAGGGGGCCGTCCAGGGGGTCCAGTTGTGTGAAGAAGTTACAGATGGGTCGGTTGACCGGTGATGAAGTTGAGTTCAGGAGGCTCTCCTATGGATCTTAAATGGTCTGCGTCTGGGCTGAGGCCAGGGTAGCGTCTCATCGGACTAACGTAAGCATTGGGTCTGCACAAACCTTGCTTAACTGTCTCTGATCCATGACGAGAGGTTCGTTCAACCCAAGTGCATGTGTGGCGATATATATATATATTTCTCTTAGGTTCCTATATTTACCTGTGATTTACCACGGTTAATACAGGCCCAGGAATATAATATATCAGCTCCTGGTGTTCAGCTTGCGGGGTGCCGGTCGGTTACTAACAGGGGAGTAAAACAGTCTTCCAACCGAGCGACGTCCCGCCCGGCAAAAAAGCTATGTTTAGAACTGCCCGCTCTCCTCCTCTCGTGGTTTATATATGGCAGGGTGACTCAGTGTTGCCCGGGCCGGGGGCTGATGGGTCCCTTCCAATTCAGGGCCAGGGCGACTGTGCAGGGCTGTGGGGTCAACATCTGGTAATCTGGCCCTTCGTTCCCAATGTTCTGAATGAGATAAGTGTTAGTTCACACACCGACATATAAGAATAGTTAATGGCAGGTGGAATGGCAAGCAAGAGACCCGTCGCCTTGTTGTTGTCGGCGGCGAGGGGTGGAGCACCTCGGCCAGGAGGGTCAGTGGTTAATCGTTTGACTTGATAAGTAGGTTACTTTTAAAAAGAAGGGGAACAAGGGGAAGAAAGGTAAGTGAACAGTTCTCTCGTACCTGTAGGTCTTGGTGAGATTGAATAACAAGTCCTGTAATACCTCACAGGTGTTGGCACGTGTATACAGGTGGTGGTTAGGTGCGGTTGCCCTGGTGGTCCCGTATACCGGGGTCGAGGAGGGCGGCGCAGGTAGGAGTACCTTTGGACTGGACACGGCTCGATGGCCGAGTTAATTTGTTGTTGTCGGCCCACCTGGGTTAGGGTGGAAATACCCACGTAGACCACGTGTGGACAAGGGAGAGATATCTAGAGAGAGAAAATACAGCTTTATAGTGGTCAATAAAGTAGGCGTGCATAATCAGGCGGCAGTGCAATTACCATTATCATGGTGATAGACTGTGTTGGCTACGCACCTGGGGCGAGCCCGTGACGCAAGGCATTGGCACTTCCGTGGGGTGATCAGGTCGTCGTCCATGCATGCATAGCTGTCGCCTGCCTGGTTGCAACGGAAAAAAATGATAGGATCATGTGAACTGTACTCCGAGAAGGAAGTGTCTTGACGAGGCGTGTAGAAGGCGTATGGAGGGGGGCTAGAAAAGAAAAACAGGCTGGATTATGTAATGCAAGGTTTAGGGAAAAATAGATTGTGCAAGGTGGCGATTTCCTTATTATTCCACGGTTAGTAGGTCTGTCATCATGCGGGGTTAGTAAACTCTCTCTCTCTGCAGTACCATTGGTTTGATTAACTCCCTCTGTGCCGGCGATGTATGTTCTATTTTACTCTAGCTATAATAAACTCTCTCTCTGTGCAGTACCATTGGTTTGATTAACTCCCTCTGTGCCGGCGACGTATGTTCTATTTTACTCTAGCTATATAGACGATTGTGTGCAGTTCTAAGAAGGATCTGTGTTAGTATAAAGGGTTAATTGAGATACTTCGAAGCCTCTTGATTGTTCGAGGCCCTTTTTAAGCTGATAAATAGACCCGACAAATAACCACTGTCCCCTTAATTGAATGCTAGTTGACATTTCTAGCTTTATATTTTGTCTAACGTCCTGATCCTGAGTTTGTTCCGTGATATTAATTGTTGTCCTTTGATTGACTACTATTATTATTCACTATATCTCATTTTCACCCTCACTCACACATTCTCTCTTGCACACACACACATATATACACATACATTCAGACACACACACTCACAATCTCGCTTGCTCACTTTCAGACACTCGCACTCTATTTCTCTCACTCACACACACACTCTCTCTCGCTCTCACTCTCGCACTCACTCACTCACTCACTCTCTCTCTCTCTCTCTCTCTCTCTCTCTCTCTCTCAGTAATGGACGTGGTCTCTCGGGCTAACAAAATTCTTGGTTTTTACCCTTGAGTTTTTGTGTGTACGTGGGTTTGTGTGTGTAAGTGTGTGTGTGTGTGTGTGTACATGTGTGTGTGTGTGTGTGTGTGTACGTGGGTTTATGTGTGTGAGGAATAGAGGAAGATAGTGTGTGTGGGTGTGTGTGTATGTGTATGTTTCAATACTTTTTGACGTAGGTAATGGATTTCTTCTTCCATATCCGACAACAAAATGTGACTACCCTAATTTAAACTAACTGATTTTGTCTACTCTACTTCTGACTACAAAATTGACTTCCCAAATTTATCAACCCCCTGATTTTGACTATTTCATTAGTACTATACTACTTTTTCTTTTAGGGCAAACACTCTACACCAGGTATAATAGAGATAGCCGGTTTTCCACAGTTATAACAGAAAACCGATTACGGCGGATGGCTGTGGCCGGATGAAGTCCATCCGCCTCTCTATTTTGCCTTGGGGTGGGTGTTTGACTGTCTCTCTATATTTTTCATATATCTATATTAATTTCAACTCTTTTCACATGTGTGAGTGTGTGTGTGTGTGTGTGTGTATGCAGGCATGTTTTGTGTCTGTACAATCAGAAACCACAAATTCTGAGACACTTTGATAGGACCCAGCCATGTGGAGCGCATCGTTTCTGGAAGACAGCCCACTTTATCTATCACAAGGCCTCATACCTTTGAACACACGTTTCGAACCAATAGATGCTTTACTCAGTCTGTCATGTAAAATGATAATGCTGCTGCTATGCTATTAGCAATATATGAATGCTATCCGCATTAATATATTTATGGATATACACATGACAAAATACCTTTATTACATTCCCTTACGTATCTACAGTAAATACGGACACAAATATTACAAAAGGTTTTAAGAAATAAAAATGAAAAGAAATACTTCCAAATTGCACAGTGAATGAACAGGATTTAGGTTAGTGTGTGTGTGTGTGTGTGTGTGTGTGTGTGAACCGATGTGTGTTGTAATAGATATAATGCCCAACAGAAGGTGACAAACACAAATGTGACTAAACACAGAAGTGTCTGCTCCATGACATACAACACAACGAACTATGCAATGTAATATTACATGTTATCATCTGGTTATGACATTCTGGTGTGCAACAACAATGAGTTATCAGTAGTGATATATGGGGGGTATTGTGTAATACCACACAAAGATAAGCCTGGGACGCTAATAGGTTTATATATTCGGTTAGTAATACATTTAGTAATAAATATATATAACATTCTAAAGGGTAAAGGCTATATAAGAATCGCATCGTGATATTACATTTAGCAATGGCTATATATACCTTTTCGGTGTTAGTATTATAGCATCTGATATATTGCAGTGTTTGCACAGTGCAACAAGGTTAGTAGCGTGATAAAGAATTAATGAATTATATGTGAGTACCGGTATGTGCTTAATAGTAACTACTATTTTTGACGTCTGTTGAATCTCTCTCTCACACACACAGACACACACACACACAACGAAAGCCTGTCCATTGACTGCGGTTTGGTAGTGTTTCTTTACATTCTTAATTCTGTAATAGTTATCCGTGTTTAATGTAGATATAGGAGGGAATAACAAACAATGGTATTCATGTCATTATTTATCAGATTCTGTAGCATGAACAGTATCGTAGCATAACAACAGCACACTAATTGTACATGACAGACTGAGTGAAGCATCTATTGGTTCGAAACGTGTGTTCACGTATGCGGCCTTGTCATAGCTAAAGTGGGCTGTCGTCCAGAAACAATACACTCCCAATGTCCGGGCCCTATCCAGGTGTCTCAGAAATTGCGGTTTCTGACTGTAGTCTGTCTGAGTGTCAGTGTGTGTATATTTATGTGTGTGTTACGTGTATGTGTGTGTGTATGAGAATAAGAAGGAGAGTGTGTGTGTATGTATCTATGTGTGTATGTTTTTAATATGTTTGTGTGCGTGTGTGGACGTATTTGTCATTGTTTTAATAGTCATGTTTTCTTACTATAGTTTTGTTTATTTTATTCAATGTATTATTGCTTTGTCTCTTAATTGTATATTTGTTTTTATCTTAGTATAAATGTTGGTCTCCTTTCCAATATGTCATTGCTGTTTGAAAGATTTGATAGGTTATAATGATGCTACTACTTCGTGCTGTGTGTGTGTGTGTGTGTGTGTGTGTGTGTGTGTGTGTGTGTGTGTGTGTGTGTGTGTGTGTGTTATTGCTGTACAGTATACGTCCTTGTATAGGTGTGTAGTTTTCATTAATTAAGCAAGCTCTCTCTCTCACACACACACGCAGAGAGAGAGAGAGAGAGAGTGAGGATGGAGATGAGAGTAGTATAATAGGGACTGTATATTTTATAGCTTCATCAAAAAGAATACACGAGAGAGAGAGAGAGAGAGAGAGAGAGAGATATATAGATATTGAGAGATTGAGAGATATTGAGAGATTGACAGGTTGCGTTGTCAGCCAGCTAGGGATTAACATGAATTAAATGAGCGTGACATGAATCCCCCACACTACGCTTACCAACCAACCCTGGCAATCCCACATCAGGAAGGATTACTGTCAAGAGAAGGAGGGAGAGAGTTAGGTAGGGGGGTGGGGGGTAGAAGAAGAGGGGGGGAGAAAGAGTGTCATCTAGCCATATGTATACTATTGTTCCATTCTTGATTGGCAGAGAGAGAGAGAGAGAGAGAGAGATAGAAAGATGTGAGACAGCCAGGGATTAACCTGAATGGAATCACCGTGATGACATACACCCCTCACACTGTGCTGAGAATGCCCTCATTGACTTATACACCAAACCTGTTGATAAATAGCCGTGGTGTCCTGACAGCGTTTAG
Organism: Paralithodes platypus; assembly: GCA_032716605.1. Classification (NCBI taxonomy): domain Eukaryota; kingdom Metazoa; phylum Arthropoda; class Malacostraca; order Decapoda; family Lithodidae; genus Paralithodes; species Paralithodes platypus. The sequence continues at coordinate 48,326,221 of CM064581.1, read as the reverse complement.
TTATAATTTTAGGATTTAGGGTTCGGTACCCTGATATATACCGGTATGTATATATATTTTTTGTTTTTGTCTATGTGATTGAGGGAGGCAAATGGCAGAACTGCCTATAGCGAGTGCCTCCCCCATAGTTGAAAGAGTGACAGGGCCAAAATCAAGGGACGTTCGAGCCAAAATGCCTGGACACACGGAGTTTGAAGCAATTTAAGTCATAGGAAGAGGGAAAGACTGATTCTGGGAGAGAGTTCCAGAGCTCAGCTGTTGAGTAGAAGAAACTCTGAGAGTAACGTTTCACTCTCGGGAGAGTTGCACAGAGTAGGGGTGGGATTGAGTTGCAAGACGGGTACCACGTGTCCTACGTAAAGGAGGTGGTATACACTGGGAAAGTTCTGAGGAACACTGATTATTATAGTAGCGATAGAATAGCGAGAGAGATGCAACATTGCGGCAGAAACAGAGAGATTGCAGAGAGTTGGTGAGTGGACGGGAGTTATTGATACGAAAGGCCTTCCTTTCAACTTTGTCTAGGAGAGCGGTGTGAGAGGAACCTCCCCACACATGTGAACAATACTCAATACAAGGACGCACTATGCCCCTATACAGAGCAAGAAGCTGTGCAAGGGAAAAGAACCTCTAAGGCAGTTGAGCACACCCAGCTTCTGGGAGGCTGCCTTAGCAAGACTGGTAATATGGTCCTTCCAACTGAGAGCAGAAGAAAAAGAGACACCAAGAATATTGAGAGAAGATGAAGGATTGATTTTTGTATTGTTGAAGAATAAGGGATAGTCCGCTGGGAGTTCCTTACGGGTAGATAGATGGAGAAATTGGGTTTTGGAAGCATTAAAGGTAACAAGGTTTTCTCTGCCCCAACTGTAGATAGTATTTAGATCAGAATTTAAGAGTTCTATGGCTTCATTACGTTTGTCGTTGAGGGATTGCTGGCTGGGGCGTTCTGAAAAACTAATGGAGTAGTGTAAGGTTGAGTCGTCTGCGTATGAATGGATGGGAATTGAGGTACAGTTGAGGAGAACATTTATAAAAATTAGAAAGAGAATAGGAGATAGGACAGAGCCCTGAGGAACACCGGAGTTTATAGGGTGAGGAAGTGAACAATGGCCGTCCACAAACGCGGCTATGGAACGACCGGAAAGGAAATTAGAGACAAAGGCACAGATGGAGGGATAGAAACTGAAGGAGGGTAGTTTAGAAATAAAAGATTTGTGCCAGACTCTATTGAAGGCTTTTGATATGTCTAGTGCAATAGAAAAAGTCTCACCGAAGTCCCGAAAGGAGGATGACCAAGAGTTAGTAAGATATGAAAGAAGATCACCAGTAGTTCGACCCTTAAGGAAGCCATACTGGCGATCTGAGAGCAGATTATGAGAAGAGAAATGCTTAAGAAATTTAAGAAATTTAAGAAGCAAGAATAGTTTCAAAAACTTTAGAAAGACATGAGATGAGAGCATTTGGACGATAGTTGGAGGGTTGAGAGCGGTCACCCTTCTTTGGAATAGGTTGAATGTGAGCAAACTTCCAGCATGAAGGGAAGACGTTAGAGGATAGACAGAGACGAAAGAGTTTGCCTAGGCAGAGAGTCAGCACGGAAGCACAGTTTTTGAGAACAACAGAAGGAACACCGTCCGGACCGTACGCCTTATTAGTATTAAGCACAGAGAGGGTAGAAAGTACATCTTTAGAAGAGATTAGGATATTAGGCATAAGTAAGAGAGAGGAGGGTGGAGAGGGAGGAATAGCACTGGAATCATCCAAGGTGGAGTTTCTAGCAAAAGTTTGAGCGAAGAGTTTAGCTTTGTCAGAGGAAGAAGTGATGGTTGTGCCATCAGAATGGGAAAGGGGAGGGAAAGACGAGGAAGAAAAATTGTTGGAGAGGTTTTTGGCTAGATGCCAGAAAGCTTGGGAAGAGCTAGAGTTGGATAGTTCAGTGCATTTATTATTGATGAAAGAGTGTTTGGCAAGTCGAAAAACAGATTTGGCTTGATTCCGGGCAGAAATATAGGAAGAATGAGAGTCTTGAGTTTTAAGGCGTCAGTACCGTTTGAATGCTTCCTCCTTATTGCGGACAGCAGTAGAACAGGCGTGAGTAAACCAAGATTTTTTAGCATTAGTCTGAGAGAAAGATAATGGAATGTATGCTTCCATGCCCGATAGGATTACCTCGGTAATGCGTTCAGCACTCTCCGAGGGTCCCCGGCCACGGAAGCAGAAATCATTCCATGGGAAATCAAAGAAGTACTGCTGGAGAGCCTCCCAGTCGGCAGCGCCAAAGTGCCACAAGCGCCGCCGGCTAGGAGGATCGGGTGGCCGTACTGGAGAGATAGGACAGTTGGCAGAGATAAGTGTATGGTCGGAGGAGCCCAAAGGAGAGAAAAGATCGACAGTATAAGAAGAAGGGCTAGAAGTTAGAAACAAGTCAGATAGTCAAAGAATTTGGAAAAGTTAGTAGAGTTAGGGGAAAGATAGACAGCAAAGAAATATTTAGTAAGAGAATGACAGGAAAGTTTGAGCCATAAAGTTGAGAATTCAGAGGAGTCGAAATCGGGAACACGAGAGCAAGTGAGTTTGTTGTGCACATATGCACAACATCCGCCTTTGGCTTTGAAACTAGGATAGAGAAAGTAGGAGGATACAGAGAATGGGTTGCTGGATGTTGCTACAGACACCTGAGTTTCGGTGAGGAAGAGAATATCAGGTTTGTAGGAGGAGAGATGGTGTTCAATTGAGTGAAAGTTAGAGGAAAGTCCACGAATGTTGCAGAAATCAATAGAAAGAGTAACAGGCCGCGGTCCAGGTAATTCTGTGGGGTCGTCAGGGGATGGTCGGTCGAGTGTGGGGGCATTTATGTTCCCCCCCCCCCCCCTGGGGACTCCGAGGCTGGGCTGAAATTCATAATTTTTTTTAAAAATTGGTGTGGAGGAATGAAGTGTGGTGTGCATGTTTAGTTTAGTGAAGTGGATAGGAGGAGGAGGTGTTTGTGAGAGCTATCTGGATTGCTCTCAGTGTAAATGAGGCACAAAGAAAATCAGTAAGAGAGGCCAAGCAAATGAAACAGGAGTTCCAGCGACTCTTTATCACATGTTAGGTTGATTGGTTGGTAGGTAGATAGGTTGTTTGACTGGTAAATATGGAAAACAGGCTGGTTGTTTGGTAGGTAGTTTACGGTGAAGGATGGTTGACTGGTAGGTAAGTATAAGTATACCTCCGTTGGGTATACAGTAGATGTGTTTATTATGATGGTAGGTAAGTAAGTAGGTAGGTGAGTAAATAGAGTATAACATACATAGACACGAGAGAAAGAGAGAGAGTGTGTGCGTGTGTGGGTCTTTCTATCTCTCTATATCTCTGTCTATATATATCTATATATGTGTATGTGTATGTGTGTAGACTGTATATGTATATATAAGTAAGTGTTTCTCTGTTGTCTGGTATAATATTTAAGGTTGGTAGTCCCTCCTCCATCTATTATGTTTATTGTTTACGTGTCCTGGTCTCTCTCTCTCTCTCTCTCTCTCTCTCTATATATATATATATATATATATATATATATATATATATATATATATGTATATATGTGTGTGTGTCTGTATATCGACCTATTTCAAAGGGTAGTATGATTTAATCCATCTATCTGTTTATATACTTATGTATCTATAACTATCTATCTATTTTCTTTCATTTGGTATACCATATCTACATTTGCAAAAATATGTTTGCCTTTGACTTGTTCTCCTGCAGACGTAGACACAAGTAGAAAGGTGAAACTATACCCTGTTCCAAGTAAGTAGGCCAACACTCTTGACCAGTAACCTCTATAACTCACAAACCACTAGAGTAATAGAGCTAATATTTCTACCATTTGGGAAGGGTCAATCAGGAAATAGGTGTGAAAATATGCATCCCATTCGCTCTAGTCCTTTTTTACTTACAGAGGTTAGGGTTCAGGATTGTTGTAGTACCTATTTGGAACAGGGTATAGCAATGAGATCTCCCCTTGCATACGGCGGTGTCCCAGAACACTTTGCATTACAAGTTCATATGTCCAAGTTTCTTTCAGCCATGGTTGTGGATGGTATTCAGATAGGGGATAACAGTATTTGTACACTTCACATTGTTTAGCCAGTTGTATGTGGATCCTACCATTGGACAGATCCCCTAGTGTTTAACTATAGGATACACACAGCCAATTCCTATATAAACTCTAATAATATATAGGTATTTTTTACTTATGTTTAATAATGATTATTACAGTATTAATATTGTTCTCATTTATTTCCATATTTTTTAAATATATGATGTGAATGGTAAATGTATTTTCGTTGGCAACACGTAAGCTACAAGGCTAACGATTTGTATTACATAGAATAATATGGTGGTTCAACAATATTCATTAACAAACATTTATTGCCTCGGTATGAATACTGTATGTAACCTGGCTGGAAGTTAACATATATAAGACCATTTCTACCTGGAGCGAATACTGTAAATAGTTTTTTGAAGGGCATTTGAATAATAGAGTAGATACGAAGATATTTATACACTATTGTGGCTATTGCACTATATTCTAATTCGTGTTTTATTTATTTATTTATTAATGTTTTTTATCATCTATAATGATCTCCCTGGAATGGATTGGAAGTGCTCTGAGATACTATACTCTCTTTGTTTTCACCTGACGATACAATGAATCCCTTAGCAGCTATGTTATCGATACTTAACTTTAATGGAAAAATATGAAACTACTATGTCTCTGCACCACATTAAGACCAAGTTGATATAATTAGCCCCATAATTCTCTACAAAATCTTCAAAATAACTGAGAAATCTTGATGGGACCTTTGCAATTCACAGTCAGTTGAAAAGAAACAGACTATAAAATATTTCTTGCCTGCCCTTGTACCTCTGTGTCCCCTCCTCCTTCCTTCCTTCCTCTTCCCCTTCCGCCTCACAATTCTTCCTCCCCCTTTATTTTCTGACCCTACTCTCCTCTCTCTCTCTCTCTCTCTGTACTGTCCCATTCTTCCATATCAACCCATTGGCTGCGGGGAACATTCTGGAACGCCATGGCAATTTATAGCAATTTACAGGCCCTTAAAGCCTCTTAAAGCCTGTGGGGACTAGTGTGAGTGAGTGGGAGTTTGGCAGGCCCCCGTCCACTCTCCAGCCTAGTGGCTGGTGCACTGAGCCATGTCTCGCTAGACATATACAGTGCTGCCAAAGGTAAATGAAGCGCAACATGCTCATTATTAGCGAATATTTGCCGATATCTATGGTAGCGCTGCGGATGAATCGTGGGCGCTACGAAGCTCGTTCTAGTGTAATTTTGAAGCAATTTTGTTTAGTTTTTGGCTGAATACATTTAATTTCATTCAGACACTTGCTTAATCATTGAGGAGTGCCTGAATGAGCCCTAATATAGCGGAAATATTCCCGCACCGTAAATGTTAAGGGTTCTGTTATCTGTATTAGAATCTAGTCCTGACCACCTGGCTTGGATCGTAAGATATATGTGGTCAGTGTATCCCTGTAAATCTATGTCAATATCGTCGATGATCTTAGTGTTATCATCCTTTATGCTGGTTTGTTTGTTTTTTGTTTGTCTGTTGAGTAATATCGAAACTATAATTATGGTTGAGATCATGAAGTTTGGGCTTATGATTAAAGTCTAAGGATATTGCCTTCCCTTTACGACCGACTTTTCCTATTTACACCCACCAGATTAATACATTCATATTATCACCAGCCCACCAATTAACTTACAAAAAACAAATAGATATAATATAACTCATATATATATATATATATATATATATATATATATATATATATACCGGGTATATACAGTATATATATATATATATATATATATATATATATATATAATATATACTCATTAAATATATATAAATATAATAACATTTATATATTTGTATATATTTATAGTAAATGGTCTTTCTTTTTTTTCTTTTTTTTTCTTTTTTTTCTATATTCCAACTTACTTCCTCTCGGGCATAGGCTGAGAGCCTTAACATTCACCGCTTTACAATGAACAGTGAAGCCCGTGAGGTCTTGTTCCAGTCTAGGGAGTGAGACATGTGAAGCACGTAGAGCACAACGAGCACCTGCCATCTTGCCTTCACATGAGGCACGGTGCTCACTCATGACCCGAAACGACCCCATCTCTGAAGCCATCTCGTTCCCGTGCTTCACTGTCTCACCCCCTACACTCGGACTCTCACACTTACACACACACAACGCCACCTGTTGAGCAGATAACTCACCAGGCATTGCACCCCTATAGCATATTTTGAATATGGGAATATTCATACAGTGCTATTTAATCAGGGAACAATGAGGGTATTTTATTGACGTTTCGGTGGGCTTTGTGGTAATGCACTGATACTAGGTACAGCACAAATTCCATCCCAATAATATCTTCCCATTGATACATCGGGATTTGAACCCGGGACCTTTGGATTACCAGGCCAGTGGCAAGACCACTCCACCACACCTCCCCCCTGCGTTATGGATATTCAGAGGTTTTACATGGGATTTTGTGTCGATCTTTACTAACTAAACTTGCCACTCCTGTAACTCAAGGCGGTATAGGGGAGTACAAAGGAGTACAGAGGAAATCAAGCAACAACAGGTCTAGTGACTCCTCTAGGCTGCTTGTCCTCCAAAACATTGAGGATCAAGTGTCCAAACAGTGGTTTAGAGTGGGTAAGGGAACATTGGAAAGGGAACTATTGCCCTGGAACTAATGTCCGTGGCAGGATGAAGAAGTTAGTAGGGGACAGATGGGTTGGTAACTGAGGGGGAATAAAATAAAGTTATTCATTTACAAATGCAGTCAGTCGCGGGTTTGATGCAACATATTTGTCTAGGCGAAGTTTAAAAGAATCAACGGTGCTGCAGTCTATAACGTCTCGGGGAAGCTCATTCCACAAGTTGACAACGCTATTGAAGAAGAAATTCTTAGATTTGTGTGAGTTAAAAGATTTACCAATAATTTTGCAACCGTTTCCCACGTGTAATTAGATTGGTCGATAGTGAAGTACTTACTACAGTTCATATTGTCGATGCCTTTGATGATTTTGAACACTTGAATTAAGTCGCCTCTTAATCTGCGCTGGGTTAAAGGAAATAGATTTAATTCTCTAAGACGCTCCTCGTATGGTTTGTTCTTTCGGCTAGGTATCATTTTGGTAACTCTACGTTGAACTCGTTCTAGCTTGTCTATATCTTTTTGGTAATAAGGGCACCAGGATTGAATGCAGTATTCCAGAAGAGGGCGGACTAAGGAATTGTAAAGGGTTAGGATAACTTCTTTGGATTTATGCTCAAATGACCTGCCAATAAAGCCAATTATTTTGTTTGCTTTCTTAACAACTTCTGACCATTGTTGACTCGGTTTTAGGTTACTCGATATTGTTATTCCCAGATCGTTTTCTCTGTCTACACTCTTAAGCTGAGTGCCATTCATCTAATAGTTTTCTTTCTCATTTAGGTATCCGATATGTAGTACTTTACAATTATCCGCATTGAAACTCATTTGCCAAATTTGGGCCCAACATGACAACTTATCTAGATTGTGTTGCATATCGTCAACTTGTTCTTTTGAGAGTACGCTATTTGCAATTTTTGTATCATCAGCAAATTTTTGAGATTGTACAGGTGAGACTCTCATCTATGTCGTTGATGTAAATTAGAAAGAGAATTGGTCCTAGTACCGATCCCTGGGGTACCCCGCTACTTACATTGATCCATTTAGATGCCTTACCGTTTATGACTACTCTTTGCTTTCTGTCGCTGAGCCAATTTGTTATCAATTTCAACACACCGTCTTGTATTCCATGCACTTTTAGTTTTAGTAGTAAACGTTTGTGGTGGAACTTTGTCAAAGGCCTTTTGAAAATCAAGGTATATAATATTTACAGCTTTACTCTCATCATAGAGGTTGAAGATATCGTGGAAGAAATCTAAGTGGTTTGTTAAGCAGGAACGTTTGTTACGAAAGCCGTGTTGAGTATCTTTAACCCACTGAGCCCCAGCTAGTTTATAATAAATGTACCACCGGCTGTTTCTGAAAAAGTCAAAAATTGGGAGCCCCTGAAAGTCGATTTTACAAGAGTAAAAAATTGAAGGCAATAACACCCAAAATACCGTTTTTTGCGCACTCACGCGCAAGCGGTTGGACTTTGAGAGTTTTCAACCCGGCATGGTTGTGTGGGATACTTACACAGTTCCCATACAAATCTGAGCCCTCTAGGTGCCATAGGACCGGAATAATTGGGACCGGACCGGCCAGGATGCATGGTTTGCGTCGCTAGGGCTTAGCGTTACATACATTGTGGACGCAAACCCTGCGTCGCTGGGGCTCAGTGGGTTAAGTATGTTATTTTCCTCTAAGTGATTTATGAGTCTGTCTCTTATGAGTGTTTCTAGCATCTTACATACAACTGAGGTTAAGCTAATTGGACGATAGTTACTGGGTAGAGATTGGCTTCCTTATTCTAATATCAGTGTTAAGTTGGCTAGCTTCCACTGATCAGGCATAGTTCCAGACTGCAAGGATTTATTGAATAGCAATGTCAGTGGTTTTGAGAGCTCATCCTTAGCTTCCTTTAGAACTCTAGGTGAGATTGTATCTGGTGCAGGAGTTTTATTTATCTTGAGTTATCTAAACATTTCAATACTTCTCTCTCTGTAATTGTGATATTGCATAGAACATCAGAATTTTCAATTTGAATCGGCGATGCTGCAGGGACATCACTGAAGTCTTCTGTTGTAAAAACTGATGCAAAGAAGGTATTGAGGGCATTACTCATTTGTACTTTGTCTTTGGGGAGAGAGAGAGAGAGAGTGTGTGAGAGTGAGAGACAGGTGGGGAGAGGGATTTATGTTGTTTGTGTACTTTATTTAATGTGTCTTAAGGAGAAATGGTAAAGAGAGAGAGAGAGAGAGAGAGAGAGAGAGAGAGAGAGAGAGAGAGAGAGAGAGAGAGAGAGAGAGAGGGAGGTGGGGGGGGAGGGACTTTTCTTGTTTATGTATTTTAGTTAATGTGTCTTAAGGAGAAATGGTATAGAGAGAGTGAGAGATAGAGAGTGGGAGTGAGTAAATGACCAGACAAAGGAAGTGAGGAAAAGCGAGGGAGGAAGGGAACTTTTTGTGTTTCCTGGACTCCTAAACTTGTGTGACAGGAAAGAGAAAGAAAGCACACTTTGGCCGTGTAGTTAATGGAAGGATTGTCAAAGGGATTTAATTCTAAGGAGGATTCTTTAAAAGGCGGTTCCACCTAAATTGGTGGCTCCAGGTAAAATAATCGACACCTAAATGGCACGAATGGCAGGGTCATAACCCCCTCAGACAGGAATAGTTAACTTACTGACGAGGAGGCGGACCACCCGGTATTTTTCCCACAACAGTCAAAATCACACTGAGGGACTGTTAGGAGTCGGAGAAATTTGGGGTTGCCATCAATCGACAGATTTTGATCTAACTTATAATAATAATAATAATAATATTTATTCAGTTAGCAATTTACAGAGTTGGTACCACATAGTATGTTACAAATATGACATGTACCAGCTTTGCATAATTCCAACTAAGGATAGCCCAATAAGGCTGTTAGGCGTATTTCCATTGGGGTCCTTGTGAGATTAGGTTAGCTGGGGAAAAGGGGAGGATAAAAGAAATAGATATTTTAGAGAAAGTATTTCTAGGGGGTTATTTTAAGATACCTTACATCCTATGGTAAATATCAGTAATCCGTAATCAGTAATCATTTCAGTTTGGTTTGCCTATCTCTTATGTCGTATTTAGTAGTAGACATAAGTTTGGTGCTCCCTTCTCGCAGCTGTCCGGTTCAGGTGTTCCTTCAGGCCACGTCTGAAGGAATACAGTGTTCTCTTTCCACGGACTGACTGGGGTAGGTCGTTCCAGTCTTTGATGGCAGTGAAGAAGAATGTTTGCTTACCCTGTCCTTGGATTCTCGGGACCTTAAAATTAAACATCCTGTTTCTTGTATTATGTCCACTCCTCTCATTTGCTTTAACAAAATCACTCTTAAGATACTCTGGAGCTCTGTCATAGAAAATTTTGAAGGCATTAGTGAGCCTGATTTATTTGGCCCTGTCAGAGACATTGAGCATACCTAGTGACTGAAGTTATTCCTGGCCAACATGTGATCTGGGTCCTAGGTTCAGCATGAACCTAACCATTTTATTTTGAGTGACCTGAAGTTTGTGCTGAGCTGATTTAGATGATGCAGAGTTCCAGGATGACACAGAATAGTCAAAATGACATTGAACAAGCGCTTGGCAAAGAGTCTTTTTGGTCGCCGCTGGCAAGCATCCCACCTGTCTATACAGGTATTTTATACGTGCTCTACACTTACACATGATAGATTCCAAAATTGTTTCACCTGACAAACTCGAGTCCAGTTTTAGTCCGAGATATTTAACTCGTGACACTGTTGTTACAGGAATATCATTACAGTTGACCGAGAAGCCCACAATGTCTTTCAGTTTGCGTTTTGTCCCACATAAGATGGCTTCCGTCTTGCCCAGATGAAGAGATAGTCTATTGTCCACTAGCCATTCACTACATGATTCTAGTTCTTTGGAAAGTGAAGCGGCATACTTATTGGGTCTTTTCCTGAAACCGGAAGCACGCTGTCGTCAGCATACAGTAATAATTTACACGAGACGCTCAGTTCCATGTCGTTCACATAACAGAGAAAGAGTAAGGGACCAAGGATGCTTCCCTGCGGGACCCCACAGTTAATTGGCATAGGATCAGATATATTATCATCAATTTTGACTCTTTGTATTCTACCACTAAGATAAGATTTAAACCAGTTCACAGACCCTTGTAGTTTGTAGTTTATTACATAGGATATCATGGTCTACTGTGTCAAACGCTTTTTGTAGATCAAGAAGAACCATACCGGTGTAGTTACCTTTATACATTTCTTTACGAATGTGATCTGTTAAGTGGATGAGACAGGAGTCAGTCGAGTACATGCATCTGAAACCCGATTGAAACTTATAAAATAGATAATTTTCTTTGAGGTAGTGTTCAATTTGGGTGTATACCGCTCTTTCAAGGATTTTAGATACAATACATAATATGCTAACTGGTCTGTAGTTGCCAACTTCTAGTTTATTTTCTTGAATAGAGGGGTTACAATAGCTTCCTTCAGTTCAGCAGGTACATTGTTGGTGTTAATTGACAGGTTGATGATGTGGGTTAGGGGACCTGCTATACCAATGGCTCCATCTCGTAGAAATTTGGCAGGAATTTTGTCTGGTCATGTGCTTTTATGTACATTTCGGTTAGAGAGCTCGTCAAAAGTGTATTTTGGTGTAACATTTTGCAATCCAAATGTGTTCGGGTGTATGCCTTTATCTCTGTAGAAATTTCGAAAGGTGGCCGTTGTTGTCGTGTATTTATTGAGAGGTTGCGGTAGGTTCTCAGTTACTTGTTCGTCAAGGGGAATCCACGCAATGCGAGCTAAGCTCATTATTATCGCGCCTCCTTAACTCCCCCAGACATATTATGTTCCAGTAAGTCCAAGGAGGCGGGAGACCCAGGATCATTGCCACTGCCTCGCACTACACTCACAACAACACTGCGGCCGTTAGAATGATCGCAGGAGGCTGAGGTTGCCACCAACGGTTTTATCGTATGGTAACTTATCGGACTTACTGAGCTCATATGACGCAAAATTGCGTCATAAACTTATTGGAGAGGTATAGAGATAAGTCCATATGACGCGATCGCGTCATATGAGTTTTTGGTGGACTTATTCATATGACGCGATCGCGTCATATATGTCGCAAGGATTTAACTGGGAATGTATTGCGTGAAATGCATGTTAAGTGTTTTATGTACTGTTGGAATGGCTGTGGATGTGTGTGTAGTCTGTATTTAGCCAATTGGCGACATCGGAAACAAAGGCTTAGGGTGGATCTGTATGGTACCATTCTCACTATAGACGGTACCGTCTCGCCCGAAGGCTTAGGTAGCCATCAGCTTAGGTGAACCATATGATACCCATCTCGCCTTGTACCATTTTTGCCAACCCCAGATGGGACGTCACAACGTCGTCCACTTATTCCAGGTACCTATTTACAGCTAGGTGAACTGAGGCTAACACATGAAAGGAGACAAGCCCAATTTGTCTCCGCCCGGCCGGGGATTGATCCCCCGACCCCTCGTGTGTGGGACGAGAGCTCTACCTACTAGAGCTCTAGTAGAGCTCTGTGCATGTGTGTTTGCTATGGAGGTGAAGAAGGTGTTGAAGTAGGTTGAAATTTGTTGTTTATCGTGACAAACCTGATCATTAATGTTGAGAGCAATATTAGTTGATATTCCTCTGCCTTATTGTGGAAATAATTAGTTTTCGCTGATTTGATTGTTCTACTTAGTTTATTCCTGGCCCTGGTTGAACTCATGTTTCAGACCTTGATCCTGTCTATGTTTCACTAGCCTTTTTAACAGATTGTCTCTGTGTTCCAGATGGTGTAGTATGTCATTGTTGATCCATGTGTCTGACCTTGCTTTAATTCGTATGTCTTTCAGAGGAGCTATTTCGTCCAGGATGTTTGTGATGATGGTTCTGAGGCCAAAATGACGCTTGAGCATCATATATCTTATTGAGATATTAAGATAAGTTCATATGACACGATCGCGTCATATGAGTATTTGGGCGGAACCGCCATATGACACGATCGCGTCATATGAGTCGGAGGGGGTTAAAATTGACAAAGAAATGTGGCGAAAGTTCTTGATATCGCCAAACTAACAGAACGAACGTCTTACAATCTCAAAAATAATGGGCCTAAGCATGAGGGAGAAGGGGGTCCAGATAAAGCCAGTCAAGTCTACCTGTACACATATAATTAGTCGCCCCCGTCCACCCAGCCAGAGAACCAAGGACAATTAGTCACAGTGACCAATTATTACCCCCGCTTCACTATAGGCCTAGTCTGTTTGTGTCCAGTCGGCGGTACATTTAACCCGTTCAGTACTGGTCACGTCCTTTTCATTATACTCTGGCAACTATTAGACGAATATATTCAGCTTAGGTAGGACGTCTGGCGATTAAAATGCTACAGACTGCCTTAATGTCTCCGGCCGGAATTCTCCATACAATGCTGGCTCGCTATCGCTTGCCAGGAAGAAATCGACACCTGGATGGGGATAAATGTCTTAAAACAGTAGGCTGAATGGGGCCGATTGGATCGAACCCAGAGAAAGAGAGAAAAGGAGAGAGAGAGAAAAAAATCCGGTGACTCCCCTTAACAACCTATCTCGTTACCCAGTAATAGTAGTAAGTTAACCCTTTCAAGATTATCACGTATTTTGACTGTTGGTTCTGGCTCGCATTAGACGATCATATACAGTTTAGGAAGGAACTGTGGGAATTATAAGAGCAAAGACTATCTCAATGAACCCTCTGACTTCCATATACCCTTCCTAATCTGAATAAAATCGTCTAATAATAACCAGAAAACAGATAATAAATGCGTAATCGGATCTGGAAAGGTTTAAGTAAGCAAGGGGAGGATTCGAAAATTTACCAACAGCTAAGGAACATAAACCAATAAACCAGACTGCCGTACATTTCTCCTTCCGGTCAAGCTCTATTGATTGGAGCCGAGCTCTCCAATACTTTATTACAGGTTGGCCAACACTCTTTAATTAGGCGGTGTAAAAATATTCTCGGTGTTTTTATTTTATTTTATTTATTATTATTTGATCGTATTATTATTAACATATATATATTTTTAAGGCGGCGTTATAATCAGCTATTTTTTTTTTTTTTGTGTATGCCTCGGGTCTGGTCAGTACGTTAGGAATGTCTATATATCATATTAGAGAGAGAGAGAGACTGGCTTGTATTGAAAGGGAAAGTTAATTTTTTTTATTATTGTTTACTAATATCCAGTGTTGTGCTTGTTCAATATTTTCTTTTCCTTTTCACATTTATTTTATTTTTAATTGTATTATCATTATTTTTAATCTAGTTGTTTGTGTTGGGATAACCCTAATAATGGTCAGGATATAGAGATGTAGTACAAAGGAAAACAAGCAAAAACAGATCGATTGTTTCTTACGAGGCTGCTTGTATCTAACCTACCTATCCAATGTAAACAAAACAGAATGTTGAGAGGCTATTCATTTGTAAAAATAATGATGGTGTTATGATGTGATGAGTCTCTCTCAATCTCTCTCTGTGTCGCCCACGTTTCTGCCTTTTCACCTTTCTTAATGAGTTCTCTCCCCTTCCCCCTGGTTCTAAAAATGTGACTGAGGCTTTTTTGTTGGCCTTGTGTTGTAATTTACTCTGACTATTCAGGGGTTTCCTTTGTAAATGTACTGTACTATATACACACACGTACACAAACACACACATATACGTACATTTATAAATACAACACACTCACTCACACACACACTCTCTCTTTCTCTCTCACACAGACACTCACTCACTCTCTTCCCTTGTATATTTTAGGTGAGGAATACACATAAAACAAATTCACAGCCAAACGCACACACACATTGTAGCCATGTGTTTGTGTGTGGTTAATGCAGGTTTATTAATGAAGCCTTCATTGTCTGTCTGAAGAATACTGTTGGCAAGATGATGAAGATGAAAACTGTGTTTGTTGAACCGAGGAGGAAGGAAGGGACTGAACGTTACTATACATCCAGAGTGGTGAGGTGGTGGTGGTCAGCTGTGTGTGTAGGGGAAGTGGGAGAGAGAGATAGAGGTTATGTGTGTATGAGATATAGATATATAGCTAGGGAGAGAGTGAGTGAGAGTGTGAGTGTGTGTATGATCGGTGCCCGGAGTCAACTCAGTGGTACCGTTCTGGATTTTCGCCGATATCTCTGTAAATAATGCGATGACAGTTTAGTGACTCGAGCAAGACAACCAGTAACTGCCCGGGCCGTGGGTAAGCGCATCGGGAAGGCAATTGATCAAGTGAGTGTTGAAATATTTGGTAAAATCATAATATCCTACCCCAGGTTTCTTGTTCTGACAGCCATCCCCACCTGTTGGCTGCCGCAGGAACCACTGGACACTCCAGGGTTTGGGCGCGCTTGGACAGTTTATTCTGGGCGTCATTAGACTCTTGTATGCAGCTTAGGAAGGATATGTAGGAGTCAGAGGCGTTATATTAGTTGCTTTGGAACCTTAGAGCCCTACAGGTGCTTTCAAAACTGCCTGAAATCGTCAAGTGATAGCCAAGTAAACGGAAGAAACTTAACTCCTAATCCTTCTATAATGTAGTGAATAGAAGCGACCGTGACCTACCCCTCTCGTTTACATACACAGAACAAAGCCGCGTTTTCGGTGGAAATGAAAATCCCCATTGTTGAACCCAGATGCAACAACGTGTTGACTTTCGGATGTAAATACTGTACCTGTTTTCGGCTTAAATAATGAACAAAACAAACTTTTGGACCCGGCCAACCGTGGTCCAATACCGTGTTTACTTCCGTATTACCTCAATGTTGGCATTATGTAAACATTGGGTGGAGATACAAAATACCATATTACATTAAGGGGAGGTTTTTAGTGTGTTTCTTAGACTCCCATCAAGTTTAAAATTACACCCCCTTGACCCCCTTTCAAGATAGATTTGTACATTTTTCGATAGAAAAATGTCCGAAGGCCGATTCCTCTTAAATTACAGGCTCGCTATCGCTCGCCAGGAAAAAATCGACACCTAAATGGCACGAAAGGTCTTAAAAGTTACATAAATGGGGCGAAAGTTCTTAAAATCTCAAAAGCAATGGGGCGAAACACCCATCTCCCCATAACGCATTATGATATTCGAGATATTTAAGATATTTTGAATAAAACCGATTGGATAACTACATGCCTAACATTATCTCTCGTCATGATTTGTGTTTATCCGTAGTTCCTAACCCCTTCAGTACCGGCGCCGTCCTTTTAGCTTTAATGTGGCTACTATTAGACGATTGCATTCGGTTTGAAAAGGGACTCCAGCAATTAACAGACTTCGAACTATTTAATTTAACCCTTTTTACGACCTCAGATTCTTCTTAAACTGCACAAAATCGTGTAAATAAAGCAAGAATACAATATAAAACACGTCGCCGGTAAAGAAGGGTTAACCCGTTCAGTACCGGCGCCAGCATTGTCATTGTATTCACTTCCCGGTTATGTAATGTTTGAGAAAAGACGAATAAATCAAAATGGAGGTGGCGTTTTACTTTATATCAAAGAAAGTCTTAACCCGACCCTCTTGTCAAAACCTCAAATTGTGAACGTCGACACATCTTTTGTGCTAATAAAGAATAATAAAGGTACAAAAATAATACTTGCATTAATATACAGACCTCCAGCTCAATCAGTGCAAACTGACCGAGAAATTTATGAACAAATTGCAGATGTAAGTAACTCACATGATACCGTATTTTTTGGCGACTTTAATTTACCTGTGACCAAGTGGGGCGATAATCTTACTTCGCACTCCGGACATGACTTGTATACGAACTTGCAAGAGAGTTCGCTTTATCAATTTGTTCGAACACCGACCCGTGGTAATAACGTTCTTGACATTGTACTTGCAACAAAAGAAGAATTAATAGAGAATTTGAATGTTGGTCATGAATTCAGTAACAGCGACCATCGTACGATAACTTTCACTTTAAACTTTACTAGTAACGAACCAAATAGTAGCATCGAAAAAGTCCCTAATTTCAAGAAAGCAAACTTTCATAAACTTAGAGCTATGTTTAAAGAAACTGACTGGAGCTTTGTAATTAACAATAACGACATAAATACATCTTGGAAGTTATTCGAAACCACTTACCTAAAAGCAGTGCAAGACTGCATACCATCGAAAATACGGCGTCCAGGCCATAATAATAAGCCCAAATGGTGGAATAAAGATATTTCAAACTGCCTGCTTGCTAAAAAATTTGCTAATGATAGATTAAAATCCTCACAAAATGACGAAGAACGGGTGAAATTTGTAGAGCTACGACGCAAAGCCAAAAAGTTAATTAAGCAAAGTAAAAAGACCTTAGAGTTACATATTGCGAATCAAAGTAAAACAAACCCGAAAGAATTCTATAGTTATATCAGAAAGAAAAAAGTAGTTACTTCAACTGTTGGACCGTTAGTCGATGAAAATGGAGAATACACCAAAGATGAAGTACAAATGAGTAATGCCCTCAATACCTTCTTTGCATCAGTTTTTACAACGGAAGACCTCAGTGATATCCCTACACCATCGCCGATTCAGATTGATAATTCAGATGTTCTAAGCAATATCACCGTTACAGAGAGAGAAGTATTGAATTGTATAGATAAACTCAAGGTAAATAAAACGCCTGGATCTGATACAATCTCGCCTAGAGTTCTAAAGGAAGCTAAGGATGAGCTCTCCAAACCACTGACATTACTATTCAATAAATCCTTGCAGTCTGGAACTATGCCCGATCGCCAACGTAACACCGATATTCAAAAAGGCAGCAAATCCTTACCCAGTAACTATTTTCCAATTAGCTTAACCTCAGTTGTATGTAAAATGCTAGAAACGGTTGGTCATACGAGACAGACTCGTAAATCACTTAGAGGAAAATAACATACTTAAAGATACTCAACACGGCTTTCGTAAAAAACGTTCCTGTTTAACAAACCTCTTAGACTTCTTCCACGATATCCTCAACCTCTACGATGAGAGTAAAGCTGTAGATATTATATACCTTGATTTTCAAAAGGCCTTTGACAAAGTTCCCCACAAACGTTTACTGCTAAAACTAAAAGCGCATGGAATACAAGACGGTGTGTTGAAATGGATAGAAACTTGGCTCAGCAACAGAAAGCAAAGAGTAGTCATAAACGGTAAGGCATCTAAATGGACCAATGTAAGTAGCTGGGTACCCCAGGGATCGGTACTAGGACCAATTATCTTTCTAATTTACATCAACGACATAGATGAGGGTCTCACCTGTAAAATCTCAAAATATGTTGACGATACAAAAATTGTAAATAGCTACTCTCAAAAGAACAAGGTGACGATATGCAACACAATCTAGATAAATTGTCATGTTGGGCCCAAATTTGACAAATGAGTTTCAATGCGGATAAATGTAAAGTGCTACGTATCGGATACCTAAATGAGAAAGCAAACTATTCGATGAATGGCACTCAGCTTAAGAATGTAAACAGAGAAACCGATCTGGGAGTAACAATATCGAGTAACCTAAAACCGAGTCAACAATGTTCAGAAGTTGTTAAGAAGGCAAACAAAATAATTGGCTTTATAGGCAGGTCATTTGAGCATAAATCCAAAGAATTTATCCTAACCCTTTACAATTCCTTAGTCCGCCCTCTGCCCTCTTCTGGAATACTGCGTTCAATCCTGGTGCCCTTATTACCAAAACGATATAAACAAGCTAGAACGAGTTCAACGTAGAGTTACCAAAGTGATACCTAGCCTAAAGAACAAACCATACGAAGAGCATCTTAGAGAATTAAATCTATTTCCTTTAACCCAGCGCAGATTAAGAGGTGACTTAATTCAAGTGTTCAAAATCATCAAAGGCATCAACAATATGAACTGTAGTAAGTACTTCACTATCGACCAATATAATTACACGCGGGGAAACGGTTGCAAAATTATTGGTAAATCTTTTAACCGTGACGCGTCGGCGATGTTTAACGCACAGCCCAGAGACGCGCCTGACGCGTCACCCTAATTGCGCCGACCGTAACCAATTTTACTCTTGTAAATCCGTTTTCGGGGCTCTGTAGGACCATTTTTTAAGCTTTTTGATTTTTTTCGTGGTTTTCCTTCATTCCTAACCCATTCGCTATTGTTTCTGGAATAAACAATTTTTTGAAAACCGGCCGGGTTCTGGTGCGCAAACATTACAAAACTAGCCGGGGCTCCACGGGTTAACTCGCACGAATCTAAGAATTTCTTCTTCAATCGAGTTGTCAACTTGTGGAATGGGCTTCCCCGAAACGTTATAGACTGCATCACCGTTGATTCATTTAAACTCCGCCTAGACAAATATCTCGCATCAAACCCGCGACTGACTGCGTTTGTAAATGAATAACTTTATTTTATCCCCCCCTCAGATACTAACCTATCTGTCCTCTACTAACTTCCTAATCCTGCCACGGACATTAGTTCCAGGGCAGTAATTCCCTTTCCAATGTTCCCTTACCCACTCTAAACCACTGTTTGGACACTTGATCCTCAGTGTTTTGGAGGACAAGCAACCTAGAAGGGTCACTAGATCTGTTGTTGCTTGATTTCCTTTGTACTCCTTTGTATGCTGGCTAGAGTTAGACGATGACGCGCAGTTTAAGAAGCATCTGTGATAGTAAAAAGGGTTAAGGGAGATGGTTCGTAGCTTGTTTATTGCCGATTAAGAAGAATCTGTTGTGGTAGTAAAAAGGGTTAAGTGAGATGGTTTGAAGCTTGTTTATTGCTGTTTAAAAAGAATCTGTGGTAGTAAAAAGGGTTAAGTGAGATGGTTTGAAGCTTGTTTATTGCTGTTTAAAAGAAATGGTTTGAAGCTTGTTTATTGCTGTTTAAAAAGAATCTGTGGTAGTAAAAAGGGTTAAGTGAGATGGTTTGAAGCTTGTTTATTGCTGATTAAGAAAAATCTGTTGTGGTAGAAAGGGTAAAGTGAGATAGTTTGAAGCTTGTTAATTGCTACAGGCCCTTCTTAAACTGAATACAATCGTGGAATAGTAGGCAGCAGCACATAATATAAAGGCCGGCCCTGGTACTGAAGGGGTTAATTTTCCTTTTATCAATCACTAAAGTCAACAACGTCCGCTTGGCTGTTGTTAAGGGGAGGTGCATAGTTTGTTCCCTAGACCTCCACCAAGCTTAAATAACACCCCATAGACTCCCTTGCAAGATATATGTGTATATTTTTCGGTAGGACCGGTTCCTCTTAAATTACAGGCTCGCTATCGCTCCCCAGGAAAAAATGACACCTAAATGGCGCGAAAGGTCTAAAATTAACAGAAGTGGGGCTAAAGTTCTTGAAATCGCCAAACTAATGTGGCGAACGTCTTAAAATCTCAAATGCAAATGGGGCTAAACATGAGAGAGAAAGTGGTCCAGTAAAACATCCCTCAAGTGTAAATCTCTCCTTAATTTGATGTTTTTTGTTGTTGTCAACATAAAGTCGATCAACACTTATACAAAAATGCATATATTCCATCATAAATATATATATATATATATATATATATATATATATATATATATATATATATATATATATATATATATATATATATATATTCCATCATAAATATATATATATCTTCCATATAAATTATATATATACCTTATATACTGTATATATATATCTATATATATATATATATATATATATATATATATATAATATTACATACATACATATATAATATTATATATATATATATATATATATAT
The DNA here is from genome assembly GCA_032716605.1 of Paralithodes platypus. Classification (NCBI taxonomy): domain Eukaryota; kingdom Metazoa; phylum Arthropoda; class Malacostraca; order Decapoda; family Lithodidae; genus Paralithodes; species Paralithodes platypus. The sequence continues at coordinate 48,305,729 of CM064581.1, read as the reverse complement.
ATATATATATATATATGTTTATATAATGTGTTATTATTATTACTATTATTTAATATTATTAGTTTTGGTTTTATATAATTATATATACTGTATTTATATATATATATACTGTATATATATATATATATAATTATATATATATATATATTTTTTTTTCTTTTCTAAAAGCCGTCACTATCCTCAACTAAGAATATACAGATTTATCTTGAAAGGGGGCGTCGAGTGATTTATTAAGCAAACTAAACCATAATGATATACTAACATAAGAATCAAAATCAAGTAATATAAAACTAATCAGTGTTCCAGTTCCAAACTCTCTCTCTCTCTCTCTCTCTCTCTCTCTCTCTCTCTCTCTCTCTCTCTCTCTCTCTCTCTCTCTCTCTCTCTCTCATTCATTTAATAAAATACATCAACTGGAGATCATCAAGGTGACCCCATTAGTGTCACCTTGAAGATGATATAAACATATTTATACAAACGAGGGAGGGTAAACTTAACACCCAAGGTAGTACTTATGCAAGGTGATACAGTGTGGAAGAAACAAATGGCAGGTCATCTTAAGAGGGGACAACGCCTGCTTCTGTTGTCATCAATATAATGTAAGTTCAGTCGCCTGTCATTATTTATTTAGGTTTGTATTCGTTTAATTTGATTGATTCCCTTTGTGGAATTACTGACGGAAATACAAAGCCAGGGGTGCATGTTTAACCTAGATTCACACGCACACACACACACGCACTCTCTCTCTCTCTCGATGGGATGAAGTTTGTCCAACATATCGGGATGATTAATGGATTTACAGCCCAACCCCCTTCCTTCCTTCCCACCTATTTCCATCCTTCCTTCTTCCTCCTATCCTCTCCCATTCCTTCCTACCTAACTAACTTCATCCTTCCTTCTTTCCTTCCTATTTCCCCCATCTTCTCTATCCTCTCCCATTCCTTCCTACCTATCTACCTACCTCCATCCTTCCTTCTTTCCTTCCTTCGTCCTCCTATCCTCTCCCATTCCTTCCTATCTACCTACCTCCATCTTTCCTTCCTTCTTCCTTTCCTCTCCCATTCCTTCCTATCTACCTACCTCCATCCTTCCTTCCTTCTTCCTCCTCTTATCCTTCCTTTACTCTCCCGTTCCTTCCTATCTACCTACCTCCATCCTTCCTTCCTTCTTCCTCCTCTTATCCTTCCTTTCCTCTCCCGTTCCTTCCTATCTACCTACCTCCATCCATCCTTCCTTCTCTTATCCTTCCTTTACTCTCCCGTTCCTTCCTACCTACCTACCTCCATCCTTCATTCTTTCCTTCCTTCTTCCCATTATCCTTCCGTTCCTTTCCCATTCCTTCCTACCTCCCTCCTTCCTGCCTTCTGCCTCCTGTCCTCTCTTTTCTCTCCCATTCCTTCTTAACTCTGTGTCCTTCCTTCCGTCTTTCTTACCACTGTCTCTCTCTTATCTCCTTCCTTTCTTGTCTTACTGCTCATCCTCATTCCTTACTTTCTCCATTCTTCACTCTTTCCTTCATTCCTTTATTCTTCTTCTTCCCTTCCTTCCTTATTTCCTTCCTTCCTGCCTCCCCCCATTCATCTTCCTCCCTTCTTCCATCCTTCCTTCCTTCTTTCGTTCGTTGCTTCCTTCCTTCCTTTCCGCCTCTCTCCCTGCCTCCTTCCTGCTTCCTTCCTTCCTGCTTTCCTTTATTCCTTCCTCCTTTTTCCCTCCTTCCTTCCTTTTTGTTTCAGTCCTCACAAGACAACTCTCAAAGGATCACATCAGGCAGTAAAAGAGAGAGAGAGAGAGAGTGTGCATGTCCGTGTGTATGTATCAGTGTGTATGTGTGTGTCAGTGTGTGTGTGTGTCAGTGTGTATGTGGGTGTTAGTGTGTGAGTGTCAGTTTGTGTGTATGTATCAGTGTGCATGTGTCAATATGGGTGTGTGTGTGTGGGCTGGTTTTAATGTTGATGAACAAATATATGTGTAGGCTAACTACGTATTATTAGTAGTAGTAACACCAATAATGTTGATGAACAAATATATGTGTAGGCTAACTACGTATTATTAGTAGTAGTAACACCAATACATACATACTTATACATACATACATACAGGGCATATTCACTCATTCACTCTCACTCACTCTCTCTCTCTCTCTCTCACTCACTGCCCAAGGTGTACATTTGGGAATTGTTTTGTGTATGACAGGGAGACAAGGGAACAGAAACGAAGAAAGAGAATGAAAAAGTCTAAACCAACGAAGGAAGGAGGTGGGTAGGATATGTGAGAGAGAGAGAGGTTGAGTGTGTGAATATGTGTGTGTATCGGATGAAGTGGGTGGGTGTGAAAGTGTGTTTGTGTGTGCGTGTAAGAAAGAGTGAGTGAGTGTGTGTGTGTGTGTGTGAGAGAGAGAGAGAGAGATAGTGTGTACATGTGTGTGTAGAGGGAGAGAATGATGTACATAGGTTTACATAAATACACTGACCATACAGACTTGCGACCCAAGGAAGGTGGTAAGGACTTAATTCTAGTAGAGATAGCAAAACCCAAGATAGACAAATGAAACGGAAACAAATAGGTTTGATGGAAACCGATTTTATATATACAGTATATATTTTTTGTTTTCACAATAAAGGTCGGCAAATCAGAGAATAAGGATCAACCTAGGCTGACTATTTCGAGTTTGGAGGGGGCATGGCAAGCAAAAAACGGTTATATAACATCAGTATTATTATTATTATTATCATTATTTTTTGTGTATTTATTATTATTATAATTATAGTAACTCATGCTTTGGGTACGTACTGGTCAGCCAGAGGTCTGCCCACATGTTGCAAAACATTTTTGACGAAAACCAATGATCTATTTATTGATTGAATTATTTATTTATTTATTTATAAGTGACCCACGAGGTAAAGCTAACCTTCTTTCGGATATTTTCTCCACCAACTCAACCTTAGATGAAATAAATCAAGATGTCCCTGTACTTAATTTTAATTCGCCTGAAATTCCCTCACTTAAGATCCACACCAGACATGTCAAAACTATTTTGCAGAATCTCTCAGTAGATAGAGCTCCTGGTCCAGATGAAATTCCTCCAATAGTACTAAAGAATTGCTCCTTGGTGCTCGCTCCTGTATTGGCAAAATTGTTCCGTCTGTGTACTCATACCTCATGCTTCCCAGTATCCTGGAAAGAAGCAGTTTTGGCCCCAATTCTGTTCCTCATTCATATCAATGATCTCATATCTACCACTCATAATCCAATACATTCCTACGCAGATGACTCAACACTCCACAGTTCCTTCACATTTACCAATTCTTTCACCCAACCCGATCTTATAAATTCAAAAATAAACACTGCAATTTCTCTGAACCAGGACCTTTCTAGAATTAATGGATGGGGGCAAAAGAATCTAGTTTCCTTTAATGCACAGAAAACCAAACACATTCAATTTTCTAACCGACAGAATCTCACTGACTCCCATATATTTTTTAATGATGTAAATATTCCCACTTCCCCTAGTATTGACATTCTCGGTGTAACATTAACTACTAACTTGAGCTGGACACATTATGTTAGAAGCATTGCTAAGAATGCCTCTAAAAAACTGGGACTCCTGTACAGAGTTCGAGAATTCTTCACTGACGAGCAGTTGGCCGTGATATATAAAAGTCATGTGCGTTCTCAGATGGATTACTGTTCACCTCTGTGGGGTGGAAGTGGAGTGGTTGCATTGAGGCAGTTGGACAAAATTCAAAATAAAGCTATTACATTAATCAATAACCCTGCAATTACACAGGACCTTCCTACATTATCCATACGAAGAAACGTTGCATCCCTTGCATTATTCTACAGATATTTTCACAGCAATTGTTCCGAGGAACTTGCTTCAATTGTGCCGCCTCTCCACATCTTTCCCCGTAGAACTAGGGCAGCTGAGAGCGCCCATGAATTTACACTTTCTCCTCCACAATGCAGGACTTCTGCTTATCAGAATTCATTTATCCCCAGAGCTACTACTCTTTGGAATTCACTTCCCTCGAATTGCTTTCCACAAACTTACAATCTACAAATGTTTAAATCCAGTTGTTACAAACATTTTATGAATGGAGGATGCCTTTAGGCACATGGACCTTTTTGTTTTATCTGTGTTTTTCCTTCCTCCGTTCATTGTCTCTTATTAAAAAAAAAAAAAAAAAAAAAATCCATCCAGTTCCTAAAAAAGGTGCCTCTTCAGATCCATCAAACTACAGACCGATATCTATAACTTCAACTCATGGTAAAGTCTTTGAAATTATATTAAATAGTCACATAATTAAGCATCTTGAGAATAATAAATTAATCAGTGATAGGCAATATGGTTTTAGACGATGTCGATCAACTGCAGACATTCTTTGCCTTCTTATGCATCAAATCAACCAAGCTACAGACCAACATGGTAAAACACATACAATAGCACTGGATAATTATATCAAAGGCATTTGATAGAGTCTGGCATCAATCCTTATTGTCAAAGATGTCGCACTACGGCCTTGCATCATTAGTTCCACTAATTTCTTCTTATCTTCATAACAGAAAAATATGTGTAATGGTAGATGGCCTTTATTCTCAATTTCACTCAATAAATGCTGGTGTTCCCCAGTGATCAGTTTTGGCCCCACCTCTGTTCCTCATTCATATCAATGATCTCATAATATCTACCACTCATAATCCAATACATTCCTATGCAGATGACTCAACACTCCACAGTTCCTTCATATTTACCAATTCTTTCACCCAACCCGATCTTATAAATTCAAAAATAAACACTACAATTTCTCTGAACCAGGACCTTTCTAGAATTAATGGATGGGGACAAAAGAATCTAGTTTCATTTAATGCACAGAAAACCAATACATTCAATTTTCTAACAGACAGAATCTCACTGACTCCCATATATGTTTTAATGATGTAAATATTCCCACTTCCCCTAGTATTGACATTCTCGGTGTAACATTAACTACTAACCTGAGCTGGACACATTATGTTAGAAGCATTGCTAAGAATGCCTCTAAAAAACTGGGACTCCTGTACAGAGTTCGAGAATTCTTCACTGACGAGCAGTTGGCCGTAATATATAAAAGTCATGTGCATTCTCAGATGGATTACTGTTCACCTCTGTGGAGTGGAAGTGGAGTGGTTGCATTGAGGCAGTTGGACAAAATTCAAAATAAAGCTATTAGATTAATCAATAACCCTGCAATCACACAGGACCTTCCTACATTATCCATACGAAGAAATGTTGCATACCTTGCATTATTCTACAGATATTTTCACAGCAATTGTTTCGAGGAACTTGCTTCAATTGTGCCGCCTCTCCACATCTTTCCCCGTAGAACTAGGGCAGCTGAGAGCGCCCATGAATTTACACTTTCTCCTCCACAATGCAGAACTTCTGCTTATCAAAATTCATTTATCTCCAGAACTACTACTCTTTGGAATTCACTTCCCTCGAGTTGCTTTCCACAAACTTACAATCTACAACAGTTTAAATACAGTTGTTACAAACATATTATGAATGGAGGATGCCTTTAGGCACATGGGCCTTTTTTGTTATATCTGTGTTTTTCCTTCCTCCGTTCATTGTCTCTAAAAAAAAAAAAATCTTTCCCGGAGGGACGTATATGTACGTTGTTGGTACTATTACATTACGTCTAACTATCTTAACGTATATATTATACGTTGCTGACAGTCGATTGGGAAGGCGCCATGTTATTCAGATGGCCTATTGAAATACCCATTCCAATCCTAGTGGTATATTATAAGCTAAAGAAAATAGTCTAATGGTAACCAGAATAAGGCAATAATTACGTCATGGTATTGCAGGAGTTAAAACGAACACACGCACGATAAGCATCACATTCCATGCATGTTATGATAACATATATAGGCTTACACACATACACACATTCCACAGTGCTATCATAACATATATACACACATACACACATTCCATGCATGCTATGATACAATACAGTATATACACACATTCCACAGTGCTATGGAACCCAGGGGATCTATATACCAAACAAACTGCACAGGAAAGAGTTAAGTCGGCTTTTTCTAGCTGTACAAAAACCAACAACACAGAATATGGTGCTTAAAGAATGGAAAAAGGGGGAGACTGTGATATACAAATAGCAGTTGATTGTGTGGAGCATGCTGCAGGACATTAATAAAGGTTGTACATACATAAGACCTGTGCCATTAAGGCTTCGATTTTTGTCCTGACGATCGATAGCAAGCCTGTATTTTAGAAAGTTTATTTCTACCGAAAAATGCACAAATTTGTCTCGACGGGGGTCTTGAGGGTATTTTTTTTTAAAGCTTGATGGAGATCTAAGAAGAAAAATAAATAAATATGGAGATCTAAGAAGAGAAAAATATATATTTGTTTGTATAATAAGGTAGCCTTTTAAAGGTATATTGGTAGTAATAAACCCATCTAATATATGGATAAATGGGTATATCATTGTCAATATAACCAATGATATCTTAGAACTTTTCTAAATGTATATTGGTAGTAATAAGCCCATCTATTATAAGGATAGAAGGGTATATCACTGGCAATATACCCAATGATCTTGTATACCATTGTTATGCCCTGTAATAGATAAACAATACATAACTAGTCTCTTAAAGGAACACACACACACACACACACACACACACACACACACACACTTGCAATGCAACTTACATATTTGTCCATGCATAATAAGTATGAAAGCACTCGAGAGAGAAGGAAATTTACTTAGATTTACATAAATACACTGGCCACACAGACCTTAAGATCCCTGCGAGGACTTATCCTAGTAGAGATAGTGTCCCTGAGAGTAAAGGAAAGTGGAAGGAAAGAATAGCAGATATGAAAGGTTCTTTCCCCTCCTGTCCCTCCGGCAATTTGCCGTACATGAAACAGTTGGCAGTGAATATCCCTGCAGGGCTTGGAAGTAGCCTGAAGGAATTCACAGAATAGTTAGAAACAGAAAGGAAAGTTCATGTGTACCTTTCACCTTTACATATGTGTGTGTGTGTGTGTGTGTGTGTGTGTGTGTGTGTGTGTGTGTGTGTGTGTGTGTGTTTCCCCTTCTGCTCTCTTCAACTGAAAATAGTGTTCATTTCTGCCAGGTTGCTTTTATCAGTAACCATTATTATGTACTCCAGACCAACTTCTCTGTGGTATGAGTCTAACCTCTTTATAAATGTGTTTATCTAACCACTGACTATAACCTAATTAAGGAGCTTATTCCACTCACCAATTATATTGTGGGTGAAAAATAAGAAAACAATATTAGTTGTATCTAGGGTAGCTTTCCTGGTGTGGAACTCTCTTTGGTTATCTTATATATATTATTGCCATTTATTATTAAACCCTTTTAGAATCTTAAAACACTCTTATCTGTCTCCTTATTCTCTGTTTCGTAAGTGAAAACAGATTGAGTTATCTTAATCTCTCATTGTATGGTTTATTGCTAAGGGATGGGATTAATTGTGTTGCTCTACGCTGAACGGATGAGAGAGAGAGAGAGAGAGAGTATCACATGCATAATGTCAACAAAGAGAGAGGGGGAGATAAAGACAGAGTGTGAGAGTGAATATGATATGTATAATGTAAACAGAGAGTGAGAGAGAGAGAGAGTATCACATGCATAATGTCAACAAAGAGAGAGGGGGAGATAAAGACAGAGTGTGAGAGTGAATATGATATGTATAATGAGGTATATGATGAGGTATATGCTAGAGTATTAAAAGAATGCAGAGATGAATTAAGTTACCCATTAACATTTCTATTTAACAAGTCATTAGAAACAGGTATAGTTCCAGAAGCTTGGAAGCTTGCCAATGTAGTTCCGATCTTCAAAAAAGGTGATAAATCAATAGCATCCAATTACCGTCCCATTAGTCTCACTTCAATCATAGGAAAGCTACTAGAGTCAATTATTGCTAGGAAAATGAGAAACCACTTAGAAACATTTAACTTAATCAATTCTTCTCAGCATGGATTCACTCAGGGACGGTCTTGCCTTACTAATGTGCTTAGTTTTTTCTCAGAGGTACATAAAGCAGTAGATAATGACAAGTCATATGATATTATATATTTAGATTTCAGTAAAGCTTTCGACAGAGTCCCTCATGAGAGATTGATGAGAAAGGTTGAGGCACATGGAATAGGTGGGGCGTTGTTAGGATGGATTAGGTCATGGCTAATTGGTAGGAAGCAGAGAGTCAGCATAAATGGTACCAAGTCAGAATGGGGAGTAGTCAAAAGTGGTGTCCCCCAGGGATCTGTATTAGGTCCTCTGTTGTTTATTATATCCATATATTACCTTGATTTAGGTATAACTAGTAGGATAAGTAAATTTGCAGACGATACCAAAATGGGGAGAAAAATTGATTCAGATAGAGATATAGAGTGTCTGCAAAGGGATCTAGATACATTACACGAATGGTCAGTACATTGGCAGATGAAGTTTAACATTGACAAATGCAAGGTATTAAAGATAGGGAAGATGCATACAAATGTTAAATATAAACTAGCTAATATGGAATTAGAAAACTCAGACTGTGAGAAAGATCTAGGTGTGTTTGTTAGCAATGATTTGAAGCCTAGAAAACAATGTATAAGCGTTCGTAACAAGGCAAACAGGAATTCTCGGGTTCATATCTAGGAGTGTGAGTAACAGAACTGCTGATGTTATCTTAAAACTTTACTTGTCATTAGTGAGACCCAATATGGATTATGCTGTTCAATTTTGGTGTCCTTATTACAGAATGGACATAGATTCATTGGAGAGAGTACAACGTAGAATGACAAAAATTATCCATAATATTAGACATTTTCCGTATGAAGAAAGGTTGAAGAAATTAGGCTTACATTCGTTAGAGAGACGCAGAGTTAGAGGGGATATAATAGAGGTATTCAAGTGGGTTAGTGGGATTAATAAAGGGGACATGAAAAATGTACTAAAGCTCAGTGATAGCGAAAGAACTGGTACAAATGGTTTCAAATTAGATAAAGGCCATGTCACACAGAAGTCGAACGTTGGCGGACTGCTGCCCGAAGTCGATGACTTGCATATTTGAACCGAATTACCCGAAAGTTACTCGGAGTCGAATATAACCAGACACTGACCAGAATGAATTTCGAATATAACCCATGGACCTGAATGAAAGTCGATGATGAGTCGATGAATCCCCGTACGTAACTCGAAGAAAACCCGATGTGGAACGAAGAAGCCTCGATCATGCGTCGAATATAACTCGAATATGCCCCGAAGACGGGGAAATAACCAGAATTATTACCGAACCTCAGCTGAAGCTCAGTCGATCAACAACCGAAATAGAAGAAGTTAGGTCGAACGTCAGTCGAATAGGTCGAAGATCATAGTAAGTTAAATAATCGCTCATATTATCTTTCGTTAACCATTTCTGTATCGGTGACGTCATATTTATTTGATTTCAGCAACATGTAGACGATTTTATGAAGCTTAGGATGGATTTATGGTAGCTAAAGGGATTAATTGATATTGTCTGAAGCATTTCAATGGGTAGACGCCCTTCCTGCACTGAATAAAATCGTCTAATAGTTACAATATTTCCCCATCATTGTGTGTATACCGTGTGAAAGAAAAAAAAAATCCATCAAACGTAAATCTTCTGTCTCCGAAGCTCGGGAGGGGAGGGTTGAAATATTTTGTTGACTATCTTATTTATTGTTTATCTATGTGCTGGAAGGATATTATATTTTTCAATTCCATCGCATTAGAAATGATTCAAAGATTACAAAAAGTCCAAATAAGACATAGTTATGTTAATGTATAAGGGAGTTAGGTAGATGCATTAGAGAGATAGAGAGATAGAAAGAGAGTTGCAGAAGGGGAAGTGAGGGAAACACGAACTATTATGAGACGGACTTAATTGGTTCTGAAAAGACAAGATAGATAGAAAGAGAGTTGCAGAAGGGGAAGTGAGCGATAAACACCACGAACTATTATGAGACGGACTTAATATTGTTTTCAATTCCATCGCATTAGAAATGATTTATAGATTACAAAAAGTCCACACAAGACATAGTTATGTTAATGGCACACAGTCTCGACTTCCCTCCCGGACGAATCACTTCCACAAGCGATATATGAAGATGAATTGAAGAAGGCAATCAAAAATGGCAATATAAACAATGGGATTTGCAATTAAAATGTAAAACTTGCGAAATAAACACACCAAAACAGGAACCACACAATATATAGACAAAATAACTTATCAAATCGCTATGTGGAAAAAAATGTATTAAGATTTAGCAAAACCATGTTATGAAATAAACAAAAAAAATGCACGAAACTCCAATCAAGGAAACATGTAACTGGCCAACAGACAGGGTGACATACTGGCAGTGAGATACCAGCCTAAAGCTGGTATCACGCAAGAGCTTTTATAGTCAACATTCAGTGATCAAAAAAATTCTGGCATCATTTCTGGATTATTTTGCACTGGTATATAGATAAATTTAAGTCACCGAAATATTTTAAATGTTAGCCTCATAAGCTGCCAGACCAGTGTTGAGGATAAAATTTTTGTTGAAGGAAAAAACGTTTGTGTGATTAAGGAAGTCAATAATTCTGATACACATTGGGTTATATTCGACCCAGGTTCGAGTATTTCGAGTCATCATCGGCAATTCAAAATACAATCGAACACGACCCGAATGGGTTGAATGTAACCAGAATATGACTCGAATATAACTAGATCATGACTCGATAGTTTTTTAACGGTTTTTTGACCCGATTCATTGGCCAAAGTTAACGCATGCATTAACTTTGGCCCGATTCACCGGATGATTCCACTCAAGCCCAGAACATCCCAAGAACATCCAGAAGATAACCGGAACTCACCCGAAGTGTTACCAGAATCGACCGGAACTGGCTGGAATTTGAATTTTTTCGTCGATTCGGCCGGTTTCGGGTGGGTTCGACTTCTGTGTGACACGGCCTTAAATTTTGTTTCAGAAAAGATATAGGCAAATATTGGTTTGGTAACAGAGTTGTAGATGGGTGGAATAGACTACCAAGTGATATAGTGGGATCAAGAACGATAGAGAGCTTTAAGATAAAATTTGATAGGCATATGGACGAGATGGGATGGGTGTGAGGGGGATCTACCAGATGTGGGCCAATCAGCGTTCAGCAGACCCCGTAATCTTGTGTTAATCCTTGACCATTTTGGTGGGGGCAGTACTCAAGGTATAAGTGAGTTGGGCCTATAATTGGACCTTGTAATTGGGGTTGGGTGTGACAGGGATCTGCCTTGTATGGGCCGATCGGCTTTTTGCAGACTCCCATTTTCTTATGTTCTTATGTTCTTATAATGTAAACAGAGAGAGAGAGAGAGAGAGAGCATGTCGGAAATAGCTTGTCATAATAGTATATAATTATAATGTTGACAAGTGCTCAAAGGCCAAGCCAGCTAACAAAAGATCACACGGATTGTTCTGGGAGTGGTGTTGTAAAGCTTATTATACTGGTATGTAGAGGTTTATTGTGTGTGTGTGTGTGTGTGTGAGAGAGAGAGTGATAATGGGGGGGGGGGGAGTCATGAAGCATAAATTAAGATGTAAGTTTCTCTGAGTGGCAGAATAATACAACGCTGGCATTTACGTTGTCTTGAGAGAGAGAGAGAAGGGGGAAGTCATCAAGCAAAAGACAAGCTTGTTATGTTTCTGCAAGTGGTATACTAAATTATTTATAACATGTCTTTTAGATGTTTCTTTAACTTTATGTATATATGTGTGTAATATACTCTTAACACAATACAGCACCATTTTGTCGGTTTTTCTACCTGTTAATCTTGTTCAAGTGAATGAGAGAAAAACCGAGCATATCTTGCACGTGTATGAAACAGACAGACGGGCACTGATGCAGAGAGAGAGAGAGAGAAACAGAGAGGAGGGCGTGGGGAGGTTGTAGCAAACAAAAGACTAATTATGCTTTAATTTGTTTGTGTGTACATACAAAGGAGTACAAAGGAAATCGAGCAACAACAGGTATAGTGACCCTTCTAGGCTGCTTGTCCTCCAAAACACTGAGGATCAAGTGTCCAAACAGTGGTATAGAGTGGGTAAGGGAAGATTGGAAAGGGAACTACTGCCCTGGAGCTAATGTCCATGGCAGGATTGGGAATTGTGTGTGTGTGCGTGTGTTTGTGTGTGTGGAGGAAGGAAGATATGAATAGGAAGAGGGAGGAAGGAAGATGAATAGGGGAAGAGAGGAAGAATAGAAAACTAAGAAAAAGGAGGAGGGTGTGTGTATAAGAAGGGTGAAGAGTAATGTTGAGTAGTAGGAAAGAAGGAGGGTGTGTGTATAAGAAGGGTGAAGAGTAATGTTGAGTAGTAGGAAAGAAGGAGTGTGTGTGTATAAGAAGGGTGAAGAGTAATGTTGAGTAGTAGGAAAGAAGGAGGGTGTGTGTATAAGAAGGGTGAAGAGTAATGTTGAGTAGTAGGAAAGAAGGAGGGTGTGTATAAGAAGGGTGAAGAGTAATGTTGAGTAGTAGGAAAGAAGGAGGGTGTGTATAAAGGGTGAAGAGTAATGTTGAGTAGTAGGAAAGAAGGAGGGTGTGTGTATAAGAAGGGTGAAGAGTAATGTTGAGTAGTAGGAAAGAAGGAGGGTGTGTGTATAAGAAGGGTGAAGAGTAATGTTGAGTAGTAGGAAAGAAGGAGGGTGTGTGTATAAGAAGGGTGAAGAGTAATGTTGAGTAGTAGGAAAGAAGGAGGGTGTGTATAAGAAGGGTGAAGAGTAATGTTGAGTAGTAGGAAAGAAGGAGGGTGTGTGTATAAGAAGGGTGAAGAGTAATGTTGAGTAGTAGGAAAGAAGGAGGGTGTGTGTATAAGAAGGGTGAAGAGTAATGTTGAGTAGTAGGAAAGAGACAAAGGAGGTGTGTGTGTATAAGAAGGGTGAAGAGTAATGTTGAGTAGTAGGAAAAAAGAAGGAGGAGGGTGTGTGTATAAGAAGGGTGAAGAGTAATGTTGAGTAGTAGGAAAGAAGGAGGGTGTGTGTATAAGAAGGGTGAAGAGTAATGTTGAGTAGTAGGAAAGAAGGAGGGTGTGTGTATAAGAAGGGTGAAGAGTAATGTTGAGGAGTAGGAAAGAAGATAGACAAAGGAGGAGGGTGTGTGTATAAGAAGGGTGAAGAGTAATGTTGAGGAGTAGGAAAGAAGAAGGAGGAGGGTGTGTGTATAAGAAGGGTAAAGAGTAATGTTGAGTAGTAGGAAGAAGAAGGAGGGTGTGTGTATAAGAAGGGTGAAGAGTAATGTGAGGAGTGAGTAGTAGGACAAAGGAGGAGGTGTGTGTATAAGAAGGGTGAAGAGTAATGTTGAGTAGTAGGAAAGAAGGAGGGTGTGTGTATAAGAAGGGTGAAGAGTAATGTTGAGGAGTAGGAAAGAAGGAGGGTGTGTGTATAAGAAGGGTGAAGAGTAATGTTGAGGAGTAGGAAAGAAGATAGACAAAGGAGGAGGGTGTGTGTATAAGAAGGGTGAAGAGTAATGTTGAGGAGTTAGGAAAGAAGGAGGAGGGTGTGTGTATAAGAAGGGTGAAGAGTAATGTTGAGGAGTAGGAAAGAAGATAGACAAAGGAGGATGGTGTGTGTATAAGAAGGGTAAAGAGTAATGTTGAGGAGTAGGAAAAAAGATAGACAAAGGAGGAGGGTGTGTGTATAAGAAGGGTGAAGAGTAATGTTGAGGAGTAGTAGGAAGAGATAGACAAAGGAGGATGGTGTGTGTATAAGAAGGGTAAAGAGTAATGTTGAGGAGTAGGAAAAAAGATAGACAAAGGAGGAGGGTGTGTGTATAAGAAGGGTGAAGAGTAATGTTGAGGAGTAGGAAAGAAGATAGACAAAGGAGGATGTGTGTATAAGAAGGGTGAAGAGTAATGTTGAGTAGTAGGAAAGAAGATAGACAAAGGAGGAGGGTGTGTGTATAAGAAGGGTGAAGAGTAATGTTGAGGAGTAGGAAAGAAGATAGACAAAGGAGGAGGGTGTGTGTATAAGAAGGGTGAAGAGTAATGTTGAGGAGTAGGAAAGAAGATAGACAAAGGAGGAGGGTGTGTGTATAAGAAGGGTGAAGAGTAATGTTGAGGAGTAGGAAAGAAGGAGGGTGTGTGTATAAGAAGGGTGAAGAGTAATGTTGAGGAGTAGGAAAGAAGATAGACAAAGGAGGAGGGTGTGTGTATAAGAAGGGTGAAGAGTAATGTTGAGGAGTAGGAAAGAAGATAGACAAAGGAGGATGGTGTGTGTATAAGAAGGGTAAAGAGTAATGTTGAGGAGTAGGAAAAAAGATAGACAAAGGAGGAGGGTGTGTGTATAAGAAGGGTGAAGAGTAATGTTGAGGAGTAGGAAAGAAGATAGACAAAGGAGGAGGGTGTGTGTATAAGAAGGGTAAAGAGTAATGTTGAGGAGTAGGAAAGAAGATAGACAAAGGAGGAGGGTGTGTGTATAAGAAGGGTAAAGAGTAATGTTGAGGAGTAGGAAAGAAGATAGACAAAGGAGGAGGGTGTGTGTATAAGAAGGGTGAAGAGTAATGTTGAGGAGTAGGAAAGAAGATAGACAAAGGAGGAGGGTGTATATAAGAAGGGTGAAGAGTAATGTTGAGGAGTAGGAAAGAAAATAGACAAAGGAGGAGGGTGTGTGTATAAGAAGGGTGAAGAGTAATGTTGAGGAGTAGGAAAGAAGATAGACAAAGGAGGAGGGTGTGTGTGTATAAGAAGGGTGAAGAGTAATGTTGAGGAGTAGGAAAGAAGATAGACAAAGGAGGAGGGTGTGTGTATAAGAAGGGTGAAGTGTAATGTTGAGTAGTAGGAAAGAAGATAGAGAGTAAGAAGGCAAATAATAGATATATAAATAATATTCAGATCTTTTATGAAGCACTTATGTTTACTTCTTACCTTAGAAGAAGTCCGGCTCGTGGGAGACTCGATGATACGTGGTCAGCTCACAGAGTTTTGCGCCAGGGCACCTAAGACCAGGAAGCGTTTTTGTATCCCTGGTGGTGGTGTGGACGACGTAGTTGCAGCAGTTGAAGAAGTATCAAAGCTGGCCCCTGCTAATACAATGTACGTCATCCACGTTGGATCCAACGATGTACAGCGAACCCGGTCGGAAGATTTGCTTTTAAAGCACCAGCAGCTGATCAAGTCGTTTAAGGAGAAGTCATCAAGGATCATCGTCTCAGGAATCGTCCCCCGGCTCGGTGTAGAGAGCCGATTTTATAACATAGCCACCAGCACAAATCGTTGTCTAGCAAACCTCTGCAGGAAGGAGAACGTGGGATTCGTCGACACCTGGGACAATTTCTACTACGATGACTATTTGTTTTCGGACGATGGAGTTCATCTGAACCAGGTGGGAGCAGCACGTTTTGGGCGTCTTCTCAACGATGCGGTGACGGATTTTCGGAGAAGAAATCGACTCAGCACAGGACAACCAGGAAGGAGGACCGAAGACAGCGAGGACTGCAACCTACAAAGGAATTAAATACTAATCCGTCAAGAACCGCGAATTTGGATAAAGCTCCACCAACACGACCCAAATTCAAAACCGCCAGGGATAACGACCGAGGACCGAGGACAGCCATGAATGTAAATGTAGATCCGTCCAGAACCAAAAATTCGATGAAAGAACGTTCTGCGAGTTCTAAAACCGCAACTTTAAAGGTTTTCTATGCAAACGCTCGTAGCATACGCAATAAATTTTCAGATTTAGAGGAACTAGTGTTTACAGGAAATTATGATGTGATTGGCATAACAGAATCTTGGCTCAATACAGAAGATAGAGACTTTTTAGCAGAGTATTCACTTCCCGGTTATGTAATGTTTGAGAACAGCCGAATAAATAAAAATGGAGGTGGCGTTTTATTTTATATCAAAGAAAGTCTTAACCCGACCCTCGTGTCAAAACCTCAAATTGTGAACGTCGACACATCTTTTGTGCTAATAAAGAAATAAAGGTACAAAAATAATACTTGCGTTAATATACAGACCTCCAGCTCAATCAGTGCAAACTGACCGAGAAATTTACGAACAAATTGCAGATGTAAGTAACTCACAAGATACCGTAATTTTTGGCGACTTTAATTTACCTGTGACCAAGTGGGGCGATACTCTTACTTCACACTCCGGACATGACTTGTATACGAACTTGCAAGAGAGTTCGCTTTATCAATTTGTTCGAACGTCGACCCGTGGTAATAATGTTCTTGACATTGTACTTACAACAAAAGAAGAATTGATAAAGAATTTGAATGTTGGTGATGAATTTAGTAACAGCGACCATCGTACGATAACTTTCACTTTAAAGTTTACTAGTAACGAACCAAATAGTAGCATCGAAAAAGTCCCTAATTTCAAGAAAGCAAACTTCCATAAACTTAGAGCTATGTTTAAAGAAACTGACTGGAGCTTTATAATTAACAATAACGACATAAATACATCTTGGAAGTTATTCGAAACCACTTACCTAAAAGCAGTGCAAGACTGCATACCATCGAAAATACGGCGTCCAGGCCATAATAATAGCCCAAATGGTGGAATAAAGATATTTCAAACTGCCTGCTTGCTAAAAAATTTGCTAATGATAGATTAAAATCCTCACAAAATGACGAAGAACGGGTGAAATTTGTAGAGCTACGACGCAAAGCCAAAAAGTTAATTAAGCAGAGTAAAAAGACCTTAGAGTTACATATTGCGAATCAAAGTAAAACAAACCCGAAAGAATTCTATAGTTATATCAGAAAGAAAAAAGTAGTTACTTCAACTGTTGGACCGTTAGTCGATGAAAATGGAGAATACACCAAAGACGAAGTACAAATGAGTAATGCCCTAATACCTTCTTTGCATCAGTTTTTACAACAGAAGACCTCAGTGATATTCCTACACCATCGCCGATTCAGATTGATAATTCAGATGTTCTAAGCAATATCACCGTTACAGAGAGAGAAGTATTGAATTGTTTAGATAAACTCAAGGTAAATAAAACGCCAGGACCTGATACAATCTCGCCTAGAGTTCTAAAGGAAGCTAAGGATGAGCTCTCCAAACCACTGACATTACTATTCAATAAATCCTTGCAGTCTGGAACTATGCCTGATCAGTGGAAGCTAGCCAACGTAACACCGATATTCAAAAAAGGCAGCAAATCCCTACCCAGTAACTATCGTCCAATTAGCTTAACCTCAGGTGTTTGTAAAATGCTAGAAACGGTCATACGAGACAGACTCGTAAATCACTTAGAGGAAAATAACATACTTAAAGATACTCAACACGGCTTTCGTAAAAAACGTTCCTGTTTAACAAACCTCTTAGACTTCTTCCACGATATCCTCAACCTCTACGATGAGAGTAAAGCTGTAGATATTATATACCTTGATTTTCAAAAGGCCTTTGACAAAGTTCCCCACAAACGATTACTGCTAAAACAAAAAGCGCATGGAATACAAGACGGTGTGTTGAA
Source organism: Paralithodes platypus (assembly GCA_032716605.1). Taxonomy (NCBI): domain Eukaryota; kingdom Metazoa; phylum Arthropoda; class Malacostraca; order Decapoda; family Lithodidae; genus Paralithodes; species Paralithodes platypus. The sequence goes on along the minus strand of CM064581.1, from coordinate 48,288,207 downwards.
ATGGATAGAAAATTGGCTCAGCAACAGAAAGCAAAGGGTAGTCATAAACGGTAAGGCATCTAAATGGACCAATGTAAGTAGCGGGGTACCCCAGGGATCGGTACTAGGACCAATTCTCTTTCTAATTTACATCAACGACATAGATGAGGGTCTCACCTGTACAATCTAAAAATTTGCTGACGATACAAAAATTGCAAATAGCGTACTCTCAAAAGAACAAGTTGACGATATGCAACACAATCTAGATAAATTGTCATGTTGGGCCCAAATTTGGCAAATGAGTTTCAATGCGGATAAATGTAAAGTACTACATGTCGGATACCTAAATGAGAAAGCAAACTATTCGATGAATGGCACTCAGCTTAAGAATGTAAACAGAGAAACCGATCTGGGAGTAACAATATCGAGTAACCTAAAACCGAGTCAACAATGTTCAGAAGTTGTTAAGAAGGCAAACAAAATAATTGGCTTTATAGGCAGGTCATTTGAGCATAAATCCAAAGAAGTTATCCTAACACTTTACAATTCCTTAGTCCGCCCTCTTCTGGAATACTGCGTTCAATCCTGGTGCCCTTATTACCAAAAAGATATAAACAAGCTAGAACGAGTTCAACGTAGAGTTACCAAAATGATACCTAGCCTAAAGAACAAACCATACGAAGACCGTCTTAGAGAATTAAATATATTTCCTTTAACCCAGCGCAGATTAAGAGGCGACTTAATTCAAGTGTTCAAAATCATCAAAGGCATCGACAATATGAACTGTAGTAAGTACTTCACTATCGACCAATCTAATTACACGCGGGGAAACGGTTGCAAAATTATTGGTAAATCTTTTAACTCGCACGAATCTAAGAATTTCTTCTTCAATCGAGTTGTCAACTTGTGGAATGGGCTTCCCCGAAACTTTATAGACTGCATCACCATTGATTCATTTAAACTCCGCCTAGACAAATATCTCTCATTAAACCCGCGACTGACTGCGTTTGTAAATGAATAACTTTATTTTATCCCCCCCTCAGTTACTAACCCCTCTGTCCTCTACTAACTTCCTAATCCTGCCACGGACATTAGTTCCAGGGCAGTAATTCCCTTTCCAATGTTCCCTTACCCACTCTAAACCACTGTTTGGACACTTGATCCTCAGTGTTTTGGAGGACAAGCAACCTTGAAGGGTCACTAGACCTGTTGTTGCTTGATTTCCTTTGTACTCCTTTGTACTACCTACCTACCCACCCGTCTACTTACCCATCTATCTATCTATCCATCTATCTATCTATATATCCATCAGTGTGTATACAGTATATTCCGGTCCCCCCACCTATCTTTCCATCAGTATATCACAGAAAAATAAACTTACATCCTGTCTATCTATGTATATATCCATCTATCTCTCTATCCATCCATCAGTGTGTATATATTTCCATGTCCTCCACATATGTGTCCATCAGTATATGACAGACAGAAGCTCGCCCTCCCCAGACTCCAATGAATAACAATAGCCGGTTCAAACTGCAACGTCTGGCCTTATTGATGGGTCTGGTCTGCGGGGCATGGTGTATGGCTAATTCAGGGGGAGGGAGAGAGAGTGATGGTGTGAAAGTGTGTGTGTACTTACTCTAGTTGTACTTACTCTAGTTGTATTGCGGGAGTGAGCGTGCTCGTTATTTCCCGCCTCCTATATGTGTAGGTGTTATATGTATCGTTGGAATGGCTGTGGATGTGTGTGTAGTCTGTATTTTTAGCCAATTGGCGACATCGGAAACGATGGCTTAGGGTGGATCTGTATGGTACCATTCTCACTATAGACGGTACCGTCTCGCCCGAAGGCTTAGGTAGCCATCAGCTTAGGTGAACCATATGATACCCATCTCGCCTTGTACCATTTTTGCCAACCCCAGATGGGACGTCACAACGTCGTCCACTTATTCCAGGTACCTATTTACAGCTAGGTGAACTGAGGCTAACACATGAAAGGAGACAAGCCCAATTTGTCTCCGCCCGGCCGGGGATTGAACCCCCGACCCCTCGTGTGTGAGACGAGAGCTCTACCTACTAGGCTACGGGCTGTGTGTGTGTGTGTATGTGTAGGACCAAAGGGAAAACTGAATGAGAACATTAAAGCGCTGAACCAGAGAATGGAGTGGTGAAAAAATGGGGAGTTAGACAAAATTCTTAGCCAAGTACGAGCAATCCAGCAAAGACTGAAAACAAAACAACGAAGAAAGAGGAAGCCAGATGATATGGCACGATCAGTGGGAAATAGCATGAGGATTGGTAAAGTGGCACAGGCAGTCAGAATGGTCACTGGGTGTCACGGGATCGTGCCTGAGATATATATAGCTAGACATATTAGAGAGTCGAGGGGGGTGCGGGGAGAGTATAGAGAGAGAGAGAAGAGGGGGTGGGGACGTGCGGTCAGTAATTTGGTCAAGAAGGTTCTCGGACCTTCGAGAAGGTTCGAGAAGGTCCTAGATGTTCTTTCCTTTTCCCGCCAATTCTCCAAGCATACGCTTGTTCCAAACCGAGGGTATAAATAAAGCAGGAGAGGGGAACGCAGGTCTCAGTCCCCCAGTTGGTGCCAGCGAGTGAAGTGCTTGTGAGTGTGGAGTGGCGACCAGGGTGACGCGGCACCCTCCTTCGACCATGTGTAAAGGTTAGTATATTGTGTTATTATATAAGTAATCTGATGTGCTAGACGCGGTCATTAATATGCGATAAGGGTAAATTCAAGGGAGGGTTAATTGTTTTGCCTGGTGTATAGGACTCCGTTAGGCTAGTGGTATCAGATTAGTGACGGGTAATTTTAGGAGTGAGTTTGACTGAGTGTGGCTCAGTTAAGGCTCTAGTTAATTAAATTAGAGGGGTTAATTAAGTTAGTTAAACATTTGGATAGAAGGAGCGAGTGGTGTGTGAACGTAATCTCCGATTCATTTTCATCAATTTGTGTCTCTTATTCAATAAACCGTTTTAATAGAATATTTGTTTAATTTATCATTGTTAATTGTTAAATAACAGTTTTCTAATAACATAGTCCCATCGCGTTAACAATTGAACAGCCTTTTTATATCTATATAAATCTATATATATACACACCGTTAACCCTCTGTTCCCGGAAGGGCTCTTGAACGCCCATAAAAAAGCATACACGAGCTACCCGGAAGGGCTCTTAAACACCCATGACGTCAAAGCCTGTGAGCTTGGTGTGCGAGGCGTCGGTCCGACGCATGTAAACAACAGCCGGCTGGACCGACGCTCCGCATCTCCGGCCACAAGAAGGAGAGCGTCGCTTGTTCGTGTGTGCCTGTATGTTGTTGTTAAGTATCGAAAAGTGGTGTAAAGTGGCTGTTTTGGCCATAAAGTTATCTCCAATGAAATCATCATCACAGCTCAACCAGTTGACTTAGAGAGCTCTACTTAATGCCATTCTACAGGTAAATAACACAGCTACGCTTGGGGATGCGTGGGAATGCGGGAAGCAGTCTGATTAACGAATATACGGTAGCCTAGCCTAGACGTTTTTCGGCCAAAACACCCGGTTTTCGAGGAATATATATATAATACATAGCCGGGGCTGGAGGGTTAATCCTGTAAGCTGGCCGAACAATAAAATATACTGTATCGATCGGTATAAATATATTGGATAGACGTGTCTTTGATTTGTATCCCGGGTAATTAATTAAGGAATATTTTCCTACGAGATCCTTTATCTTAGTGGCCCAATTTATATACAAATCAGGGAGGCGACCTATTACAACTGGCGACCGTGATCAGGACCAGTTTCCGATGCGGATGTGTTAGATAAAAATAGATAGGCATAGGCTAGGATAGCATTGTTGTTGTGTTAGAAAGAAGGTGAGCCGTGGGGGAATTTTTCCCTCCCTCCTTCTTCTTTCACCCGCGTGGTCACTTCTGACCGTGGGCTTGGGAAAATTCTAAACATCTTTTCTCATCGCTTGTGTATAATAATAATATTTATAGATTATACAATTTCGGCTATCGAGAAATAATTGTGTTCCATCAATTTTGTTTCGCTTGTATAATAATTGATCTCTGCTTGGTTTTTTTTTTTCCGTTAAGAATTTCGTCCGTGTGATTTTTTTCTTTCGCCATTCGTGCGTCGTACGCAAGTGCTGCGATCGTCCGATTAAATGGAGGGAAGGGGATTGTAATTTTATTAACTGTTGTCGGTTTTCATAGTTTTTTTTTTTGGTATTCGAAATTCTTGCGCAGTTGCAGTTATAGGGGTCATTTTTTTTTGTAGAGCGTAAACATATTTTTCTCCTTGTCTTATATCCGTTGTTCCTCTTTATCAATTCCTTCCTTTATTCCTCCCTCACATAACTCGTTCCAGGGGTAACGAAACCGTGCTATCTTAACTTTCTTTTGTGGTTCGTTGTTCATCTCAGATTAGGCTGATAGGATAGGGCTGGCTATTTTTTGTTGTTCCTTTCGGTGCTATTTGATTAGGCAGATAGGATAGGACTTGCTTTTCCTGGTTCCTTTCACTCTTCGAGGGTACAATGGCGTCAATAAAAACCATCTACGAGGAAGCTGTAGAGCTAGGCCTCACTGAGGAGAACCGAGAAGGCTACATAGATAGTAGAAAGGCTGAGGAGGAAGAAAAGAGAGAGAGGGAGAAACGAGCACAGGATAGGGAGGAGGCTAAGGCAGCGAGGGAACACGAGGTGGCTATGGCTGAGAGGGCTAGGGAGGCTCACAGGGAAGAGGTGGCTATGGCTGAGAGGGCTAGGGAGGCTCACAGGGAAAAGGCGGCTGAGGCAGAGAGAGAGCATCAGAGGAAGCTCGATCTTGTTAAAGCTAAACCAGGGGATACGGGGGTCAACGGTCATGTGGATGCTCCTAAGGGGTTGCCACGCATCAAGCAGCCCATGTATAAGGTGGGTGATGATATAGAACCTTTCATAAGGAGGTTCGAAAGAACCGCAACGGCATATGCTCTTGACGAGACAGCCAAGGAAATACAATTCCTTTCACTCTTTGAGGGCCCGGCGCTCACACTGTTGAATCGCTTAGGGTCCGACAAGTCCGGTTATGGTGATATGAAGGCTGCGTTGGTCGAGGCATACGGGCTCACGGCACAGGCTGCCTGGCGGCAATTCGTATCTGCTAGGTTAGCTGAAAAGGAAACCGCTACCCAGTTCCTGGCTAGGCTTGAGGGTTATCTGGATGTCTGGGTAAACAAGGATAAGACTCCTGACAGTAGGGATGGGTTATGTGATCTCTTCCTGCGAACGCAGTTTGAGCTGTCGGCTCCGAATGACCTCGTGGCCCAGTTCAAACTGAGCAAGGTTACCTCGGCTAAGAGTATGGCGGCTGAGGCAGACGCATATTTTGAGGCCCACGGGTACCAGCGGCGGAGAATGTTGAACGAGGGCGGTAACAAAGGCAAAGGCAACCCTGACCCGGGCCCCAAACAGGCCCAAGCAGGGGCACACGGGAAATGGAAGGGTCAGGGACCTCACAAGCCGAAATATTACTCCAACTTAAAGGGTCAACAGGGTCAACGGTGGTCTGGAGATAACCGTCAACAAAGTTCGGCCGCTGCTTCTCAGACTGTACAGGCAGACAGCAAGAATGGGGTGCCGACTAAATCACAAGGCACGGCCCACGACTTGTGACTTATAGCAGGGGGTGCTGGGATGGGAAAACAAAACACAGGGTTCCTAGTGCAGCCAGGTAGAGTAGGGGGGGATCCGTAGAGGCGCTTAGAGACAATGGGTCGTCTGGGTGTATCGTGCGGGACACTCTGGTCAAGCACCACCAATTCACGGGGCGAGGAATCAACGTTCGCATGATCGATGGTTCCACCACCACAGTTCCCGAGGCGAGGGTGGAAATTGAATCTCCGTTTCTTTCTGGTAGCATCACAACAGCCGTAATGCATGATCCAATTTATGACTTGATAGTGGGGAACGTCCGGGGTGCCAAGTACGGACCCACGAGCGAGATAGCCACCCAGACGGGGGCCGCAGCAGTCACTAGGGGCGTAGCCAAGGCACGGAAAGACCCGAAGCCGCTGGCGGTCACGACTTCCTCAGAGCTCGCGGAGAGTCAGGATGTTGTCCATGAGCAGCAGCAAGACGCATCCTTGGCAAGTGTTAGGGCAAAGCTTGGTGAGGCTGTCGTTGAAGGTGATAAGGGGCGTAAGTCGTGGGTTGCAGAGAAGGGAGGTCGGATCTACCGTGTACTGCAGTACCCTCACTCTGAGGAGCAGTGGCAGTTTGTGGTTCCCTTGAAGTATAGAACAGCCATCCTCAGGATGGGCCATGAGGGTAGCCTTGGAGGTCACATGGGTAGGCAGAAGACGCAGGATAGGGTTCAGGCGCAGTTTTATTGGCCTGGGATCGCGAGCGACGTCCGCAGATGGATTCGCTCCTGTGACGTGTGCCAGAAGACCTGCGACCGAGGTCGAGTCAAGCCCGCACCGTTGAGTCCGTTGCCTGTCATCACAACACCCTTTGAGCAGTTAGGGGTGGACATTGTGGGTCCAATTCACCCTAGAGCCAGTGATGGGTCCCGATTCATCCTCACGCTAGTCGATTTCGGAACGAGGTGGCCAGAGGCGGTCGCTCTGAAGAATATCGAGACTACAACTGTTGCCGAGGCAATGTTGGAGGTCTTCTGTCGAGTAGGGATCCCCAAGCAAATACTGTCTGACAGAGGGACGCAGTTCACCTCTGCAATGATGGGGGAAGTACTCAGGCTGTTGTCTGTGAAGGGTCTGAAGACGACTCCGTACCACCCACAATGTAACGGGCTGGTCGAGCGCTTCAACGGGACACTCAAGAAGATGCTGCGGCGGATGACAGCCGACCAACCAAAGGAGTGGCCTAGGTTCATTGCTCCGTTGCTCTTTGCATACCGGGAGGCTCCCCAGAGTTCGCTGAAGTTCTCTCCTTTCGAGCTTGTGTATGGTAGGACAGTCCGGGGTCCATTGCAGGTGTTGCGAGAGCTTTGGGACGGTGACGAGCCCAGCGAGGAAGTGAAGACCACTTACACCTATGTTCTCGATCTGGCTGAAAGGTTGAAGTCAACATGTGAACTAGCCAAAGTCGAGCTGACAAAGGCGAGAGAGGTGCAGAAGTCTTACTTCGATAAGAAGGTCTTGTCTAGGTTGCAGGAGTACAACTTGAAGGTGAAACCTAGCAAGTGTGAAGTGGGCCAGAAACGGGTGCACTACCTAGGACATGTGGTTGGGGATGGTCAATGCGGCTGTCAGGGTGATAAGATCTCTAAGATTCGCGATGCTCCTAGGCCCACTACAAAGAAGCAGGTTCGGTCATTCTTGGGACTTGCCGGCTACTACAGGGAGTTCATTCCACATTTTGCTGCGTTGGCTACTCCGTTGTACGACTTACTAAAGAAGCATGCTCAAAACAGAGTTCCGTGGGGTACGGAACAGCAAGAGGCTTTCAACGCACTAAAGACTCAACTCTGCAAGGAACCTATCCTGAAGTTGGCAGACTTCAAGAAACCATTCATTCTAAGGACTGATGCTTCACAGGATGCAGTGGGGGCGGTCCTGATGCAGGAGGAAGATGGAGAGTTATTCCCCGTTGCATACCACAGTAGGCGACTCAAGGGAGCTGAGCTGAATTACAGCACGGTGGAGCTGGAATTGTTGGCGGTGGTCGAAGGGGTCAAGAAATACTACTTCTATTTGTTCGGAGGGGAGTTCACGCTCGAGACTGATCATATGCCTCTGACAAGCCTCAAGACCTCGAGGAATGCCAATTCCAGACTCATGAGGTGGATGCTTTTCCTGCAGCAGTTCAGCTTCGTTGTAAGGTACATTAACCCTTCTTTAGCAGCCTATGCGGTTTATTTATATGTACCGCCCAGCGGGGTGTTTTTAGCCAAAATAGGGCTGTTTACGTGATCATTTTCATGCCTAAATAAGACCCAGAACGTAAAACAAGTATCTATCCCTGAAAGGGCATAAACAGAGCTTTCGAATGACACCATAACGATCCTTTTATGATGGCTAGTTTTCTTGCAATAACCGTGCAACGCGAGTGCAAAAAGCAGGTAATTAGCCACTTTCCCGATACAATTCCGTATATAGCGAGTGAGAGAGGGAGGAGGGAGTTGAGATTCGTGTCAGTAGGTTCGCCGCGGTGGTCTGGAGCAGTCATACGCTCGCTACTCTCCTGCCACCACTTGTCCCTCTCTCTCAGCAACATTACGTGCTGAAATTGCCACTCGACCTATGTCGAGCGCCGCCACATAGTCCAGCTTTATTAAAAACGACTTATGTGGTGAGCCGCTTTTTAAGGGTTAAGGGTAGTAACAATGTCGGGGCTGATTGGTTGTCACGGTTGACTAATGATGCAGAGGATCGGGAGTAAGTAGCTTGTAGGTGCATATGAGAGGGTTGGAAATTTTTTTAGGACAATGATCTGCCGCCCACTTATATTACAGGAATGAGTTGTCCAGGCGAGCTGGCGAGACGCGACGCTGAGCAGACCAAGAATCAGACCAAGCAGCTACAACCAAGGATCCCCACATCAAATCCCGGATAACCGGGAAAATCACCGTATTCAGATAAGACATTACTACTCCCATTTACCCACGAATATCCCAAGTACACCATGTATTCAGACATCTCCTCACATAACAGTAGCTCAGCTAGTTTGTCATTGTAAATGAGTGGGTTTGCCACTAGAGTTAAACCTCACTAGGTGCATTACCACCAGGACCTTGTCGCTGGCCAAAAATGCGAACTCAGGAGTTTTCCCCTTTCAGTGTAAGTTTAACGTAAATGTAGAGGGGTTTTTCTACTCAAGGGGGACCATTGCATGCGCCAGTGATTGTTAGACTCACACTACAGTATGGAAGACACTGTGGATGACGCTAGGTGATTTTAACGGAGTAAAATCAATTTTAGTGGGGAGGGATGTCACGGGATCGTGCCTGAGATATATAAGGCTAGACATATTAGAGAGTCGAGGGGGGTGCGGGGAGAGTATAGAGAGAGAGAGAAGAGGGGGTGGGGACGTGCGGTCAGTAATTTGGTCAAGAAGGTTCTCGGACCTTCGAGAAGGTTCGAGAAGGTCCTAGATGTTCTTTCCTTTTCCCGCCAATTCTCCAAGCATACGCTTGTTCCAAACCGAGGGTATAAATAAAGCAGGAGAGGGGAACGCAGGTCTCAGTCCCCAGTTGGTGCCAGCGAGTGAAGTGCTTGTGAGTGTGGAGTGGCGACCAGGGTGACGCGGCACCCTCCTTCGACCATGTGTAAAGGTTAGTATATTGTGTTATTATATAAGTAATCTGATGTGCTAGACGCGGTCATTAATATGCGATAAGGGTAAATTCAAGGGAGGGTTAATTGTTTTGCCTGGTGTATAGGACTCCGTTAGGCTAGTGGTATCAGATTAGTGACGGGTAATTTTAGGAGTGAGTTTGACTGAGTGTGGCTCAGTTAAGGCTCTAGTTAATTAAATTAGAGGGGTTAATTAAGTTAGTTAAACATTTGGATAGAAGGAGCGAGTGGTGTGTGAACGTAATCTCCGATTCATTTTCATCAATTTGTGTCTCTTATTCAATAAACCGTTTTAATAGAATGTTTGTTTAATTTATCATTGTTAATTGTTAAATAACAGTTTTCTAATAACATAGTCCCATCGCGTTAACAATTGAACAGCCTTTTTATATCTATATAAATCTATATATACACACCGTTAATCCTGTAAGCTGGCCGAACAACAAAATATACTGTATCGATCGGTATAAATATATTGGATAGACGTGTCTTTGATTTGTATCCCGGGTAATTAATTAAGGAATATTTTCCTACGAGATCCTTTATCTTAGTGGCCCAATTTATATACAAATCAGGGAGGCGACCTATTACACTGGGGAAGCCTCAAGTGGGGTGCACGAAGTGAATCGACGCATCTTGGACCAGCTGAAGGAGAAACACCCAGAAGCAAAACCAGCAAGTGATGAGGCCAAACTAGACGGGGAATATGTTCCTCCAGACCCGGTGATATATGAGAATATAAATGGAGACCTCATATGGAGAAAGGCGCTGAAAACACAGGGAGGAGCAGGTCCATCAGGAGTAGATGCTAAGACTTGGAGGATCTTCCTAAGTCAAAACAAGTTTGGTTCAGCCGCGGGTGATCTTTGTGAAGCAATAGCAATGCTGGCAAAGAAACTTGCATCATCACCATGCGTGAACATAGAAGCTCTGACAGCATGTCGCCTGATACCTTTAAATAAGAATCCAGGAGTTAGACCAGTAGGCGTTGGGGAAGTTCTTAGAAGGATTATAGGAAAAGCAATCATGTCCGTATTTGGAAAAGATGTACAAAGAGCAGTGGGCAACTTACAAGTATGTGCAGGACAGCAAGCCGGAGGAGAAGCAGCAATACATGCAATGGGGAAGGTGTATCATGAGGAAGATTGTGAAGCGGTACTGCTAGTGGATGCAACAAATGCCTTTAACACCATTAATGGGGAGGCAGCTATTCACAACATCAAGATCAAATGCCCGAGCATCGCAAAGTACATAGAAAATACTTATAAGGAGCCAGCTAACCTGTATATAGTTGGAAGCACAAAGAAGGAAGAAATTAAAATTCTCAAATCAAATGAAGGAACAACGCAAGGATATCCAGTGGCAATGGCAATGTACGCACTGGCACTATCAATTCTGCAGCAGAAAATAAAACATGAGGTAACCCGAGTGAAACAAGTGGCGTATGCAGATGACCTCACAGGTGCAGGAAAAATAGGGGATCTCAAAGAATGGTGGCGGAGAGTACAATCGGTAGGCGAAGTCATTGGGTACCATCCGAATGCTAGTAAATCTGTACTAATAGTGAAAGAAAACAAGTATGAAGAAGCGGTGCGGACTTTTGATGGGACAGGAGTGAAGATTACAAAGGAGGGTCAACGCCATTTGGGAGCAGTAATAGGCACAAAAGAATGCAAGAGAGACTATGTGCGAAAAAAGGTAGCGGAGTGGGTAAAGGAAGTGAAAACCCTGGCAGACATTGCGAAATCTGAACCACATGCTGCATATACTGCCTTCACATATGGTGTTAAGCACAGATGGACCTTTCTTGAACAGTGCCTGGCATTAGACAGATGCTCCAACCGCTGGAAGAAGCAATCAGAGGAACATTCATACCGGCCTTAACAGAGATGGAAGGCGTCACGCAAGAGCTAAGAGATCTATTAGCACTTCCGCCAAGGTTCGGAGGTATGGGGATCATAAACCCAGTGGAGACGGCACCACTTGAGTACCAAAATTCCCTTAAACTTACTACGTCTCTGACAGAAAAAATACGGGAGCAAAATGAAAATGATGAGGTGGATGAAGAGGAACAACGAAATGCAAGACAGGAAATTACAAAGAGCAGAGAAGAGAGACAGAAACATAGCCTAGAACAAATTAAGACCAGATGTAGGGAAGAACTGAAAATGAGAGTTGAGATGGCACAAGACACGGGGGCTTCAAATTGGCTCACATCATTACCAATAAAGGAGAAAGGCTTCAGCTTAAATAAACAAGAATTCAATGATGCCGTAGCCTTGAGGTATGGGTGGCCAGTTTCGAACCTGCCGCTGAAATGTGCATGCGGTGAAATAAACAACCCAGACCACTGTATGACCTGTAAGAAAGGAGGATTCATCTGTATCCGGCATGATGAAGTACGAGACATCACTGCACAAATGCTGGACGAGGTGTGCCATGATGTCAGAATCGAACCGGAACTTCTGCCTATGGACGGACAGCGCTTGGCCCACAATACTGCAAATGCTTCAAATGAAGCAAGAGTGGACGTAAGTGCTCGAGGTTTTTGGACGAGGGGACAATGGGCTTTTTTCGACATCAGAATCTTCAACCCAAGAGCACAAACATATCATGAGCGAGGACACAAGGCGGCATACTTGAGAAACGAAAGTGAGAAAAACGCGCTTATGAAGAAAGAATTTTGAACAGGGATCAAGGAAGCTTTACTCCTCTGGTCTTCTCATCGTCTGGAGGTATGGGACCTTCTGCAAGTGTCTTCTATGCCAGATTAGCTGAACAAATATCGGAGAAAAAGCGCAAGCATAGAAGCCATGTCATAACTTGGATGAGATGCCGGCTCTCTTTCTCTCTTCTCAGGTCTGCTATCCTATGTCTCAGGGGTACAAGGTCCTCCCCGCTACAGAGGACAAGAGTGAGAGACTTGGACTTTGAAATGTTCGTGGCGGAGGGACGAATTGGGGAACAACTAGGTTGATTGTAGGGAGGTACTGGTACAATAAGATAAACTACAATGTAACTAGAATAAGATAGATTGTACACCACTTTGTAACTGTCACATTAAAGTGTGTGTGTGTAGGTAGGCTGTGTGTGTACCTGTGTATGTACAGTATATGACCTCTATGAAGCAACATACACTATATAGTTTGCAAGCTACACGTTAAGCCTTTCCTGTTTAAAAAGACAAAACAAAAACATCTTCATTAATTTTATCTACGCCTCTACTGATTATTTGTTTGTTTGTATTTATTTTCATTTGAGAGCCTTGTAAATAATAGGGCATAATATTATACTGTATCAACCTTTCTCGGTAAGGGCTGAACAGATTATTATTCTTGGAAGTTATACAAGCGCGTTATTCATCTCTCGCTCTCACTCACTCACTCACACACACACTCTCTCTCTCTCTCTCTCTCTCTCTTTAATTCTTTATTTACCTCTTGTTTTCTCCTTTTCAGAGCTACGAGTGACAGAAGAGAACACTGCTAGCAAAGGTAAGGGATATTATACATTATTTTAAGTACTGTATGCTCTTTTCTACATGGATGGAAACTTGTGATTGGATGTATATACAGTACAGTATATGATAGCTCCTAGTCTAATATTACTATAACACTTGTGATTGGATGTATATACAGTACAGTATATGATAGCTCCTAGTCTAATATTACTATAACACTTGTGATTGGATGTATATACAGTACAGTATATGATAGCTCCTAGTCTAATATTACTATAACACTTGTGATTGGATGTATATACAGTACAGTATATGATAGCTCCTAGTCTAATATTACTATAACACTTGTGATTGGATGTATATACAGTACAGTATATGATAGCTCCTAGTCTAATATTACTATAACACTTGTGATTGGATGTATATACAGTACAGTATATGATAGCTCCTAGTCTAATATTACTATAACACTTGTGATTGGATGTATATACAGTACAGTATATGATAGCTCCTAGTCTAATATTACTATAACACTTGTGATTGGATGTATATACAGTACAGTATATGATAGCTCCTAGTCTAATATTACTATAACACTTGTGATTGGATGTATATACAGTACAGTATATGATAGCTCCTAGTCTAATATTACTATAACACTTGTGATTGGATGTATATACAGTACAGTATATGATAGCTCCTAGTCTAATATTACTATAACACTTGTGATTGGATGTATATACAGTACAGTATATGATAGCTCCTAGTCTAATATTACTATAACACTTGTGATTGGATGTATATACAGTACAGTATATGATAGCTCCTAGTCTAATATTACTATAACACTTGTGATTGGATGTATATACAGTACAGTATATGATAGCTCCTAGTCTAATATTACTATAACACTTGTGATTGGATGTATATACAGTACAGTATATGATAGCTCCTAGTCTAATATTACTATAACACTTGTGATTGGATGTATATACAGTACAGTATATGATAGCTCCTAGTCTAATATTACTATAACACTTGTGATTGGATGTATATACAGTACAGTATATGATAGCTCCTAGTCTAATATTACTATAACACTTGTGATTGGATGTATATACAGTACAGTATATGATAGCTCCTAGTCTAATATTACTATAACACTTGTGATTGGATGTATATACAGTACAGTATATGATAGCTCCTAGTCTAATATTACTATAACACTTGTGATTGGATGTATATACAGTACAGTATATGATAGCTCCTAGTCTAATATTACTATAACACTTGTGATTGGATGTATATACAGTACAGTATATGATAGCTCCTAGTCTAATATTACTATAACACTTGTGATTGGATGTATATACAGTACAGTATATGATAGCTCCTAGTCTAATATTACTATAACACTTGTGATTGGATGTATATACAGTACAGTATATGATAGCTCCTAGTCTAATATTACTATAACACTTGTGATTGGATGTATATACAGTACAGTATATGATAGCTCCTAGTCTAATATTACTATAACACTTGTGATTGGATGTATATACAGTACAGTATATGATAGCTCCTAGTCTAATATTACTATAACACTTGTGATTGGATGTATATACAGTACAGTATATGATAGCTCCTAGTCTAATATTACTATAACACTTGTGATTGGATGTATATACAGTACAGTATATGATAGCTCCTAGTCTATTATTACTATAACACTTGTGATTGGATGTATATACAGTACAGTATATGATAGCTCCTAGTCTAATATTACTATAACACTTGTGATTGGATGTATATACAGTACAGTATATGATAGCTCCTAGTCTAATATTACTATAACACTTGTGATTGGATGTATATACAGTACAGTATATGATAGCTCCTAGTCTAATATTACTATAACACTTGTGATTGGATGTATATACAGTACAGTATATGATAGCTCCTAGTCTAATATTACTATAACACTTGTGATTGGATGTATATACAGTACAGTATATGATAGCTCCTAGTCTAATATTACTATAACACTTGTGATTGGATGTATATACAGTACAGTATATGATAGCTCCTAGTCTAATATTACTATAACACTTGTGATTGGATGTATATACAGTACAGTATATGATAGCTCCTAGTCTAATATTACTATAACACTTGTGATTGGATGTATATACAGTACAGTATATGATAGCTCCTAGTCTAATATTACTATAACACTTGTGATTGGATGTATATACAGTACAGTATATGATAGCTCCTAGTCTAATATTACTATAACACTTGTGATTGGATGTATATACAGTACAGTATATGATAGCTCCTAGTCTAATATTACTATAACACTTGTGATTGGATGTATATACAGTACAGTATATGATAGCTCCTAGTCTAATATTACTATAACACTTGTGATTGGATGTATATACAGTACAGTATATGATAGCTCCTAGTCTAATATTACTATAACACTTGTGATTGGATGTATATACAGTACAGTATATGATAGCTCCTAGTCTAATATTACTATAACACTTGTGATTGGATGTATATACAGTACAGTATATGATAGCTCCTAGTCTAATATTACTATAACACTTGTGATTGGATGTATATACAGTACAGTATATGATAGCTCCTAGTCTAATATTACTATAACACTTGTGATTGGATGTATATACAGTACAGTATATGATAGCTCCTAGTCTAATATTACTATAACACTTGTGATTGGATGTATATACAGTACAGTATATGATAGCTCCTAGTCTAATATTACTATAACACTTGTGATTGGATGTATATACAGTACAGTATATGATAGCTCCTAGTCTAATATTACTATAACACTTGTGATTGGATGTATATACAGTACAGTATATGATAGCTCCTAGTCTAATATTACTATAACACTTGTGATTGGATGTATATACAGTACAGTATATGATAGCTCCTAGTCTAATATTACTATAACACTTGTGATTGGATGTATATACAGTACAGTATATGATAGCTCCTAGTCTAATATTACTATAACACTTGTGATTGGATGTATATACAGTACAGTATATGATAGCTCCTAGTCTAATATTACTATAACACTTGTGATTGGATGTATATACAGTACAGTATATGATAGCTCCTAGTCTAATATTACTATAACACTTGTGATTGGATGTATACAGTACAGTATATGATAGCTCCTAGTCTAATATTACTATAACACTTGTGATTGGATGTATATACAGTACAGTATATGATAGCTCCTAGTCTAATATACTATAACACTTGTGATTGGATGTATATACAGTACAGTATATGATAGCTCCTAGTCTAATATTACTATAACACTTGTGATTGGATGTATATACAGTACAGTATATGATAGCTCCTAGTCTAATATTACTATAACACTTGTGATTGGATGTATATACAGTACAGTATATGATAGCTCCTAGTCTAATATTACTATAACACTTGTGATTGGATGTATATACAGTACAGTATATGATAGCTCCTAGTCTAATATTACTATAACACTTGTGATTGGATGTATATACAGTACAGTATATGATAGCTCCTAGTCTAATATTACTATAACACTTGTGATTGGATGTATATACAGTACAGTATATGATAGCTCCTAGTCTAATATTACTATAACACTTGTGATTGGATGTATATACAGTACAGTATATGATAGCTCCTAGTCTAATATTACTATAACACTTTCGTTTCGTCATGAATACTTTTTGTCATTACCTGCGCGGTAATTTGGAGGTGAAGCACAAGGTATTGTTTTTCACTCCTCTCCGTATCTGTCTATTGTTTAAGCAAGGTATTTTTTTTACTCCTCTCCATATCTGTCTATTGTTAATGCCTCCAGAACAAAAGGTTTGCAATTATCTGTAGCCTATACAGTATGGCCACAATCTTCTTGTGATATTTGAAACATTTGTGGCCATGAGTACTTGAAAATCTTTTACTGATAGAAACAAACATGGTGAACATTAAATAGTCAATTCCTATAACTTGATTCTTTGTGGTTCAAGTAGTTTACCAATGGGTTTCGCCAGGGTATTCAAATTGTACCTCCCAAAAGTGTCCCGAATTTCCTGTCCACGTCTATGCTCAACTGTCCCTAGAAACTGTAACCAAGCAAAACGCTAACATTACCAATATCAAACGGATTTTGTTTTGGTGTGTGTGTGTGTGTGTGTGTGTACACCATATTATAATGGTCTGTTAACCATGGTAACACAAGTCAGTTAGCTTATTCCTAAGTACTTGGGTGTCGTGTACTGTTTGCAAGTGTGGGGATTGTTTTCATACATATACTGTATACAACTCTTATGGAAAGGTTGGAGTGTTGAAAGTATTAACTATGTTTCCGATGGTTGATGACGCTTTTCTTCTATTTATTTCTCCGTTTGTGAGTTTGTTTGTTTGTTTGTCTTACTGTAAACAAGATATCTTACAAAGTTATGGACCGATTTTCACGAAATTTGGTGGGCAGAGTTATGCGCCAAGGAAGGGGGGATTCGATTTAGGAGGCGATCCGGATCATATCCTGGATCCCAGATCCAGAAATAAAATTAGGCCTATGATATTAATGATAAAGAACCAGCCAGCGTAGGCGGAGGTATGCGCTCTACCGAGTGCCTCTCTAGTTCTTCCTATTAGTAGACGATTTTATTCAGTTCAGGTAATATTTGTGGGAGTGAGGTTTAATTGAAATATATTTTACCTATTATTTCTAGAGAACCTTCCACTCCTAAGAAACTCGTTAACTGTTCACCAATAATACATGGAAAAGCGTCCTTAGAGGCTGAAAGGTTTAAGGTTTGGAAATAATAAAGCCTTCTAAGAAACTTTGAATATTATACTGTACTGTATACTGTAAGCAGCTTTGTTACGAAGAGTTTGGCCAAGAGAGAGCCTTCTATACCACAACAGGCTTATACCAAAATAATAGGCCAGCTCTACCATAGGGTAGAAAGAAAAAATAAGATATTTTGTTTTCACTCTTTGACCTTCACTACTACTACTTACTACCTCTTCTTCTTCTCCTTCTTCTTCTTCTTCTTCTTCTCCTTCTTCTTCTTCTTCTTCTTCTCCTTCTTCTTCTTCTTCTTCTTCTTCTTCTTCTTCTTCTTCCATCTTCCTTCTCTTCCCTTCTTCTTCTTCTTCTTTCTTCTCTTCTTCCTCTTCTTCTATCTTCCTTCTTCTCTTCTTCTCTTCTTTTCTTCTTCTTCTTCTGATTCTTCTACTTCTTCTTCTCCATCTTCTTCTTCTTCTTCTTCTTCTACTTCTTCTTCTTATTTTCTTCTTCTTCTCTTCTTCTATCTTCTTCTTCTTCTTCTTCTTCGTCTTCTTCTCCTTCTTCTTCTATTCTCTCTTCTTCTTTTCTCTTCTTCTTCTTCCTTCTTTTATTTCTTTTCTTATCTTTTCTTTTTCTTCTTCTTCTTTTCTTCTTCTTTTTCTTCTTCTTCTTCTTTTCTTTCTTCTTTTCTGTCTTTTCTTCTTCTTTACCAATTTTACGTTAGTTATCTCAATTATTTAACGTTACACCTATCATATTGAAACCTCCCCCACGGAAACCCCTCAGATGCTGGATATTGATTTCGGTCCAAAAGACATAGAAGAGGCCATTTCCAACATGCCATCCCACTCGGCACCAGGCCCGGACTCATGGAATTCGATCCTAATGAAAAAATGTAAGGAAAACCTCTCAAAACCCCTGGCTATAATGTGGAGAAGGAGTCTAGACACTGGTGACATACCAGATAGCTTGAAAAACGCAATAATTGTCCCACTGCATAAAGGAGGGAGTAAAGCACTACCAAAAAATTACCGCCCGGTAGCTCTAACCTCTCACATCATTAAAGTTTTCGAGCGAGTCCTGCGAAGCAAAATTTCAACATTCATGGAGACAAATGAACTACACAACACCGGTCAACATGGGTTCAGAGCGGGAAGATCATGTCTCTCACAACTTTTGGAACACTATGACAACATTTTTGAAGCGCTAGAAGAAAAGAAAAACGTGGATGTCATTTACACCGATTTTGCTAAGGCATTTGATAAATGTGACCATGGTATAATAGCCCACAAACTGAAAGCAAAAGGTATAACTGGGAAAATCGGACGGTGGATATACAATTTCCTCGTAAACCGAAAACAATCGGTAGCAGTAAACCAAGTCACTTCTGAGCCTTCGGATGTCAAAAGCTCGGTGCCCCAAGTAACAGTGCTAGCACCCCTTCTGTTCCTCATACTAATTTGCGACATAGATACCAACACCAGACACAGTACGGTGTCGTCTTTTGCTGATGACACAAAATTAAGCAAGATAGTAAACACACAAGAGGACACGGGCCGACTGCAGGAAGACATGAATGTAGTGTTCCAGTGGACCAGGGAAAACAACATGCAATTCAATGAGGAAAAATTCCAATTAATACGGTACGGAGATAATAATGGTGTTAAAGAAATTACAAATTACTTAACAGAATCTAACCACATAATAGAACGGAAAGACAGTGTGAAAGACCTTGGGGTATTAATGTCTGAAAATATGGGTTTCAAAGTACATAACCAGGTCAAAGTGGCGGCTGCGAAACGTCTAACGGGTTGGATTTTGCGTACTTTTAAAACACGCGGTGAATTGCCTATGATAACGCTCTTCAAATCTCTAGTGCTACCGCGGCTTGAATACTGTAGCGTATTAACATCCCCATACAAAACAGGTGAAATAAATGACGTAGAGAGTGTACAAAGAAATTTCACTTCGCATATAAGTTCGATAAAACATCTACACTATTTGGGAGCGTTTAAGAGCACTGAATCTGTACTCCCTGGAACGTAGAAGAGAACGTTACCTAATAATATACACGTGGAAAATCGCAGAGGGTTTAGTACCAAACCTACATACTCCGATAGTCATGAAATTCAGTGATAGGAGAGGCTGGGAATGCGAAATCCCCCGGATGAATAACAGGGGTGCTGTGGGCTCTCTGCGAGAGGGCTGGTTATCACACAGAGGCCCACGTCTCTTCAACAAACTCCCACGGCGAGTAAGAGACATGAGGGATATCTCGTTAGACAACTTCAAGAGAGCCCTAGATGTCGAACTGCAAAAAGTGCCAGACGAGCCCATCCTCGCAAGGGAGCGAGCTGTCGCTTCAAACAGTCTACTGCACCAAATCACCACCCATAACGAGGGGCGTCGCGCTCCTTGGTGCCGCTAGAAGAGCGGCGAACACATCCAAAGGTATCCAAAGGTAAGGTAAGGTATATCCTTCTTAACCCTCTCACATTTTTAGGACGCGATCGCATCATAACGCCACCCCTCGAAGAGTGGTTGTATGACGCAATCGCGTCATAATGCCACCTGTAAGTTAGAAATATTCGTGGTAAATAAGTTTATGACGCGATTTGGACGCATTTTTGGCTGATAAGTTAGCCATCAGTAAGTTACAAAATGAAATATCTGGCAACCCCCTAGCGTCCCTGTGTGAGGAGTGCGGGGCTTTGTTTCACCAGTTGGGAGCCGGCCGCCAGTCTGTGAGGTAGTACTCCCGGACCTTTAAATCTCGTCTCGCCTCCATTGCCTGCCATGGAGCGGGTTTCAGGCGGGCAAATCTTGATTATTTATGTACTAAGAGGCAGTGTATCATCAATTTGTGGCTATCTATTTATAATTTATGTATATAACTCGTGATTTGTGACTCTGTGCCTCGTTGTTCGCCTCTCCATAGCCAGCCATGTGTTTTTTAGACGGCTAGAATGGACCCAGTGGAAGTGTTGTGAACTGTGAATAATAATATTATTTATATCATATTCGTAGGGTTAGTGTAGTAAGCATTCGTAGTCACATTCCTAACTTATGTTAGGTTTGTGATTACGAATGTAAGCTAGGCTATACGTGTGTGTCGTATATATATTGCCCTAAAACCTTCATTTTCGCTTGAAAGACCAATATATTTATGAATAAATACTACATACGAAGTATAATAAAGCTGTAATTACGAAATATAGTTGTGTTTTGCCCATTTTTGGCATTATTTTATGCCCAATTTGGGCAATTTTTAGTGAATACACAGATTTATTTGAGTGAAGTAACTAACAGTGAAGTGTGGATAGATAATAAACGAATTTTTTAGACAAAAATGTCACGGTAAGTACAAATATGTCACGGTAAATAGCCTGACATAAAAATACAAGACTTTTATGCGCCACTGTACACTACACTACAGCAGTGAACCTTTGGACAGCCACAGATGTCTTGGTAAAGTACCTAAGCTAATCCCATAATTACTTGCCCTCGGCGGGTCAGCACTCCTTGACCTTTTACCTTTTCCTCACAGCTGGGATATTTTATATGTTTAGGCTTGGGCTAGGCCTATCTTTATTTTATATATATATATATATATATATATATATATATATATATATATATATATATATATATATATATATATATTCGAGTATTTCTATTGTTATTTTATATATAGGCCTATTTTTCTTTATTGTAATTTATTATAAGTTTTATTTATTTATTTTATTTATATCATTTTATTTTATTTATAATTTTGTTTCATTTACATATTTTTTTGTTTATTGTTCCTGTTCCCCAGGGTGTCAATGGGACCAACCCCTATGTCCAGAGCAAGGGCAGGGCCCATAATCGAGTATTTATATAGTTATTTTATATATATTTTTATTTATTATAGTTTTTATTTATTTAATTTATAGGCCTATCATTTTATTTTATTTATAATTTTGTTTAATTTATATATTTTGTTTTGTTATTGTTCCTGTTCCCCAGGGTGTCCATTGGACCACCCCCTATGTCCAGAGCAAGGGCAGGGCCCATAATCGAGTATTTATATAGTTATTTTATATATATTTGTATTTATTATAGTTTTTATTTATTTTATTAATAGGCCTATCATTTTATTTTATTTATAATTTTGTTTCATTTATATATTTTTTTTTGTTATTGTTCCTGTTCCCCAGGGTGTCAATGGGACCACCCCCTATGTCCAGAGCAAGGGTAGGGCCCATAATCGAGTATTTATATAGTTATTTTATATATATTGGGATTTATTTGATTATATTTATTGTTTATATAAAGGTATATACCGTATATATATAATTTTGTTTTCTTGTCCCCTTCCCTGTTGTGTTGTTCTTGTTCCCCAGGGTGTTTGGCCAAAGAGCCCCAAGGTATAAATATATATATTCTTATAATGCCATACTATGACTACGTCATGGTGTTCCCCCATTTGAATTACAAAATGCGGAACTATACCGTCATGAATCCATTATACTCACGTCATCTGGAATAGGATAATGCAAAACTATGACTACGTCATGGTGAACTATACCAACGTTATATGAATCCAGTGATGGCGAACTTGCGTCATGACAACTATCAACGTCAATTACGTTTTTCCTTTATTTCCATTTCTTGGTTTCAGCATCGTAAGCTAACTACGCCAGCCTGCCGCCATACGCCAACCTACCGCCATACGCCAGCCTACCGCCATACGCCACCCTACCGCCATACGCCAGCCTACCACCATACGCCAGCCTACCGCCATACGCCAGCTGCCATGTCGGACAAGAAGGATGTTAAGAAACCTCTGCGGGACTCCCAGCTGGAAGATGTGGTCAATGAGGTGCTGGACATGACGACGACGGATGAGACGGCGAGCGAGAGTGAGTCGGACGAGTGGTCTGACGATGAGGATTGGGCTTCACCTCCGCCCAAGCGACTCCGCCTCGACGCCCCCACCTCGGCCGATCCACCACCACCACCAGCAACGTCAGACAACCCACCACCACCACCACCAACTGAACCAGCCCCAGCGGATCCACCACCACCATCCATCCCATCCACATCCCATCCCCTCCCATCTACATCTCATCCCATCCCATCTACATCTCATCCCATCCATAACATCGCCGATTACCTCCTACCATCACCCAAATTCCCCCAACTTCCCACGTCACCTCTTCCATCCACCTCGCGTGGCGGTGCCTCATCCTGGCTTCCAGCAGGATCACCAGCCCGCAGCCCACACCTGTTTGCTACGCTACTTGCTGTGGGCACTTTGAATACCCCGCCTTCGCATGCCATGGGAACGGTCACCCCCGCAGTGTCCCCCTTCAGCGACACACCGTTGACCCCCTCGGCATTTGTTCTGCCTGAGCGTCGAGCCGCAATGCGTGCTGAGGTTGCTGAAGCCGCAGTGCGTGCTCAGGTTGTTGCTGAGGTGCCACGCACAGCGTTGAATCCTCCAGCAGCAATCGAGGAGCTTCTTCCCCAAAGGCTTCCTCTTCACCATTCACCAACTGGTACAGCTGCACCAGGTTCACCAGCTCCACACCTTTCACCAGCTGGTGCAGCTGCACCAGGTTCACCAGCTCCACACCTTTCACACTTGGTGCTGCACCAGGTTCACCGGCTTCTGCATCATCTGATGCAGAAGCCCCCCCCACTCAACCCCTCGACCTACCACCTATGCCATGCCGGAGGCCAGGTCCCCATAGGGGGGCAGGTGGTAGGCCCAGGGGCCGCAGAGGTGTTCCTCGCGGTGGTCCTCGCGGTGGTCGTGGCCGTGCTCGCGATCCTGCCCCCGATCGTGATGCCGGTTGGACCGACACCCCCTTCAACCTTCAGCCTGATCTGTTCTCAGGGACCCCTGGCATGCAGGTTCCAAAGCCGGTGACTCCTCTCCAGTTCTTCCAGCTCTTCTTTACAAGGGAGATGCTGCAATACCTGGTATTGGAGACAAATGCTTACGCCAAGTTCGTTGACGGAGCAGCCGCTCTTTGGCACCTGTTTGGTGAGGAGGAAATGGCCAAATTCCTTGGCCTGTACTTCCTCATGGGCATCACCAAGATTCCTTCTCTGAGTCACTACTGGCGTTCAACTGTCCTTCACGACTACCCAGTATTTCGGAGAACGATGAGTAGGACTAAGTTTCTAGCCTTGTTGAAGTATTTCCATGCTTTCAACAACAAGGCAGTCTGCAGGCAGAACAAGGACAGGCTTGTGAAGGTTCGGACGGTGATGGAATACCTACTTGAAGGCTTCAAGCTGGCATACATCCCCACCGAAAAGCTGTCCCTTGACGAAGGCAGCCTTGGATGGAAGGGTCGCCTTTCATTCAAGGTTTACAACCCAATGAAGCCGACAAAGTACGGTGTCAAGCTGTACATCCTGGCAGAGGCGTTGACTGGCTATGTGTGGGACTTTCGGGTCTACACCAGTCCGGGTACATCTCTCCAGGAGACGGTGGAGGGTCTCACGGAGTCCTTCAGAGGCCAGGGGTACAGGCTGTACATGGACAACTATTACAACTCAGTTGACCTGTGCCAGCAAATGCTCACACACAACATCTATGTGTGTGGCACCCTGCGCCTTGTACGAGGAGCTCCTAAGCGGTTGTGCGACATTGCTAAAGCAAATCAGCTTGAACGCGATGCGACATTAGCAATGAACAACGGCTTAACCATGGTCCTACTTTGGCGAGACAAGCGCATCGTCAACATGGTGTCCACTTTCCACAACCAGGACACCATCCCGAAGCTTGTCAGTTTCAAAGAGAAGGACCAACAGGGCAAGTGGCGTCATGGACAGAGGGAGATCTTCAAACCTGTTTGCGTTGAAGACTACAACATCCACATGGGTTGGGTGGATCACTTCGACCAGATGGTCCAGTACTACCCCATCCAGCGAAGGACGGTCAAGTGGACGAAGAAGATCACCTTCTACTTCATCCAAATGGCCTTCTTCAACACCCATGTCCTGTACAGGAAGTGGTACCCAAGGAAGAAGATGACCTTGCTGGACTTCCAGGAGCACATCTGTACTTCCTTGCTGCACTTCAACCCTGCAGAGTGGCCTATGTCGGGGAGGCCAGTCCACCGAGCACAAGATCTGCCGCGTGACCAGCGTGAGCCACAGAGGCATGCACACAGGCAACGGCAACCCGGTGGATCATCTGGGTCATCCGACGACGACCATCCAGACTCCCCAGCCCCTGCTGCTCCTGACAACACTCCACCCTCTCCTGTTGCTGCTCCTGGTGGAGGCGTTGAGAGGGCACCACGTCTCAATGTCCCCTCCCCACCACCAGAACCAGATGATGCTGCTGTTGATACTGCTGTCCTGGGGGGAAACTATGTCCTGGTTCTACCCCCCGTGGTACTAGCACCTGATGCAGCTGCTCCTGGTGACGATGGGGAAGCAGCTCTTGAAGCTGCCAACCAACCGCCACCAGTACTGGAAGCAGCAGGAGCGGTGCGAGTCCGGAGACCTCGACCTGGAGTGGTCCCAAGGCCCCGTCCTATTGTTCTGAACCATGTCCGGTTGAACAGGGCCTTGGACCATTGGTCCAAGGCAGAGGACCAATCCTTGGCAGAGGATTCCGGCCAAGAAGCGACTCCATTGCTATTACTGCAAAGTAATGAACGGCATTCGCAAGGACACAAGCTTCCGCTGCACGACTTGCACGGTTGCCCTCTGCATTGACGTCAACGACTGCTTCAACCTTTTCCATCGTCACAATGCAGGTGTCCTATAGTCAGGAGCCATGTGCAATCATTCATTCATTGATTCATTCATTTCTCTTCTCCATTTCTCTTCTTCATTCACCCAGCTTCATTCACCCACCTTCATTCACCCACCTTCATTCACCCACCCTCGTTTACCCACCGACATTCACCCACCGACATTCACCCACCGACATTCACCCACCGACATTCACCCACCTACATTTACCCCCCTACATTTACCCACCTTCATCATCAAAGTGGATATAGGCCTCCTGGGGAAACCACTCTAAAAAAATAACGAGTCAAATGCAGTACCTCCTAGGGTGGCTTGGAAATCTGCATATTTCTGTGGTTTGACACCTTGTATATATATATATATATATATATATATATATATATATATATATATATATATATATATATATATATATATATATATATATATATATATATATATATATATTTATATATTACTTTATTTGTGTGTACAATAGAAATATTTCTGAATTTATTACTTGATGATAACCTGGCTTTCTTGTTTTGTTTTTTCAGTGTCAACCCAGGAGCCATTTCCCTTCTCGTTGGAAAGGGTTGTGGCCCTAGCAGGTAAGTAAAATTGACAACCTTCATGACTGACATGTCTTCTATGAACATTATACAATTATTGGCAAGGAAAATTATATAAAAGTGTTGTATATTGTGGCAAAGATAAACAACTGTATAAACATTCTCATTTATTTACAAAACAATAGCAGTGCATGGAAACAATTGCGCATAGCTCGCGAACCAATTACGCTATATTATTTTTGTTTTCACCATTAGAAAGAGCATAATTTTCCGATGACGGTGATATAAACAGTTATATACGTATCCGAGCAAATAAACCAATGCGGAGGTGGGGAACAGCTCAGAACCCGGCTAGCATTGGCGGAAAAGAGACGGGTGAAAGGTAAATATTCGCATTTTGGCCCTTCATTTCAAATATTCATAGCGCAAAAAGTATTTGTCCTAGGAACTTCTAGTTTGTTTTATACTCATCAGCATTATTTGCCGTATTCATACAGCTTAAATTGAAAACCATACACTTCGTAGCAACGAAATAAATCGAAAATGTTATAAACCATATCTATTTTTTTTTTTCGGTCACTGCATGGAAACAATTGCGCATAGCTCGCGAACCAATTACGCTATATTATTTTTGTTTTCACCATTGGAAAGAGCACAATTTTTCGATGCTGGTGATATATACAGTTATATACGTATCCGAGCAAATAACGCATCCACGAGGTGGGGAACAGCTCGGATCCCGGCTAGCATCGCCGGAACAGAGATGGGTGAAGCATAAATATTCGCATTTTAGCTCTTCATTTCAAATATTCTTAGCGCAAAAAGTATTTGTCCTAGGAACTTCTAGTTTGTTTTATACTCATCAGCATTATTTTCCGTATTCATACAGCCTAAATTTAAAACCATACACTTCGTAGCAACGAAATAAATCGAAAATGTTATAAACCATATCAATCAAATTTTGTTTTTGTTTTTTTCGGTCACTGCTTGAGAACTATTGAAGATAAACAATTTCTGTTTTCAGATTTGGAAAGAGGAGAAAAAATACTATTATTTGAGCAAAAATAAATATATGGTCATCACTCACAATTTAGAGCTAGGACGGTGTGAAGACAATTGCATGGGAAATAATTGTATTCCGGACTCCTTTACACTTTCATATTTCGATTTATTTACATTTTTTTTTTTTTTATCATGTACTATAAATATTCCTCTTTCCATTGACATATGAAACATCACAATAAACAGCATTCTGGTGGATGAAAATACAGAAAAACACAAGGCTTCGAAAACTCGCCCAGCCTGATATTTCATGGCAAATTAGAGAATGTCTGACCATAAGTTAGATAATTAAGTTGCTGGATGCGGGAGGGTTAAGTTGCATAAAATCGTCTAAATGTAGCTAGATTATAATTACAGAGACGTCGCTTGTACAGAAAGGGTTAATATCACAAGTTCTCCCCGAGCGGCCGAGTAGTGGAGGAAGTTGGAGTTGTAAAGAAAGTTGGAGATGCATTATATATCAATGACCCTCCTGTTCTTAGGGTCCGGGGTGGTCTAGCTATTGTGGACTTGTTCAGGTTTGCTTAACCCCTTTAGCACGATGACGTATTTTTCATCATCTTCTGGTTACCCTTAGACGATTTTCTTCTGCATATAATCTCCCTCTAGGACTCAAATGAGTAAATACGATCTCAATTTTCCCTCTGAGTAACATAGGTCCTTCTTAAACTACATAAAATCGTCTAATTTTAGCCAGAATGGAAGGTAAGAAGGCGTCATCGTGTTGAAGGGGTTAATAGACCTCCATGAAGCTTTAACAAATACCCCCAAGACCCCACTTTGACATAACTTTATAAATTTTTCGGTAGAGAAATTTACCGGCCAAATGCCGGTTCCTGCTAAATTGCAGACTCGCTATCGCTGCCCAGGAACAATTTGACACCTAAGTGGCGTGAAAGGTCTTAATATTGACAAACAAATGTGGCGAAAGGTCTTAAAACAGCCAAACTAATGAGATGACCCTCCTAAATCTAAAAGTGAATGAGGCTAAACATGAGGGAGAAGGGGATCTAGAAAACCCCTCCCCTTAAAGCTAATAAATGCCAGAAAAGATTGGAGGCTCACAACTTATCCCCACGAGAGGCCGAGTGGAGGAAGTTGGAGTTGTAAAGGAAGTTGGAGTAGTATTATATATCAGTGTTGTCTGTTCTTAGGGTCCCGGGGGAGTCTAGGTATTGTAGTGAAGGAAGTTGAAGTAGTATTATATATCAGTGTTCCTTCTGTTGTTAGGGTCCCGGGGGAGTCTAGGTATTGTAGTGAATGAAGTTGGAGTAGTAATATATATCAGTGTTCCTTCTGTTGTTAGGGGCCCGGGGGAGTCTAGGTATTGTAGTGAATGAAGTTGGAGTAGTAATATATATCAGTGTTCCTTCTGTTGTTAGGGGCCCGGGGGAGTCTAGGTATTGTAGTGAAGGAAGTTGGAGTAGTATTATATATCAGTGTTCCTTCTGTTGTTAGGATCCCGGGGGAGTCTAAGTATTGTAGTGAAGGAAGTTGGAGTAGTATTATATATCAGTGTTCCTTCTGTTGTTAGGGTCCCGGGGGAGTCTAAGTATTGTAGTGAAGGAAGTTGGAGTAGTATTATATTATATCAGTGTTCCTTCTGTTGTTAGGGTCCCGGGGGAGTCTAGGTATTGTAGTGAAGGAAGTTGGAGTAGTATTATATATCAGTGTTGTCTGTTGTTAGGGTCCCGGGGGTGTCTAGGTATTGTAGTGAAGGAAGTTGGAGTAGTATTATATATCAGTGTTGTCTGTTGTTAGGGTCCCGGGGGTGTCTAGGTATTGTAGTGAAGGAAGTTGGAGTAGTATTATATATCAGTGTTGTCCGTTGTTAGGGGCCCTGGGGAGTCTAGGTATTATGGGCTTGTGGTAATGGCTATACAGTATAGTCCTTTAATTTTCGGGGTGTGTATAAATTTTACTGTATATACATTAATTTCTTTATTTACTATTTTAAATTGTTTTGTTAGATTGCTCCCTATACCTCCATCTAGCTTGAGAAAACACCCCCGAGACCCCCCTTTGAGATAAATTTGTGCATTTTTCAGTAGAAGAATGCCTCTGCCAAAAGCCGGTTTCTCCTAAGCGGCAGACTCGCTACCTCTTGGCACGCAAATATCGACACCTAATGCCCCTTTCCCACTGATGCGATTTCATACGATTTTCGTCGCCGAGGACATAGCTAGTCTTGTCAATTCGTAACGAATTTGTGCGACGTCAACAATTTGACCGTTAAAAACCATTGACAAGTTTACACTCGGCGACGATGTTGCCGATGGGTACGACGAATCGGCGACATTATGCGACTACATCGGCAAATTGAGCGATGGTTCGCTGATGAACTCGGCAAGAACTGTCACATTTGAATAAAATATTGCGAAATAATGCGAAGGATAAACGAATCCTTGGCGATGTTCTGCGACGTCTTCGGCAAATTAAGCGATGGTTCGGCGAATACCTCGGCGAGATTATCCGAAAACTTTTTGCATATATTTCGTGGCACAAACATAAGAACATAAGAAAACGGGAGTCTGCAGAAAGCCGATCGGCCCACACAAGGCAGATCCCTGTCACACCCAACCCCAATTACAAGGCCTAATTATAGACCCAACTCACTAATGCCTTGAGGACTGACCTCACCAAAACGGTCCGAGATCGACACAAGATTAAGGGGTCTGCAGAGCGCCGATTGGCCCACACCAAGCAGATACCCAACTCATCAAAATGTACACATTTATCTTGAAGGGGGTCTAGATTTGTTTGTTTAAAGTTTGATGCAGGTCTAGTGAGGAAACTAAGAAATAAAGGAATTAATTACCAAACAAACGGTCCATTTCTCCTTAAGGGGGGATGGGCGTAATATTTGCTCATTTATATATTTGTTTATGATTTATTTATTTTCATCCTTAGACCTCCATCAAGCATATAAAGCACCCCCCAACACCCTCCTTCAAGATCAATTTGTACATTTTTCGATACAAAAATATCCTGGCCGAAGGCCGGTTCCTCAAAAAGTACAGGCTCGCTATCGCTAGCCAGGAAAAACTCGACGCCTAAATGACACGAAAAGTCTTAATATTGACAACGAAATGGGGTGAAATGTCTTAAAATCGCCAAACTAATGGGCCGAACGTCATAAAATATGAAAACTAATGGGATTAATCATGAGGAAGAAAGGGGACCAGAAAAACGACCCATCTCCCCTTAATTCGGAGATTGGCAATGTCCGGCTTCGCCTTCGCCGTAGATATTTTTCTATCAAATAATGTACAAATTTAGCTTGCTCTCAAAACAAAAAATATATATGTTGGCTAGCTACCACTCACCAGGAAAATATTGAAACCTGGATGGGGATAAACGTCTTAAAACAGTAGGCTGAATGGGGCCGAACGGATACAAGGCAAAGAGAGAGGGAGAGAAAGAGAAAACAAAAAAAGCGAGGTGGGGTCAATGTTTATGTTACGGCTTAACTCCTTCAGACATATTATGTTCCAGTAAGTCCGAGGAGGCGCTTGACAAGTATTTTGGGTCTTGAATTTGGCTCATGAGTGTTGTCGAAGCCTTACATTTTTCGCGATTTCCATCCACCAGAACGCTGTTTATTGTGATGTATTATATATCAATGGAAAGAGGAATATTTATAGTACATGATAAAACAAACAAAAATGTAAATAAATCGAAATATGAAAGTGTAAATGAGTCCGGAATACAATTATTTCCCATGCAATTGTCTTCACACCATCCTAGCTCTAAATTGTGAGTGATGACCATATATTTTTGTTTGCTCAAATAATCGTATTTTTTCTCCTCTTTCCAAATCTGACAACAGAAATTGTTTATCTTCAATAGTTCTCAAGCAGTGACCGAAAAAAAACAAATATGATTTTGATTTATATGGTTTAAAACATTTTCGATTTATTTCGTTGCTACGAAGTGTATGGTTTTAAATTTAGGCTGTATGAATACGGCAAATAATGCTGATGAGTATAAAACAAACTAGAAGTTCCTAGGACAAATACTTTTTGCGCTATGAATATTTGAAATGAAGAGCCAAAATGCGAATATTTACGCTTCACCCATCTCTGTTCCGGCGATGCTAGCCGGGTTCCGAGCTGTTCCCTACCTCGTGGTTGCATTATTTGCTCGGATACGTAAATAACTGTATATATCACCGGAATCGGAAAATTGTGCTCTTTCCGATGGTGAAAACAAAAATAATATAGCGTAATTGGTTCGCGAGCTATAGTCCAGTAAATCTAGCAATCATTTAACTGGGACCTAGAACAAATTGCAATAGAAGGTTTTTTGGCTTTAACTTGTTTATTAGGTCCCTCTGATGAACATATAAAAAGTCTCCAACTTTTGGACACTGGGAAAGTGGTTAATTTGCATAAATTCAAGATGGCCGCCGTCCAAAGCTTCAATTTACAGATAACTTTTTTCTGGTTGCTCCTAGACCCTATAAATGTATTACAAACAACGTTTTTTGGCTTTAACTTGTTTATTAGGTCCCTCTGATGAACATATAAAAAGTCTCCAGCTTTTGGACACCTGGAAAGTGGTTAATTTACAGCCGAAAAACTTTACAGACAGGCTGAACTGTCTCTTTCACAAGGGGTGACACAGGCACTTTGTGCTTGTATGTGTTTTTTGACCTGTTGTCCCTCTTTTTTATAAAAAAAAACAAAAAAAAACCATGACGTAGTATGACGTCATTCAGACAGAGCCAATTATGTAATTCATGATAGGAGTTCGTATTCACTTGGATCATCGGTGCTTGCATCAAAGTTGCTATTTTGACAGAGTCCTTTACATTGACCACATGCACTGGAACATTCAAGCTCATTCCGTTTGCAACTACAGCGTTGAGTGTCACAGTTGCCCTTACACTGACATCTGACCAATTTCAGTAGTGAATCAGGAGCCACTGGCGAATCCATCGTCTTCGGTTCAAGCTGTCCCTTCCGCAGACACCAGCCCCATTTCTCGGGGTCCACACAGTTCCCCATCCATTCCTGGACCTGACAATAAACTCAGAACGAGTGGTATTTGGCTGCATCGGTTGTTGGGGGAAGGCTGTGAACTTCAACGGTAGTTGAACTTTTTGCCACCTTGTTGCAAAACTTTGTCTTTCGCAGTCCGTCAAGGGTGTCATTTCCTTTTCCCCCGTACAAATAAACCAAGGCCTTTTCACCAGCTGATGATATCGCGTCTTTACTTCCACTTTGGCAACAGAATGCTTCTATACATTTCAAGAAACCGTTGTCTTCCCTCACTTTCCTCAAGGCAGCCCCTTTACCAATACCATACAGTCGTGAGGTTGTGTCACATCCACAGAGTGCATGGACAACTGGCAGGACACGACAGATGCTTTCACCGAGAGCTTCTGCTACTGAGTTAATATGCCAACATTTCCCACCTTCCTTGCTCGACTTGAAGTACAAATCATTCATCCCTCGTTCCGCATAATGACACAACAGCACCAACAAGTCTGTGTCCTCACCTATCACATATGTCACGGTTTCCCTTGCATGCTCAATTCCCTTCTTCGCAATCATGACATCTGCATCTGCTGGCGCATTGACACAGTCAATTCCATTTGCCTTGAATGTTTCACACAATAAGTCAATGAAGTTTTGCTTATTGTCCGAGTTTGACAAGAAGTTTTCCTTTTTTGACCGAAGGGGCATGGTTGGAGTGAACATCACCTTTTGACCAAAGACTCCTTTTGATCGTCGATTGTGTGTCATGTCCTTGGTAGTAGGTCCTGATTTATAACCGTCGAATACAACCACCGGGTTGAGAAAGTTTTTGGAAACATGCTTCATATACATGCTTGCAATGTCCTCAAATGTGTCACCCTTCTTCCATGGAATCCTTTGCAATAAGGAACCACCATCCAGAACATGGGTCACAGTCCTTTCTTCCTCAAATGATTCCAATGACGACTTGGGAACAACAGCAGCTATCTCATCTCCTAGCTGTGGTTTATTGGCTTCCCTGAGCCTCCCCCACTTATCGAACAGAGCAGTAGGGTAGCTAGACAACTCATACGCAAAGACCTCTTCAACACCTAAGTCCCTGTTATTAGCAAAGATGAGGAGCCTCTGGAAAAGGAGCTGTGGGTCGATTGGTACTTTTACAGCACTGATTGTAACCTTTGCACCCAACGACTCAACTTGATTTTTCTTCCTAAATGAAAAGTCAAAAGCATTGCTACCTTCCATCTTCTGCACAATGTTCATACCAACCTCATACAGTAAATGAGGATTGGCCGAGGCTGGTCCTGTCACACCGTTGGCAATATTCCTGAGTTCATTTGATTCTTGAAATGGATCATAATCCTTGAAGAATGCGAGAACCTTCTCTGTGTCCTTCCTATCTCGTTCACGCCTTGCTTCAGTCATTTCTTTGTGCTGCTCAGAGGTGTGGAAATGCTTCCCTGTCAGTTCTTGCATAACTTCACTCACCTCAGCGCAGGCTGGCATAGCAAGTAACCAGCGCAGGCGGTGCGTTTCCTCCATGCCCCTACCACGTGTCAATCCACCATTCGTTTTCAAAGAGCGCATCAAAACCTGCTCTATAACCAAGTCGCTTGGCAGTCCTGCCCACAGTCGATCACTTCGGCGGATCACAAATAGACCGGAGTTCAATTGACAGAACATGTCTGGGTTGAGCTGCTCAAGTTCAATCATGTCTTGAATGTACACATGGGCTGACTTGGCATAATTGTTATGACCACACGCTGCAAAGTACGGCAACATCTCCTGGAGTGTTCCGAGGTACAGTAGGAAATCGCCCATTCTCAGTGGCCGCTCAGGAAGCGACGCAGCAGGTCAATCATGTCCATGTATTGAATCCATAGCTTTCCCATCTTATGCTAAGCTAAGGAGCTCTTCTCAGCTTTAAGTTTTTTCAGAAATTCTGTTGAAAACGTCTTTACTGCAGACGTTCATCCGGTGAACGTCTTCACGCAACAGCTTATCCAAAAGATCTGCAGCCTCCTGGAAGTCCTTGCATGCGTCACTTTCCTCATCTACCATTGAGAGGTTGACACCGTATGCCCTGCCTAACACAATCGAACTCAAGGCTGTGTCAACCAAGAAGTGGCCTCTGATTGCTCGTGCATAGGCTTTCCCACTCAGCATTTGGGTCACAGCATTTTCAGCGTATATAAGTTCCAAAACCTCCTTAAGCCCAGATGCTTCCATAACATGGCCCATGCATCCCAAAAAGCTCATCACAGAGTGAAAGCCACCAAGGTTCAAAACAATGGGTTTCAGTTCGCTTCCTTCCTTCTCATGAACAATGATCGTCTTCGCTTTCCAATAAAGCGGTTGGTCGAATGTCAGCATCGTTCCCTGGCGATGGCTTTCCGCAGCAACGAAGTGAAGTGTTGAGTAAATACAACTCATGTCCGTAGGGTCCATGTCAATCATGGGCAAGAAATGGACGGAGGATTACCCTGGGTGTGGTCCATGGCACACACTCTGCATTAAGCCGGACCAGCCTGGTCGTTTTGGTCGAAGCAACCATGACGTTTTCCACAGTATGTCCAGATTTTCAAGCTTGTCAGATGCTGAAATGGGGTCAAGCTTTCTAAATTCGAGAGGCCCACCCTTCTTGCGAACACTGCGGTAGTATTTGATTTCAATTTGAGCTGCAGTGAAGTTGTTTTCAGGTGACTGCAATCTTGGTATTGATGTTGTGTCTCTTACTTCAGGGTGACAGCAACAATTTATACCCATACCATGGTATGTTCCTCGCCCATCAAGCGTACGCAAGTTGTGATCAACATTGTCTGCAACGAACTGTCCAAACCTGCCTGCAGTGGATATGTTGGTGCCCATGAAATTGGCAGCACACTTCGAAAACCTCAAAACTTCTGCGTAAGGCAGACAGAAGCCGTGGCTGTGTAAACTGTCCACAAGAAAGCGGGAACCAAAGTGCTGGTGCATTTGAACCGCCAATCCATACTGAATGGGTGCTACAATGGCCCTTGGTCTGGTAAGTTGCACGATACTTTGTCCCATTGATGCAACTTCAAGATCACATGACTTGCCACTGAACGTCTCTTGCAGCAATATACGAAGGGACTGCGGAACGTACGCCACATTCTTTTCCACCGACCGGAGTTCAGAAGGATCTGGATAGAAATCTCTACAAGTATCAATGTTCTTTATATCTGCTGTTGATCAACCGTGCCGCAGCCCTGATATCTTTCTTTGTTCTGCTTCCTCATCATCAGTCTGTGGTGAGTCTTTGAATTGTTGCAAAATCTTTGCAGCACTTTCTTTGACAGTTACAACATCGCTACGTCCATGCACGTTACTCATAACCAGTTGGTCCCCAAAATATGAAATAAGTTTCTGTTTCATGTATTTTACACTATTCGCTTCAACATCAGGGCACAACTGGGACATTCTATCAACGAGATCAACCACTGTAGTCTGTTCATCATCATTGCCACTGACTAGGTCCTCGATTGCGATTAGAAATGCTTCCTCTCGTGAGGCATCTACTTTGCGACCCTTGCGAGGGGGTTCAACTGTCTGCGGAATCACGATATTTGGAGGGGATCTGCCTATGTGTCTGGAAATTTGAGCTGCACTGCTTGTGATATATTGCGTCAGCTGCTGGAAGATCGCGTGCAAAGTTAATTCGGCCTCTAACAGTGTCAGCCCACTCATCAGCCCTGGCATCACATGCAGAAAGTATTGTCCTTTGAAAGTTGAAGGTGCGTTACTGGATACACTTCTTCTGAATCATGCTTTGTGTCCAAATAGATTTTTGTACCACAAAAAAAAGCAGTTCTCTGTAAAACAAAAGTCTGGTGTCTGAGAACGAAGAGCAGGTTTTTCAGGACGTTTCTTCTGCTTCCCAGGAATTCTATTTGGCTTCGTATTGACATGCTTCTTTCGGCAATCAATGTGCACCGTTTGGCCCTCGGACACGGTAATTGATGGCGTTCCACGTTCAGTACTGGCCTTGTTGATAGTATCTGCTCCCTTCGCTCAGCTTGACTGTTTCTCCTTCGTCTAACGTGTTTGAGCAAATGCCGCAGGGATTATGCACCACCTCTTCTTCCATGGCTTCGGTAGATGTCGCACCAATCTGTTGAAACAAGAAACAAGATGATGGGATTAGTATAGGCCTAGGCAAAATGTAATAGACAATAATGTGCAGTAAAGGTAGGGCTTGACCTAGAACAAATTGCAATAGAAGGTTTTTTGGCTGTAAGGTTTTTTTGGCTGTAAATTAACCACTTTCCAGGTGTCCAAAAGTTGGAGACTTTTTATATGTTCATCAGAGGGACCTAATAAACAAGTTAAAGCCAAAAAACGTTGTTTGTAATACATTTATAGGGTCTAGGAGCAACCAGAAAAAAGTTATCTGTAAATTGAAGCTTTGGACGGCGGGCAACTTGAATTTATGCAAATTAACCACTTTCCCGGTGTCCAAAAGTTGGAGACGTTTTATATGTTCATCAGAGGGACCTAATAAACAAGTTAAGAGGGACCTAATAAACAAGGAAAGCCAAAAAACCTTCTATTGCAATTTGTTCTAAGTCCAGCCCTACTTTGACTGGTCTACTATGCGCAATTGTTTCCATGCAGTGACCGAAAAAACAAACAAAATATGATTTTGATTGATATGGTTTATAAAAATTTTCGATTATTTCGTTGCTTACAAAGTGTATGGTTTGAAATTTAGGCTGAATGAATACGGCAAATAATGCTGAGGAGTATAAAACAAACTAAAAGTTCCTAGGACAAATACTGTCTTGCGCTATGAATATTTGAAATGAAGAGCCAAAATGTGAATATTTACGCTTCACCCGTCTCTGTTCCGGCGATGCTAGCCGGGTTTCCGAGCTGTTCCCCACCTCGTGGTTGCGTTATTGGGTCGGATACGTATATAATTGTATATATTACAGGAATCAGAAAATTGTGCTCTTTCCAATGATGAAAACCAATATAATATAGCGTAATTGGTTCGTGAGCTATGCGCAATTGTTTCCATGCATTGTTATTGTTATGAAAATATATGAGAATTTTTATACAGTTGTATATCTTTTCCACAATATACAACACTTTTATATATTTTTCGTTGCCAATAACTGTATAATGTTCATAAAGGACATGTCAGTCATGAAGGTTGTCAATTTTACTTACCTGGTAGGGCCACAACCCTTTCCAACGAGAAGGGAAATGGCTCCTGGGTTGACACTGAAAAAAACAAAATAAGAAAGCCAGGTTATCTTCAGGTAATAAATTCAGAAATAATTCTATTGTACATGTAAATAAAATAAAGTAATGTATATATATATATATATCATATATATCAACAAATATAAAGAATGGTAATGGTAATGTATGTGTGTGGATATATTTATATATATATATATATATATATATATATACAATGTGTCAAAATAAATAATGGTAAAATCAATGTGTGATTGTGTGTATTTATATATAGCATATATATATATATATATATATATATATATATATATCTAATATATATATATATATATATATATATATATATATAAATATGGTGTCAAACCAGAGAAATATGTGCAAATTTCCAAGCCACCCAAAGAGGTACTGCAGTGGACTCTTTATTTTTTTAGAGTGGTTTCCCCAGGAGGCCTATATCCACTGTAGTGCAAATTGAATTGTGTCACAACCCTTTCCAACGAGAAGGGAAATGGCTCCTGTGTTGACACTGAAAAAACAAAATAAGAAAGCCAGGTTATCTTCAGGTAATAAATTCAGAAATAATTATGTTGTACATGTAAATAAAATAAAGTAATGTATATATATATATATATATATATACACAAGGTGTCAAAATAAATAATGGTAAAATCACTGTGTGATTGTGTATTTATATATAGCATCTATATATATATATATATATATATATATATATATGTATATATATATCATATATATATATATATATAATTATATATTATATATATATACATGGTGTCAAACCAGAGAAATATGTGCACATTTCCAAGCCACCCAAAGAGGTACTGCACTGGACTCGTTATTTTTTTAGAGTGGTTTCCCCAGGAGGTCTATATCCACTGTAGTGCAAAAATGTAGTAGAAATTGAATTGTGTTTTTTTTTTTTTTTTTTTTTTTTTTTAGTGATGATGTTGGGTGATGGGTAGATGTGCTGGAAAGTGTGAAAAGGAACAACTTGAGATGGTTCGGCCATATGGAATGTATGGAAAGCGAGAGAATGACTAAGAGGGTGTACGAGAGCGAGGTGGAGGGACAGAGGGGGAGAGGTAGACCGAATATGAGGTGGAAGGATGGAGTGAGGAACTACATGAACGAAGGCGGTGCTGGTTGGGAGGAGGGACGTCGACTGACTGGGGACAGAGGTGCATGGGGCGGTTCTTTCGTGGCCACCCCTTCGGGTATCACGGCGTCACGCAATAGATAGATAGATAGATAGATGGGTGAATGAAGGTGGGCCCCGAACCTCGGAAGTGATGATTGCATGAATGAATGAATTATTGAATGATTGAATGACTGAATGAAAGGGTGATGAAGATGAATGAAAGGGTGATGAAGGTGAATTATGATGATGATGATGATGATGATGGGTGAATGAAGGTGTGTGAATGAAGGTGGGCCCCGAACCTCGGAAGTGATGATTGCATGAATGAATGAATTATTGAATGATTGAATGACTGAATGAAAGGGTGATGAAGATGAATGAAAGGGTGAAGGTGAATTATTGATGATGATGATGATGATGATGGGTGAATGAAGGTTGGTGAATGAAGGTGGGCCCCCAACCTCTGAAGTGATGAATGAATGAATTATTGAATGATTGAATGAATGAATGAAAGGGTGATGAAGGTGAATGGAAGAATGCATAAAGACTGAATGAATGAATGGGTGATAGTGATTGGAAAGGAATAATGAAGGTGAATAGGAGAATGCATAAATGAATGAATGAATCGTGGCAATGATCCTGGCTATAGGACATCTGGATCGAGTTGATGGTACTTGTTAAAGCAACCATTGACATCGATGCAGAGGCAAACGCGGCAAGACCTGCAGCGAAAGCTCGTGTCCTTGCGAATTTTGTCCGTCTCGTAACAAAGATGGCACCGCCTTCGCTTTCCGCCGGGGATCGTCTCGAGGACGTGTGCCAAGTTCCTGTTGTTCCGGTCATGGTCCAGTACAACAGGACGTGGCTTGGAACCCCTTCCTCGAAGAGGACAGTTCCGACGGCCTCTTGGTGCCTGAGCCCTAGCTCGAACGTCCATTACTAGTGGAACCCAGTCAGCATCCATGACGGGTGCTGCCCGAGCGCCACCAGCAGCAGCAGCTGCACCCGGTACTACTGGTGCGGGGGGGTCAAGTGGTAGGTCATCCACTTCCTCCTCATCATCAGTAGCATCGTCCGAGTCCGATACTGCTGCCGCCTGGGGTGCATTCTCAGCGAGTGCTCCCCCGACGGCAACAGCAGCAGCAGCAGCATCTGGACCTGGTGAGGGTGGGGGGTCATGAAGGTGTGCTCCACCAACGCCTCCACCAGCAGCAGGAGCACCAGGAGGAGTGCCAGGATCATCAGCAGGAGCGGCTGGGGAGTCTGGATTGTCGTCCGGTGGGGGCGACCCAGCTGAGCTTCCGGAGGATTGCCGCCAACGCCGCCTGCCTCGCCTGAGACGGGCGCATGACCTTCTGGCAAATCCTGTGCACGCCGGATGCGTCTCCCCGACAAAGGCCACTCTGCAGGGTTGAAGTGCAACAAGGAACGGACTACGCTTTCCTGGAACGCCAGCATAGTCATCTTCCTGCGGGGGTTGCACTTCTTGAAGAGTACGAAGGCATTGAAGAGGGCCATTTGGATGAAGTAGAATACGATCTTCTTCGTCCATTTGACCGTCCTTCGCTGGATAGGGTAGTACTGGATCATCTGATCCACCCCACCCCTGTGGCGGTTGTAGTCGTCAACACAAACGGGCTTCATGATGTTCTTCCGAGTCCGCTGCCACCTGCCTTGTACCTTCTTCTTGACAAATGACTGCTTTGGAATGGTGCTCTGGTCATGGAAGGTGGACACCATGTTGACAATCCGTTTGTCTTTCCAAAGCATCACTAGGGTTGTGCCGTTGTTCATCGCCTCAATTGCATCGTCTTCCAGTGTCGATGCATGGGCAATGTCGCGCAACCGCTTCGGAGCCCCTCGTGCAAGCCCCAGGTTGCCACACACATAGATCTGGTGGTGTGTGAGCATGTGGTGGCACAGGTCAACTGAGTTGTAAAAGTTGTCCATGAACAACTTGTAACCCATGCCTTGCAGGGACTCCGTTAAACCCTCAACCGTGTTCTGGAGAGTTTGACCAATACCAGTGTAGACTTGAAAGTCATACACAAAACCAGTCGTGGACTCTGCCAGGATGTACAGCTTGATGGCGTACTTCTTCGGCTTCATCGGGTTGTAGCACTTGAATGAAAGGCGACCCTTCCACCCAAGGCAGCCTTCGTCGATGGACACCTTCTTCTCCGGGACGTAGGCAAGCTTGAAGCCAGCAAGCAGGTAGCGCATCACCGTGCGGATCTTCACTAGCCTGTCTTTGGTCTGCTTGATGACTGCCTTGCTGTTGAACGGGGGAAAATTGCTCAGCAAGGCTTGGAACTTGGTGACCTGCATGGTCGTGCGAAACGTTGGATAATTATGGACTCCATCATTTAACCAGTAGTGACGCACAGTGGGGAGTTTGTTCACACCCATGAGAAAGTACAGGCCAAGGAATTTGGCCATGTCCTCCTCACTGAATGATGTCCACAGAGAACCAACGAATAAGGCATACGCGTTGGTCTCATTCACCAGGAACCTGAGCAGTTCTCTTGTAAAAAAGAGCTGGAAGAACTGCAGTGGTGTCACTGGTGCTGGAACCCGCAAGCCAGGGGTTCCAGTGAAAGGATCAACGTCGTCTTCTGCGGAAGACGAAGGGGGTGGGGGTGATGGTGGATGTGATGAGGGTGATGGAGAAGGTGGTGTGGTGGAGTCAGGGCGTGTGGGTGATGGTGAATGTGATGAGGGTGATGGAGAAGGTGCTGTGGGTGGATGAAGTGGGGCAGGAGGAAGCCTCTGTGGAAGCTCCTCATCGATTGCCGCAGCAATCTCATCGTGCATGATTTGGCGATGTTCAGGCGGAACAAACGCCATGTAGCGCGCCTCGCTGCCCCCGCTGTTACCCAAGGAGATCAGCGAGAGGGAGGCTACGTTGGGAGACAGGACATGTGATGGTGGGATGTTCAGACTACCCACCGGCAGGAGTGGAGCCAGGATGCGGGGGCCGTCTGAAATGTTGCTGGCCGGTGATTCTACGTGAGGTAACAAGGG
>CM064581.1:48005864-48246756 GCA_032716605.1 Paralithodes platypus | reverse complement strand
AGCTAGGACGGTGGTGAAGACAAGTGGCAAGGGAAATAAGTGTAGTCCGGACTCCGTGACACTTTCAGATGCCGATTTATGTACAGGTTTTTGTGTTGTATCATGTACTATAAAAGATTCCTCTTTCCAGGGACAGATGAACCATCACAATAACCAGCAGTCTGGTGGATGAACATACAGAAAAACACAAGGCCGTCGAAAACTCGCCCAGCCTGAGAGTGCAGGGCAAATTAGAGAATGTCTGACCGAGTTAGATAAGTAAGTTGCTGGATGCGGGAGGTTTAAGTTGCATAAAATCGTCTAAATGTCGCTAGAGTATAATGACAGAGACGTCGCGTGTACAAAAAGGGTTACTATCACAAGTTGCTCCCCGAGCGGCCGAGTAGTGGGAGGAAGTTGGAGTTTAAGTTAAAGAAAAGGTTAGGAGATGGCATTATAATCAATGACCCGCCGGTGTCTTAGGGTCCGGGGGGTGGTCCTAGCTCTTGGGTGGGACTTGTGTCAGGTTTTGCTTAACCCCTCATTGTTGCTTAACCCCTTTAGCACGATGAGACGTTATTTTTCATCATATCTTCTGGTTACCCTTAGACGATTGTCTCTGCATATAATCTCCCTCTAGGGACCGCAAATGAAGTAAATACGATCTCAATTTTCCCTCTGAGTAACATAGGTCCTTTCTTAAACTACATTAAAATCGTCTAATTTTTAGCCACAAGAATGGAAGGGTATAAGAAGGCCCGTCATCGTGTTTGATTGATAGGGGTGATACGGGACCCCCATGAAGCGTTAACAAATTCACCCCCAAAGACGCGCCCACTTGGCACATAACTTTTATAAATTTTTCGGTAGTTTAGGAGGGAAAGGAAACACTGTACAACCCGGCCAAATGCCGGTTCGGCTAAATTGCAGGGACCTCGCTATCGCTGCCCAGGAACCCAATTTGACCACCTAAGTGGCTGTGAAACCCCGGTCTTGAATCTAGACAAACAAATGTGGCGGAAAGGTCCTTAAAACAGCCCAAACTAATGAGATCTGAACCCTCACTAAATCTAAAAAGTTAGTGAATGAGGCTAAACATAGAGGGAGAAGGGGATCTAGAAAAAACCCCTCCCCTTAAAGCTAATAAATAAATGCCAGAAAAGATTGGAGGCTCACAACTTATCCCACGAGTGAGGCCCCGAGTTGGAGGAGGCAAGTTGGAGTTTGTCAAAGGGAAGTTGGAGTAGTATTATATAGCAGAGTTGTCTCGGTTTCTTAGGGGTCCCGGGGGAGGGCTAGGTCTGGTTAGTGAAGGAAGTTGATAGTAGTATTATATATCAGTGTTCCTTCTGTTGTTAGTGGGGTCCCGGGGGGGAAGTCTGGAAGTCTAGGTATTGTAGTGAATGAAGTTGGAGTAGTATATATATCAGTGTTCCTTCTGTTCGTTAGGGGCCCGGCGGGAAGGGAGTCTAGGTATTGTAGTGAATGAAGTTGGACGTAGGGTAGTATATAAATCAGTGTTCCTTCTGGTTGTTAGGGGCCGGCCGGGGGAGTCTAGGTTATTTGTAGTGAAGGAAGTTGGAGTAGTTCAGTTATTATATATCAGCTGTTCCTTATGTTGTTAGGATCCCGGGGGAGTCTAAGTATTTTGTGGGTAGTGAAGGAAAGTTGGAGAAGTAGTAGTATAGTATTAATATATCCGGTGTTCCTTCTGTTGTTAGGGTCCCGGGGAGTCTAAGTATTGTAGTAGAAGGAAGTTGGAGTAGAGTAGTAGTATAGTATTATAGTTGTATTATATTATAATCAGTTGTTGCCTTTCTGTTGTTCGGTCCCGAGGGGAGTCTAAGGTATTGTAGTGAAGAAGTTGAGTTGAGAGTAGTATTATATATCAGTGTTGTCTGTTGTTAGGTCCGGTCCCGCGGGGGTTGTCTAGGGTAGTGTAGTGAAGGAAGTGGAGTAGTTAGTAGGAGAGTAGTATAATATATCAGTGTTTGTCTGTTGTTAGGGTCCCAGGGTTGT
Source organism: Paralithodes platypus (assembly GCA_032716605.1). Taxonomy (NCBI): domain Eukaryota; kingdom Metazoa; phylum Arthropoda; class Malacostraca; order Decapoda; family Lithodidae; genus Paralithodes; species Paralithodes platypus. Next base: position 48,244,758 of record CM064581.1, on the reverse strand, counting down.
GTCTAGGTATTGTAGTGAAGGAAGTTGGAGTAGTATTATAAAGTAGTATATATATCAGTGTTGTCCGTTGTTTAGGGGAGCCCCTGCGGGGAGTCTAGGTATTATGGGCTTGTTGGGTAATGGCTTATACAGTATAGTCCTTTAATTTTCGGGGTTAATGGTGTTTGATTATCAAAATTTTACTGGGTATAGACATTAATTCTCTTTATTTACTATTTTAATATTGGTTTGTTAGATTGCTCCCCTACCTATACCTCATCTAGCTTGAGAAAACACCCCCGCCACAGGACCCCCCTTTGAGATAAAATTAAATATAATATTTGTGCATTTTTCAGTTAGAAGTAGTACGAAGAATGCCCTCTGCCAAAAGCCGGTTTCTCCTAAGCGGCTAGACTCATCGCTACCGTCTTGGCACGCAAATATCGTACACCCGAATGCCCCCCCCTTTCCCCACTGATGGTGAGTTTCATACGGATTTTCCGTCGCCGAGGAGACGGACATTAGCTAGTCTTGTCAATTCGTAACGAATTTGTGCGACCATGTCAACAATTTGGAGAACCGGTTTTAAAAAACCGATTGGAAGTGTACACTCGGCAGCCGATGTCGCCGATGGGTACGACGAAATCAGAGGACATTATGGCGACCTACATCGGCAAAAAAGTGAGCGATGGTTCGCTGAATGAACACGGCAAGAACTGTCACATTTGAATAAAAATATTGTCGAAATAATAATTGAGGAAAGGATATAAACGAAATCCTTGGCGATTGTCTTTCTGCGACGTCTTCGCAGAAATTAAGCGATGGTGGTTCGGCGAATATACCTCGGCGAGATTTAGTCCGGAAAACTTCTTTGTGGCATATATTTCGTGGCACAAACATAAGAACATAAGAAAACGGGAGTCTGCAGAAAAGGCCGATCGGACCCACACAAGGCAGATTCCCTGTCACACCCAACCCCAAGTACAAGGCCCTAATGTATCGACCCACACTCCACTTAATGCCTTGAGGACTGACCTCACCCCAAAAACGGTCCTGAGATCGACACAAGATTAAGGGTCTGCAGAGCGCCGATTGGCCCACACCAAGCAGATACCCAACTCATCAAAATGTACACATTTATCTTGAAGGGGGTCTAGATTTGTTTGTTTAAAGTTTGATGCAGGTCTAGTGAGGAAACTAAGAAATAAAGGAATTAATTACCAAACAAACGGTCCATTTCTCCTTAAGGGGGGATGGGCGTAATATTTGCTCATTTATATATTTGTTTATGATTTATTTATTTTCATCCTTAGACCTCCATCAAGCATATAAAGCACCCCCCAACACCCTCCTTCAAGATCAATTTGTACATTTTTCGATACAAAAATATCCTGGCCGAAGGCCGGTTCCTCAAAAAGTACAAGGCTCGCTATCGCTAGCCAGGAAAAACTCGACGCCTAAATGACACGAAAAGTCTTAATATTGACAACGAAATGGGGTGAAATGTCTTAAAATCGCCAAACTAATGGGCCGAACGTCATAAAATATGAAAACTAATGGGATTAATCATGAGGAAGAAAGGGGACCAGAAAAACGACCCATCTCCCCATAAGTCGGAGATTGGCAATGTCCGGCTTCGCCTTCGCCGTAGATATTTTCTAATCAAATATTGTACAATTTTAGCTTGCTCTCAAAACAAAAAATATATATGATGGCTAGCTACCACTCACCAGGAAAATATTGAAACCTGGATGGGGTAAACGTCTTAAAACAGTAGGCTGAATGGAGCCGAACGGATACAAGGGCAAAGAGAGAGGGAGAGAAAGGAGAAAACAAAAAAAGCGAGGTGGGGTCCAATGTTTATGTTACGGCTTAACGCCTTCAGACATAGTATGTACCAGTAAGTCCGAGGAGGCGCTTGACAAGTATTTTGGGTCTTGAATTTGGCTCATGAGTGTTGTCGAAGCCTTAAATTTTTTGCGATTTCCATCCACCAGAACGCTGTTTATTGTGATGTATTATATATCACGGAAAGAGGAATATTTTTAGTACATGATTAAACAACAAAAATGTAAATAAATCGAAATATGAAAGTGTAAATGAGTCCGGAATACAATTATTTCCCATGCAATGGTCTTCACACCATCCTAGCTCTAAATTGTGAGTGATGACCATATATTTTTTTTTTGCTCAAATAATCGTATTTTTTCTCCTCTTTCCAAATCTGACACCAGAAATTGTTTATCTTCAATAGTTATCAAGCAGTGACCGAAAAAAAAAATATGATTTTGATTTATATGGTTTATTTAAAACAGTTTCGATTTATTTCGTTGCTACGAAGTGTATGGTTTTAAATTTAGGCTGTATGAATACGGCAAATAATGCTGATGAGTTAAAACAAACTAGACAGAAGTTCCTAGGACAAATACTTTTTGCGCTATGAATATTTGAAATGAAGAGCCAAAATGCGAATATTTACGCTTCACCCATCTCTGTTCCGGCGATGCTAGCCGGGTTCCGAGCTGTTCCCTACCTCGTGGTTGCATTATTTGCTCGGATACGTAAATAACTGTATATATCACCGGAATCGGAAAATTGTGCTCTTTCCGATGGTGAAAACAAAAATAATATAGCGTAATTGGTTCGCGAGCTATAGTCCAGTAAATCTAGCAATCATTTAACTGGACCTAGAACAAATTGCAATAGAAGGTTTTTTGGCTTTAACTTGTTTATTAGGTCCCTCTGATGAACATATAAAAAGTCTCCAACTTTTGGACACTGGGAAAGTGGTTAATTTGCATAAATTCAAGATGGCCGCCGTCCAAAGCTTCAATTTACAGATAACTTTTTTCTGGTTGCTCCTAGACCCTATAAATGTATTACAAACAACGTTTTTTGGCTTTAACTTGTTTATTAGGTCCCTCTGATGAACATATAAAAAGTCTCCAGCTTTTGGACACCTGGAAAGTGGTTAATTTACAGCCGAAAAACTTTACAGACAGGCTGAACTGTCTCTTGCACAAGGGGTGCCACAGGCACTTTGTGCTTGAGTGAGTATTTTGACCTGTTGTCCCTCTTTTTTATAAAAAAAAAAAAACAAAAACCATGACGTAGTATGACGTCATTCAGAGCCAATTATGTAATTCATGATAGGAGTTCGTATTCACTTGGATCATCGGTGCTTGCATCAAAGTTGCTATTTTGACAGAGTCCTTTACATTGACCACATGCACTGGAACATTCAAGCTCATTCCGTTTGCAACTACAGCGTTGAGTGTCACAGTTTCCCTGACACTGACATCTGACCAATTTCAGTAGTGAATCAGGAGCCACTGGCGAATCCATCGTCTTCGGTTCAAGCTGTCCCTTCCGCAGACACCAGCCCCATTTCTCGGGGTCCACACAGTTCCCCATCCATTCCTGGACCTGACAATAAACTCAGAACGAGTGGTATTTGGCTGCTTCGGTTGTTCGAAGAAGGCTGTCATCTTCAACGGTAGTTGATATTTTTGCCACCTTGTTGCAAAACTTTGTCTTTCGCAGTCCGTCAAGGGGGTCATTTCCTTTTCCCCCGTACAAATAAACCAAGGCCTTTTCACCAGCTGATGATATCGCGTCGTTACTTCCACTTTGGCAACAGAATGCTTCTATACATTTCAAGAAACCGTTGTCTTCCCTCACTTTCCTCAAGGCAGCCCCTTTACCAATACCATACAGTCGTGAGGTTGTGTCACATCCACAGAGTGCATGGACAACTGGCAGGACACGACAGATGCTTTCACCGAGAGCTTCTGCTACTGAGGTAATATGCCAACATTTCCCACCTTCCTTGCTCGACTTGAAGTACAAATCATTCATCCCTCGTTCCGCATAATGACACAACAGCACCAAGCAGCGTGTGTCCTCACCTATCACATATGTCACGGTTTCCCTTGCATGCTCAATTCCCTTCTTCGCAATCATGACATCTGCATCTGCTGGCGCATTGACACAGTCAATTCCATTTGCCTTGAATGTTTCACACAATAAGTCAATGAAGTTTTGCTTATTGTCCGAGTTTGACAAGAAGTTTTCCTTTTTTGACCGAAGGGGCATGGTTGGAGTGAACATCACCTTTTGACCAAAGACTCCTTTTGATCGTCGATTGTGTGTCATGTCCTTGGTAGTAGGTCCTGATTTATAACCGTCGAATACAACCACCGGGTGGAGCCAGTTTTTGGAAACATGCTTCATATACATGCTTGCAATGTCCTCAAATGTGTCACCCTTCTTCCATGGAATCCTTTGCAATAAGGAACCACCATCCAGAACATGGGTCACAGTCCTTTCTTCCTCAAATGATTCCAATGACGACTTGGGAACAACAGCAGCTATCTCATCTCCTAGCTGGGGTTTATTGGCTTCCCTGAGCCTCCCCCACTTATCGAACAGAGCAGTAGGGTAGCTAGACAACTCATACGCAAAGACCTCTTCAACACCTAAGTCCCTGTTATTAGCAAAGATGAGGAGCCTCTGGGAAACAAGCTGTGGGTCGATTGGTACTTTTTCAGCACTGATTGTAACCTTTGCACCCAACGACTCAACTTGATCTTTCTTCCTAAATGAAAAGTCAAAAGCATTGCTACCTTCCATCTTCTGCACAATGTTCATACCAACCTCATACAGTAAATGAGGATTGGCCGAGGCTGGTCCTGTCACACCGTTGGCAATATTCCTGAGTTCATTGATTCTTGAAATGGATCATAATCCTTGAAGAATGCGAGAACCTTCTCTGTGTCCTTCCTATCTCGTTCACGCCTTGCTTCAGTCATTTCTTTGTGCTGCTCAGAGGTGTGGAAATGCTTCCCTGTCAGTTCTTGCATAACTTCACTCACCTCAGCGCAGGCTGGCATAGCAAGTAACCAGCGCAGGCGTTGCGTTTCCTCCATGCCCCTACCACGTGTCAATCCACCATTCGTTTTCAAAGCAGCGCATTCAAAACCTGCTCTATAACCAAGTCGCTTGGCAGTCCTGCCCACAGTCGATCACTTCGGCGGATCACAAATAGACCGGAGTTCAATTGACAGAACATGTCTGGGTTGAGCTGCTCAAGTTCAATCATGTCTTGAATGTACACATGGGCTGACTTGGCATAATTGTTTGACCACACGCTGCAAAGTACGGCAACATCTCCTGGAGTGTTCCGAGGTACAGTAGGAAATCGCCCATTCTCAGTGCCCTCAGGAAGCGACGCAGCAGGTCAATCATGTCCATGTATTGAATCCATAGCTTTCCCATCTTATGCTCTGCTAAGGAGCTCTTCTCAGCTTTAAGTTTTTCAGAAATTCTGTTGAAAACGTCTTTACTGCAGACTTCATCGGCTGAGACGTCTTCACGCAACAGCTTATCCAAAAGATCTGCAGCCTCCTGGAAGTCCTTGCATGCGTCACTTTCCTCATCTACCATTGAGAGGTTGACACCGTATGCCCTGCCTAACACAATCGAACTCAAGGCTGTGTCAACCAAGAAGTGGCCTCTGATTGCTCGTGCATAGGCGTTCCCACTCAGCATTTGGGTCACAGCATTTTCAGCGTATATAAGTTCCAAAACCTCCTTAAGCCCAGATGCTTCCATAACATGGCCCATGCATCCCAAAAAAGCTCATCACAGAGGGAAAGCCACCAAGGTTCAAAACAATGGGTTTCAGTTCGCTTCCTTCCTTCTCATGAACAATGATCGTCTTCGCTTTCCAATAAAGCTATGGGTCGAATGTCAGCATTGGCGTCGTTCCCTGGCGATGGCTTTCCGCAGCAACGAAGTGAAGTGTTGAGTAAATACAACTCATGTCCGTAGGGTCCATGTCAAGCATGGGCAAGAAATGGACGGATGATTTCCCTGGGTGTGGTCCATGGCACACACGCTGCATTAAGCCGGACCAGCCTGGTCGTTTTGGTCGAAGCAACCATGACGTTTTCCACAGTATGTCCAGATTTTCAAGCTTGTCAGATGCTGAAATGGGGTCAAGCTTTCTAAATTCGAGAGGCCCACCCTTCTTGGAAACAATGCGGTAGTATTTGATTTCAATTTGAGCTGCCGTGAAGTTGTTATCAGGTGACTGCAATCTTGGTATTGATGATGTGTCTCTTACTTCAGGGTGACAGCAACAATTATACCCATACCAGGGTATGTTCCTCGCCCATCAAGCGTACGCAAGTTGTGATCAACATTGTCCGCAACGAACTGTCCAAACCTGCCTGCAGTGGATATGTTGGTGCCCCTGAAATTGGCAGCACACTTCGAAAACCTCAAAACTTCTGCGTAAGGCAGACAGAAGCCGTGGCTGTGTAAACTGTCCACAAGAAAGCTGGGAACCAAAGTGCTGGTGCATTTGAACCGCCAATCCATACTGAATGGGTGCTACAATGGCCCTTGGTCTGGTAAGTTGCACACGATACTTTGTCCAATTGATGCAACTTCAAGATCACATGACTTGCCACTGAACGTCTCTTGCAGCAATATACGAAGGGACTGCGGAACGTACGCCACATTCTTTTCCAGCGACCGGAGTTCAGAAGGATCTGGATAGAAATCTCTACAAGTATCAATGTTCTTTATATCTGCTTTGATCAACCGTGCCGCAGCCCTGATATCTTTCTTTGTTCTGCTTCCTCATCATCAGTCTGTGGTGAGTCTTTGAATTGTTGCAAAAGCTTTGCAGCACTTTCTTTGACAGTTACAACATCGCGACGTCCATGCACGTTACGAATAACCAGTTCATCCCCAAAATATGAAATAAGTTTCTGTTTCATGTATTTTACACTATACGCTTCAACATCAGGGCACAACTGGGACATTCTAGCAACGAGATCAACCACTGTTGTCTGTTCATCATCATTGCCACTGACTAGGTCCTCGATTGCGAGTAGAAATGCTTCCTCTCGTGAGGCATCTACTTTGCGACCCTTGCGAGGAGGTTCACTGTCTGCGGAATCACGATATTTGGAGGGGATCTGCCTATGTGTCTGGAAATTTGAGCTGCACTGCTTGTGATATATTGCGTCAGCTGCTGGAAGATCGCGTGCAAAGTTAATTCGGCCTCCAACAGTGTCAGCCCACTCATCAGCCCTGGCATCACATGCAGAAAGTATTGTCCTTTGAAAGTTGAAGGTGCGTACTGGATACACTTCTTCTGAATCATGCTTTGTGTCCAAATAGATTTTTGTACCACAAAAAAAGCAGTTCTCTGTAAAACAAAAGTCTGGTGTCTGAGAACGAAGAGCAGGTTTTTCAGGACGTTTCTTCTGCTCCCAGGAATTCTATTTGGCCTTCGTATTGACATGCTTCTTTCGGCAATCAATCTGCACCGTTTGGCCCTCGCACACGCTAATTGATGGCGTTCCACGTCCCGTACTGGCCTTGATGATAGTATCTGCTCCCTTCGCTCAGCTTGACTGTTTCTCCTTCGTCTAACGTGTTTGGGCAAATGCCGCAGGGATTAAGCACCACCTCTTCTTCCATGGCTTCGGTAGATGTCGCACCAATCTGTTGAAACAAGAAACAAGATGATGGGATTAGTATAGGCCTAGGCAAAATGTAATAGACAATAATGTGCAGTAAAGGTAGGGCTTGACCTAGAACAAATTGCAATAGAAGGTTTTTTGGCTGTAAGGTTTTTTTGGCTGTACATTAACCACTTTCCAGGTGTCCAAAAGTTGGAGACTTTTTATATGTTCATCAGAGGGACCTAATAAACAAGTTAAAGCCAAAAAACGTTGTTTGTCATACATTTATAGGGTCTAGGAGCAACCAGAAAAAAGTTATCTGTAAATTGAAGCTTTGGACGGCGGCCATCTTGAATTTATGCAAATTAACCACTTTCCCGGTGTCCAAAAGTTGGAGACTTTTTATATGTTCATCAGAGGGACCTAATAAACAAGTTAAAGCCAAAAAACCTTCTATTGCAATTTGTTCTAAGTCCAGCCCTACTTTGACTGGTCTACTATGCGCAATTGTTTCCATGCAGTGACCGAAAAAACAAAAAATATGATTTTGATTGATATGGTTTATAAAATTTTCGATTTATTTCGTTGCTACAAAGTGTATGGTTTGAAATTTAGGCTGAATGAATACGGCAAATAATGCTGAGGAGTATAAAACAAACTAAAAGTTCCTAGGACAAATACTTCTTGCGCTATGAATATTTGAAATGAAGAGCCAAAATGTGAATATTTACGCTTCACCCGTCTCTGTTCCGGCGATGCTAGCCGGGTTCCGAGCTGTTCCCCACCTCGTGGTTGCGTTATTTGGTCGGATACGTATATAATTGTATATATTACAGGAATCAGAAAATTGTGCTCTTTCCAATGATGAAAACAAAAATAATATAGCGTAATTGGTTCGTGAGCTATGCGCAATTGTTTCCATGCATTGTTATTGTTATGAAAATATATGAGAATGTTTATACAGTTGTATATCTTTGCCACAATATACAACACTTTTATATAATTTTCGTTGCCAATAATTGTATAATGTTCATAGAGGACATGTCAGTCATGAAGGTTGTCAATTTTACTTACCTGGTAGGGCCACAACCTTTTCCAACGAGAAGGGAAATGGCTCCTGGGTTGACACTGAAAAAACAAAATAAGAAAGCCAGGTTATCTTCAGGTAATAAATTCAGAAATAATTCGATTGAAGACGTAGATAAATAAAAGAAATATATATATATATACAAGGTTGTCAAACAAATATAAAGAATGGTAATGTATGTATGTGTGTGGATATATTTATATACATATATATATATATATATATATATATATATATATATATATATAGACAAGGTGTCAAATAAATAATGGTAAAATCAATGTGTGATTGTGTGTATTTATATATAGCATATATATATATATATATATATATATATAAATATAAATAAATATATATATATATATATATATATATATATGGTGTCAAACCAGAGAAATATGTGCAAATTTCCAAGCCACCCAAAGAGGTACTGCAGTGGACTCTTTATTTTATTAGAGTGGTTTCCCCAGGAGGCCTATATCCACTGTAGTGCAAATTGTAGTAGAAATTGAATTGTGTCACAACCCTTTCCAACGAGAAGGGAAATGGCTCCTGTGTTGACACTGAAAAAACAAAATAAGAAAGCCAGGTTATCTTCAGGTAATAAATTCAGAAATAATTATGTTGTACATGTAAATAAAATAAAGTAATATATATATATATATATATATATATATATATATATATATATACACAAGGTGTCAAAATAAATAATGGTAAAATCACTGTGTGATTGTGTGTATTTATTTGTGGATTTTATATATATATATATTATATAATATATATATATATATATATATATATATATATATATATATATATATATATATATATACATGGTGTCAAACCAGAGAAATATGTGCACATTTCCAAGCCACCCAAAGAGGTACTGCACTGGACTCGTTATTTTTTTAGAGTGGTTTCCCCAGGAGGCCTATATCCACTGTAGTGCAAAAATGTAGTAGAAATTGAATTGTGGTTTTTTTTTTTTTTTTTTTTTTTTTAATGATGATGATGGGTGATGGGTAGATGTGCTGGAAAGTGTGAAAAGGAACAACTTGAGATGGTTCGGCCATATGGAATGTATGGAAAGCGAGAGAATGACTAAGAGGGTGTACGAGAGCGAGGTGGAGGGACAGAGGGGGAGAGGTAGACCGAATATGAGGTGGAAGGATGGAGTGAGGAACTACATGAACGAAGGCGGTGCTGGTTGGGGGGAGGGGCGTCGACTGACTGGGGACAGAGGTGCATGGGGGCGGTTCGTTCGTGGCCACCCCTTCGGGGATCACGGCGTCAGGCAATAGATAGATAGATAGATAGATGGGTGAATGAAGGTGGGCCCCGAACCTCGGAAGTGATGATTGCATGAATGAATGAATTATTGAATGATTGAATGACTGAATGAAAGGGTGATGAAGATGAATGAAAGGGTGATGAAGGTGAATTATTGATGATGATGATGATGATGATGATGGGTGAATGAAGGTGTGTGAATGAAGGTGGGCCCCGAACCTCGGAAGTGATGATTGCATGAATGAGTAAATTATTGAATGAATGAAGGACTGAATGAAAGGTGATGAAGGTGAATTATTGATGATGATGATGATGATGATGATGGGTGAATGAAGGTTGGTGAATGAAGGTGGGCCCCCAACCTCTGAAGTGATGAATGAATGAATTATTGAATGATTGAATGAATGAATGAAAGGGTGATGAAGGTGAATGGAAGAATGCATAAAGACTGAATGAATGAATGGGTGATAGTGATTGGAAAGGAATAATGAAGGTGAATAGGAGAATGCATAAATGAATGAATGAATCGTGCAATGATCCTGGCTATAGGACATCTGGATCGAGTTGATGGTACTTGTTAAAGCAACCATTGACATCGATGCAGAGGCAAACGCGGCAAGACCTGCAGCGAAAGCTTGTGTCCTTGCGAATTTTGTCCGTCTCGTAACAAAGATGGCACCGCCTTCGCTTTCCGCCGGGGATCGTCTCGAGGACGTGTGCCAAGTTCCTGTTGTTCCGGTCATGGTCCAGTACAACAGGACGTGGCTTGGAACCCCTTCCTCGAAGAGGACAGTTCCGACGGCCTCTTGGTGCCTGAGCCCTAGCTCGAACGTCCATTACTAGTGGAACCCAGTCAGCATCCATGACGGGTGCTGCCCGAGCGCCACCAGCAGCAGCAGCTGCACCCGGTACTACTGGTGCGGGGGGGTCAAGTGGTAGGTCATCCACTTCCTCCTCATCATCAGTAGCATCGTCCGAGTCCGATACTGCTGCCGCCTGGGGTGCATTCTCAGCGAGTGCTCCCCCGACGGCAACAGCAGCAGCAGCAGCATCTGGACCTGGTGAGGGTGGGGGGTCATGAAGGTGTGCTCCCCCAACGCCTCCACCAGCAGCAGGAGCACCAGGAGGAGTGCCAGGATCATCAGCAGGAGCGGCTGGGGAGTCTGGATTGTCGTCCGGTGGGGGCGACCCAGCTGAGCTTCCGGAGGATTGCCGCCAACGCCGCCTGCCTCGCCTGAGACGGGCGCATGACCTTCTGGCAAATCCTGTGCACGCCGGATGCGTCTCCCCGACAAAGGCCACTCTGCAGGGTTGAAGTGCAACAAGGAACGGACTACGCTTTCCTGGAACGCCAGCATAGTCATCTTCCTGCGGGGGTTGCACTTCTTGAAGAGTACGAAGGCATTGAAGAGGGCCATTTGGATGAAGTAGAATACGATCTTCTTCGTCCATTTGACCGTCCTTCGCTGGATAGGGTAGTACTGGATCATCTGATCCACCCCACCCCTGTGGCGGTTGTAGTCGTCAACACAAACGGGCTTCATGATGTTCTTCCGAGTCCGCTGCCACCTGCCTTGTACCTTCTTCTTGACAAATGACTGCTTGGGAATGGTGCTCTGGTCGTGGAAGGTGGACACCATGTTGACAATCCGTTTGTCTTTCCAAAGCATCACTAGGGTTGTGCCGTTGTTCATCGCCTCAATTGCATCGTCTTCCAGTGTCGATGCATGGGCAATGTCGCGCAACCGCTTCGGAGCCCCTCGTGCAAGCCTCAGGGTGCCACACACATAGATCTGGTGGTGTGTGAGCATGTGGTGGCACAGGTCAACTGAGTTGTAAAAGTTGTCCATGAACAACTTGTAACCCATGCCTTGCAGGGACTCCGTTAAACCCTCAACCGTGTTCTGGAGAGTTTGACCAATACCAGTGTAGACTTGAAAGTCATACACAAAACCAGTCGTGGACTCTGCCAGGATGTACAGCTTGATGGCGTACTTCGTCGGCTTCATCGGGTTGTAGCACTTGAATGAAAAGCGACCCTTCCACCCAATGCAGCCTTCGTCGATGGCCTCCTTCCTCTCCGGGCCGTAGGCAAGCTTGAAGCCAGCACGCAGGTAGCGCATCACCGTGCGGATCTTCACTAGCCTGTCTGTCGTCTCCTTCATGACCTCCGTGCTGTTGGCCGGGTGAAAATTGCTCAGCAAGGCTTGGAACTGGTGACCTGCATGGTCGTGCGAAACGTTGGATAATTATGGACTCCATCATTTAACCAGTAGTGACGCACAGTGGGGAGTTTGGTCACACCCATGAGAAAGTACAGGCCAAGGAATTTGGCCATGTCCTCCTCACTAAATGATGTCCACAGAGAACCAACGAATAAGGCATACGCGTTGGTCTCATTCCACCAGGAAACTGAGCAGTTCTCTTGTAAAAAAGAGCTGGAAGAACTGCAGTGGTGTCACTGGTGCTGGAACCCGCAAGCCAGGGGTTCCAGTGAAAGGATCAACGTCGTCTTCTGCGGAAGACGAAGGGGGGGGGGGTTGTGGTGATGTGATTGAGGGTGATGGAGAAGGTGGTGTGGTGGAGTCAGGGCGTGTGGGTGATGGTGAATGTGATGAGGGTGATGGAGAAGGTGCTGTGGGTGGATGAAGTGGGGCAAGAGGAAGCCTCTGTGGAAGCTCCTCATCGATTGCCGCAGCAATCTCATCGTGCATGATTTGGCGATGTTCAGGCGGAACAAACGCCATGTAGCGCGCCTCGCTGCCCCCGCTGTTACCCAAGGAGATCAGCGAGAGGGAGGCTACGTTGGGAGACAGGACATGTGATGGTGGGGTGTTCAGACTACCCACCGGCAGGAGTGGAGCCAGGATGCGGGGGCCGTCTGAAATGTTGCTGCCCGGTGATTCTACGTGAGGTAACAAGGGACCGCCATGCAGGGTGTGTCGTGAAGCAGGAGAAGAAAAAGAATAGAATGTGTGGAAGTCCGAGAATGGTAGTGGTGTGAAGACATGAGAGGATGTTGATGGTTGTGGTGAAACTACATGAGTGGATGTTGATGGTAGGATGGGTGCTGGTAGGACGGGTGGGGATGGATGATGTGGAGTGATGTACGGGCTAGGTGGACGGCTGGTGATGAAAAGTGGCGAGGTAGGACGACGGGTGATGATGAGCAGTGGCGAGAGGGGGTGGTGTGGAGTGATGTACGGGCTAGGGGGATGGGTGATGATGAGCAGTGGCGAGATTGGGTGGTGTGGAGTGATGTACGGGCTAGGTGGACTCTGGTGAGAAGAGTGGCGAGGTAGGACGAGGGGTGATGATGAGCAGTGGCGAGAGGGGGTGGTGTGGAGTGATGTACAGGCTAGGGGGACGGGTGGTGATGAGAATTGCGAGGTAGGGACGGGTGATGATGAGCAGTGGCGATGAAGGGGACGGGTGTTGCCGACTGGCGACGTGATCGAGATGGGCGACGACTTGAATTTCTGGAGGTGGGAGAGTGGCGTTTTGTGGAGTTGTAAGGGTAGCTGGAGTTTGTGGAGTTGGTGGAGGAGGTGGAGGAGGGCGAGGTGGGCTGGGACGGGAGTTTCAAGGAGGTAAAAGGGAGGGTGGGTGGGTGGAGGTGAGTGAGCTGGAGTTCTCTGGGAGGGTGCTGAATTGATAATCCTCCTCCTCTTCCCCTGGGCGGTTGAGAATGGTTCAAACCATCATCTTTCATCCGTCTCAAGCAACCGCCTCATCTGTCCACTTCCTCTTCCTCGCTTCCCCCATGTCCGTCCTCGCTCTCGCCTCCTCACTACTGGGACCTGTCCAGGATGGTCTTGGTAAGGACGGAGGCCGCTGGTCCCTCCGGGGAGATGGGGGCGTTTTCCTCTAATCCATGGCTGGCTAGATGTGTAACGGATCTGTAATGGAGGGGGGGGGGGGGGGGGGGTGGGGGGGGTGGGGGGTTGAAAAACAACTGCACGAACAAAAAAAACACAGAACAAAAAAAAAAATATATATATATATATATATCCCATCTACATTATTAGAAAAAAAAAAAATAAAAAATACCCACCCAAAAAAAAAAAAAACAAAATAATATATAGAATATATGGGGGAAGGGGTGGAGGGGGATGGGGAGGAAGGGAGGGGAGGTTTTAGATACTATATCTAATAAATAGATACTATCTAGTAATCTTTATTCTGAGGGGCAGGGGCAATCGGGGGAGGGGAGGAGTAGGAGGGGCAGGGGGAAGAGGTGAGGGGAGGAGTCTAATAATAATATTAATAAACTACCGTGTTAGAATACTAGCCTAACTAATAATATATTTTAGGCGGCGATATGGGGGAAAGAGGGGGAGGGGAGGGGTATAATGGTGGGAAGAGGGAGGGTGATTGGTGCATAATATAGATAAATACATAAATACGAAGTGAATATTCTATATATATGAGGGGGGGGAGGGGGTATAGATTGCGGGAAGGAGGGGAGGGTGTATAATGGGGGAAAGGGAGGGGGGCATAACTGTAGATAATCATACATAAATACGAATGATATATTATATATATATTATTATATATATAGGAGATTATATAATTATCATATATCTATAGATCATAATATATCATATATATAAGATTAGACATATGCACAATCTACAATTAGAAAAACAAATTAAAATTAAATAAAAGATATCCTCCCCCAACCCACAAAAAATATAATATAAAAAAAAAAAAAAAAAAAAAATCTAATATATTATATATATATATAGATAAATCTATCTATAATAATATAATAGATCTTATATCATATATAAGATAGAATCGTTACAAGGTAAATTAGGTAGTAAGAAAAAAGAAGAAAATTGAGAGGAGGTATTACACAAAATGTAGGAGTCTAATGTAACACAATTGAACGAACTTAGAGCCCTTGTTTAGCCAAGAAAATAGATCACATAAATAGCGCTAACTGAAACGTGGATTAATAAATACAGAAAACCAGGCATTTTTTTAGCAGAATTTGAATATACCCAGGATATAGTGTTGTTTAAATATGACCGAACAAGTAAGAAGGGGTGGGCGGTATAGGCACGTGTTTTTCAAGGAGTACATTACAAAAGCTGTATTAAATCACAGGTATTAGACTAAATAACGATAATGAAAGTGTTTGGGTAGAGGTTAACGAAGGTAGTGAGACCATAGTGTATTGGAGTTTAATGTATATAACCGCCAAAGAATGAAGTAGAAATGAACGGAACGGCATTATGGAGGAAATTGAAATGGCATCCACGGTTTAGCAATGTGTGCATTATGGGGGATTTTTAATTTTCCCGAATATAGATGGCAGCATCAAATAGGAGACTCTGATTCTGAGGAGTTATATAGAGGGTAGTACTAGATAGTTTTTTATTTCAATTCATCAGATATGACCGACTAGAGGTAATAATATTCTCGGGGGGGGGGGATTTTCAGTTTTCAGTAACAATGAACATATGGTAAATAAATGTAGAGATAGGGGACCACACCTAGGAAATAGCTGACCACCATTCTGTGTCTATTAATATTCAATGGATGGTATGGTATACGCAGAGAGAATCCACAACTTAATACCTGACTTTCAGAAAAGCCAATTATGGGGGTTAAGAGAGGCCCTAGTAGCGGACCTATGGTCAAAAAATTAAGTAGATCCAGGTGTCCCCCAAATGTAGTGTACCCTTCTCGCAGGCACCTGTCATCTTAAGCAGGAAGAAGCGTCCAACCTGGTAGATACATTCCTACGTAATTGTTTTATCAAGTCAGTATTCAATGCACAAAATAGAACTACATCCCCAAAAGCAAAAATTTAGATCAACACAGAACCACCCCAATGGCTGAATATAGACCTATTAGATCTTCTAGGAACAAAAGAGAGAATATATAGAAAAAATTAGAAAAGGCGAAATTCACCTACTTGCTTACTATCAGAAATCTATCAGACAGGTAAAAAAGGATATTAAGGAAAGAAAAAGAAATTGATGAAATTAAGGTTGCCAGATGACTTCAAAAAAAAAAATAATCCTAAAGCTTTTTACCAACTATATAAATTCCAAGGTTAGAGATTTTATTGGGCCCCTTAAAACTTTCGATAGGAGAAATGACAGAAATGATTTCGAGAATGTGTCAGTACATTAAATCGTCCAATTTCTTTCCGTTTTCACTAATTGAAATATATGGCACAGTTTCCAGAAGTCCGGTAAGGTATATAGCGATAGTATAGAAAAATAGGGGTTAAGTACGGTTACTATAAGTAAAAATGAGGTGCTTAAGGAAATTGAACAGACTGAAACCTCATAAATCGGCCTGGTCCTGATGAAGTATATGCTAGAGTATTTAAAAGAAATGTAGGGAATGAGTAAGTTCACACATTACATTTTTAATTTAACAACGTCATTGGAGACAGGTATAGTTCCAAGAACTTGGAAGCTTGCAAACGTAGTTCCGATCTTAAACAAAGGGTGGACAAATCGAATAGATCCATCCATTACCGTCCCATTAGTCTTGACATCGTCAATAGGAAAGCTACTAAGAGTCAATTATTGCTAGTAAAATAGAAACCACCTTAGATCCCTTTAATTTATCAAGCTAAATTCTTCTCACGCATGGATTCACTCAGGGACGTTCTTGCCTTACTAATTTTGCGTAGTTTTTTCTCAGAGGTATATGAGCAGCATAGCATAATGACAAGTCATATGATATAATATATTTTGAGATTTCAGTCAAGCTTTCCGACAGAGTCCCACCATGAGAGATTTGATGAGAGGTTGAGGCCCAGGAAGCGCATGGAATAGGTTGTGTTGCGTTGTTGGATGGAATTAGGTCATGGCTACTTGTTAGGACGCAGAGAGTCAGCATAAATGTACTAAGCGAAGCCAGAACTGGGGGAGCAGTCAAAAGTGTGTGTCCCCCAGGGTATGATCTGTATTAGTCCTCTTTTGTTGTTATATATATAAATGACCTTGATTTAGGTATAACTAGTAGGAATACGTAAATTTTGCATGATGATACCAAAAGGGGGAAACAATTGATTCAGATAGAGATATAGAGTGCCTCCAAAGGGATCTAGATACCTTACACGAAATCTGGGTCAGTAAATTGGAGCAATGAAGTTTGAACCATTGACAAATGCAAGGATTTAAGAGAGGATAGGGAAGATGTCCTAACAAATTGTTAAATATAAACGTAGGCTAATGTGTAATTAGAAAACTCGAATTGTGAGAAAGAATCTAGGTGTGTTTTGTTAGCAATGAGTTTGAAGCCTAGACAACAGTGTATAAGCTTCGACAACAAGAAACAAGCCAAACAGGATTCTCGGGTTCACTAGGAGGGGTTAGTAACCGAACATGCTGATGTCTTATCTTAAAACTTTAAACTTGTCATTAGTGAGACCCCATATTGGATTATGCTGTTCAAATTTTTTTTTGGTTTGGTGTCCCTTATGACAGAATGGACAGAGATGCATTGGAGAAAGTCAACGTAGAGGGACAAAAATGAGCCATAATATTAAAAATCTTCCGTAGAAAGAAGGTGGAAGAAATGAGGCTTTACATGCGGTAGAGAGACGCGAGTTAGAGGTATATGATAGAGGGTGTTAAGTGGGTTAGTGGAGGATTAACAAAGGGAAACTGACAAATGTATAAAGCGCAGTGATAGCGAAAGAACGCGTACAATGGTTTCAAATTAGCTAAGTGCGTTTCAGACAAGATATAGGCAAATAGTGTTTGGTAACAGAGGGTAGATGGTGGCATGGACTACCAAGTACTATAGTGGATTAACACGATAGGGAGCTTTAAGATAAAAGTTGGATAAGCATAATGGACAGAGGTTGGGTGTGAAGGGGGATCAGCAGGGTATGGCCAATCAACGCGCTCTGCAGACCCCGGAATCCTGCGTTAATCGCTAACCGGTGGGTAAATGATCCTCAGGTATTAGAGTGTTGAGCCTATAATTGGGCTTTGTAATGGGGGTGTGTGGGACAGGGATCTGCGTGCGGTAGGCCAATCGGCTTTCTGCAGACTCCCATGTCTATTTCTTTTGTGTCTTATATAGATATATAGTTTTTTTTCCTAATTAAAAAATAAAATAAATCCCCCCCCAAAAAAAAAAAAATAAATAAAAAAATTTGAAATATAATATAAAGAGGGGGAGGGGGAGAGGGGAGAGGGGGGGGGGTAAATGGGGGGGGAGGGGGAGAGGGGGGATATAAAGGAGGGGGCACTGGGATAGGAGGGATTATGGGGGGGAGGGGGGTAACATGGGGGGGGGGGAGGGGGGAGGGAGTTAATGATACGAAAGGTTCCTTTAATGGAAAGCGGGGGAGGACCTAACATGTGAACAATATCATACAAGGGCGCACTATTACAGAGCAAAATAGGGAAAAGAATAATTGAAATAGGCTGCTTTAGCAAGACTGGTTATATGTCCTTAATGAAGCAAAGAAAAAAAATATTGAAGAATATAAGGGTATTTTTGTATGTTAAGAATATAGGGGGAGAGGGAGGGGGATAGAAATTGGAAGCATAAAATCAATAGGAGGTAGTATTAGATAATTTAAATCTATGGGTATATGGGGGGAGGGGGGGCTGAAAAACTAATGGGAGGGAGGGGGGTATAATGGGGGAATTAATACAGTTAGAGACATTTATAAAAATTAGAAGAGAATAGGAGATAGGACAGAGGGGTATTTATAGGGGAGGGTGGGGGTGGACGGGGAGGGGAGACAGGACAGATAGGATAGCCGAAGGTATTTAGAAATTAAAGATTTACAGACTCTATAAGGCTTTCGATATGTCTTATAAAAATCTCACCGAAGTGAGGAGGATAAATAAATATAAAAAATACCATAGAGCGATAAACATAATGAGAAATGAGAAGAGAAATAAAATGGAAAATAGTTTCAAAAACTTAGAAAGACTGATAAGAGCAATTGGGATAGAGGGGGAGAGGAGGGAGGTGTGAGCTTACATGGGGGACGGAGGATAGACAGAGACGAAAGAGGAGGGAAATAAAAGCACAGTGAGAACAACAGGAATAATGGGGAGTACGCCTTATAAAAAATAGAAATACATCTTAAAGAGATTAATATTATAATAAGAGGGGAGGGGAGGGGGCACCGGAGGGAGAGCAAAATGAGCGGGAGCTGGGGGAGGGGGTATAAGGGGGGGGGGAGGGGGAGGGCTAGATAATAGGGGAGGAGGGGTGTTAATATGGAGTGTGAGTCGAAGAACAGAGGGGGAGGGCAGAAACATATAAATAATAGGGGCGGAGGTGCTTTATTGCGGACAGCAGTAAACATAAAAATAGCATTAGAGAGGTAATGTATGCATGGAGGATTATGAATGTGCATGGGGGGAGGGCAGAATAAGGGAAATCAAAGAAGGGGGAGTAGCGAAATGGGGGAGGAGGATCGGGGTACTGGAGAGATAGGAGGTGACAGAGATAAAGGGGAGGAGAGGGAGGATACAGTATAAGAAGAATAGAATTAGAAAATAAGAATGTTATCTCCGATGCGAGAGGGGGGGGGCTATAATTGCTCTATATAGATAAAAAAGTATTGTTATATATATATTAGAGGAGAGATATATTGAATCTCCTAGATAATAAAAAAAATAAAATAAATACATAAACCCAATTATATATATATAAGATATATATATATGGGGGGATGGGGAGGGGGAGGGAGGGGAGGTGAGGGGGGGAGGGAGGGGGGGGGAGGTATAATGGGGGAGGGAGGGGGTATAATGGGGGGGGGGGAGGGAGGGGGAGGGAGGGCCATAACATAGATAATACATAAACACGAATTATATTATATATAAAGATTATATGGGGGAAGGGGGTAGGGGGGGGGGGGGGGGACGGGGGGAGGGGGGAGGGGGTATAATGGGGGGGGGGGGGGGAATGAGGGGGAGGGGGCATAACTAGATAAATACATAAACACGAATTATATTATATATATATAGATTGTATGGGGGGAGGGGAGGGGGGAAGGGGGGGAGGGAGGTAGGGGTATAATGCGGGGGGGGAGGGGGGGAGGGGGCATAACATATATAATACATAAAGATTATATGGGGGAGGGGGTATATGGGGGAGGGGGAGGCATAACAGATAAATACATAAATACGAATGATATTATATATATATATATTGGGGAAGGGGGGAGGGGGGAAGGGGGGGAGGGAGGGGGAGGGAGGTGGAATGGGGGGAGGGAGGGAGGGGGGCCATAACATAGATAATACATAAACACGAATTATATACGGTATATATAGATTATATGGGGAATTTAAAAGGGGGGAGGGGGGGAAAGTAATATAATTAATATATAATAAATAGATAGCATAATAATATATATTGTATATATGGGGGAAGAGGGGGAGGGGGTATAATGGGGGAGGGAGGAGGAGGGGGTATAATGGGGAGGAGGGGGAGGGGGTATAATGGGGGGGGTATAATTGGGGGGGAGGGGGTATAATGGGGAGGGAGGTATAATGGGGGGAGGGAGGGTAGGGGTATAATGGGGGAGGGAGGGGGAGGGGGGTATAATGGGGGAGGGAGGGAGGGGATATAATGGGGGATGGGGGGGAGGGGTATAATGGGGGGTGTAGGGGAGGGGGTATAATATAAAAATAAAAAACATAGTATATACAAGAGATCAAGTGACTGTCTGGGGGGTTCACTCAGGTCAACTCAGTTCCAGGTATCCTATTGGGAGGTGTGAAGCCAAGGGAGTGGTATTCGAAGGTGTGAAAACCACCACAACTACCATCACACCCACCAACTACCATCACCACCACCACCACAACAAACAATAAACCACCACACTAACTTACCACCAACAACTACCACACCTAACACAACCACCACAACTAACACACTGTGTTGACAGAAATGTGGAGGCAATAATACCGTAGGCTATATATATATAATATATATATATATATATAGATTATATATATATATAGATATATTATATATAGTATATATATAATATATATAATAGTATATATATATATATATATATATATATATATATATATATATATATTATATAATAATAGGGGAAGGCGGGGGAGGGGGGTATAGGGAAAAAATAAAAAATAAAATAAAATAAAAATATAGGCTTAAAAAAAAAAAAAAAAAAAAAAAAAAAAACGGCTACCGCTAATAAATAAATAAAAAATAAATAATAAAAAAAATATATATAATTATATATAATATATATATATAATATATATATATATTTATATAGTATATACTGATATATATATATATATACGGTATATAATTATATATATATATATATATATATATACTAAGAGTTTGTGGTGGGGGACATTTATGTGGGGTATAATAATAATAATAATAATAATAACAATAATAAAAATAATTATAATATTAAATATTATAATAATAATAATAATAATAATAATAATAAATTATAATATAATATAATAAAGCAAAAATATAAATGAAATACAAATATAAATACTTTTTTTATGGGTGATCCCATACACAGGAATAACAGGTATAATAATAAATAATAATAGGCTAATACAAATAATAAAATAGGCCTAAACACAAAAATAATAAAAATAATAAAATAGTGGTGGTGGTGGTGGAGATGGTGGTGTTGGTGGTGGAGATGGTGGTGGTGTTGACACAAATAGGGTTGGGTTCATTTTCTGACCTGACCCACGGTCAGAAAAGGGACCCTACCCTATTGGTGTCAACACCACCACCATCTCCACCACCATCTCCACCACCACCACCACCATCTCCACCACCATCACCACCACTACCCCGACCATCACCACCACCACCACCATCACCACCACGACCATCACCACCACCACCATCTCCACCACCACCACATCACCACCACCACCACCACCACCACCACCACCATCACCACCACCACCATCACCACCACCACCATCACCACCACCACCACCACCATCACCACGACCACCACCACGACCACCACCATCACCACCACCACCACCATCACGACCACCACGACCATCACCACAACCATCACCACCACCACCACCACGTCCACCTACTCGTGGCCGCCACCACCACCACCACCACCAAAAATGTTGACTGTACTTACTCACACTGCTGAGATTCCCTCGTGGCCACCAAGCCGTATATGTAGAGTGCTTTTGCCAATACAAAACTTACCTCCCAAGCACTTTCCACCAATAAATTATCGAGCAAAAATGCAAGCACTTTCCACCACTCAATTATCGAGCAAAAATGCACAGGGCTGAGGGAGCATGGAGACATATGCTCGACCAGTAATGAAAGTTTTTTCACTAAGAAACACTAATACAAGGTAAGATACACTACTTGAACGGATAAATAGCAATATAATTGACTGATATTTATATGAAAGTGATCCACAAACAAGCAAAACGTTTGGCAAAAAGCATGGCCCCTCGTGGGCTCCACCACCTTGGTCACGTAGCCTACACCAGAGAATGCTCGACCAGTAATGAAAGTTTTTTCACTAAGAAACACTAATACAAGGTAAGATACACTACTTGAACAGATAAATAGCAATATAATTGACTGATATATATATGAAAGTGATCCACAAACAAGCAAAATGTTTGGCAAAAAGCATGGCCCCTCGTGGGCTCCACCACCTTGGTCACGTAGCCTACACCAGAGAATGCTCGACCAGTAATAAAAGTGTTTTCACTAAATAACACTAATACAAGTAAGATACACTACTTGAACTGATAAATAGCAATATAATTGACTCGATATGGTATGAAAGTGATCCACAAACAAGCGAAACCATGGCCCCTCGTGGAGCCCACCTTGGTCACGTACACCAGACTAGCAAAACACATCACTAACATGGTTATTATACCAGAACAAGAATAACACAATAATCCATCGATAACCCAACGATATAGCACTTCGTTTGGGTTATATTAGGGCGGTAATACCAGCCAGGATGGGCAAAATGGAGGCCCCTTGATTTAAAGGGCCGCGCACACCAACCTAGTAGACTGCCTGCTGGGAAGAGACTGACTCTCTCTAGCACCGCGGGGCCCTCACAGGGACGCTAGGGGGTTGCTAGATGTTTCTACATGTACATCTAACTTATCGGACTTACCAGCCAAAAGACCGGCTCAATTGCGTCATAAACTTATTTTCTGGCAATATAATAAGTCCATATGACGCGGTCGCGTCATATGTGTTTTTGGTTCACTCTGCCATATGATGCGATCGCGTCATATATGTCTGAAGGAGTTAATTGAGCCCACCTTGCTTTTTTTTTTTTTTTCTCTTTCTCTCCCTCTCTCCTCGTTTTTGTTTTTTTTCTCTTTCTCTCCTTCTGTCTTTGCCTTGTATCCGTTCGGCCCCATTCAGCCTACTGTTTTAAGATGTTTACCCCCATCCAGGTTTCAATATTTTCCTGGTGAGCGGTAGCGAGCCAACATATATATATTTTTGCCTTGAGAGCAAGCTAAATTTGTACATTTTTCAATAGAAAAATTTCTCCGGCGAAGCCGGATTTCTCCATATAATGCTGGTTCGCTATCGCTTGCCAGGAAGATATCGATACTTGGATGGGGATGAACGTCTTAAAACAGTTGGCTGAATGGGGCTGAATGGATACAAACCAGAGAAAGAGAGAAAAGGAGAGAAAGAGAAAAAAAAACAGGTGACGCCCCCACGAGAGGTGCATAGAAAAAAGGGTTGACAGGTCCACCATAGGCCTAATCATTTTTTTTTACCCACCTCGCCGAAGGTGCTCTTTGACCTCGGTGAGGTGTGTCTTGAGCATTCCCCGACGTCGCAAGGCCCTTCGCATGCCTCGTGGTGCGGAGCATACCCCTGGCGGGTATACTCTCGGCGAGTACTCGTGCGCACATCGACGACTAATCGACGAGGAAATCGCCGATGACTCTTGTGCATCGTCGATGTTCTCAGAACATCTGAGAGCATCGGCGAGCCGCCGTGCAGCGTTGCAATTTTTTTTTTCGTGCGAAACCCTCCGCGATGCCTCGCCGATGTCACCGATAATCTCCGAGGGCCTCGCAGATCCCTCTGCGATGTTCGACGATGCTTGCGAGGGCTACGACCCCTCGTCAATCCTCGTCCAAAATTTTGAACAATCCGAACATTTGCGATGACCCGCGAGGGCCCTTGTGAAGCCTTGCGAGTCAAAAGATTATCATGCGAGGGTTTAAGATTTTGTTGCGACATGTCACGAATGTACCAATTTATTGGTGTCGGCGACGAAAATCGTATGAAGTCCCATCAGTGGGAAAGGGGCATTAGGATATACACAGTTTATCTAAATTTGTTGTCATTCTACATGTTTATATTTTAGATAAAGTGGTAGTGGTGGATAGAGTGGTAGTAGTAGATAAAGTGGTAGTGGTGGATAAAGTGGTAGTGGTATATAAAGTGGTAGTGGTGGATAAAGTGGTAGTGGTAGATAAAGGGGTAGTGGTGGATAAACTTGTAGTGTTAGATAAAGTGGTAGTGTTAGATAAAGTGGTAGTGGTGGATAAAGTTGTAGTAGTGGATAAAGTGGTAGTTTTGAATAAAGTGGTAGTGGTAGATAAAGTGGTAGTGTTAGAGAAAGTGTTAACGTTAGATAAAGTGGTAGTGGTGGATAAAGTGGTAGTGGTGGATACAGTGGTAGTTTTGGATAAGGTGGTAGTGGTGGATAAAGTGGTAGTGATAGATACAGTGGTAGTGGTGGATAAAGTGGTAGTGGTGGATAAAGTGGTAGTGGTGGATACAGTGGTAGTGGTGGATAAAGTGGTATTAGTACTGTAGATAAAGTGGTAGTGTTAGATAAAGGTGAATTAGTAGATAAAGTGGTAGTGATAGATAAAGTGGTAGCGGTGGATACAGTTGTAGTAGTGGATAAAATGGTAGTTTTGGATAAAGTGGTAGTTAGATAAAGTGGTAGTGTTAGATAAAGTGGTAGTGTTAGATAAAGTGGTACTGGTGGATAAAGTTGCAGTGGTGGATAAAGTGGTGGTGGTGGTGGATACAGTGGTAGAGGTAGATAAAGTGGTAGTGGTGGATTAACTGGTAGTGGTAGATACAGTGGTATTAGTAGATAAAGTGGTAGTGTTAGATAAAGTGGTAGTGTTAGATAAAGTGATCGTGGTGGATACAGTGGTAGTGGTGGATAAAGTGGTAGATAAAGTGGTAGTGGTAGATCCAAGTATGTATCAGCTACAGAAATTTGTACTAACTGCTTATAAAACAAAAAAATTGAAGGAGAGGGAGGGTGGATAGGCCCGCGATGTCGCCAATTTCCCACAATGCACCGCGGTAAACATTACGTTCAGCGCCTCTATCGGCCACTGTGGGCATTTATTGGTAGGGAGAATTACTACACGTCCCACACGCTCTCCAAGTACCTCCACAAGCACAAAACGGGGACTGTAGGCACAGTACGAGGAAAAAGGAAGGGCATGCCAGCTTTCCCTCCGAAGACCAAGAAAGGCGATGTCTTCCGCAAGAAGTCGGGGCCCATTCTGGCTATCCACTGGCACGACCAGCGGAAGGTCAACCTCCTCACCACCATCCACAAGGGGTAAATGATCGAGACTGGCAAGGTGGATCGCCACACCCAGGCCAGGTTGACCAAGCCCGATGTGTTCTGGACTACAACATAAATATGAGGCTGGTCGACAAGTCAGACATGCAGATGGGCTTCATTGACTGTCTGCGTACCTCATGCAGATGGTACAAAAAGTTCTTTCCGCATATGGTGGACATGTCAATTCTGAATGCTTACAACATCTACAAGCTTCGGAATGAAAACACACCCATACAGTTCACTAGCCTGCGGGGGTTCCACAAGCAAGCGATAAAGGAGCTCCTGGAGAAATATGCAATGCCACAGAGGGCAGTGGCACACGCTGGGCCCGCCGCCACTGACCGCTTGCACTGTGCATATTACATGAATATGCACAGGCTCATTTCACTGCCTCTGACAGCAGCAGGAAGAAAGCAGCAGAAGCGGTGCCATGTCTGCTACAACACCAGGCTGAGGGCGAGGTCAGAAAAAAGTCCACCATGGAGTGTATGGAGTGCAGGGTTTCACTCTGTGCTGAAGGGTGCTTCTTTGATTACCACTCCAAAAAGCAGTTCTAATCATAGTGACAGTATCAAAGACAGTGACAATAATATATATATATGCAAAAAGTGGAAGTGAAACAATTTATTGTAATACAAAAGTTCAATGTATTATCAGAAAATTGATACAATTACAATAAGACCATAATAATAAGTGAAAGTGACATAAATTTATATAATAAGTTACATTCATATGATTAGAACCTATAGAAATATATAAATCAGTGAAAAAGACACAATAAATTGTATATAAAACTATTACAAAGCACTTAACTAAGTTACAGTGACACAAAACCTAATAATTGAAGTGCAATTTACAATAAACACCTGTGATAACGAATAATCAGTGCCTAATAACAATAACTTAGCTCAATTACTAATAAAATGTAAGGTATCCAGTGAAAATGAGCAGTATCAGTGACAGTGACACCCTAAAAGCATTTTCCCAAAGTGAAAGTGACACAAAACCTAATATTTGATGTGCAATTTATAAAAAAAACCTGTGATAACGAATAATCAGTGCCTAATATTACAATAACTTAGCTCAATTACTTTACTAATAAAAAGTACGGTATCGAGTGAAAATGAGCAATATTAGTGACAGTGACACGCTAATACACATACTTTATATAATTGTCCTCAAAATAACTATAAAAATCTCAAATCAACATCACATTGTCAATATCTATCACTAAAATCGCCTATCGGAGGCAAAAACTCTGGTGCGATGAGCGGCTAGGTACGCTCTAGCTGAGGCATCCGAACAAGGGAGGAATTTTCCGCGGAAAAACACACTCCTTCACACACTCGCCATTCTACAACCACTGTGGCTAGAGACGTCTACTTAACGGCATTCTACAGAGGAAGGTTAGAGGAACATTTTGTTTTTTTATTCATAACAATACATGCTGTCTTCATTAAGTTACAGGTGAA
Organism: Paralithodes platypus; assembly: GCA_032716605.1. Taxonomy (NCBI): domain Eukaryota; kingdom Metazoa; phylum Arthropoda; class Malacostraca; order Decapoda; family Lithodidae; genus Paralithodes; species Paralithodes platypus. The sequence continues at coordinate 48,217,851 of CM064581.1, read as the reverse complement.
TTAACATAGCCCAATAATCGCCAAAACACCCGGGACCACAGTACAGTCGCGAGCTAAGGCCGCCGGGGTTGGAGGGTTAAGGGTTGTCACACGTGGTGCGGAACCTTCTAGCGTACGAGTCTGCATGCGGGCCCCTCTCGTGGGCCTCTTCTCTTCATGCTGTGGCTGTGATGTCTCCAGGAGTTGGTGTCTTCATACAGTAACAGGATGCTTCTTCGAGCCTCGTGGCTAGCCTCAGTAGGGGTCTCCATTAGCGGTTAGGGGTTTATTTTATCTTTACCCTATTATGTGTGATATATGTTCACCCTTTTCTTGGCTCCCCTTGTGTTTTCACGTGTCGATCACGTGTTGATGGGAGCCAAGGAGACGTCCTTTTTGTTTCTTTGGGTGTTGCGGTTTAGTCGTCTTTTGTTGTAGGCGACTTCTCCGTGGTTGTTTTGACCTGCCGGACCTCGTTCTGCGTATCGAGGTCTTGTTCCCGCCATGTTGGTGGCCGGGCACAACTATCCCTATGTAGTGTGCCACTACACACCTTCTGCGGCGGTCATGCCTAGTCCGGCAGAAACGGTCGGTTTGTTGAACCAGTTTTACACCTTTTGCCGCAGACATGCCTAGTCCGGCGGAAAGGGTCGGTTCGTTGACCGGATTTTGACTCGCCCTGCGAACAGTCCATTACCACGCCCGCTCGGCGGTACTAAGGAGTGAACAAGCAGTTGGTCCAGCTAATCTAATAGCCATAGGCCCTGTGGACAGTCCATTTACCTCGCCCCACTCAGCGGCGCAAGTAGGTTAACAAATGTCGTTCCGGCTAGTCTAATAGCCATAGGAAGACACAGGACCTGGTTCCGGTTAGGGCCAGTGACCCATATCACAGGTAAGCGGTCACGTGAAAACCCTGTTTGAAAGGGGTGGGGTTTTTTCACGATAGCTCTCAGGCGGCAGAAATATATTTGACAGTGGTCAACTAGTTTTCCGGCATCTAGGAGTCGGTAGGATGTGTTAACACCTCTCAGGTTATCCTTATGAGCATTGATTCCTGGAAATGTCTATTTCCAACACTTCAGAGTATTTGTCCCGGCGGGGAGGGGAGTTCAGTAACAATGCCTCAGTTTTCAATTTGTGCCATGCCTACCTGCCTTCTTGTCCCAGTCACAGCTCACAAGCTGTGTATTAGATGCGTGAAATGCCTAGACAAGTCAAGATTTTTATGGACTTCTCGTAAATGTCCAATATTTGTTCAGACCTTTTTGAAGAATGGATCGCTAGCCAAGATATGTCATGCTTGCTTGCCTTAATAGAGATAAAGAATAAATGTTCATCATACACCACAAGGGTGGCGGATGTAGAACTTTTCTGTGATAATGCCGAACTGCTACTGCTTATTTCCCTTTACTCTTTTGAAGATCCCCCAGTTTTTCGGTCAAATCCCCTTGTTGCAACTAACTCCCCACAGTTAGTTAGTCAGTCAGCACTCTCTGTAGAACCTTTGGCGTGTGAGGTTCACTCCCCTCCCTACTCCAAGAGAAGAACTCGTTCTGAGTCGCCGGAGTCCCGGCCTCCTTCTCAACCGCAGTCACCCCAACGACTTAAAGAGAGGGCTTCGAGGATGGACCAGCGGTCTCCCAAGAGCCGAAAATTATCTAGTCCGTCACAGGACCTCTTTTCGTCCACAGAGCACGATAGCCCCCCAACCCAAGTGTGTAAGTCTAGTTCTCGACCCGTCCCGTCGACATCTGCCTCGGAGACGCCGGTGTTTTTCCCCGGTCTTTTTCCCCGGTCTCCTCGGGCCAGAAGCCGAGGGACATCAGTCAAACACTAGGATTAGGTCCAAAGCGAGGGTTTTACTGCAGGGGTCTAAATTAGTTCTCTCTAAATGCTATCTACCTTGTGATTAGGTAGATTTGTCTGGTTCTACGGCGTCTGCCCCTGAGCGGCCCCACAATGTAGCGGCGGGTGTACGTACACCCGGTTCAGAGGCGCGTGGTACAAGTAACATTCTTACACCTAGTAAGTTAGGCCCTTTTTGTAGTGAAGGGCACGTTCAACCAGAAACGGCGATCCAATCGGAGTCGAAAAGAGTCATCGGTGGAAATTTTGTATTCCTCGGCTGATCAGGAAGTAGATAAGGCATTCAACAGACCAGGTCCTAGTAGGCAGGTTGAGGATGACGGGACAGTAGAAAAGGTAAAATCCAAGTCTCTCAAGTGACTGCGCCCTCAATGTGTTACGGCGAAACATTTGGATGAGCTATTACAACAAGTGTTGAAACAGTGTGCCATCTCTAAACGGTCCCGCGATATTCCCCCCCCCCGGCGGTGGGATTTCCCTCTGTTGCATCTGTGCCCTCTCCCGCTGCGGACGGTGACGTTCGGCCACTTCCTTCTGTCCCCTTGATTAGTGCGGTAATGCATCCAAGCGTACCAGTTCACCCCCTCTCACCAGCTAAAGTAAAAGTGGTTTCGGACTCTTTTATGGCCTCAGCTTCAATGCCGGCCACTAGTTTTTCACAGCCAAATAGGCCTACGTATAACGTAACATCTCGTCCACCGGTGGAAATTATTAAATCTCCGCCGGATAACATGGTTTATCATTGCTCCAATCCGGCCTTTCATCCTCGTTCAGTATCTAAACATCAATCAAGGGATGCAATCCCTCACTGGCAAGAACCAGTAGGAATGTGGTGTCCGGTTAACCCCCCGACGTCGGGAGAGGGACACAAATCTATGAAGGGGGAAATTCCAGTACCGGGAGAGTGGACCATAGAGGTGAACAAATATAAAGAGTTCCAGGCAAAAGATACCCAGGGTAGGGTGGTGAAAGTACAGATAGAAGCGTTCCCAGACAACACAAACTATCAATATTTTGTATATGTGCCCATGCAACTTGCTCCTCCTTCCCCAGGAGACCTTATTTGCCCCAACTGCTCCCGACCTTACGGCGTTCACGGTTACGACTCGGTTAGACCAAATGAACCGAGCTTGATTACATCTCCGGTAACCATGTCGACGGGACAAAGGGAAATAAACCTGGGGGAGGTGGGATACGGTCCATGGGTGGAATGGGATCAGGAAATCCAACAGTTTGCCATTGCTCTAACATCTAACACTTCCCTGACGGTTCCACCACCTCTCCATATGGAGTTTGATTTGCTGAAGCCCCAGCCTGGGGGAGTTCCCAGAGCCGTTATTGAGTTCCTTACAGCTACTCAATTGGCACTAAAAGATTTTCCGGAACCTTTCAAAGCTCCTGACCCTATTGATCTCCAACGTGAGTTCCTCTTGCGAGATAGTATGCAACGTAAATTCATGGGTTTTCTACTATCCAGAGACACAGCTCAAGTAATTGCTAAACCTATTGCTAATCCCAAGAATGGTCGGAATGAGGCAATCAAAGCTTTTCAAAATTATCTACTACCTCACCGGGCGAGGTCAATCATGGACATACGGACGTCCCTATTTGAGGCGGTCCGGGCTAGACACCTTCTCAGACTCCATATGGTAAGGGGTTTGCCTGAGAATGTGTATTACAGAGTCATTTTTTCCCCAGTGTTAACACCATCCACTATGAACGCTCAAACTAAGAAGGATGTAGAAATAATGCTCAACCATGCTAACTCAGTTTAACCTCTCAGACCCGGTTGGGCTCTGAGGCACCCATAACAAACCCGGCCCGTGGAGCCCGGGTGGGGTCTGAGGCACCGGGTACTTGCGTTACTGCTTTCGAATGGTGCGCGTAAATTTTTGTTGTTGTGGGGTGGTAGATAGCACCACCACGCGTGAACTACGCCACAGCATCAGTCTCTACCCCGACGCCATCATGGATACGACGCCAAAAACTTATTCCGCTGTGTCAGATACTGTGCCTCCTTCGACGCCCGCCCCGGTTCGTCGTATTACACGAAGGCGTCTCCGCATAAACATTCTTTCTCCAGGAGGTATTGAAAGAACCTTGCGAATGGTAGAATTAGCTGGAAGTGACAATAATAGTGATGTTGATGATGGACAAAGTGCGAAATTGTCTAATTACGCGTCGCGTGATTATGGTGGCGAGAGCAGTGATCAGGGGATTTGACAGTGAACATGAAAGTGATGAGAGTGATGAAGGTGAGGTAACAGCTTTCGCAGAAGCTGGTGAAGGTGAAGAGAGTGAAGTGGGGAAAGTGAGCGAGTGGGAGAGTTCAAGGTCAACCTCCAAGTTTCCCGTGAGTGACTCCTCTCCAAGCCCTTCGCCAGCTAAATCGTCTTTCCAGATACGATTTTATAGGAAGCAGGTACTGGAAAAGGCAGCCGCGGCAGCCAGGGAAGAGGCCAAAAGGCTTGGTGAGGATGAGGCTATGAGTGAGGGTGCGCGTGGTGACCCATCTCGCCTGCCATTGTCTCCCTTATCTGCCCAAGCCACCCAACATGCCCCGAGCGCCTGCCATTGTTCCCCACCACCCCCACCACTGCCGAGGGTTGAGGACCCCCCACTTTCGGCCTATTTGCCTCCTGGGTCCCCCTTGTCCATACTTAGTGTACTCAAACTAGTATGAACAGTCTCGATGTTACGTAATCTGGGTTGATGTAGCCTTATGTATCGTTCCGTAGTCTTAACCCCTAACTAGCGGCGCGCAACATAAGTCGAGTATAATAAATTTGGACTATCTGGCGGCGCGCGACATAGGTCGTGTGGCAATTTCAGCACGTAATGTTGCTGAGAGAGAGAGACAAGTGGTGGCAGGAGAGTAGCGAGCGTATGACTGCTCCAGACCACCGCGGCGAACCTACTGACACGAATCCCACCTCCTCCCTCCCTCTCTCACTCGCTACATACTGAATTGTATGGGGAAAGTACCGAATTACATGCTTTTTGCACTCGTGTTGCGCGGTTGTTGCAAGAAAACTAGCCGTCATAAAAGGATCGTTGTGGTATCATTGGAAAGCTCTGTTTATGCCCTTTCAGGGATAGATACTTGTTTTACGCTCTGGGTCTTATTTAGGCATGAAAATGATCACGTAAACAGCCCTATTTTGGCTAAAAACACCCCGCTGGGCGGTACATATAAATAGACCGCCTAGCCCGCTAATAAGGTGTTAAGTTGAATGCTTCCATAACCTTGGTCGAACGTTCCATGATTGGGTAGAATATATTATTCTATAGTTGTATATGGAAAAGTATTGTAGGATTATAATTCCCATATATATATATATATTTGTATTATTTAAGATTGTTTATAAGTATCTCATTGTAAAGAAGATGGGACACATTGTCCATATGTGATGCGCGTGCGCGGTATGTCACGACAGAGACAAACATAACGCGCTCGCTCACTCTCCAACCAACCTCCGTCCCAGCTACACACGCTAAGCCTTCTTTCTCCTAGTTATTTCACCAGGTGTTTTCGCTTCACTTTTCATCTCATATTCCATATAGTCACTACATCATCATCTTTGTTAATTAGCACAAACTTAATGTAAATATCTAGCCTATCCTAGCCTATTGTAGCCTCTTTTCATACGCTGTTTACCTTACTAACCACTTCGAGTCATCTAGCCTATTTTCCGCCATCCTCCAATCACCAGCTGAGTTGATCAAAGGGTAAATATTCTATATGGTTAATACTTCTTCAATATCATTAATATACAGTCCACTTATCTAAATTAGCCATATAATTGGTCCTTAAACCTTTCACTAGTTTGCCCCCCATTAAGATTAAATTCATTCATACTGTACTGTATTTTAAATTTATTCTAGAGTTAATTTATATCTAGATCAAAATTATACTGAAAAATAACTTCTTTAAAATTTAAAGTTTATTCATTCACATATCTTTCTAAATTCTACTCTCGTCGTGTGCCCTGAAGGCAGGGTAATATGATAGCTGATAGGCTGAGTGTGTTAATCCAACTCAAAAACTGTTTTCCTTGTGACTTCTTGAGATGAACTTTTCTTGTGTACAATTTTCACATTTATTAAATTTAATAATATAGAATTAGCGGTACCCATTGAGTGTAGCCTCTTTAAATTACCCTATAGGCTCTCTCTCTCTTCAAATTCTTGAATTTATTGTAACGTTAAACGGTACCTCTCTTTTTTGACATCTGGAGACTTTTGGCCTATACTGTATTGTACTAAATTTCCCTCCTGGCTTTTCGTAACTTATGGTGTAATGATTCTATAATTTCATAACTATTATGTAAGGAGTTAAATTGAAAAGCTCCAGATTGCTTGTCTACATTGCGCACAATTCTTATTCCGCATTTCGTGAGGGTCTTTTATTTTCGGCTCGCGATTTAATTTGATTTCTCGGAGTACTGTATTGTTGTCCGCAACTTATTCGGTCTGGCATTGATAGTTTGATTTAACTTCAATAGATTTCCTTCCCGTATAATCATGGCTAAAAGTGTACAAAAGCGTCGGGCTGGACTTAAGGGCTCTTTGACGGTCTTAACCTCTGATATTGACGGATTCCTTGATTCGGCGTCTAGAGTGGAGGTGGAGGCCAGGTTGCTCAGTATTCAAAAGCAACTTGACAAGTATGAGGTCACACAGGAGGACCTGGCCGACACTTACGAGGACACCGAGTATATCGAGGTGATAAGAGAGGATACCCTATATATGGAGGGCATACAAGTAATCGTTGCCACACTGAAGGGGATCTTGATTCCAGAGGTCAAGAAGGAGGTCAAGAAAGAGCCAAAGAAATCCGCAGTCAAATTACCACATCTTACTCTTCCAAAATTTGAAGGTGATGCCACATTGTGGTCGGGATTTTGGGAGATGTTCAAGTGTACCATCCATGACAATCCCGACCTCACAGATATACAACGCTTCACCTATCTAAAGGGTCAGCTTCTGGGTGATGCACATAAGCTAGTCGAAGGATTCATTATTGAAAGTGCAAGCTATGCCCCAGCAATTGAGCTCCTGCAAGAGACATATGGGCATCCAGATCGAATCAAGGCAGCTTATGTTACCAAATTCAATCAATTAGTGTCACCCAAACACCAAACAGCTGACCTGAAGGACTTCTATGCCAATACAGAGAGTGTGATGAGGTCAATCATTAGCCATGGTATTTGTTTGGAGGAATTTTGTGTGGTGACTCTTGTCAATAAGTTACCATCACCACTAAAAGAAACCATAAAACGGGAAATGGGAGACTCGAGCCTGGATTAAAAGAAATTCACTCATTGCCTCCAGGCTGAAGTGTACAATATGGCGGGTCAAGACAGAGTAGGGGTACACCCATGGCTACGGCAACATTTACCGCCCAGTGTGAGTACAGGAAATTCAACTGTGTTCTGTGTAGTGGCACCAATCATTTATGGTACAAGTGTATGAAGTATAAGGCCTCTTAAAGTTAAAAGAGCCCGTCAACTACATCTCTGCACTAGGTGCTTGTCAAAAGACCATGGCCATTCGGGTTGTACTAATCCTAACGTAAGAAGCTGCAAGTTTTGTAAGGGCAAACACTTTCATTCCCTATGTACACAAAAACAAGGGAAAGAAAGTAGACCAGCGGAGGATAACACCAAGAGAGAGTAGGCTGCTGCTACTTCAACTACAATGTCCGTTGCCACAGGTAATATAGTAATCTTGCCCACCGTACAGCTGCCGGTAAAGGGTAAGGATAATAATTGTGTTGAAATAAGATCGCTACTTGACCAATGTTCTCAGAGGACCTTTGTGAAGTCTTTAGTTCTATCCTCCCTTTCCTACATTTGTAAAGGAACTAAGGAGTTATGTCTTCACGGATTTACCGGGAAACAAGCCTCTAGGGAATATAATGTTGTGGCACTGCAATACAAACACAGAGGTAAATTTCATCATCTAGACGCAATAGTGGTTGATGAATTGCCAGAACATAAAGGTGAACTTAAGCTAAAGTCTAAACTGGTTAGTTTACAAAGTAAAGGCATAAAATTAGCCGATCCTCACGCAACGGACACAGATCAGCTGGAGCTGCTCATCAATATAGTGCGACCTGGGTATAAAAGGTCGGGTAGCCTAATTCTGCTTCCTACCAAGTACGGGTACGCCATAAGTGGTTCATATGTGACACAGCCTACCAGCTCCAGCACACAAGTAATTACTGTATTGAAAGTAGCAGTAACCCCAATGGACGAATACATGTCCACTGGTAATATTCCACCATGCAAAAATGACTTAAACGTTTTGTGGGAATTAGATCACATCGGGATACTCACAGGTTGAGCGTCAAGCGCTATCGTCGTAAGAGGATACCGTTACCCTCTCATTCGGCGTTCAGTACGCGCAATATTCCCAGATTACAAAACAAATCTGCTTGAGTAGGACGGCTAAACTTTTTGACCCCTTGGGGATAGTTCTACCGGTGTCGATCAAATCAAGATTATTCCTTTAGCAATTATGGAGGATAAAATTAGGTTGGGATGAGGTTTGACTGGCGATCTGGTTCAGGAGTGGTAAGACATTATTTCGGATCTTCGTCTCTGTAAGGGTTTTAATTTTCCTCGGAGAGTTGTCATGGACCATCCTGTTTCCATCCATGCCTTCTCAGACGCTAGCAAGGTCGCGTACGGCACCGCCATATACTTTGTTGACACAAGTGGCAGCCGTCTCGTCATAGCGAAGGCGAAAGTCGCCCCGATCAAATCCCTTTCCATCCCAAAATTAGAGCTGACTGCAGTTCTGTTGGCTGCTATACTCGTTCACTTTGTAGAGGAAACTTTTTAAAATTTGCTAAATATCTCGGAGACAGTTGTATGGAGTGACAGCCAAATTACGCTCTACTGATTACATAGCCGTAAGAAGCTACCAGTGTACGTCACCAACCATGTCGACGAAATTCGTACCCTGCTCCCAACCGCACAGTTCCGGTATGTGTCTACCAAAGAGAATCCAAGTGATTGCATTACTCGTGGTGTCTCTGCTAAATTTCTCAAATCTTCTGCGTTGTGGTGGAATGGCCCATGCTGGCTTAATGATCCCAACGAATAGCCAGATAATATAGATTTGAGCGAGCAACACACTGCTATTGTGGCACCGGTAATTGACTCGGTGCCTGACGAAGACACACGGTTATGGGACTGGGCTAGATTCAGCAGATATGAAAAGTTACAACGTGTTACAGCATGGGTGTTACGATTTGTAGAAAATGTAAAAGCAAAAATTAAAGGCACACCGCCCACAGGTAGTGCTTACCTCAATGTGAAGGAGATCAGAATTGCAGATCAATTATTACATAAGCTCTGTCAACAAGAAATATATACGCAGGAATATAAAATACTGGTTAAGGGAACAAAGTCTAGGAATAACCTGCTCAATCAGTTGGGCTTACACTTGAAGGGGGACTTGATACATTGCGGAGGCAGATTACGATTGGCAGCCCTCTCTGAGGCAAGTAAGTATCCAATACTACTGCCCCCCAATCATCACTTCACCCATCTTATCATCGATAGGTGTCACCGACTCTGTTGTCATTATGGGGTTGGTCATATAGTCACCTATGTAAGACAACGATGGTGGGTGCCTAGAATCAGGCAGGTGGTCAAGAAAGTCCTTCACAAATGCTTAAAGTGTAGAAGAGTACAGGGAACACATTATGATCCCGTCGGAATTCCTCCCTTACCAAACCTGCGAACTACCCCAGGTGACCCTTACAAAGTTACCGGGGTTGACTACAGTGGAGCAATCCCTGTGAAAGATTCACCCAATCTTAAGGTGTATATGATACTTTTCACTTGTGCTGTTACCAGGGCAATTCACCTGGAACTGGTCACCAACCTCACTTGTGATAGCTTCCTACATGCCTTCCGAAGATTCTGCAGTAGACAGGGATATCCACGTATCATGCTGAGTGACAATGCAAAGACTTTCATAGGGGCATCTACATATCTCAAAGAAGTGAGCAACAATCCTAAGATTCAGACCTGCCTAGCGGATGTAAAATGCAAATGGTGTTTCATTCCCGCCAGAGCGCCTTGGTTTGGCGCCATATGGGAGAGAGCCATAGGCATCGTGAAGGCGGGTCTGAAGAAGGTGTTGGGTAGAGCTCTCATCTCGATTGAGGAACTCAACACCATACTCTTGGAGATTGAAGCCACCGTAAATGATCGCCCTCTATACTATGCTTCTGGTGATTTGGAAGACCTTACCCCAATCACACCCTCAGTACTGGTACGTGGATACAGACTGCGGGATCTTCCTGAAGAGCATGACGAGGATACTATGGAGGATCCAGACTACATAAGTAAGGAAGTGATATCGGCCCGCTACAAATACATTCGTAAATTATCGCGAGATATTTGGCATCGCTGGTCAACAGAATATCTGGTGACTTTAAGGGAAGCGCAAAAGAATAAACTAACACCATTAAAAGGTCATTGGCCTAGGGTAGGGGACGTGGTAACCATCCATGAGGAGGGCCCGCGCGCATTTTGGAAATTGTGTCGGATAGAGGAGTTATTACCAGATCGTGATGGTGAGGTTCGGGTAGCAAAGGTTCGCACCAGGACTGGAGTAATCACACGGCCAACAGTCCGACTATATCCTCTTGAGGGTGACCTCGATCGCAAGGACACTCCCTCGGATCAGTTATCTATTGAAGTCCCCTCTCTGGCTTCTACTTCGGTGCAGCCTGTTGACGCGTCCGGCGGACGTCCACGTCGACAAGCAGCCCAGATATCTTCCCAAGTTTGGCGGGATAGGATTGCCTCCGGGCAAATCTAATCATGTAAATTTTGTATATTTTCTGTTGGTGGGAATATGTCCATACTTAGTGTACTCAAACTAGTATGAACAGTCTCGATGTTACGTAATCTGGGTTGATGTAGCGTTACGTATCGTTCCGTAGTCTTAAGTTGAATGCTTCCATAACCTTGGTCGAACGTTCCATGATTGGGTAGAATATATTATTCTATAGTTGTATATGGGAAAGTATTGTAGGATTATAATTCCCATATATATATATATTTGTATTATTTAAGATTGTTTATAAGTATCTCATTGTAAAGAAGATGGGATACATTGTCCATATGTGATGCGCGTGCGCGGTATGTCACGACAGAGACAAACATAACGCGCTCGCTCACTCTCCAACCAACCTCCGTCCCAGCTACACACGCTAAGCCTTCTTTCTCCTAGTTATTTCACCAGGTGTTTTCGCTTCACTTTTCATCTCATATTCCATATAGTCACTACATCATCATCTTTGTTAATTAGCACAAACTTAACGTAAATATCTAGCCTATCCTAGCCTATTGTAGCCTCTTTTCATACGCTGTTTACCTTACTAACCACTTCGAGTCATCTAGCCTATTTTCCGCCATCCTCCAATCACCAGCTGAGTTCATCAAAGGGTAAATATTCAATATGGTTAATACTTCTTCAATATCATTCATATACAGTCCACTTATCTAAATTAGCCATACCCCGACAGGAGACATACTGAGCACTGCCGAAAAGTGGAGAGGCAGAAAATATGTGAAAAAAGGCCAGCAAACTAGGCGGGCTTTGTTCGAGGCCCCCACGGCGTCCACCCCTGCCGGCCCCAGCCATGCACACCCCCACACCTTTCCCCATGGTCCTCCCCAACTCTCCAGACATCAACAAGTGTTCCTGAAAAAGTTTTTGAGCCCGCATCACCAGTACATGTACCTAGTGACAGTGAAACACTACTTTCTACCACTCGTCGCAGACAAAGGAGCCCAGAACCTCGGGGGGACATAGCCTCACCTGCCACTCCTTCCCCAGCTCGACCCCCACCCGCACGCCGCCCGCGCATCAATCGTTCCCCGCCAGATTATGCGGAGGGCAATGACGAGGAAGGACACCTAACAGATGACTCTGGCCATGATTATATGGGTCCACCGTCAGGGCAAGATGACTACTCTGACGACGACTATATGGACATGGACGACCCTCAACCCATCCGCTCCACCCGGGGGCGTCGTCCTGCTGGCCGCCCTGGTGGCCGCCCTGGCCGCCCTAGGGTGCGCGCCTCCCGTGTCGGCCGTGGGCGTGCTGGGCCACCACCCGCAGTGCCTCGTGTGCGTCGCCAAGACCCATTCTCCATCTTTCAGTGGTAAGACCTGGCTGATGTGGAAGATTACAACCCTGATGTGCCAGCTTTTGATGAGGCACAGGAAGGTTCAGGAATTATCCCCAATTTTTCCGCAGGCCCCAATGCTTTACCACATGAGCTTTTTGAGGCCTTTTTTGATGAGGAGGTGGTAGGCTATGTCATAAAGGAGACCAACAAGCAGCACCAGATGCAGGTCAACATGTTTGACAAGGTGACCAAGGCCCACATGAGGCAGTGGACCGAAGTGACTCATCACGAGTTCATGGTCTTCCTGTCACTCACAATGCTAATGCCTCATGTACAAAAACATAGGTTGCCTGACTATTGGATCACCATTGATCTAATATCCACCCCTGCCTTCGGGAAATATATGTCACGCGACCGGTACCTCGACATCCTCGCCCAGCTCCATCTCGTCACCAACACCGACGTACACCGCCCAGACAAGCTGTGGAAGATACGAACCTTGTATGAAATGATGCGACAACGGTTCAGCTCCTTCTTCAAGCCCTTCCGCAAGGTTGTCATTGACGAGTCTCTTGTGCTGTTCCGGGGAAAGCTCCACTTCCGGCAGTACATCCCCTCAAAGAGGCATCGCTTTGGCATCAAATTCTTTGTGCTGTGCGACTGCAGAACTGGTTATGTCCTGGACTTCCTGGTCTACAGCGAGAAGGAAGAGGACGTGCTTGCGGACCCCACTATTGGCTTTGGCGGAGCAGTGGTGCAAGCCATTATGGACCGCTATTTCCACAAGAGATGGGGTCGCTTCGGACCATGAGTGAGCACCGTGCCTCCTGTGAAGGCAAGATGGCAGGTGCTCGTTGTACTCTACGTGCTTGACATGGCTCACTCCCTATACTGGAACAAGACCTCACGGGGTTCACTGCTCATTGTACAGCTGTGAATGTCCAGGCTCTCAGCCTATGCCCGAGAGGGAATAAGTTGGAATATGGAAAAAAAAAAAAAAAAAAAAATTGGATGTGTGGGGCCAAGCTGCAGGATAGAATAATAAATTATGAGCTGAGGAGACGTTTAGGTATAAAGAGTATTAGCGAGGAGATGCGTACAAGTAGACATGTGGAAAGAATGGATGAACAAAATTGGGTGAAAAGATGCAGGTCTGTGATTGTGGAGGAAGCTGCACCAAGGGGTGGACCGAGGAAGACCTGGGATCGGACTATACGTGCCGATCTCGAATCCAAAAACTTGACAAATGAAGCAACCCTTAATAGGGTTGCCTGGAACGCCGCCAATTAGGACAAGAGACTGAAACTGCACTCAGTCTTAAAATGTTATGTATGTATGTATGTATGTATTGGTGGCAGATTCTGAAGAGAAACTGCAGCGAGTAGTCAGAGAGCTTGGTGTGGTTTGTGGGAGGAGGAAGCTGAAGGTGAACGTCAATAAATGTAAAGTGATGGTGTGTAATAGGGGTGATCGTCGGCTGAAACTAAATGTCTAAATGTGAGGCTGGATGGGGAAATACTGGAACAAGTGGAGTATTCTCGGTGCCCTGTCCTTCTTTCTTCCTCCCTCCCAGCCCCCCCAACCCCACCCCTCCACTGCTACCTGTTATGACGGATATTTAAGGCCTCCTAGGTACCAATATTCGTTAGTGACCTGATGAAGCTATCTGCGAAACGTTGTCAATAAAGTGCTCTTCCTCAGATGGTGTTTTTTATCCAACAAGTGGAGTGTTTTATATATCTAGGAGGAATGATAAGCAGGAATGGAGGTAAAACAGAGAGTGTGTGAAGAAAGAAAAGTTTTCGGAGCAATGGGAAGTATCTAGAAGGTGAGAAATCTCGGAATGAAAGTTGTGCAATGTATCAATGGATCGTTGTACCAACAGTGATGTATGGGGCTGAGACATGGGCTCTGAAGGCTAAGGAGAGAAGAAAGCTGGATGTGATGGAGATGAGCTGCTTGAGGAGTATGTGTGGAGTGACTAGTTGTTGTTGTTGTTGTTCACTAAGCTGCCTGGCCGAACAGCCCCGAGTCCCTGAGGAAGGCCATGGCCATGATCGGGCTTTCCCACAGAGCTCTCATTGAGTGTAGATTGTGTTGTTGGCATAAGTGGTTGTGTGAAAACTAATGCAGTCTTCTATGATGTGTTTGATGGTATGGGGTGCTGTGTTACATCCCGGGCAGGTGTCGACGACGGAGTCATCCAGTCTCTTCTGATAGCTCAGAAGGGCTGGATGGTGGCCGCATCTCAGCCTGGCCAGGTGGACTCTGTCCTTGTGAGGAAGGATGGATTTCGGGAGGTCATGCTTGCAGCTGCGTGTTGTCTATGAGTGAGTGGATGGATCGGCAAGAGATATGAGTATGGATGTGCTTCTGGAAGTTGGTTTGGGGTGGGCATGGAGGGAGAGAGGACATTATTTGTGTGTGATATCGTGTGCTGGGTGTTGTTTTTATATTTCTTGGTGTCTGTGGGTGCGTTGCCATGTTATGTAGTGGGTGGTTTTTGGTTCGTGGAGGCTGCTGCCAGGAATTGAGTGCCTCTCATGTCCAGATGGAGTAACTAGTAGAGACAGATTGAGGAATGAAGAGATCCGTAGGAGAGTGGGGCAGCAGGAACATTTGTCGGCCAGAGTGGACAGAAGGGTGCTGAGCTGGTATGGTTATGTTGAACGAATGGAAGATGAAAGGCTTACACAGCATATATGAGTCAGATACAAGGGGAGGTAGAGCGATCTGAAGAACTCCATTTAGATGAAGAAACTGTGTAGGAGAAGCTTTGGAAGATAGAGGAATGACTATAGATCAGGCAAGATAAATGGTAATAAATAGGAATGAATGGAGAATGCTAGTGAATAGATGAGTGTAAAGGGCCTGTCACACTATGCCTATTTTAGTGCTGACGCACCACGATTTAGTAGTTTTAACGATGTCGTCACCTAATGCTGCGCACATCGGTAATGGACGGCAACTCACGTAGGAGCGCGGTACGGGTCGGAACGGGTCAGCCCGGGAGTTGAAAAAAGTTTGACATGCTCAACTCGTTGAAGCTTGGGTCGACGATTGTGAGGTCATGGCAGTGGACGTAACGAATGCAGAACGGCATCGCAGAGTGGCGGCGGCTATTATACGACCAACAAAACGACGCAGCCGGTCATTCGCTGTAACACGGCGGTGTAAGGTAGATCGCCGTGGTGCTGCGTGAGGCGGCGGCCTCGTTACGACGTAAAAAATAATGCTGCTGCATCGGCGCGTCACACGGCGTCACAAGTTTCTCGATACGGAATGCACGGAGAGGCACAGGCCGCAACACGTGGAGGCAACGGCGTCAGAATGCACCAATAGTTATCTCAGTCTCGGTGTTGTCCTGTTCAAGTAATAGTATAATTTTTAGGTAGTTGAGGGTATGTGTGCGGGTGGTTGGGGCGATGCAGGACAGTAGGGAGCGATTTACGTGGCGGTATAGTGAAGGACGTGACGGTATAGCGAAGGATATGACGGTACGACGGGGATAGTGTGACTGAGGCTGGGACTCTCGGGGCGCATATGCGGCGCGGCCCTTTTTATTATCTGGTTGGGTACAGTAGCCGACACAAAATCGGCGATAGTGTGACACTGTGAGGGTGTGTTGTCGCCGTACTGCGACCTGCGCCGAGCGTCTGCTCCCTGGTATGCCCGTGATGGGAGATGGCTGGCGCTAGCCACCGGCGTGACGCCTGCATGCCGGCGCCAGTCATTGGCCCTTTTTTGTTTTTTTACATTTCACGAATGTCGCCGCATGAGGCCGTTCGATCCTGTCAACTATGCGTCTGACGCCTGTGCAGCGCATACACTTCGCCGTCTGCGCACTGCGTGTGCTATGCATCCCGATAATCTCCTCTACCCGCCGTGCGTCGGCCCCGACACACGGCACTCGTTAAGTCGTGGTGCGTTGGCACTTAAGTCGTCATAGTGTGATAGCCCCTTAAACGCGCTCATTTGGGAGAGAGGCTCATGCGCCAGTTGGACTAGATAATAGTCCGTCAGGCGACTGGCCCGGGGAGCCGATAGTAATGAAACGTACGCCTGGATGCATGGTGGGTGGGCTTGTGGTGGCGTCTTCGCTGTGTGTCTGCCTGCAGAACTATTGAGCCGGCAGGGTTAGTGGGAGCAGTCTAGTTTCGTACCCTCCCTGATTAAGAATCCGGGCTGTGTGTGAATCAGCCTGATATTAGACCACGGCGTCTTCGGGTTTCCAAGCAGGACCTCTTCAGCCAGAGTTGTGTGCGAGGACCTGGGACCATCACCACCTGTGAGACGGCCTGAGCCAGTGCTTCCTCCAGCCCCACTGCTCTCCTGTCCTTCTCTCCCTTTAAGTGCCCTATTTTTTTTGTATTTTATGTATAAGGTTATAGTGAGGTATAGACTTAGATGTGCCGACTCTGCCAAGTGTAACGTAACATTGCCGAAGGTGTGCTTTACACCTTCCCTCTAATTTGCTAACAAGTGCCCTGTTTGTTGGGGAACACCTACACCTATCCTACACCGGTGTTGCATATACATAATTTAATAGTGACCCCTTCATCATTGACGATATTGCCTATTAACATAATAGTCTCCCTTCAACACCCGCGGCAGTAGTTTTGAATCTCCTGCGCGGAAGGGTCAGGGAGTACTCTCATAAGTGCACGCTTAATTCTCTTATGGAATCGTCCTTATGATTGGGTACCCTACAGAAAAAAAATTCGTAGAAAATAAAAAAGATAATTTAACTTAATATCTGTTATATTATGGCTTTCCATGAGTGGATATCTTGTGCGCAGCGCCCCGGCGCAGGCCCTCTAGCGGCCATATTTCCTCCTTCTCCCTTCCGCGCTCGTGCAAGGAGGGCAGGTGGTCCTAGTGCTCCAACTTCATTCGTCGTTCCTGCGCTTCTCGTGAGTTCTTACTCATTTGTATACTTCTGCGTTGTATTTAACAGAGTTTAGATTAGCTAGCACGGGCTGCCCCATTGGCACGACCGCAGTAGGGTGTAAATTAGGGTAATTTTTTTTGTAACAAGACGCCTTCGTCTCCCAAGATCCGCGCGCCGCATGTGTTATTATTGTGTTGTGTGTTACGCCTTTAGCTTTTTTGATATTATAGCTAGGAGGCTACCTTTCCGTTAGATTGTGCTTCAGGCCGTCACTTTGAGGCAGTTGCATATAAATTTTGTTTATTATTAGCAAATGCTTTAGTTCAAGGGTGGCTGCACGTGGTGCGGGGCCTTCTGGAGTCCGTATTTGCTTTTGGGCCCCTCTCTCGGGCCTCCCATCTGCTTGCTGCTGCTGCTGGTTCGTCGGAGCGTCAGTTCATCCTGTGTTGTTCCTTGGGCCTCGTGGCCAGCCTCGCTAGGGGTCTCCAATGTAGGCTTCAGGTAATTTAGGATGGTACATTCTATGTATTTGTATTTATGCCTATGTCTGCCCCATTTTGTGCTACATGTGTGCATTGCATGTAAATATTTTGTGTGGGCCATTGGGAGATGTCCCTTATTTATATATGTGGGGTTTTGGTAGGGGGAATTTTTTCACATAACTTCCCCCCGCTAGAATTTTTGGTTGTTTTCTCCGACGGCTTTTTGTGCAGAGCCCCTCTTTTCTCGTCTAGTTGACGAGTTAGGGAACAACCAAATGTCCCAGCGTGGTGCGCTGAACAACA
This sequence comes from Paralithodes platypus, assembly GCA_032716605.1. NCBI lineage: Eukaryota > Metazoa > Arthropoda > Malacostraca > Decapoda > Lithodidae > Paralithodes > Paralithodes platypus. The sequence continues at coordinate 48,200,162 of CM064581.1, read as the reverse complement.
ACCGTTCCGGCGGATTATGCTAATTCCTACGGGAGCAACCTCGGCCCGCCGAGGAGACTCGCCCTGACCGAGTTGTCATACGAAAAGACCTCCTTCGCCCGGCGTGCCAGTTTAGTGTGCAAGTGTTATGAAACGTCATGAAAGCACGTTACTTATCTTTCTGTTCTCAATAGTCACGGATAATGATACACTTAAGGTCACTAGGGCCAGTGACATTTGGTCACAGGTAAGCAGTCCAATCAGCTTAAAATGGAGATACCCCAGTGTTTTCCATAGTCGAGTCTAGCGGAAGGTTAGAGTAGCCGTGGCTATAGCTAATTTTCCGGCGGACTTGAGGTAGGATGTCTTAACACCTCGCAGGTTATCCTTATGAGCATTGATTCCTGGAAATTGTATTTTCCAGATTGACCCAGGGCTGCAGTTTCAACACACCCGGCGGCTGGTGGGTGGCTGATTCCGGCGGGGGGGGAGTTTTTTTTCTTCCATCATGCCTCGCTTTGAGCTATGCGCTATCCCTACTTTTTTTTTTTTTTTTTTTGTTTTTTTTTTTTTTTTTTCCCAACTTACTTCCTCTCGGGTATAGGCTGAGAGCCTTAACATTCACTGCAGAATATGGGAATATTCATACAGTGCTATTTAATCAGGGAACAATGAGGGTATTTTATTGACGTTTCGGTGGGCTTGTGGTAATGCACTGATACTAGGTACAGCACAAATTCCATACCAATAATATCTTCCCATTGATACATCGGGATTTGAACCCGGGACCTTTGGATTACCAGGCCAGTGGCAAGACCACTCCACCACACCTCCCCTTGCTCATTATTGCTGGTATTTGCTCACAAACTTTGCATCAAATGCGTTAAGTGTCTTGATCGTTCTCGCGGCTTGTGGGTGTCAAAACGGTGTTCGGTCTGTTCTGAGTTAAAGGCGGCCCTCATCACTAAGAAAGACTTATCGTGCCTAGCGGCATTGAATGAGATAAAGACCATTTTCAACTCCTATGCAAAAGATATTGCCCATAAGGCACTTCACTGCGATGATGATATCTTGTGGGAAAGTCTAGTTATAAAGTCACCTTTGGTCAAGTCAGCCTCCTGCAAATCTACTATACCCAAAGTTAAGAAATCCCTTTCCAAAGCGGTAGTGAGGAGCTCAAGTAGTGATGAAAGTGACATCACTGAGGCTACCCCCCCCACCCCCCTCCCCATGACCAACCAAAACGGAGGCGGTCGCCTTCCCACCGGCAACGGTCAAGGTCACGGTCGAGATCCCCCAGGAAGCAGTCTAGGCACTCATTGGCGGAATCGGCCAGGCCGACCAAACGCCGGAAGGAGGGCAAGGTGACACCGGCCAGTGCAGAACACAGGACTAGCCAGACAGTTACCGTAAGGCCACCTCCCTCGACCCCTACCCCCAGTACGCCAACCGTCCAATCCGGCGACTCTGAGATGAGGGTGGAGATCATTGAGTCTAGTCCTCACCATGAACAATCTTTAAGTGTACCATAGAAATTTGTTTTTGCAATTCCAAAATTGACTAAGGTACCACGCAAGGCCCCTACAGCTGGACCGAGTAGAGTGTTAGCTGACCAGTACAGAGGTTGCCCTTCAAGCTCTCAGTCTGTTGACAGCTCTCAGGTTATTCAGGACTCTCAGCCACCCGCGGCGAATGAACATGGGTGCTGGAGAGTGAGCCAAGGAACAGATAGGGAAAGTATTCATAGTGAAGTGTTACCATCATCTGTCCCTGATTTGGTTTGGCCGCCGGTGGAACAAACGCCGGATGATCAACAGGACATTCCTGAAATGCTAGAGTTTGAGGTTAATGAAGAGCCGGAGGAAGTTAATGTTCCCTCAGCTCAAGTTTCAATGTGTGAAGAATCAGAGGCTAGTTCACAATCTTCTAGGGATTCCCATAGTAAGTGTGTAACCACAGAGGAAATAAGTGACATTATGCGTAGGGTTATGCAACAATATCAGGTTTCTCCCTCTATTGATCCTTCATCTAATCGACCAGTAGCTCCCCCGAGTAGCTCCACGATTAGACCATTAGAGCCTTCAGGTTTTCCCACTACTAAGTCCTCATTACCTACCTTAGTTTTACCCCCAACAACGTTCACGGCGGCTGGCACTACTGTGCCGGCTACCATGACTACCACTAACGTGCGGGTAATTTCTGATATTACTCCTCCCCCTTTGGATAAGGTTCCACAGAGGAAAGGCCCTATGCCTCTCCTCTACGGACCGGAATGCTCCTGGACTCAGGTACGGTACACCCTTTGAAACCATTCCTAGCACAGCCTACTATTTCGGGTGAGCTACCGGTTCCAGGTGAGTGGACAATTGAAATTAACAAAAATAGGAAACTCAGAGCTAAGGATGAGGTAGGGAGATTACTAGACGTCTCTATTAGGGCCATACCCAGTACATATAATGCTGAATTCTTTGTCTTCTCAGCTGCCCCGGCAGTACTGCCGGCCACATCTGCACGACTCTTTGCAGAGTGGTCCAAAACAGATGGCGTTAATGACATAAAAGCTTTGAATGCACTCACGCCGGCACTGGCTACATTTCCGGTCCTTGATCAGTCACACACACCAGTCTTGCAGATGACGTAGGTAGGTGTGGGGCCATGGGTAGACTGGGAAGCAGAGGCACAGGTATTTGCCTCCACTATTACATCTAAAACCTCACATCAGGTCCCTCAAGAGTTGCATGTTTCGTTCTCATTACCGGTTAATAAGGCAGAAGGGGTGTCTCCAGCCTTGTTCGCTTTCCTGGCGGACCCCAAAATAGCTCTTCACCAGTTAGATAACCCCTTTTGTGCCCCTCCCCCAGCCCATCTGGATAGGGATTTTAAGCTACGAAGCAAAGCTTTTCGATTGTTCTCACAATATCTTGTCACTCGCCAGGTTACCATATCCCTAGCTAGGACGATTTTGGCCATTGCAGACCAAAATGTGAGGAAAGCCACTGAGCTGTCACGTAGGATTCTATTACAAAACTCTATACAATCCTTGGGTGACATTAGGGTAGCTATCATGGATCCTGTGAGGGCACGCCAGGATCTCCGGGTATTTTTATTGAAGAAGTTACCGCAAGATATTGGTCGCCAGGTAACCCTTTCCCCAGTTTTAACTGCCTCCCTCCTTAGTTCAGAGACGTGGAATGTAGTTTATAATTTGGTGGATGTGTGGAAGCCAACTACCTCCCAGGCTAAGAGGGAACCGTTTAAGAAACCTTTCACTGAGCCCAAAAGCGGCGGTAAGTCACAACCCCCTCAGGCTAAACAGTCCTTTCGAGACCCAAGGCCTCCTCCACAGCAGGGAGGTAATCAGCCCAAGCCCAAACAAGGTAAATACTCAGGTTATAGAGGTAAGTCACACCCCAAACCACATCAGGGTCAGCCAGCAGCCAAGTCTAGCCAGCCGTCTGACACCAACCCACCACCCCCTTCAAAAAACTAGCCAACCATACTCTCTGTCTCTTGGGGCCGTGCTTAGGCGTGTCGGATTTGAGAGTTGCTCCACTAATCGAGCCCAGTTTGCAAACGGGGTCGTTCCAGGTATGCCACAGAGCCTGGCCCATGCGGACCTGGTCCAGAACCGTAGTACGCAAAGGCCTTACCTGGCGGTGGATCCGGCGGCCACGACTGCGTCAGGCACTCGAACACACCCAAGTTTCGCCGGGGGTGGAGGCCCTAGTCCAAGAAATGATAGCAGAGAAGGTCATTGTCTTAGTAAAACCACCTTGCAAAGTATTCACCTCCAGACTTTCTTTAGTGCCAAAGCGGGACAGTGTGCAGATGCGACCAGTAGTGGATCTCTCGCATCTGAACACTTACATTATAAATCCATCCTTCAGGATGCTTTCAGTAAATCTGCCGTTGGGCTGGATGTGCTCCTTAAACCTCACAAACGCCTATTGGCATGTCCCTATCAACAGACGGTTCCAAAAGTTCCTCGCCTTGAGGATACGGCAAGACAATTATGTCTTTCGGAAAATGCCGTTTGGGTTGAACCTGGCACCGAGAATTTTCACAAAATTAGTCCGGCAAGCCCTTCTACCATTATTGGGCCCGGGCATCATGGTGTTGTGGTATCTAGACGACTGACTAGTGATGGCGGAGTCAAGAGAGTTATGTCACAATCATGTCAACCAAGTAATCAATCATGTACAAACCCTAGGGTTCAAGGTGAACTTGGCAAAGTCGCTCCTTGTTCCTACGCGGGAAATACAGTGGATAGGGCTGGTCTGGGATACCGTCAACCTGACCCTTACTCAGAGTGTGGACAATCGCCACAGATTTCGCAGGAAACTGTTTTGTTTTCTCCATAGTCTGAATACGACAAGGAAGGCGTGGGACTCCCTGGTCGGCTCTCTCAACTGGATCCAATTAACTGTGAAGTTGGGCCGGTTGAAAGTAAAGAGATTAATCATGGAAGGCAACAAATTTTTCCCACTTTTGCCGGAGGGAAAACTATGGCCGATTCCTCGATTCCTCGAAACACTGTTCTCCATGACAACTTGGGTTTCTCCTCCCCCTTCGGTATGGGTAGACACAGACGCTTTCAGAACACTGGGGTGGGGGTATCAATCCAATCTAGGCCATCAAGGGCAGGGCACTTGGGACCATGGTTTTTCAGGGCACATCAACAAACAAGAGCTTCTAGTTCCTCTATTTTTTCTCCAAGCCCACGGCTCGTCATTGCAAGGGAAATCAATAGCGTTTCGGATGGACAACTTAGTAGCGGTCCATTGCATTCAGAAACAAGGTTCAGTGAGGTCTCGAGAGTTGCTAGTTGTGTCAGAACAGATTTTTGCCCTAGCCGAATCGCTGAGCATTCATCTGCATGCTTCATACCTCCCAGGCGTGTCAAACGTGTGGGCGAAGGCTCTGTCCCGGCGTCGGAGCACCTTAATAGAATGGGCTCTCAAACAAACCGTCTTCGACAAGATAATTGCAAAGCCTTACCGTCCACAAGTGTATCTGTTCGCATCCGAGAAGACTCACAAGTTACCTCTCTTCCTAACCCACCAAGGGGTGACCCCAGCGGGGGGACCAGATGCATTACTGGAGGACTGCAACAAGTGGAATTCAATCTATCTATTTCCTCCACCAGATTCTGTTTTAATGTGTAGGGTGAGTTACAAACTAAGAGGTTACCAAGGCTTAGTCTCGATGATCGCGCCGTTATGGCCGGCTCAGGCGTGGTACCACCAGTTGAACAAATGGTGCAAGGATCCGGTGTCACTCCCGGTCTCCGCATTCCACTTAGAGACAATTGGCAACCTTCAGACCTCGCTCAATTTTGCCTTCTGGACATTTACAAGGCCAAATGGCTAGCTCAGTATGGGGAAAGTGTCACTAGTAAACTTATCAACCAATATACTATATCTACCAGGAAGCAACATCAATCACATTGGAAAGCTTTCACTAACTGGATTGTTGAGTCAGGGCAATCTGGTGCATCAGAAGCCCTAGTCTTCAAATACTTAGATTATTTATTTGAGCAGAAACATTTTTCCGTTGTTATGTTAAAAAATCACTTATCTGCTATCAGATGCTATCTTTGATCTCACTGGTCTCTCAATACCGCAGGCGGAGGAGAAAGGGTTTATGAGGGCGTGTTTCAAGATCCGCCCACCACCACGTCAGCTCATGCCCACTTGGTCGCTTGATAAAGCCGTATCTTTGCTTCAATCGCGCAAATACAACACTGCGCCGGATTTTGATTCATTACTTAAAAAGACGGTGTTCTTGATGGCTTTAGCTACCGGTAATAGGGTCTCTGAGCTGGCAGCGATGAGCAACGAACCAAATTGCCTTAGGTTTGGGAGACTGCCCGACAAGGTCCAAATCGCGCCGTCCCCCACTTTTATAGCTAAGAATGAGCACTCTGATCATGTTTTCTCGGAATTTTCTGTTCCGGAGTTGAAACGCGGACACACACATCATATTTTATGTCCAGTAGAGGCCTTAGTTAAGTTTTTATGAGGGCAGCTCACCCTCGACAACCATGTTTTCTGTGGGTGACCCAGGCAGGTAATCATGTTACTAGGAGAAAATTGGCTTCTCTGTTAGTAGATGTTATTAAAGAAAGTAATCCCGGCGTAGTGGGCAGGGCTCACAACATCAGGAAGTGGGCCGTCTCTCTTAGATTTTTACAACAAATTTCTATAGACAACATTGCCAACTCTCAATTGTGGGCATCAAACCATACTTTCCTTACACGATACATGTCGGTCGCTCTGGACAAGCCAAGACGTACCTGTGTAGCTCTACGACAGAAGGTCTCGTAGGCTTTGTGCTATTTTGTACTAAGGTTAAGGCAAGAAAAAGGGGGGGGGGGGGCCTGTGGTGAATAGCCCAAAGCCCCACAGAACCCTTCCGCCGGAGATTGTGATAAATCACGAGCTGTGATTTAACTGATATGACGGTTCAAAAGTTTTTATTTTATTTTAAGATATCTATCATAGTTGCAACTATATAGGATTAAGAGAAGGTACAAACATATTATATACACTGTACAAATATTATCAAGATTAGAACAATATTCCAAAGAGTTTATAGTTCTAAGTAGGGGCACAAGGATGTTCCCCATTTATCATGTATAGATCTTAGAGTAAAAGATCTGGTCATGGGCAAGCAGACTTTCTTCGAAGTCACGCCCTGCTTGCAATCTTTATATTTTTATAACTATTTATTATTTGTATACAATAAAACTTTAAAAATGTTATACGGCTTATTTTTGTCCTGAGGTTGAGGTATTGTTACGAATGTCCCCCTCCAGTCTTGGTACTCAGGCAATATCGTCAATGATGAAGGGGCCACTATTAAATTATAGGTTTGATTCACGGAGGGAAGTAATGAAAACCTAATATTTAGTAGGGCCCCGTAATCATTGACGATGCATGGCCCTCCCATCCATCCCCTTCCCATTCGTTGATTTTCTAGTGAGTCTTGATATATCAGTGAAGGAGGAAATATGGCCGCTATGGGGCCTGCGCCGGGGCGCTGCGCACAAGATATCCACGCATGGAAAGCCATAATATAACAGATATTAACCCTCCAGCCCCAGGCCCTCTAGCTCGCGACTGTGCTGTGGTACCGGGGGTTTTGACGATCTTTGGGCTACGTTAACTCATCTGTAATTCAATAAATATGGCATGTAATGTTATGAATAAAAAAAGTAAAATGTTCCACAAACCTTCCTCTGTAGAATGCCGTTGAGTAGAGGTCTTTAACCCGAGTGATTGCGTAATGGTGAGCGCGGGAAGACGAGTGCTTTTCGGCGGCAAATTCTTCCCGCGTTCGGATGCGTCGCCCCGGCCACGGCTACCACGCACCTAGCCGCTCGTCGCGCCAAAGTGTTTATCTCCCTTAGACGATTTTAGTGTTTGATATTGAGAATGTGATGTTTATTTGATATTATTAGTTATTTTGAGGCCAAATATATCAAGTATGTTTATTAGGGTATCACTGTCACTAATATTGCTCATTTTCACTCGATACCATACATTTCATTTTATTAGTAATTGAGGTAGGTTATTGTTATATTAGGCTCTGATAATTCGTTATCACAGGTGTTTATTATACTTTGGCCATCAAGTATTGGGTCTTGTGTCATTTTCACTTTGATAAATATGCTTTAGAGAGTGTCACTGCCACTGATAATGTTCATTTTCACTCGATACGGTACATTTTATTAGTAATTGAGGTAGGTTATTGTCATATTAGGCACTGATTATTCGTTATCACAGGTGTTTATTATACTTTGGCCATCAAGTATTGGGTCTTGTGTCACTTTCACTTTGATAAATATGCTTTAGAGAGTGTCACTGTCACTGATAATGCTCATTTTCACTCGATACGGTACATTTTATTAGTAATTGAGGTAGATTATTGGTATATTAGGCACTGATTATTCGTTATCACAGGTGTTTATTATACTTTGGCCATCAAATATTAGGTTTTGTGTCACTTTCACTTAGTTATATGCTTTGTAAACTTTTATATACAATTTATTGTGTCTTTTTTCACTGATTTATATATTTCTATAGGTTTTAATCATATGAATGTCACTTATTATATACATATGTGTCACTTTCACATATTATTATGGTGTAATTGTATTTGTATAAATGTTCTCATAATACATGACTTTTGTATAACAATAAATTGTTTTACTTCCACTTTTTGCCTATATATATACTGTACATATTGTCATTATCTTTGGCACTTTCACTATGATTATTAGAACTCCTGCTTGGAGTGGTAATCAAAGAAGCACCCTTCAGCACAGAGTGCCACCCTGCACTCCACACACTCCAGGGTGGACTTTTTACCTGACCTCGCCCTCAGCCTGGTGTTGTAGCAGACATGGCACCGCTTCTGCTGCGTTCTTCCTGATGCTGACTGAGGCAGGGAAACAAGCCTGTGCATATTCATGTAATATGCACAGTGCAAGCGGTCAGTAGCGGCGGGCCCAGCATGTGCCACTGCCCTCTGTGGCGTAGCATACTTCTCCAGGAGCTCCTTCAACACCTGCTTTTGGAACCTCCGCAGGCTATTGAACTTCCTGGGTGTGTTCTCATTCCGAAGCTTGTAGATGTTGTAGGCGTTCAGAATGGACATGTCCACCATGTGTAGAAAGAACTTTTTGTACCATCTGCACGAGGTACGCAGGCAGTCAATGAAGCCTATCTGCATGTCGGACTTGTCCACCAGCCTCATGTTGATGTTGTAGTCCAGGACAGCATCGGGCTTGGTCACCCTGGCCTGGGTGCGGCGATCCACCTTGCCAGTCTCCAACATTTCCCCCTTGTGGATGGTGCTCAGGAGGTTGATCTTCCGCTGGTCGTGCCAGTGGATAGCCAGAATGGGCCCCGACTTCTTCCTGAACACATCGCCTTTTTTGGTCTTTGGAGGGAAAGGTGGCATGCCCTTCCTTCTCCCTCGTACTGTGCCTACAGTACGCTCTTGCGCTCATGCAGGTACTTTGAGAGAGTGGGGGACGTGTAGTAATTTTCCGTGAAGAGGACGTGATTCTTGTGGAAATAGCGGTCCATCATGGCTTGCACCACTGCTCCGCCAAAGCCAATGAGGGGGTCCACAAGCACGTCCCCTTCCTTCCCGCTGTAGACCAGGAAGTCCAGGACATAGCCAGTTTTGCAGTCGCACGGCACAAAGAATTTTATGCCAAAGCGATGTCTTTTTGAGGGGATGTACTGCCGGAAGCTGAGTTATCCCCGGAACAGCACAAGCGACTCGTCAATGACGACCTTGCAGAAGGGTTTGAAGTAGGAGGTGAAGCGTTCTCGCATCATCTCGTACAACGTCCTAATCTTCCACAGCTTGTCTGGGAGGTGGACGTCGGTGTTGGTGACAAGATGGAGCGCTGCGAGGATATCAAGGTACCCGTCGCGAGACATATATTTCCTGAAGGGAGGGGTGGATATGAGATCATTGGTGATCCAATAGTCAGGCAACCTATGCTTCTTGACATGAGGCATTAGCATGGTGAGTGCCAGGAACACCATGAACTTGTGATGAGTCACTGGGGTCCACTGCCTCATGTGGCCCTTGGTCACCTTGCCCAAAAAGTGGACCTGGAATTGGTGCTGCTTATTTTATTTTTATTTTATTTTTTCTATGTGATTGAGGGAGGCAAAAGGCATAACTGCCTATAGCGAGTGCCTCCCCCATAGTTGAAAGAGTGACAGGGCCAAAATCAAGGGACGTTCGAGCCAAAATGCCTGGACACACAGAGTTTGAAGCAATTTAAGTCATAGGAAGAGGGAAAGACTGATTCTGGGAGAGAGTTCCAGAGCTCAGCTGTTGAGTAGAAGAAAGTTTGAGAGTAACGTTTCACTCTTGGGTTGGAGAGTTGCACAGAGTAGGGGTGGGATTGAGTTGTAAGACGGGTACCACGTGCTCTACATAAAGGAGGTGGTATGCACTGGGATGTCTCTTTGACAACATACCCTACCACCTCCTCATCAAAGAAGGCCTCAAAAAGTTCGTGTGGTGGAGCATTGTGGCCTGCGGGAAAATTGGGGGTAATGCCTGAACCCTCCTGTACCTCATCAAAAGCTGGCACATCAGGGTTGTACTCATCCCCGTCAACTACGTCTTGCCACTGAAAAACGTAGAATGGGTCTTGTTGACGCTGACGAGGAGCTCCAGCTGGTGGCCCAGCACGCCCACGGCCAACTCGGGAGGCGCGTGCCCTAGGGCGGCGAGGGCGGCGGCCAGGGCGGCGGCCAGCACGATGCCGGGCCAAGCGGATGGGTTGAGGGTCGTCCATGTCCATGTAGTCATCGTCAGAGTGGTCATCTTGCCCTGACGGTGGACCTACATAATCATGGCCAGAGTCTTCAGAGTGGTGCCCTTCATTATCAGTGGCCCCCACATAATCTGGCGGTGACCGAATGATGCGTGGGCGGCGTGCGGGTGGGCGAGGTGGGGAAGGAGTGGCAGGTGAGGCTATGTCCCCCCGAGGTCCTGGGCTCCTTGGCCTGCGACGAGTGATAGAAAGCAATGCTTCACTGTCACTAGGCCCAGGTATTGGTGATGCGAGCTCAAATACTTTTTCAGGAAGACATGTTGAAGGCAGGTGAGGTGGGGAGGACCGTGGGGAAAGTTGCGGGGGCGTATGGCTGGGGGGGGCAGGGGTGGACGCCGCGGGAGGCTCGAACAAAACCTGCTTACTTTTCTGTCCTTTTTTGGCATATTTCCTGCCTTTCCCGTTTTCGGCAGCAGTATGTCTCCTGTCGGGGGACCTAGGAGGCAAATAGGCCGAAAGTGGGGGGTCCTCAACCCTTGGCAGTGGTGGGGCTGGTGGGGAAGAATGTGGGGCACCCGGGTCATCTTGGGTGGCTTGGGTAGATAAGGGAGACAATGGCGGGCGAGATGAGTCACCACGCTCACCCTCACTCACAGCCTCATCCTCACCAAGTCTTTTGGCTTCTTCCCTAGCTGCCGCGGCCGCCTTTTCAAGTATTTGCTTCTTATATAAGTGTAGCTTGAAAGGCGATTTAGCTGGCGAAGGGCTTGGAGTCGTGTCACTCATGTGAAACTTGGAGAGTGACTTCGAACTCTCCCACTCACTCACTCTCTGCAATTCACTGTCTTCAGGTAACACAGCTTCCTCAAAAGCTGGTACATCACCTTCATCACTCTCATGTTCACTCGCAAATCCCACGAATTGCTCATGTTTGTCACTCTCATCGCCATAATCACTCGACTGATACTTAGCCGAGTTATCACTGCCTTCATCATCAACATTATGCTGTGCATCAGCACGCTCATAAAGTCTCAATGTCGTCTCAATACCTCCGGGAGATAACACATTTAGGCGATGGCGTCGGGGTAAGGCGCGACGAACTAGGGCGGGCGTCATAGGGAGCACGGTATCGGACACAGCGGAATCACTATTTGGCGTACTATCCATGATGGCGTCGGGGTAGATACTGTTGCTGTGGCGTAGTTTACGTCTGGTGGCGCCACCTACCCTCCCACGATACCAAAAATGTACGCGCGGCATTCGAAACACGTATGCAAGCAATGGGCGTTCAAGAGCCCTTCCGGGTTGCGCGGGCCGAGTTTGTTATGGGCGTTCAAGAGCCCTTCCGGGTCTGGAGGGTTAAGTTAAATTTTATTTTTTATTTTCTACGAATTTTTTTTCTGTAGGGTACCCAATCATAAGGACGATTCCATAAGAGAATTAAGCGTGCACTTATGAGAGTACTCCCTGACCCTTCCGCGCGGGAGACTCAAAACTGCTGCCGCGGGTGTTGAAGGGAGACTATTATGTTAATAGGCGATATTGTCAATGATTGCGGGGCCCTACTAAATATTAGGTTTTCATTACTTCCCTCCGGGAATCAAACCTATACTTCCTCAGGTCCGTGCTCTCGCAATCCCTTGAAGAGGAGATATACAGTATATATGACATTACCAATATACACCTGTGACACGTCATTTGCGAGTGCCTGCCGCATATCTGAGTCTACCCACTACTTATTATTGAGACTTAGGCAGATAGTCTATTTCTATCCCAGAGTTATTATCTTTGCATTCATGTGTTCGCTCTTGTGTTAGTCTTATTTACGCTGACTCTATTAATTATCTTTTTCAACTTCATGCTTAGAGTCCACTTCATTCTGACTCTCATTGTTACCTGTTTTTTTTTTTCTGTGTGAATGAGGGAGACAAAAGGCATAACTGCCTGCAGCGAGTGCCTCCCCCATATTTCAAAGAGTGACAGGGCCGAAATCAAGGGACGTTCGCGCTAAAATGCCTGGACACACGGAGTTTGAAGCAATTTAAGTCATAGGAAGAGGGAAAGACTGATTCTGGGAGAGAGTTCCAGAGCTCAGCAGTTGAATAAAAGAAAGCCCTATTGCCAGACGTTGCATATCACTATGTCAATACAAAAGACAACCCTAGTGATCTCATAACTAGGGGTATAACGGCTAGCCAGTTAATAAAGTCCGAGTTGTGGTGGCATGGTCCAAATTGGCTGCTCCATGAAAATGAATGGACGATATGGCAAGCTGTTGGTGAGGGACTTCTACCACTGGAGACAGTGGCAGTTACAGCCCTACCAAATGAGCCACCGGATCCATTAATAGAGTGGGCAAGATTCGGTGACTATAATAAATTAGTCAGAGTTGTAGCTTGGGTGTTGAGATTTATATCCAATATCAAGGTTAAAGTAACGGGCCAACTCTGCAATAAGGGTCACAACATTAATGCTCGTGAATATACAGCAGCTGAAGTAACTTTGATGAAGGGGGTTCAAGCAGAAACCTTTTCCAATGAATTAGAATCTTTAAAAAGCTCTAATAATTTAATAATGCCTAACTAAGTACGTCAATTGAGGTTGCACCTAGATAATGACCTCATCAAGGTGTGAGGGTCGCCTTAAGTGGTCGGGTGTAACGGACGGCACAAACCGTCCTATACTTATGCCAGCAAGACATCACGTTACTGATCTATTGGTCATACGTGCACATAAGGAAGTAAAACACTATGGGATCTCTCACATCATTTCAAATTTACGTCTCACATGGTGGATACCCAGAGTTCGACAAGTAGCTCGACCCGTAGTAAGGAAGTGTGTGATATGCCAAAGACTAAACAGTAAACCTTATGCGACTGGACCAGCTCTGCCTTTACCTGAATGCCGTGTAAAACACATCGAGCCTTTCCAAGCTGTAGGGTTAGATTACACAGGTGCATTGAAGACGAGAGAGCAAGATAAGGTCTATATATTATTGTTTACCTGTGCAACATCTCGCGCGGTACACTTAGAATTATGTGACAATATGTCTAGCGAGGAATTTATGCTGGCATTTAGACGGTTTTGTGCACATCGTTCATTCCCTCAACTAGTAGTTAGCGACAATGCTCCTACTTTTATCCAAGCATCTAGATACCTTAAGGATATGAGCAGTGATCCTACGATCATCACTTTTATGGGAGAAAAGAAGTGTGAATGGAGGTTCATTCCAGTTAGGGCACCTTGGTTTGGTGGAATGTGGGAACAGTGTGTCGGCATTGTTAAATCAGGACAGAGCGGTAGAAGGACGTGCATTATTGAAGAAGAGCGAGTTAATGTCAGTTCTCACCGAAATAGAAGCAGTCGTGAATGATCGTCCGCTCACATATGTGTACATCGACCTGCAAGAACCACTACCATTAACGCCAGCTCATTTACTCTACGGTAAACCATTGACTGCATTCCCGTCCGATTTCCAGTCTATCATAGAACTACAGGATCCTTCGTTGTACTCTGAAGCAGCGGTGCCTAAGCGATACCAGTATATTTCGAGGGTAATCGAGGACTTTAGAAAGAGGTGGATTGATGAATATCAGCTAGCATTGAGGGAAAGAAGCATCAAGCCCTCTAGTAGACCATCGGCACCTACTGTTGGTGAAGTAGTTTTAATAAGAGAAGATAGTCCTCGTTTGTACTGGAAATTAGGCCGCGTGTTGGAGGTGTACAAGGGGGAAGACTCTGTAGAGCGGGCGGCACTATTGAGGACGGCCACTGGAACTACTGTTCGTCGTATCGCACGTTTGTACGCTTTGGAGCTCGATTCTGCATTGCAATCTGATGCTCCATCTGTTATTGCTGGGAACGAGAATTCTCAATGTGACGATTCACCCCTTACGGATGGTGATCAATCTCGGACCGGGACGCGTCCCAGACGCGCTGCTGCTGGCGCCGTTGATATGTGGCATCAGAGGATAGCCTCTGGGCAACTTTAATTTAAGGTGGGGTTCAGGTTATTTTTGTGGGGGGAGTGTATCGTGTAATACGATAGTGTAAGACAATTAATGTGCTAAGGTACGTCTCTGTGACGTCACTAGGTATACGACAGTCTAACGTTCGTTCCCACGGTAGGGCGTAGGACGATTAGATCGTGTATTATAAGATTGTAAGTAAGTTAAGATTATAAAAGGTCTAATATGCTATTAAGCAATATTGACATGGTCTTATGTAGTATATATGAATTTATCGTATATATTGATTTAATTTATCGTACTGAGCAACATAGACATGGTACGATAATTTGGGCACCTGGCGTATGCTTAGGCAGCAAGGTGAAGGGCTGGAAGAACCTCAGAGCCTTCAAGAACACCAACCAGTTAACATCTAATTTCCGCCTTCAGTTGATCGTGCTTTTGTGCCTCTAAATCACATTAAACGGCCAGCAATACACACATCTACATATTCACGACGCTCTCATCGACGCCATGACAGACAGATAAGCATATTATTCATGTCCATTCTCATATAACCATTCATTTATTTCCCTGATTTGTGCTTTCGAGCCGGTTTCTGGTTTCCCCGTTGTCCGCCATATTGGGTAAACGTTTTCCTTTGTCTCATTGCCACGTGGAACTATTGGTGAGTTAATTCCTGGAATATTATTAACCCTTATAACCTTGCCTTTTATATAAATAATTGTGTGTGACCTTTGGATATAAATTAGCTTGTTTCAGATTGAATTCAATTTAGATTTGGAATAATTTAAATTAGATTGATTTTGTTTGAATAATTATAGCTTAGATATATTTAACTTCCACTGATATTATACCACAGTAGTAGCAGTAGTAGTATTACTAGTAGTAGTAATAATAGTAGTAGTAGTAGTAGTAGTAGTACTATTTGTATTATTATCATCATCCTTGGACCATATTTTCAAATCCATCGTTTTCATAATTGCCAAAATGTCTTTATTGCTTTGCGTAGTTATAGGTAATTAAAATTTATTTTATTATTCGCAGATCAACAATTATATGTACTTGTAATTAGATCTGTAACATACTAAAAAAAATATATACGATATAATATGCTTTGTTTTGCACGAGCCAGGCCGAATATAATTAACCTCTTGAGTACCTATGACACTATTTGACATCTTATTCTGGTTTTCATTAGGCAATGTTGTGCAATTTAGGAAGGATCTCTAGGACTCAAAGAGGTAAACATAATCTCAATTAATCCTCTAAGTATTCAGGTTTTCCAAGACTGAATGCAATCGTCGACTGATTGCCAAAATATGTTAATTACAGGCGTCATCATAAATTATACACTGGCACTGAAAGGGGTAACAGAAAAAATTACCCTCAAACTAAGATAACAACGTTATAGTCCATTCCTTAGAAAGTAGGACAAAAATCGCGACCCCTAATCTCTATCTCCAAACGGGCTAGAGCAAATGGTTTGTAACTTTCCACGCCTATTCCCTGGCTAACTCTTCCAAAATAATATAAGTATTAGCTCGATTACTCTAGTTCTTGCCTAGTTATTGGGGTAAGTGATCAATAATTTTGGCCTAATTAATCATAGCATAGAAGATGCCCGACCATATTTGAAGATGCTGCGAACGTCCGTATAGCTGCTCTCTCCAAATCAAGTGGGGTGTATAAATAAGGTGTCGTCATCCAGTGTGGCAGAAAGGAAGCAACCAACACCTTGAAGCTCCACTGTGATTATCTAATCAACACACATGAAGCACTCAATATCTCGAAGCTTCAGTCAATAATCTCGGGGCCTCGTACGAGATACAGGCTACTGAACAGCTACAGTCACGAGGTTGAGACATAGGTAAACTAAGGAGAGGCATTTTTCTTATAACCTCATCTATTGTGGCATCTTGAGGGTTTATTTGGAAATTTTGTTTTTTGTTATTAAGGCTTGAAATTGTTGCCGCCTATGAAAAGCTTCCCCAGACCCCTTCAAAGTAAATGATGCCCCCCACCCCCCTTCAACCTAAGTATGTAAATGTTTCGGTAGAACAATTTTGCACCGGGTTCTCCTAAATTGAAGGCTTGCTATCATTCACCCAGAACACAAAAATACATCTTAATGGGGTCAAGCGTTTTTATAATCGCCAAAGTAATGAGGTTAGATATCTAAAAATCTCCCAAGTAATTGAGTCAAACAGGGCTCGTGAAAAAAGACCCGCCACGCACTAGATAGGGTGAGACGTATCTATCTGGCAATGGTCTTTCTGATTTCCTCGTGTTTTGCTTTATTTATTTGTCGATTTTATTCGTTTTGCTTCGTTAGTTTGGCAATTATAAGATGGTTTTCAAAGTGGTATTGCACGAGTGCTTCTTCCGGCAATATATTGGAGCAATTCTCGTCTGGTAACTTTAGAATTAAAATAGTATTTATGACACCAAGCATATTACTACTTCAGACTAGCTTTCGATTCTAATGTACAGTCAACTCGTTTAATCCGCAGAGTCTCGGAAATTTTAGTTACGCAATTATATATTTGTTCAGCTTGCTGCAGGAGACTGTATTGCTTAATAAATATTTCTTAATTCATCTCTTTTTCATTTTACACATTGCACATATATTTTATACATTAACTTTTAAGCTTTTCATAAGCCTAAACAATATTCTGAGACTGCAGATTATACGAGTTGACTGTACATATACCCCGAAATATTGCGTAAACAATTTGTGCTTTTGTGGCTACGCCTTTAGCCCTATTAAAGCGGTTTCTTCCTGGTGAACAATAGCGAGCCTAGAATTTAGGATAAACCGATCTTCGGCGGAGACAGTGTTCAAGTAAAAAATGGAAAAATTTAGTTTGAAGGGGGTTTGTTAAACCTTTATTATTATTATTATTATTATTATCATTATTATTATTATTATTATTAATATTATTATTATTATGATTATGATTATTATTATAAGTAGTAGTAGTAGTAGTAGTATGTATATAATGAATGGGGTCTAGGGGCCAAACGAAAAGCACATGCTTGGAATGTGCACATCAACGAAACTTTGAATAACACGTTAATAATAATTAATCAAAACAATAATACCAATAACCGTCTGGAGCGTAGGTTGAGGTAGTATTTTTTGTTTAAAGTTTGCTCCCTAGACCTTAATCAAGCATCGACCAAAGGCTGCTTCTTCTTAAATTACAGGCTCGTTTCTGCTCGCCAGGAAAACAAATCGACACCTAAATGGCATGAAAGATCTTAATATTGACAAAGAAATTGGGCGAAAGGCCATAATATCGCAAAACTAATGGAGATAAACGTCTTAAATTCTCAAAACCAACGAGGCTAAACGTGAGGGAGAAGGGGGTCCAGAGAAAAACCTCCCTTAGCCAGTAACTGGATAATTCTGTCTTTATTGCCTTTCAGAACAAACCCCAACACTTTGGGGAACGGTGTAGCTAAAGGGGTTAATATTTGTGAGTGTAAGTGTCAGTGTATGAGAGTGTAAGTGTACGCCTATACAAGATATGTGATTTAATCGATTGTATATATTGTTATAATCTCTCTTCATCAAAAGTGCCAACACTCAGGGGAATTATATAGTTGAGGGTGTGTTATTGTGTGAGTGTAAATGTGAGTGTAAGTCTGCGTTTCATGAATCTACGTATAATTGTATGTACCCGGGATGTGAGTGCTGTTAGTGTGATACGTAGTCGATGATATTTTTGTTTAATTTAGTTACCGCTATAATTGTGGATTTCTTTGAATAGTATGTTCTCATAGAAAATTCTACTGTAAGGATAACTACGATAAAATAATTATATATCCCCATTGTAAATGGCTAATATAACTATATGATTACTCACAGATACTCACAGATACTCACAGACGATGATCTGGAAGAGGCTTATTCAGCCTGTGTCTCCAGCTCTATATTAAACTTACTAGCCAGTACCGGGGTGGTGGTCGATGTGTTATTTGCTCTGTTTATGTGTTCTTTGTAATTAAATTGTATTTCTTGGTTATGCCACGTTTGATCCAACCTTTTTTCAAACTTGTTTACAGATTCTGAGGCAACCACTTGTTCTGGTAGATCATTCCAACAATTCACTATTACTATTATTTGATATTTATTTATCTTCTCATATATCAATTTCCTTTGGTAGTAATTTTACTGAATCGAAAATACTAAATTTATTAGTGGCCCCTCCATCATTGACGATTATGCCTATTACATAAGGCACCCTCTTCAAACACTCATCCGCCGTAGTTTGAATCTACCGCGCAGAGCATAAACAATTTGAGGAGCCTTCATCATGAGCGCACGCAACCTCACTCATGGTTCAGTCATTATGAAATTGGGTTCTGACTACGAAAAAACTTCATAACAAATAAAAAACAAAAACAAAATAAGAATAACTATTCATAAGCTTTCCATATAATCGTGGTTGTACTTGTGTGGATCTTTGACCAGACGCTGACTCAGGCGCCATTCTTCCTTCTCTGCTCTGCGCTCAACCTACCTGGACGTGCCTCCCCACGCTCCGCTGGTTCCACATTTGTTGCATCCCTAGTGAGTTTTTTCTCATTTGTTTACTCCGGGATGTATCGAGTAAGGTTAGGATATGCGTAGCAGGAGTGTCCTGGGCGGGTTGCCCGCAGTGCAGTGTATTTTGGGTCGTGTGTTTGGGGCATCTATTTCTGGTGTACCCTCGTGGTCCCGTAGTGGACATGTGAACTTTTTCGCGGTTAGCTAGCTTTGTGATGTAGGCGGCTTTCATTACGCGTTATTATTGCTTCCTTTTATCTTTCTGATGAGGTAGCTTTTTATTCTCTGACGTTCCCAGCGTATTTTTCTTCACTTAGTGAAGTTTTTCCTGGGTCCCGAGACAGTTTTTCCCTTTGCCGGGAAGTTTTTGCTACAGTGGTGTGTTGACGGTGGTTCCTGTTGTGATATAATTCAGTGCTTTTTGTTTATATTACGACATGATTACTTTTTATTTCCGTCTGCCTAGGCCTAGTCAGCCTCTCGTATCTTTGCCACATGTACAAGTGTTATTGATTTATGTTATAAATATGTACTACTGTGTCATGTGTGTCCTGGTTTAGTTGTGTATTGGCTAATTCCACGGACTATATATGTATCCTGGATTAGTTGTGTATTGGCTAATTCCACGGACTATTTGTGTGTCCTGGGTTAGTTGTGCTTTGGCTAATTCCACGGTCTATTTGGTGCGTTCAGATTGAATCTGAACGGGGTGGGTTGCCTTTTCCGGCAGGTTTTCTCGGTTACACCATGAAAACCCGGCTGGTTGCCGAGTTTTAATCACGTGTGGTTAAAAAAGGCTTGTTTTCCCCGGCGAGTGGTGGCCTGAGGCTCTCCAGGACTGCATCTCTGTGGTGGTGCCTGTGTTCAGGCTTACTGTGTTTCACGGCGGGATGGCTTAACCCATTTAACTAAGTGTTCATACGGACACTTGTTGAGTTGAGTTTTTCCCGGTTTTGCAAAGCCAGTAAAACTAGGCTGTTTGTTGATTGGTCTTTCCTCCCCGGCGATCTTTTGCAAAGAAGTGGGGATAGGAATAATTGGGGTTAACGTTAAAACTTAAATTCACACCCGGCGGTTGCACCTTGGGAGGGTGGGATTAACGGATTTGCAAAATTCAGTGTAGTTAACCAGACAATTGAAGGATATGATAAGTATCGCCGCCATTCAACATACGGCGATCTAGAACGCTTCGGGAGAAGCCAGATCTAGCATTTAAGACAGGCTTCCCAATTTTTGATCTGCGAGATAATACGGGGGCCGGCGTCTTTTAGGGGTTTTCCAGTAAGCTTAACAAACACCACTGGGAAGACTGCGTCATTTATAAAAAGCCATGCTGGTCTTTATATTATGTCAGAGGATATTCATAAATCTTTTGGACAGGTTAAGATATTCTGAAATCTTTATACATGAACCTCCCGCGTAGCGAGCCGTGATAGTTGTGTATTACGTCTCTGTTGATATGGGTATATAATTTATATCGGGTTCTTAATGAGACACACTGGATAGGGGTTCACATGTATTGGGGGAGGCTTGTTACATGCGTCTTGTCGTCAAGGGAGGTTTAGGAAGCCATGCCTTGATATCGGCTCGCCTGTAGATTATATATGTAGCTTACAATATTATTACCAATATTGTAACATCCTCTCTCTTTTGAGAAGATAGCTACCAGTGAAATTGGTATAATAAGTGTTATGCCCTGTTTTTCTACAGGATTAACTTGGGTAATGTGAGTTCTAAATATGACTGGGTATATAAGGCTGCATGCACAATACAAGATATGAGGAATAGAGAACACAAAGAAACACATGGTAACAAGTTACACGATCACGTTTATTTATATACCACTGCAGAATACTCGTGCAAGACAATATAATAGAATCGAACAACACTAGCATAAGTGGATCTGGATGGAGCCTAGTCTCCCACTTCCAACGTTCAGGTATTAATCTTCTGATCACTGGCTTTAATTCAACAGGTTTATATACCGAAGACCATCAATGTTACTTATAGAATCATATTCACTGATAGATTTATTACTGGTAGCTCTGGTGCACAAGTAGTAGTTCACAGACTAGATTAGACACGCGTATTTTAGAGCACGAGAATTCTAGTAACCTCAGGGGGTACTGATCTAAGTTTTATATTCTTGTCTCAGAAATACATAGAACGCAAATCAGTGGGCGAACATTCAGATATCACTAGGGTTTCCTTCTAGGTAATAATATCTGGGTATATGGTTGATTACGAGAGTTAGTATCGCCTGTTAATTAATGAACACTGATACGCTTAGCGCTTCCTAATTGAATGGTTATATGAATTATACTGGGGTAAAGAGATAGCCACTTCGTAGAAATGTTAATTAGTGAATCTCTAAACAGCACTGTAACATGTAGTACTGATAAAGGTAATCTTGGGTAGTATCTGATGGGTCTGGTCCTGGTTATCTTGCGTCCATGATGTTGGGGGCTAACGACTGGTTCCGCGGCCGTCCAGGGGGTCCATATGTGTGAAGTTCTCAAATACGTGGACAGGTCCTTCTATCCAAATCTGCCACGGAGTCTGCCGGCTCTGGAATCTCTCAACTCCGGAACAACACAAGGGCAGAGCTAGAGGTTAACTTCAGGTTAGTGACCACTGGTTGGTGTCTAGCTTTCAACTGATTTGACTGGGGGCGGGAGCTAGGTTTATAGGCTCGGTTCTGGACCCTGTAGACAGTAGGGATCTCGAGTCTTATGGACTTATTTGAGCTCTCAATAGATATGGGGACTAGGTAAGATGGTGATTACTGTTGTGGCACATGGCTATAGGAAGCCTTCATATTTTAATATAACTGAGCCTTAGTAATAGGTACTATTTTGGCTATACTGGAAGTATTTAGGGGAGAGAGACTGGATCTACTTTGCGAGGAGGATGGGGACAGCTGTGATAGGAGCGTCTCTCTTAGATTGTTCAATCTTCATTCTATGGTATAGCTGAGGTGCTAATTTAGTGATCAGAGTTTGCAAGAAAGGTAAATGGTTTATTGGGAGTTAATAGAGGTTAGTAAAGGTGTTAGTCATACATGGTTAGTTCATTGATAGGAAGAATTCCTGTGCTACCTGGCAATGACTCAGAAGTCAAAACAGGGGCCGGGTATACCTCCGCGGGGGTGGGGGTCTCCCTCCTCGGGTGGGCAAAAAGGGTAAAAAGTGATAGTCGTCCGGCGGCTGTGGCTAGTGGCTTGCCATATCACCAGTGTTTGTAATAACCCTCTGTGTATGAGACAGATGTGGGTGTCCTTAATACCAAAACCGAAGGTGCCTTGGCTAGCTGGTTTTACTCGGCTGGTTGTTAATTGTAGGGTTTGCTGGATGTGGTGGAGACTGGGTTGCTAACTCTGCCACATTTATCTGGAAGTATGGCAATAGAAGTTAGTTACTGGCGAGGCGGCTAGCCTCGCATCGACGACCATTGGGTGCAGGGTTGTGAATGGGTTGTAAGAGAATAGATGGCATGCAAGGGGCTAGTAAAGTTCTAATGTTGTTCTGGCCAACTAAGTGAAGGTAGGCTGGATAGGAGTATATATAAAAGGTTGGAGAGCATTAGCAACGGACAATTCAAGGATCTTCAAGAGGTATGAGAGAGAGGCTAGGTCGGACAAGAGTCGAGAAGCGCGGGTGTCTTAATGAGAGGGGGGGAAGTTCAGGGGCTACAGGGAAATTTGCCCCTAAGGTCCCTGGGCGTGGGGGTGGCATTAGGCTACAATTGATATTGGAGTTTGAAAAGACAGTGAAAGTACGTTAGTCAAATGCTACCGGGGGATGCAAATACGGGGTGGTATATGAGTCTGGAAAAGATAGAATTATGTAGTCAGTACGAGGGGTTATGGATACTATTAGTTGGCCCTGGGAACTGCGTTTTCTATGAAATATATATACCAAAAAAGCGGCAGTTCGTAGGGGTACTTAGTTATTGTTTCGAGGTACTTATGACAGATACTGGTAACAAGGTTATCTATACAATCTCTGGTTGG
The DNA here is from genome assembly GCA_032716605.1 of Paralithodes platypus. Taxonomy (NCBI): domain Eukaryota; kingdom Metazoa; phylum Arthropoda; class Malacostraca; order Decapoda; family Lithodidae; genus Paralithodes; species Paralithodes platypus. The sequence continues at coordinate 48,177,336 of CM064581.1, read as the reverse complement.
GGTAAGAGGTGTATGACACGAAGCAAATTGGCGTAGTGTGGACTGTGGATACGAAGGAGGCAAGTGGAAGACGTATGACAATTGTGGAAAAGTAAATGGAAAAAGGTGAACACAATGGCGGATAAAGATACTTAACCTAAGGATTGAATACATAGATTTATGGGGCGATGGGTCTTCAGAAAGCTTAGTCTGGCAAGACAAGATGTTAGGGAATGTTAATATTAATACTTAAACTAAGGATTGCATACATCAATGAACGACGACATTATAGTCGTCGTCCTAATAAGGTGATGAAACCTGGTTGATCTGTACTTGGCACAATACGACACAAGGACAGTGCCGCTATGTCGTATCAATACTTGTGGCAGTTAATATTATAGAGACACTTAGTTACTAGAGGAACAATGCATGGGGGCGACTGAGCACGGGTTACATATATCTATACTCGTCATGGGAAATGATATACGAGGTCTAGCGACAGGCGTGGGTGTTTTAACTTCTAAGATATATAACATCTACTTCTCGGATGTAAGAACATACATAGATATAATTATGGCTGTCTGATGTGTTGGCATTGGCTCAACGTCGGGAGAGGGCATGGGTGTTTTTAATATGAATGTATATTCCTGTTCATCATCTTTGTAGTTAGGAGTGTAGGACACGAGGGGGTAGTGTACGTGAGGTGTGGAAAAATGGTCAGTTTAGAAGGGGTATCTAGGTGCGGCCTGGAGCTGCTTAGCCCTGCGGGCTTGGGCCTGTCTGAATTGGCTGGCTCGGTCAGCTGGTCCTTTCGTTCTGTGGACCTTTCCTTTGGGTGTTTCTGTGTGGTGTTCGTTCGTGGCTTCTGTGGTGGGCTTCTCGTTCTGGGGCATTTTACTTCCCTCTCCTTCATTATAGGCTCGTCCTCGAGCCTCAAGGGTGAAGTAAAAAGAAGCATAGTCATGGTGGGTCATTTTTAGGGTATTTAGAAGGTTCCACCAAGCAAGAGAGCGACGGTCAGGTTTCTTTTGTAAGTCAATGTATACCTGTAAGAATGTGTCATCTGTGTTGTGACGGGCGGTTGCCCGGGCTTGAGGTGGGCGTTGTAGATGTAAGTGTCCAGTGGGGGTTTTTACTTTAACCTTTCGTATGAATGGTTTGTAGTTTTCCCCCATGGGGGTCGGAGTGAGGTGTGTGGGAAGGAGGGGGCGTGTGTTGTGTGGCTTGGGTCTTTAGTGTCAGAACGGGGTGTTATTTTTGTATAACTGTCTTTAAATCTGATGGGTCTGTTGATTATTCTACCTCTGGCTGTCCTGGTGGGATGGTAGATGTTTGTTGTGGGACTTGAGTCGCTCGACGATGTTTTATATTGAGGGGAAGAACGTTTTACAGGTGAAGGTAAAGTGTTTAACAATGTATAAAGCAAATATAAAAGATAGTCAGAAAAGTGTAGGTTAACAAGAAAAGTAGTATGACTAAGGGAAGAATAATATAATATACAGTATATGGAAAACATGTAAATTTAAGAAAGAACAGATAATTAAGAACACAGGAAAATTAAGAAGAGGTAAAGTGTTTAACAGTGTATAAAACAAATTTAAAAGATAGTCAGAAAATTGTAGGTTAACAAGAAAAGTCGTATGACTAAGGGAAGAAAAATATAATATACAGTATATGGAAAACATGTACATTTATAGAATCATGCCCAATCGCTTAGGAATTGAAAACAATCAAAAAGAAAAAAAATTAAGTACAATAATATCCTCATCATCATCAGGGGGGGTTATTTAGGGTCGCCGTTAGTCTGGGTGACGGTCTGGTAATAGGGGTGGTTGTGGTGGTTGTGGCTTTGACCTTGGTGGTTCACTTTCACTTTGGAAGGGAGGGGTGGATATACCGTTAGGTCTGTCGTTAGGAATGTGGGTCTGGGGGCGAGCTGGCCCAGGGCCAGTTTTGGAGGGGGTCTAAGTGGTTTCGGTCGGGGGGGTAGTGATAGGGGGGTGTTAAAGATGAAACGGGCAGGTCGAGTCGGGGTTGTTGTTGCGGAAGAGGTTGGTGCTGGGGAGGGGTTGAATTGTGTAGAGAGTTGTGGTCGTGAGTGGGGTTTGGGGAAGGGTGAGTAAGGCTGAAGGTTGAGAGTTTACTATGATTGGGTGGTTTGGAGGTTTGGGGTGTGGGGATTTGATAGGGAGATGGTGGGGGGGGTCTTGGCAGGCAGGGTTGTGGTTTGAGAGGGGTTGAATTTGGACTGTTTTTATTTTCGGGAGAGACATGGATGGGATTTCGAGGAGTGGTTGAAGTTGAGAGGTTGATTATGTTGTTTGGGGCGAGAGAGAGTATTTTGGGGTTTAGCCAAGGTGGAAAAGGTTTTGTGGTTGGATTGGGATGGGAGTGGTATTTTGTCGAGCGGGATCATTGGGGGTGGAATTTGGGGCGGGTGGGGTAACGGTGAAGAGGGGGGTAAGATAGGGGGGAAAAAGGAGGTAGGGGTTATGTACGGGGGTGATTGTTCGTTCGGAATGTGGTCGTGAGAGGTTAGGCTGGCAGGGTGGGAATTGGTGGAGGTTGAAAGTTTAGCTGGGCTCATGATGGTGGGGGACCGACTGGTGAGCAGGTGTTCGGTACGCATGAGGGGGAGGAAATCACTTTGGTGGGGGTCACGCGTGAGGGGGGGATTAACGGCGCGTGTGGGAGGATCAGAGTGGTGGGGTGTGTCGGTGGCAGTGACGGTTTGTTTAGAGGTTATGTGGGATTGGTGGGTTTGTCTGTCATAAGGGGGTGAGTCAAGTGTGGGGTTTTGAAGTTTATTAGGGGTGTGAATTGTGGGGGGGTGGAAGGGAGCTACTGACGGAAAACTGTCACAAGCGAAATTTTGTTGGTGGGGGAATAACTGAGCATTTCTGGGGGAAGGGGGGGAACATGGTTGGGTCCCTAGGTCGTCACGCGTGAGGGGAGGATTAACGGCGCGTGTGGGAGGGTCAGGGTGGTGAGAGGTGAGCGAGTTAGAAAACGGGATTTGTTGGGGGGACTGCGGAGGGTTGGTGGGGGAAGAGTTAGGTGTAGAACAGGGGTTATTGGTAGAGGACTGATGTATTGATTTGGGGTTGTTAACAGGACGAATTTGGGGAATTTTCTTGGTGTCAGTCTCGGTCTGGTTAAAGGTTATGTGGGACTGGGGAGGATTAGTGGGGGCAGAGTTAGGCATAGGACATGGGTTATTGAGGGAGGAGTGATGTACTGATTTGGGGTTGTTAATAGGACGAGTTTGGAGAATTTTCTTGGTGGCAGTCTCGGTCTGGTTAGAGGTTATCTGGGACTGGTGAGTTTGTTTGACATGAAAGGGCGAGTCAAGTGTGGGGTTTTGAAGTTTTCTAGGGGTGTGAATTGTGTGGGGGTGGAAGGGAGCTACTGACGGAAAACTGTCACAAGGGGAATTTTGTTGTTTGTGGAATAGCTGAACATTTCTGGGGGCATGGGGAAAACATGTTTTGGTAGGCCTACATAGGTAGGCATAGCTAGAAAACGGGGCTTGTTGGGGGGACTGCGGAGGGTTGGTGGGGAAAGAGTTAGGTGTAGAACAGGGGTTATTGGTAAAGGACTGATGTATTGATTTGGGGTTGTTAACAGGACGAATTTGGGAAATTTTCTTGGTGGCAGTCACGGTCTGGTTAGAGGTTATCTGGGACTGGTGAGTTTGTTTGACATGCATAGAAGAAGGATGGGGTTTATGGGGTAACACAATTGATGGAAGATGATCGTTGGTGGATGGCTGGGCAGGGGAAAATTTAGGGATGGTCAGAGAGGATAGAGGCAAGGAAGAGTGCACTGGGGTTGGACTTTCACCGGAAGTCATTTTGGAAGGGTGCACGGAGTCTTGGATAGGGGCTGAAGGGTTGGATAGGGGATTCATCGAACTGAGTAGGCATTCTTCTCTGATGGAGAGCATATGTTCTTCGAATAAGCCATACGGGTCGAGATGGGCGGTGATGTGGGGTGGGAGGATGTTTAATAATGCGGTGAATAAGAGTTCATTTTGTTGGTCGTAATCTTCATAGCTATACGTGGTCCTCACGTATCTGTAGAGTTGTATGAGGGACACATTTATATCCCCTTCATACTTGATCTCGTCGATTTTTATTATTTTGGGGGCGATGAGGGAACCCAAAAGTGGCCCTAAGGTCCGGATCACGAGGGATCGAAACTGGCTCCAGCTACTCTCTGGCGTTACCTGTTTAGCAATTTGGGAAACGGCTTTTCCCAACTGCATAATGTGCAATAATGCAACGGCAATTTTTTCGCGGTCATTTTGAAGTGCCACATCTAACACTGGTTTTATTATGTCTAAATAAGTGGCAATATCATACGTGTTTACATCATACTTGGGAATGTGTGTGAGTGGCTGCCAATTTCGCGATGTTGCCATGCTTCTACTGTTCCAAACTTGCAGTGTAATGCAACCTTTTATCCGAATCAGGAACCACCGCTGCCGCCAATGTTATGCCCTGTTTTTCTACAGGATCAACTTGGGAAATGTGAGTTCTAAATGACTGGGCATATAAGGCTGCATGCACAATACAAGATATGAGGAATAGAGAACAAAGAAACACATGGTAACAAGTTACACGATCACGTTTATTTATATACCACTGCAGAATACTCGTGCAAGACAATATAATAGAATCGAACAACATTAGCATAAGTGGATCTGGATGGAGCCTAGTCTCCCACTTCAAACGTTCAGGTATTAATCTTCTGATCACTGGCTTTAATTCAACAGGTTTATATACCGAAGACCATCAATGTTACTTATAGAATCATATTCACTGTTAGATTTATTACTGGTAGCTCTGGTGCACAAGTAGTAGTTCGCAGACTAGATTAGACACGCGTATTTTAGAGCACGAGAATTCTAGTAACCTCAGGGGGTACTGATCTAAGTTTTATATTCTTGTTTCTGAAATACATAGAACGCAAATCAGTGGGCGAACATTCAGATATCACTAGGGTTTCCTTCTAGGTAATAATATCTGGGTATATGGTTGATTACGAGAGTTAGTATCGCCTGTTAATTAATGAACACTGATACGCTTAGCACTTCCTAATTGAATGGTTATATGAATTATACTGGGGCAAAGAGATAGCCACTTCATAGAAATATTAATTAGTGAATATCTAAACAGCACTGTAACAATCATGTAGTACTGATAAAGGTAATCTTGGGTAGTATCTGATGGGTCTGGTCCTGGTTATCTTGCGTCCATGATGTTGGGGGCTAACGACTGGTTCCGCGGCCGTCCAGGGGGTCCATATGTGTGAAGTTCTCAAATACGTGGACAGGTCCTTCTATCCAAATCTGCCACGGAGTCTGCCGGCTCGGGAATCTCTCAACTCCGGAACAAGGGCAGAGCTAGAGGTTAACTTCAGGTTAGTGACCACTGGTTGGTGTCTAGCTTTCAACTGATTTGACTGGGGGCGGGAGCTAGGTTTATAGGCTCGGTTCTGGACCCTGTAGACAGTAGGGATCTCGAGTCTTATGGACTTATTTGAGCTCTCAATAGATATGGGGACTAGGTAAGATGGTGATTACTGTTGTGGCACATGGCTATAGGAAGCCTTCATATTTTAATATAACTGAGCCTTAGTAATAGGTACTATTTTGGCTATACTGGAAGTATTTAGGGGAGAGAGACTGGATCTACTTTGCGAGGAGGATGGGGACAGCTGAGATAGGAGCGTCTCTCTTAGATTGTTCAATCTTCATTCTATGGTATAGCTGAGGTGCTAATTTAGTGATCAGAGTATGCAAGAAAGGTAAATGGTTTATTGGGAGTTAATAGAGGTTAGTAAAGGTGTTAGCCATGCATGGTTAGTTCATTGATAGGAAGAATTCCTGTGCTACCTGGCAATGACTCAGAAGTCAAAACAGGGGCCAGGTATACCTCCGCGGGGGTGGGGGTCTCCCTCCTCGGGTGGGCAAAAAGGGTAAAAAGTGATAGTCGTCCGGCGGCTGTGGCTAGGGGCTTGCCATATCACCAGTGTTTGTAATAACCCTCTGTGTATGAGACAGATGTGGGTGTCCTTAATACCAAAACCGAAGGTGCCTTGACTAGCTGGTTTTACTCGGCTGGTTGTTAATTGTAGGGTTTGCTGGATGTGGTGGAGACTGGGTTGCTAACTCTGCCACATTTATCTGGAAGTATGGCAATAGAAGTTAGTTACTGGCGAGGCGGCTAGCCTCGCACCGACGACCATTGGGTGCAGGGTTGTGAATGGGTTGTAAGAGAATAGATGGCATGCAAGGGCTAGTAAAGTTCTAATGTTGTTCTGGCCTACTAAGTGAAGGTAGGCTGGATAGGAGTATATATATAAAAGGTTGGAGAGCATTAGCAACGGACAATTCAAGGATCTTCAAGAGGTATGAGAGAGAGGCTAGGTCGGACAAGAGTCGAGAAGCGCGGGTGTCTTAATGAGAGGGGGGGAAGTTCAGGGGCTACAGGGAAATTTGCCCCTAAGGTCCCTGGGCGTGGGGGTGGCATTAGGCTACAATTGATATTGGAGTTTGAAAAGACAGTGAAAGTACGTTAGTCAAATGCTACCGGGGGATGCAAATACGGGGTGGTATATGAGTCTGGAAAAGATAGAATTATGTAGTCAGTACGAGGGGTTATGGATACTATTAGTTGGCCCTGGGAACTGCGTTTTCTATGAAATATATATACCAAAAAAAGCGGCAGTTCGTAGGGGTACTTAGTTATTGTTTCGAGGTACTTATGACAGATACTGGTAACAAGGTTATCTATACAATCTCTGGTTGGGGTAAGAGGTGTATGACACGAAGCAAATTGGCGTAGTGTGGACTGTGGATACGAAGGAGGCAAGTGGAAGACGTATGACAATTGTGGAAAAGTAAATGGAAAAAGGTGAACACAATGGCGGATAAAGATACTTAACCTAAGGATTGAATACATAGATTTATGGGGCGATGGGTCTTCAGAAAGCTTAGTCTGGCAAGACAAGATGTTAGGGAATGTTAATATTAATACTTAAACTAAGGATTGCATACATCGATGAACGACGACATTATAGTCGTCATCCTAATAAGGTGATGAAACCTGGTCGATCTGTACTTGGCACAATACGACACAAGGACAGTGCCGCTATGTCGTATCAATACTGGTGGCAGTTAATATTATAGAGACACTTAGTTACTAGAGGAACAATGCAAGGGGGCGGCTGAGCACGGGTTACATATATCTATACTCGTCATGGGAAATGATATACGAGGTCTAGGGACAGGCGTGGGTGTTTTAACTTCTAAGATATATAACATCTACTTCTCGGATGTAAGAATATACATAGATATAATTATGGCTGTCTGATGTGTTGGCATTGGCTCAACGTCGGGACAGGGCATGGGTGTTTTTAATATGAATGTATATTCCTGTTCATCATCTTTGTAGTTAGGAGTGTAGGACACGAGGGGGTAGTGTACGTGAGGTGTGGAAAAATTGTCAGTTTAGAATGGGTATCTAGGTGCGGCCTGGAGCTGCTTAGCCCTGCGGGCTTGGGCCTGTCTGAATTGGCTGGCTCGGTCAGCTGGTCCTTTCGTTCTGTGGACCTTTCCTTTGGGTGTTTCTGTGTGGTGTTCGTTCGTGGCTTCTGTGGTGGGCTTCTCGTTCTGGGGCATTTTAATAAGAATAATTATATTTTGACATTTTGTGGTCCCCTAGGATTATTAAGTAATGCTTATTCTATTATGGCACATGAGCTAGAGTAATAATAGTACCAATATGATTTATAAAATTGTACAGTACTATGATTTGTTAAGTTACTGGTACTGTACTGTATACAGTATGTTACCGGTACAGTAATTAGTGTTTTAGGAGAGTATGGAATGTGATTAATTTTGTTAGAATATTAATCTATTAGTATGTAAATATGAGATATGAAGTAGATGAGGTATATTAGTCAAATCTATTGATATGGTATTACAAGACTAGGTTAGGTAGGTTAATTATTAGTTGATAATATTGTTCTACATGAGAATATCCACAAATAGTGAATATATATGATACAAAAATATATTGTATACCATTGTGCCAACTAAACATAAAGAATTTATTTTATGAGATTATATGGGATTAGTAATTGTTGGTATATTAGTAAAGTTAGTACAATAGAACATTAATATTCAATGTTCTGAAAATGACAAAATGTTTCATGCAAAGTTATTGGTTATATCTTGCAGGATTAGTAAATTAGTAACAAAGCTTATATGATTGACTTAAATTTATAGATCCTGATACCCAGTTCCGTACTAAAAATCATCCAATCTCTTTCCTTTCGCATTACAATTCCTTTGCATACCGATCTGCATTATAATATCCTTACACTCCCATTCACATTACAAAACCTTTATCATTCAGACTGTAATGTTAGGTTACTCCTCATTCAGTGGCTTCAGTCGTATTCTTACTCACTTACTCCATTTAGATAATCTTTCTCATCCTGTAACATTCTCATCCAGCATTTCCATTTCTGCCAGTGCCTCATCTCATACCAGTATTGGACTGTTAGTCAGACATGCAATTAGTCATACCGGTACTGTACTCTTACCTGGTCATGTCAAACTCTCGGTACCTGGTAGGTAATACGTTCCTATTCCGTCTCACGCTCGTCCTGTTCTCATGTGTAGTGACAGGTTCATCAAGTCTACTGTGTGTGTCTCTCACGTGTCTGTTGTTTGTGTAGACTGGAACACATATGTCTGTAGAATTCCTATCTGTAGATCTAATGGTTGTGGTGTTGTCTGTATTAGTGACTTTTCCATTATTTCTTATGTCAGTGTTTTCACTTGTCATCCATAAATGACCTCGATTTCGTCTTATCGCTCCATTTTCTGTCTCCACTTCATACGATCGCTCGTCTAATCTCCTGGTTACAACTCCTCGTTCCCACTTCTTCTTGCCTAGTGATGTTGGCTTGATTCGCACCACGTCACCTTCAACCAATGGTTCCAAAACTCTCGAACCTTTGTCGTAGTACTTCTTTCTTTTGAGATCTTTCAGCATCTTCTTCCGCTTTACTCGCTCCAACATAATTCCTTTCGGCTCCAACAACTTGCTAGTAGTCGGCAGTAACGTCCTCGTACGTCGACCAAAGTTGAGTTGCGCTGGACTCTCTTCCAAATCTTGCATAGGCGTATTTCTGTAGTCTAGAATCGCCAAAAACGGATCTTCACCACTCTCGACAGCTTTCTTGATTAGTTTCTTCGCCGTCTTGACCGCTGATTCTGCTTTACCGTTAGACTGGGGATGATGTGGGCTGCTCGTTCGATGTTCAAAGTCATACTTCTCCGCGAATTCTTGAAATTCTGAACTGCTGAACTGCGGACCATTGTCACTAACTAGTACATTTGGCAGTCCATATCTTGCAAACTGCGCCTTCAATTTCCTGATAACAGCGCTTGACTTGGTGCTCTCCAGGTAGTCAACTTCCCAGAAATTACTGAAATAGTCCACTGTAACAAGATAGTTGTGACTCTTGATTGTCATAAGGTCTACACCTACTTTCTCCCATGGTCGGCTGGTTTGCTCATGAGTCATCAGAGGTTCTTTTTGTTGAGCTGTAGAGTATGTGTTACAAATTTCACACTCTGAAATGAATTGCTTCATCTCTGCATTCATTCCTGGCCAAAACAAACATTCTCTTGCGCGTCGTAGACAACCTTCAACTCCCATATGTGACGAATGTATAGCGGACTTCATCTTCTGACGTAGACTGGTAGGAATTACAACACGTTCTCCCTTGAAGATCAATCCATCTTGAAATGACAGTTCTGCTCGTACATTAAAGTATGGTTTCAGTATGGTCTCTACTTCACTCTTGTCTTCTGGCCATCCTTTGAGAATTATCTCCTTCAATAGTTGCAATGCTTCATCTTCCTCAGTTGCTCGACGGATTTCTTGCAATCGTTCACTTCGGATGGGTACGTAGTCTGTCATGTTGATCTGTTCAAACACCTCTTCCTGCATATCGCTTGTGTTTTGCAGATAAGCTCTTGATAGAGTGTTGGCTAGATACATTTCTTTGCCCTTCTTGTGAACAATCTCGACATCATACTGTAGTATCCTCATCAACATCCCTTGAAGTCGTCTTGGTGCACTTGACAACGGCTTATTTTGGATAGCTTCTAGAGGTTTATGGTCGCTCTGGATTGTCGTCTTCCTCCCAAAACAATACTGATGAAACTTGTTCAGTGCAAAGACGATTGCCAAAGTCTCCTTCTCTATCTGCGCATATCGTGTTCAGTCAGTGCTCTACTTGCAAATGCGATTGGTTTACCCTCTTGAAGTAACGCTGCTCCTAAACCTTTTTGAGATGCATCACATTGAATCTCCAACTTTTGCTCTGGGTTGTAGTACTGTAAGATGGGTGTTTGGGTCATCATCTTCTTGATCCTCTTGAACGCCTCATCGTGTTCTCTTGTCCACTTCCACTCGGTGTCCTTATGGGTCAGCTTCCTCATAGGCTCCATGACATCCGATAGACTGGGTACAAATTTACTCAAGTAGTTCACCATTCCAGACAGTCGTCGTACTGCAGTCACATCCTCTGGTGCTTGCATCTTCACGATTGCTTCAATCTTCTTTGGGTCAGCCATCAGACCATCCCGCGAGATCTTGTGACCTAGAAATGTGATTTCTGTACTACCAAGCTCAGTCTTTGCTCTGTTCAGCCTCAGACCCTTTGCTCGGCATCTGTCCAGTAGGTTTCTCAGCTTTGAGTCATGATCCCTTGCAGCTTCTTCATCAGTGTCACCAACTCCAAAGACCAAAATGTCATCAGCAACACAAATTACGCCTTGTAGATCATCCAGAACCAGTTGTAGCTTCTTCTGAAAAATTTCGCTACTTACAGCCAGATCAAAAGGAAGTCTGTTCCACCTGTATCTCCCATACGGTGTTTGAAATGTTGTCAGCTTGCGTGATTCTTCATCCAACACACAGTGCCAGTAGCCATTCTTGAGGTCAAGCTTGGAGAAAACTTTGGCTTTTGCAAGGTCAGGCAGAATGTCGTCGATTACCGGTAGAGGGTGCATCTCTCTTATGAGTACTTTGTTCAGAGCTTGAGGGTCAATGCAAATTCTCAGATCCCCCGACTTCTTGGTTCCTGCTACCATTCGACTTACCTATTCTGTAGGCTCGTCGACCTTAGTAATGACATTTTCCTGCTCCAACTGCTCCAGTTTCTCTTTAACCTTCGACTTGATGCTCAATGGTACTCTACATGAAGGAATTGCAATAGGTTTCACCGACTCATCCACTGTTAGATGAACATTTCCTGGTATCTTGCCAACTTCATCAGCAAATACGTCTTCGTAGTCTGTTAGGATGTCATTCATTGCACAGATGTTTTCATAGTTAACTGTGATGAATCCCATCTTCTCAGATGCTCGCTTACCAAGAATTGGTGTTACAACCTGTTTTACAACAACAAACTCAACAGAATAGTACCTTTGTGGTTGCTTGCAGTTGCGGACATCAATCCTACACTTTCCCAACGGCTGAATTGTAGTAGAGTCCACATTTGAAGAGTTGACTAACACGGCTGTAGCTCTGCGTCCGGTACCACATGACTTGGAATGGCATTCACACTTGCCCCGCTGTCGATCTGGAACTTCACTTTATTACCGTTGACCATGAGATTAGCCATTATGTGCTTTCCTCTGGATCCGGTCGATACGTTCATGATGTATTCCCGTCCTCTTGAGTTATCTTCTGAATCGTCGCTTTCTTCTGTGTCTCTCATCTTCTACCGCATGGACTCTGCGAGATGTCTTCTTTTTGCCTCCTGTCGCTGCGCTTCTTGGTGCTCCGCCGGTCACTGCATTACTTGGAAATTTCTTGGCATACTGTCCCGTTTTCTTGCATTTATGACATTTGGCATCAGTTGCAGGACAGTTCTTCTTACCTCAATAATGTGCTAAACCACACCAGTCGCACTGCGTGAGGTTAGGCTTAGTCTTTGTTGTTTGTGGATTACTCTTCTTCTTGGGTTTTGCACTGAGTTTGTGTAGAGACACCTGCTTGTCACTTCGAAATGCTGTCATTGATCTCCTTGAAGTTTCATAGGCAGTACACATCTTAAGTACAACATCTAGAGTTAGGCTATCCTCCCTAAAGAATTTTTCCCGAAGTGTATCCTCTTGGCAACCAAAAACAATTTTATCCCTCAGAAGTTCATCTTGAAGTTCTCCATATCCACAGTGTCTTACCAAAGTCTTCAGCCTAGTGATAAAAGATTCCAAGGATTCATCTTTCCTTTGCATGCTATCATGAAAGTTGTACCTCGCCATCAGCTGCTCATCTCTTGGTGAAAAATGCTTGCCAAATTTCCCAATTAATGTTGCATAAGTCAGGGCAGATTCATCTTCTATGCCAAAAGATTCGTAGATATCTAGCAGAATGTCACCTCCAGTCAACAATTTTGCTATTTTAATATCATCACTCTTACCCTTCAGACCGTTGCCAATGATGTAAAGATCGAGTTTCTTCTTGTAACGCCTCCACGCCACTGCTTGCTCAATCTCAGACTTGCAGACGAATAAAGGCTGTGAAGTGGATGCCATGACGTCACTCATATCTTTCGACTTTTTGAGGTTAAATCCAAGGATAACTCACTATTTCAGCTGTAGAACTTAGTCAGCAGTACTTCATTCACACGTACACTGCTTACCCCGCTGCCACCATGTTGATATGGGTATATATATCGGGTTCTTAATGAGACACACTGGATAGGGGTTCACATGTATTGGGGGAGGCTGGTTACATGCGTCTTGTCGTCAAGGGAGGTTTAGGATGCCATGCCTGGATATCGGCTCGCCTGTAGATTATATATTTAGCTTACAATATTATTACCAATATTGTAACAGTCTCGTTACCCGGCGGGTTATTTAACACTTGTGTTCGAACATGTTGGTGTAGCCTTATGAGCATTAATTCCTGGAAATTTTCTTTTTTTCCAGGGCTGAGTTACGGCGGGTCTATAGAGAACCTGGAGTAAACCGGGGGTGGGTTCGTTTTCCACCAGTCTCTGTCATGGCTACCCTAGACCCTGTTTTTGCCTTGTGTATTGCTCCCTCCTGTTCAGGTATCCCTATCTTTGCATTAGATGTGTTAAATGTTTAGATCGCTCAAGAGGTTTGTGGGTAACGGGGAACTGTACCTTCTGTACTCAATTGAGTGTCAAAGTATTGCGGGACAATAATAGATCCGCGGCGGTCGCTTTGAGGGAGGTCAGGCAGCAGTTGTCAAGTTATGCTACCACAGTGGCTCATAAAGCGCTACAATGTGATAATGTAATTCTTTGGGATAAATTACTGATTGAGCACCCCCCTATTAAACGTACCTCTAGAGTAATTGTACGAAAGTCGGCAGAGACTGGGCAGGGCACAGCACTTTCTCTGGTCCCTAGCACATCTAAGAGACCTCGTGAACCCATGCCCCCGGTGACAGCCTCCACGTCACGGGCGCGGTCCAGGTCCAGGTCGCCCCTCAGACAACAGCCGCCTAGTCATTCTTCTTCACCAGCAAGAAAGAAGAGCAAAGAGGAAAAGTCCAAGGACAGCTCTAGTGAAAGATCGGAAAAGTCTAAGAGCAGTGAAAGATCTAAGTCACACCGCAGCCACAAATCTTCCAGGAAAGATTCTAAGGAACGAAAGGCCTCCCGGCGTTCGCCGGAGCCTCGTGCCTCACTTTCTGCCTCTACTCCCGACTTATCTAGTGTCCAATCTGATGGGGCGGGAGTGGAGTCAGAGACTGTGGTGGAGGTGTTACCGGCAGACAGGTTACCAATGGATATTATACACTTAGAGTTAGAGAGTTCTGTGGGCAGTGATCGCCCTTTAGAAGAGTCTAGTGGGGGCTCAGTGGTCGATGGTGTATCTGACTCCCAAGGGAGTTCGGGCCAAGGCCTGGGTGTATAGCGGTATTCCCAACCAGGGCATGAAGGCCCACGTCTGGTTCAGGAGCCACAGGTACGGACGGACGTCCACCGGGACGCTGTGATCCCATCATCCATTCCTGACTTAACTTGGCACCACGACGGGGTTCCGGCTTCGGCGGAATCCTCTCATGATGGGCCAGATGACAAGGATGAGGTGTCTATAATCTCTGACATGGAAGTGCAAGAGTCGGGTTCAGTTCTAGACGACTCGCAAGATAGGAATGATTCTCGTCTTAGTCCTTCATCTGCTAAATTTGTCACGGCGGAGGAAATAGATGAGTTATTAGTTACTGCTCTAACAAAAAAAATTGGCCAACAGCCGGAGACTCCTACAGTGGACCTGGGAGCTTCCATGACAAGTTCAAGTGTTCGGCCTCTGATCGCTTCTATTGCTTTGACTAAGATTCTGCACCCTCCCTCCATATCACCTACTATGGTCACTAGGCCTGCTTCGGCGGCACTGACTACTTCTAGCGTAAGGGTGGTAGCGGATGTGAATCCTCCCCCTTTAGATAAAGCACCGTTAAGAAAGGTAGCTATGCCCCTGTTATACGGTCCAGATGATTCATGGGTTCAAATGATCCCAACTAAGCCAGAGGCGGCGCAGCCCACTTTGTCAGGGGAACTTCCAGTGCCACGTGATTGGGTAATCCAAGGAAATAAATCTAGAAAGTTACGAGCTTGGATATTGCGGGTAATGTACTTGATGTTAATATTAAGGCCATTCCGAACCATTATCACCATGACTATTTTGTGTATACAGCTACACCTGCACTGCCCCCTTCCTCAGCTTCAAAACTGTTTTCTGACTGGACCAAGCATGACGGTTTTAATGATATAAAAGCACTGTCACATCTCACTCCAGAATTAGATTTACAAACGGTCACAGACACGGCCGCTAACCCAGTGTTGAAGGTGGGGCAGTTGGGTCCAGGACCTTGGGTGGAATGGGAGGTAGAGGCTCAGAACTTTGCGACCACCTTCACCTCAAAATCTTCGCACCAGATTCCTCAGGACAGCCATTCTTGGTTCTCTCTGCCAGTCTTTTCAGCCGGCGGAGTTTCATCTGCTTTGTTTGCTTTTTTAGCTGCCCCCAAAATCAATCTATGCAAACTTAAAGATCCTTTCACTACACCTTCCCCAGCTCACCTAGACCGGGAGTTTAGGCTACAGTGGAAGGCGTATAGACTTTTCTCCCAATACATTGTTACGCACCAGGTGGCGAAATCTATGCTAAGATCTACTCAGGCAATCGCGGACGCGGAGGCCAGAAGATCGGTTGAACTATCTCGGCGGTTACTCCTTCAGACTTCTATTCAGTCGTTGGGGGATATTCGCACAGCCTTGCTCGAGGCGGTGCGGGCGAGACAGGATCTTAGGATGTCCCTTGTGAAGAAACTTCCTGATAGAATTGCAAACCAGGTGGCCATGTCGCCGGTGCTAACTCCCTCTTTAATGTCCCCTGATGTGTGGAGAACTGTTTTCAACATGGCTCAGGCCTTTAAGCACAGTCCCACCCCTTCTAAGAAACCTGCTTTTAACTTTCCCAAACCCAAGCCAGTGGCAAAAGCTCAGCCGGGTGGGTCAAAGCCCTTTCATATACCTAAGTCCGCTTCCCCCCAAGGTCAGTACAGGTATAAACAAGGTAAGTTTGCAGGTCATAAAGGACGAAATTATAACAGACCGGGCCAGGGCCCGTCTTCTGCCAACGCCGGCCAGTCGGCTAAGCATCCACCACCACCACCACCACCACCACCATAAAAAAACTAAAGTCTCTCTCACTCCCAGGGCCGGTCTCACGGCGGGTGGATCAGAGGGTAGTACAGCCGGCGAACCCTTGTCTGCTAACTGGGTCGTTCCGGACGTGTCACCGTGCATGGCCAGTAAATACTTGGGCGAGGATGGTGGCACGCAAGGGCATCACCTGGCAGTGGCTCCGGCGACCTCGTTTACGTCAGCCGACAAAGGCAAATTTAGTTTCATTAGAGGTGGAGTCACTGATCCAGGAAATGATCGCCAAGAATGTCATCATTCCGGTCCCTCAAAATTACCCAGTTTTTACATCCAAACTATTTCTAGTGCCCAAAAGGGACAGTGTTCAGATGAGACCAGTCGTAGACCTGTCTTATCTGAACCTCCATATTCACAACGTGTCATTCAGGATGCTAACAGTAAACCAGATCAGGCTAACACTTCCGCCGGGAAGATGGATGTGTTCTTTAGACCTGACAGACACGTATTGGCACGTCTCGGTAAACAAAAGATTTCAACGGTTTCTGGCCTTAAGAATAAAGCATCAGACTTATGTCTTTCAGAGGATGCCGTTTGGATTGAACCTAGCACCTCGCTTATTCACGAAATTAGTCCGGCAAGCCCTGATGCCCTTGTTAGAGCAAGGGATCAGGATTTTATGGTATCTAGACAACTGGCTAGAGGTGGCAGAGACGGAACAAGTATGCATAAATCATATCAACATAACATTAAAACATGTCAAAACTCTAGGGTTCAAGGACAACCTGGTAAAGTGAAACCTTGTTCCCTCAAGAGTAGTTCAGTGGATAGGGCTGGTCTGGGACACAGCTACTCTCACTCTGAGTCAGAGTGTGGACAATCGCAACAGATTTCGCAGGAAATTGTTTCTGTTCCTTCACAGTCTGACTACGACACGGAGAATCTGGGAGTCTCTGGTCGGCTCTCTCAACAGGATTCAACTAACTGTAAGGTTGGGCCGGTTAAGAGTCAAACGTTTAATATTGGAGGGCAACAAATATTTTCCGCTATTGCCGGCGAAAAAATTATGGCCCATACCAAAATTAATCCACAACTTGCTAGCGGTCTGGGCGAAGAGGGAAACGTTACACTCAGTCATGTATGTCATGGACCTCTCCTCCGCCGACGGTATGGGTAGAAACGGATGCGTCAGGAACGATAGTTTGGGGCTTTCAGTCAAACCAAGGGCACCAGGGTCAAGGGCTTTGGTCCCATTTAGAAATCTCCCACATCAATGTCAAAGATTTACTAGTCCCCTTATATTTCCTTCAGGCTCACGGCTCTACTTTACGGGGCAAGTCGGTGGCCTTCAGAATGGACAATCTGAATGCGGTTCACTGTATTCAGAAACAAGGGTCGACGAGATCTCGGAAGTTGCTAAACGTGTCAGAAAAGATTTTTATTCTAGCCAACAGCCAGGCTGGACATTCATCTTCACGTATCTTATCTCCCAGGCGTAGCAAACGTCTGGGTAGACGCTCTGTCGCGGAGACAGAGCACAACAGTAGAATGGGCGCTCAAGCAAACCATTTTCGACCAAATGATTGCGGAGCCTTACCGCCCACAAGTGGATTTGTTTTCGTCAGAGGAGACTCACAAACTCCCACTGTACCTCACCCGCCGGACGATAATGCCGGCGGGCGGGCCAGACGCACTGGTGACAGACTGGAACAGGTGGAGTTCCATTTATCTGTTTCCGCCGCCAGACGCGTCTCTAATGTGCCACGTAGTAAACAAACTACAGGATTATCGGGGCGTAGTCTCGCTAATCACGGCCCTGTGGCCGGCACAGTTGTGGTACCAGCAATTGAAAACGTGGTGCCCGCACCCGGTGTCACTCCCGGTCAGGTTTTTCCACTTAGACACAATTGGCAACCTAGAGACCTCGCTGACTTTTGCATTATGGACATTCAGGAGGCCAAGTGGCTAGCACCATATGGTAGAGACGTGACCAATAAATTCATGAATCAATATACCCAGTCTACAAAGCGACAGTATCAATCGCATTGGCAAGCCTTTACTTCTTGGATTCTTAGAACAGAACAAACGGTGCCCTCGGTGGCTAAATATACTAAACGGGGCCACCACTAAATATTAGGTTTTCTTTATCTCCTTACAAGAGTCAAACCTATATTAATATAATAAAAACTATATATCTAAAATATATACATTGAAACCGATAATATGAAATCGTTTCAGGAAGTGTAAGAGTTCAGTAAGGTTTGAGAAATAAGTAGCTACAGTAGTATATACATATAGTGCTTTATAAAAGTGATATTTTATTACCAACGATATTGCAAAACATTTATATTCTTACATACAGTGTTTTATCTTTCTATCTATCTATATGCTCAGGCCCAATCCCCATTTTGGGGGTAGCCGACTCAAGACAGAGCAAGAACAGGGAAAACACAAAAACAACATAAAACAAAAAATAAACACAGATAAATTGTTTTATAACAGTGGTATATTAAAAACGATAAAAAAAACGTTTATTATCTGAATATATTTACGATTTCTGAAATTGTAAGGACGCAACTGTGATTTGGTTTATTGAGAAAATTATATTTAGAAAATTTATAGTAATTCTATTGTGCAATGGGTGCCAATTATTGGAATGATGATATGGCTGGGAGCGGTTGGAATGTGAATGATGCGTTGTTCTACAGAAAAGAATTAATTAATGTGTGTGAAAACATCCCTGTCGAAAGTCTTGTACAGCACAGTTCACTCAAAAACGCTGTAAAATATTACACTGATAAAGGGTGTTCACATAAATTCGGTTTTTACCTCGGCCAGCTTGGGAAACTAATCCAGGATGAAAAAGATAAAGAAAAAAGATATCAGGACAGGCAAGACCGAATCAAAATACAATTAGAAGAAATAGGGCAGAAAACAATATTATTGCTCTAGTGAAGAGATTCCAGGCTCTAGGACCGATAAGTGATGATATCTTGAAAATAGTGGTGAACTGGAAAAGAAAACTTGCCGAAGAGGCAGCGGAGTATAACAAACCAAAAAGAAGAAGGTTTGAATATGAACCCGGAGGAAAACTGTTCATTAGGAATATTGACGTGGACACAACGAATGGAATGATCCGGGGACATTTCAAAGAGTACGGTATTGTTCTAAGGGTGTTTATAAAGCCATTGGAGGATAAGGGATACATCATATTTTAAAAGCGTCATGAGGCCGACAGAGCTATGGCGGACATCCATACTATATGCGGTAATCTGATAACGCTGGTTAGGGCCCCATTTACACCGGACAGTTATGAAACTCTTGACCTAAACCAGGACGACGATGTGCCCGAATACTTCACTCAACCTCCCTTGCCAACATATACTCACATTCCCCCACCAAACATAAACATTCCTCCCCCGCCAATGCCGCCATTAATTCTCCCACCAAACATAACTGTGCCTCCCCCACCAATGGACTCTCACATTCTCCCTCCAAACAGAATTGTGCCTCCCCCACCAATTCCCCCGTCATTCCTCCACCAAACATAACTTTGCCTCCCCCACCACTTTACTCTCACATTCCCCCTCCAAACATAACTTTACCTCCCCCACCAACTATGGAACCCATAGAAGAAAATAATAATGACTGTAAGAAATTAATTGATCGGAAGAGAAAACTAATTGAATACGGCTCTCAAAATCAACACAAGAAAAGAAAAGTGGAGTGTGAACCAATCACACCTGAAGCTCCATCAGGAACCACAGCTCCTCCCCCACTAATTTCAATACCACCCCGATTCTCAATCCCACCACCCCCATTGCACTTCAACCGACCACCCCTCAGGTTTTTCAACCGACCACCCCTCTCGCATTTCAATCAACTGCCCCCTTCGTTTTTCAATCGACCACTGCCACCACCACATCCATTCATGGTCCAACCGACCCGTTATCAGCAGCACCCCAACTAGTATTTTTGAGCCAACTGCCGCTACGAATATTCTTGAGGCAGCTGCACCACTACCAACATGGTTGAATCATCCACCCCATCTGTCTTTTACTCAGCCACCTTCCTCACTCTAAGGCTGAGTATCCTTGTTATTATAGATATGTCGATTTCTCATGTATTATTTTAATGGATGATATCCCTCTTTACTCAATGTGATTAACCTTTTCAGTATTAGGAATCATTTTACCTTTTATTTTGGTTAATTTAATATTAGATGATTTTATACAGATTTGGAAAGACCCTATCTCTTCTTCCAGTCCTTCCAAAGCTGAATAAAGCCGTCCATTAATAGCCAGAATATTAAGGAAGAAACGTTGCATAATATACTAAAGGGGTTAATCTACTTTCATGGTTTGCCGAGAAATAAAAAGGAGGAGAGCCTAGAAGCCCCCAGCAACACCACGCCAGCACCAACTTCAAGAACAACAAGACCTGTGAGAAGAATAGCCATGATCCAAGAAGATGAAGATAACACAATGGCCTCTCCAAGGTGGTTATCTTTACGCCGGCCAGTCTGTTTTCTGTCTCACTTGCCGTCACAGCCAATCACAGAGCTTATCACGTGAGAGCACCGCCCACCCGAGACATACAGTACATCGCCCAGCTGGCAATTTTCCCTTCATCTCACCTGCTAAAAGGCCAGAGTCGAGGAAGGAAAACCGAGGCCCAACACCACAAGGGTACAAAAACTGCACTAACCCCGCTACAAAGGCCCTTTTTCCTTTCAAGACCACCAGGTTCAGAACCAGCAACAATATTACCAAGGAGCGAGAGTGACAAGTCTTCGGCAGGCTTACACCCTCACCTATATTTGGCATCCCCTGTTTAGGACCTAACCTCAGCATTCCTTGGGAGGTTAAATCAGTAACCAAAAGCAGCCGGCCGCACCCTCGTTCAGGATCCCCTGCGAGTCACACATGGTGTTTAGCATCTCTTGCTCTAAGACAAAATGTTGCATCCCCTGTTCTGGCATCAACATCATGACCACCCTCAGTAACACCTGTGTGGCTACAACCTCGTTCATTAAACCCTACAAGGCCCTTTCCTTTCAACAAGAAGCAGAAATAAAATACGAAGCAAAGAAAAACAAGAAAGAAAAGTTCACAGAGCCCAGATCGAGAGAAGAGACATGAGAGGAGACCTCAGCATCCCTGATACACTAGGGAAGAATATTAGCTAAATTCGGTCATTAGTACTTTGAAATAAGTTGTCTCTGGCTGTCAGAGACTTTAATTTGCATTAATGACATTTCTCCACTCTATTATAACACTCACTAATAATCAAACTTATAACGCTCTCTGTTGCTAGTCTCTGAAATATCTTTGGTTCTTTCTTTATTTTACCTAACAACATCTGCTCGACACATCTTAATTCGATCTATTATTTATACCTGACCTGATCCATACCCCAAATGCCATACATTTCGGGTTTTACTTATCCTCTTGTTCATTGAAATTGTATTTCGCCCTTCAGACGATGACACCTCTTTACCTTGGATTCTGGCTAAAATTAGACAATTTTATGCAGCTTTAGGTTTGGTGAACAAGCCTACATCTTCTCTATACTAAATGAGCTAGACTCCTAGAGCAGTTAGTCCCGCACCCTACTCGAATTCCTGACCGCTTGGAGATCGGTCCAACATTCTTGACTTATTTCTAACTTCTAATCCTTCTACTTAGGCTGTACAGTATAAACCTTTTCTCTCCTGTGGGGTCCTCCTTTCACAACCTTATCTCTGTTACCTGTCCTATCTCTCCAGTAGGGTCACCTGATCCTCCCATCCGGCGGTGCCTGTGCACTTTAGTGCTACCGACTGGGAGGCTCTTCGGCAGTACTTATTTGATTTTCCATGGAATATTTTTTGCTTCCGTGGCCGGGGACCCTCGGAGTGTGCCGAGTGCATAACCGAGGTAATCCTCTCGAGCATGGAGGCATACATTCCTTTTTCTTTCTTTCAGTTTAATGCAAAACAATCTTGGTTTATTCACGCTTGTTCTACTGCTGTCTGCAATAAGGAGGAAGCATTCAAAGGGTACCGTCGCCTTCAAACTCAAGAATCTCGTGCTTTATATGTTTCTGCCCGGAATCAAGCCAAATCTGTCCTTAGACTAGCCAAAAACTCTTTCATTGACAAAAGAAAATCTGAAATTTCCAACTCTAGCTCTTCACAAGGCCTTGGGTTAGGCAAAGGAAAAATTTGACACTTTTGCTCCCAGTCTCCCAACCTCTAGGTTGGCAGCAGAGAGATCAATGTATGGAAGAGATGCAGCCACTTGAGATCTAGAAAATATACCCAATCCTCTCAGCATCAGCTAGGAAAGGTCCTGGAAAGCCACCTTTGGTGGGGAGATTGCTCCCCTATTTCAACCCCTTTCGGGGTTGGGCACCCACCATCTGTGAGAATAATACCACTCTGCTTATGCAGAATTGATTAAGTTACCTGTAATAGTCTGAGCGTGACTTCCTTTGTGCCGGGTGTGCTGGGGTTGTCGTCTGTGTCTGTGACGTGGAGAGTGAGGGTGAGTGAGGCGGTGGAGGAGGGGGTGGCATCCCAGGCTACCAAGGGGACTAGTAGGGCGCGACGCTCCTCACGGTCCAGCCCCCCTCGGGTCCACAAGGTCCCCGAGCCACGTCCCTCATCTCCAGCTGGATTGGTATAGAGAGAGATCCATTAGTTAATTAGTATGATTCTGGCTGATACAAAAATTTTTTTATAGAAGAGGAAATCCTTATTTTGTTTGTTTTTCTGTTATTACTTTTATATTTATCCTATAACCTTGTTTTACGTTTCAACTCTTCCTCCAGAAATAAACTTTTTATAGCCATTAGATATGATTGCTGAACACAGTGAAGTCTGGCAGTCTTATTCCAAATGACGATTGAAACGATAAGCTGGACGAGTTGTGAAAAGACCTGACCAACTCGTCGACTCGAGCTTGTATAAGTACTGGTGCGTACGCGTTGGCTGTCTTTAGGTTTTCGCTCCGTTTAGCTTGAATATTTGAAGCGCGCTAAAGCTTACTTGTTTCGACTTGTAATCTCAGAACACACACTCTCTCATGCAACCTTTTGAGCCTCTCGCTCAATAGGTACTGTCCCTATGCCATATTTTGAATATGGGAATATTCATGCAATGCTAATGGAATAGAAACAGCTATAACATATTTTTGTGGCGTGTGTGTGGGTTTTATGGTAAATGCGTACTGAGACTATACGATTAGTACAGCACAAAATATATCCTTGTTTATACATTTTTGGGTAGAACATATTTATGATTGAAGTTGCTGCCTGACATAAATTGTTATGTACTGTAAGCGACCTGAGCCCTTTAAATGTCGACATCCCATAGTTCTCCACCCTCCAGCTCCATCAATAATTTGTAATTATAAGCTACATGTCGTACTTTCTTTAGCTGACACATATCACAGCCATTGCATAATGATGCTTATTATATTGTAAAGTCACCCATGAAAATTCAATGATGCATAGGCCTATTAATATATATACGGTATATGGAAAAATGCATTTTAGCGCTGTTTTGTTGTGATAATTAATTAATCAACCTTATAATAATGTGTTTAGGCATTTCTAGCTGCATATGGAAATTCCAAGGACTACCATAATATATAAGCACTTAGTGTAGTTATCTAGTATATAGTTAAAACATGCATAATCGTAAGAAATCGTGATAAACTGTGTATATCCTAGGTGTAGATTATTGTTGGATGTCGACAATCGTAGCTCTGGGGCTTGTTCAGAATCGTCCATCAGAGGTCTCAAGTGAAACCTTGGTAGGGTCTATTATATAGTAGAGTACCAGCTACATGTGCATGGGGTGTTCAATATCCAGTAGTTCGCCAAAAACTGTTATAATCTTTGTGACATCTAGAGAGTGAGACATTAACTTAACAATTTTACTCCATTGATCAAAAAGTAGGCCTACTAATGACAGGTTACTAGAAACACGTGAAGATTGTCAAGGAAACTAAAATATTCACTTACAATGATGTAGCTTTTATAATTAATATATATCCATTTGTTTATTAAATTTGTTTGAAGTTTTGTATTTGTTAATTATATTTATATATTGTATATATATTATCTATGTTATTTATTATGTTTTTATTATTATTATATATTTCTTTTAGAGCAAGATATTCGGCGAAACATTGTGGCTGTACACTCCTCAGACTAACCTGGACCATGTGGACGGGGGCCCTGGGATCCATAACCAGGTTGAAGGGTGGCCCATGTCCCAGCGTCCAGTCATCCGGGTCGCATATTTCCGAAGTCGAGACTAGTATATATCATAGGGGAAATTAGGACCAATCAGAGGCCGCAGTGGCAGTGACGTCACCCACAAGGGGAGGAGCCAGTCTGTCTGTCTGTCTCTCTCTCTCTCTCTCTCTCTCTCTCTCTGGGTGAGGAGCCTGCCTGCCTCTCGTTTGTTTATCTCTCTCTCTGGTAAATAGAAGAAGTAAGTCACCTAGTATAACAAGTTATCAATATTTATTCGCATAGTATCTGTCTAGATTAAATAAGCATCCAGATTACAATATGTTATTCCCATTAATTATGGTTTTACTTGAAAAGCAATGGGTAAACAATGAACATTTTGCGATTCTGGCATCTTTCGTCCCAAGATTTGAGGAGGAGGGTGTTGCCAGTTCTCCTTAGACAGTTAAATTGTTTCAAATAGTTCCTGTTTTATTTATCATTATCATTTAAATTTACATTCATACACAACGTAAATAAACCATAAATGGTCACTTTTCACTCTCTCTCTCCGCATATGTAATGATCTCATTCCATAATATTATGTATGTAGGCCTACAGATGTATGTCTGTATGTATGGATGTATGTACAGTATGTATGTATACACTCAGGCACATACCCCATAGCTGGGGGTGGCTGAATCGAGACATAGACTAAGGGAATAAGTAAAGATCAATGATAGGAGAGAAAGTGATAGATTGATATGAAGGGAATAACAAAATTCACAATTATATCTCATTGTACATCTGGAATCACAGTCCAACCTTACAGGTGAGTGTAACCTTTATGCCAAATGTCTCGCTTCATATCGTATGGTTTCTTTATGTTCAGCGCCTTTCACGATAAAAATCGTTAATATTAGAGAACAGGCTGATTGAACTCATTGTTTTTTTGCTTAAAATCAGTATTTGTTGTGTTCCCAGTGTCTTGATCAGGAATATTTGTAACATTGTGCTTTATTTAAAAATTACATATTATATTGGCTTAAAGTACCGAGGGCGGTACAATATTGTACCGCCCTGGATATAATGGGGTTAAGAGGTGTTCAAGTAGCCCTAACCACTACTGTACTTATATAAATATTCATTAACCCGGGAACTGCTGGGAGACTCTTCAGAGTTCCCCCGGCGGACTGCAGGGAGACTCTTAAGAGTGAGTGAAAAAAAAAATCAACTTTTGACATCGAAAAAAAACATATTTTTTGTATTTTTATTTTTTTATTTTTTTTATTTTTTTTTTGGCCCCTGGGCCATGCAAAATCTCAGTCCTCTACCTCCCCTCCTTCCCCACTTTCCTCCTCTCCTTCAGTTATCACCTATTTTCCCTGTTATTCCCTTATTCTGAGGTATATTTTCGTGCTAACATTAGCGAGTTGCAAGCAGGGTGTTGTCATCACTGATGGCAAGCGAGTGCAAGAGAGAGAGAGAGTATCGATCGACTGTGTCTCAGTGGCCTTGGGGGAAATTGGCGGGAAAGCAGCTTGCCTCACCCATACATTATACAACTCGCGGGCTATATCTCCGATTTTGACCATCCAAACGCTGTTTTCACTCGTTTTATTGTTGTTTCAGGTTAATACCTTTATAATCAACCCATAATAGGCGCATATGGATAAGTATTAATGCTATTAATGGCACAATGAATATTTTAGTGACGGAAACACCTCAAATACGTCAGCACAGGGGGACGTTTCCAATTACCCCCATGCGCACTTCAGAGGTTAACATTGTCACATCATAACATATCGACTACAATAAAAGTAATATTTAGCAAAATATAGAAATAGCTGTCATACATAAGAATAAAAGAAAATGGGAGTCTACAGAAAGTCGATTGGCTCACACAAGGCAGATCCCCTTCACACCCAACCCTAATTATAAGGCCTAAGTAGCCTATAGGCCTAGGCCCAACTCACTAACACATATCGTATAATTATATAGCCTACTAATTAGCCTTTGGCTCTACCTTATGCACTTAAACCATTAACTATTTCATAACATTTGATGCTTAATATATTTTGTACTATCTGATAATGTTAATGTGTTAATGACATTTAAAATAAAGTAATGTATAGGCTATGTATATACTGTATATATAACCCTTTAGATATATGAGTGACTTAAGTTCCTTCTTGAAATTATCAGCACAGGTTAACTGCTTAAGTGTCACAGGAATCAATATAGTTCGCCAGTGAAATAATATTGTGCCTTCTAAAATTGTCGAGGAATTTCTGTCCATGGCTGTGCAATACGCGTAATACGGTAGGCTACTCTTATTTACTCATAACCATAACATAGCACAATCATAATGTATCCTTAATGTAGTTAATATTTGAAATAACTTGTTATACTAGGTGACTTACTTCTTCTATTTACCAGAGAGAGAGAGAAACCAAAGAGAGGCAGGCAGGCTCCTCACCCAGAGAGAGAGAGAGAGAGAGAGAGAGTGACAGACAGACTGGCTCCTCCCCTTGTGGGTGACGTCACTGTCACTGCGGCCTCTGATTGGTCCTAATTTCCTCTATGATATATACTAGTCTCGACTTCGGAAATATGCATCCGGGTCCCCTAGCCTCACCTGACACACCCGCTCCGCCCCTTGGTTCTCACCCACCCACACCTTGCGCGGGGAGTACAGGAACGGAGGGTTGTCGTTCACGTCTCCTACTTCAACCTGCAAAATTATTAGTACCAGTGACGTCCTTTTCATCTTATTCTTGCAACTATTAGACAATTTTGTTCAGCTTATGAAGGATGTCTACTCAATAAAAGGCTAAAGACTACCTCAATTAATTGTTTTGGCTACCATATATCTGTCCTAAGCTTCATAAAATCATCTAAATGTAGCCAAAATGAAACAGCAAAGATGTCGCCAGTACAAAAGGGGTTAACTCCTTCACCACCATTACGTAATGTTCATAATATTCTGGTTACCATTAGACGGTTTTCTTTAGTTTCTAATCTACCTATGCGACTCAAATGGGTAAATGCGATTTCAATAAACTCTTTTAGTATAATAGGTCCTTCTTAAACTGCGTAAAATCATCTAATTATAGCCAGAATCAAAGGTAAAAAGGTGTCATGGTGCTGAAGGAGTTAACACTATAGTCTGTTTATATCCAGTTGACGGTAATTGGCCATGTCCTCACCTTAATTACTGAGGTATTACGAAGATTGTAAAGCGAAATTTGTTGTTAATTCTGAAAACCTGGTAGGCTATTTATTTGATGCAGCGACATAGCAGCTTAATTGTTGAGAAGTCAGTTACTAAGGGGTTCATTCTCCCGTCAGCTGGAATAACACAGACTGTAGGTTACTTTATTTGGATTACCAAGAAAGAGTAATAATTGGAAAGGGAGGCTGGTCTGCTTCAAGCCTTGTACTCAGCTTGTGAAACATTAATGACACGATTTTATGTTCATATTATTTTGGCTAACAGTACATTAAGCAATTATAACCAGATTAGCAGAGGTGGGTATTGGCGCGCCGATTTGGCGCTCTGCGCTCTGCGATCCGAGCGCATTACCAATATAAAGGAGCGCGGAGCGAGGAGCAGCAAAATTCTGAAATCGGAGTGCAGGCGGGGAGCGCAGCTAGAAATTCGCGCTCCTTTCTGGCGCTCCGGAGGCAATTTTTCCTGTCAACAACAGGTACAAGAACGTCATTATCGTGTACAGTCATCGTACCGTTCGTACGGTGTTACTCACGGTGTTAGTGAACTGTGATACAGTGATACTATGATAGTGACAGACTGACAGTGTTACAGTTGTTAACTTGTTATTTTTTACTTTTTTTTTTTTGGCTTTTGCTAACGCAAAGTAAACCTTACGGGCAAGTTACGGCTTACGAAGGGGCCTAAGGATAAGTCTGGCAGTGGTATAGCCCGAGCCTGTCTGACTGTCTGATAGTCAAAAGACACTATAGACTTCAGAGACTTTTATCATTTTATGGTATCGATATTATCGGAATGTTACTTGAATGTATGGGTGGGAGGGTGGTTTGGGGGATGGTGGGGGGAAGGTAGAAGCGTAATTGACTCGTGTTACAAATATGAAGCCGATTGGTGAGGTAGTTTCGCCACCACAGATTGTATTTGTTTTCCTTTTCTTCGTACGGATACGCTGGAAGTGGGTTGTGGGAGGCAGTTGGGGGTGTGGTGGAGGGAAGGCATAAGGGTAAGGCACTTGTCACACAAATATGGAACCGATTGGTGCAATCGTTTCGCCGCCACAGATTTTCATTTGTTTTCCTTGTGAGGCGACCGATAGTCAGCGAGTGGGTGGGAGGAGGGGTTTGGGGTAGTGGTGGTGCCGTGGTGGGTATGCAGAAGGGTAAGGTACATGTGGTAAAAAACTAAAAATATGAAAGCCATAGGTGCAGTCGTTTCGCTGCTACGATTTTTTTTCGGCGAGTCAGGATATAATTATATACGGACCTGGCACTGGGCGTGACAACTGACATCTGACAAGACCCTAGT
The DNA here is from genome assembly GCA_032716605.1 of Paralithodes platypus. Taxonomy (NCBI): domain Eukaryota; kingdom Metazoa; phylum Arthropoda; class Malacostraca; order Decapoda; family Lithodidae; genus Paralithodes; species Paralithodes platypus. The sequence continues at coordinate 48,148,859 of CM064581.1, read as the reverse complement.
CCCGACCGTATATATATAATTATTATAAATTATATACCGTCGGACCTGGCAGTTTCGGACCTAGTTTCTCAGTTTGGACAGTTTCTGTAATTCTTTATGTCATATCATAGATATCAATGGACAGTCACAATGTCACAAACTCACAATGATATCAATCATATCATATCATTGGCATTTGCAATGATATTAATCATATCATATCATTGACATTTGATTAATTGATATGACATAAAGAATAACAGAAACTGAGAAAGTGAGAAACTTAAACAGTTAAACTTCAGAAAGACACCATGACTTGAGGTTTTTTGAATGTTTTGAATTCTTGGAATTTAGTGAAGTGAAAGACAAAAGACAAAGTGAAGGACAAAGGTAAATAATTAAATAACTTCTAGAAGCTGTTTTTTTTTTTTTTTTATATATATATATATACCTATTTTTGGGAGCGCGGAGCGCAGGAGCGCAGAGCGGGAAGCGCATCGGGTCTGCTGACAAAAGGAGCGGGTGAGCGCTGCCTCTTTACCTTATGTCTGATGAGCGCTGAGCGCTGCCGCATTACCGGTCCCACCGGAGCGCGCCCACCTCTGCAGATTGGAAGGGTATCTAGGAGTGAGAGGGGTAAACATGGGAGCGAGGGGGGGGGTGGGGGGTGGGGGGGTATTGTTCACGTCCTACACTTCAAAATAAAATACATAAAGAGTCCAATATTAACAGTTTCAGTGCAATCCCTTTAATCGGGAAAATATTAGTGAGGCGGTGTAAGTTTGTATATTTTGTTGCCATTTTCTATAATTTGCTAATAATACATCTCAACCTTTTTGACCCAACACGTTCAATTTATAGTTTGGTTCCTTAACCCCTGCAGTACCGGTGACGTCCTTTTCATTGTATTCTGGCAACAATTAAACGATATTATTCAGCTTAAGAAGGATGTACACCAATTACTAAGCTACAGACTATCTCGATTAATCCTTATAGGTACCATATATAATCCTTGTAGGTACCATATATAATCCTTATAGGTACCATATATAATCCTTATAGGTACCATATATAATCCTTATAGGTACCATATATAATCCTTATAGGTACCATATATAATCCTTATAGGTACCATATATAATCCTTATAGGTACCATATAATCCTTATAGGTACCATATATAATCCTTATAGGTACCATATATAATCCTTATAGGTACCATATATAATCCTTATAGGTACCATATATAATCCTTATAGGTACCATATATAATCCTTATAGGTACCATATATAATCCTTATAGGTACCATATATAATCCTTATAGGTACCATATATAATCCTTATAGGTACCATATATAATCCTTATAGGTACCATATATAATTCTTATAGGTACCATATATAATTCTTAAGCTTCATTAATCCTTATAGGTACCATATATAATTCTTAAGCTTCATTAATCCTTATAGGTACCATATAATTCTTAAGCTTCATTAATCCTTATAGGTACCATATATAATTCTTAAGCTTCATTAATCCTTATAGGTACCATATATAATTCTTAAGCTTCATTAAATCGTCTAAATGTAGCTGAAATCAAATACAAAAGATGTCGCTTGTACAGAAGGGGTTAAGTGGGGTCACCGGCTTTATTTTTTTATCTTTCTCTCCGTTTCTCTCTTTCCCTGGCTTGTATCCATTCGGCCCCATTCAGCCAACTGTTTTAAGACGTTTATCCCCATCCAGCGATTTTTTTTTAGCTTAGTAATGAATTCTTAGGATTGAATGGGGTTAATTCAAACTATATTCGTTAAGAGGATTTTGTTTTTTATAGACTCCCTTCTCCCTCCTGTTTAACCCGACTAGTTTTAGATTTTAAGATGTTCACCCCATTAGGTTGGCGATTTGAAGACCTCTCCCTCCCCCCCCCCCCCCCCCCTTTATTGTTCAATATTAAGACCTTTTGTGCCATTTAGGTTTCAATTAAGCCCTGGCGAGAGATAGTGAGTCAGTAATTAAAGTGGTATCGGCCTTCGGCCCGGACATTTTTCTACCTAAAAATGTTCGCATTTATTTAAAAAATATATTTTGAATTTGCGTTCCCTAACCCTCTAACTACCACTGATCTTTCCCAATCACAGAAATATACAGAAAATCTAATCAAATATATTTATACATACTATTATATTTATTGATTTATTTATTATTCGTATTATTATTATTATTATTATTATTATTATTATTATTATTATTATTATTATTATTATTATTATTATTATTATTATTGTTATGCCCTGTTTTTCTACAGGTTTAACTTGGGTAATGTGAGTTCTAATTGACTGGGTATATAAGGCTGCATGCACAATACAAGATATGAGGAATAAAGAACACAAAGAAACACATGGTAGCAAGTTACACGATCACGTTTATTTATATACCACTGCAGAATACTCGTGCAAGACAATATAATAGAATCGAACAACACTAGCATAAGCGGATCTGGATGGAGCCTAGTCTCCCACTTCCAACGTTCAGGTATTAATCTTCTGATCACTGGCTTTATTTCAACAGGTTTATATACCGAAGACCATCAATGTTACTTATAGAATCATATTCACTGTTAGATTTATTACTGGTAGCTCTGGTGCACAAGTAGTAGTTCACAGACTAGATTAGACACGCGTATTTTAGAGCACGGGAATTCTAGTAACCTCAGGGGGTACTGATCTAAGTTTTATATTCTTGTCTCAGAAATACATAGAACGCAAATCAGTGGGCGAAGCTTCAGATATCACTAGGGTTTCCTTCTAGGTAATAATATCTGGGCATATGGTTGATTACGAGAGTTAGTATCGCCTGTTAAATAATGAACACTGATACGCTTAGCACTTCCTAATTGAATGGTTATATGAATTATACTGGGGCAAAGAGATAGCCACTTCGTAGAAATATTAATTAGTGAATCTCTAAACAGCACAGTAATATGTAGTACTGATAAAGGGAATCTTGGGTAGTATCTGATGGGTCTGGTCCTGGTTATCTTGCGTCCATGATGTTGGGGGCTAACGACTGGTTCCGCGGCCGTCCAGGGGGCCCATATGTGTGAAGTTCTCAAATACGTGGGCAGGTCCTTCTATCCAAATCTGTCACGGAGTCTGCCGGCTCTGGAATCTCACTCCGGAACAACACAAGGGCAGAGCTAGAAGTTAACTGCAGGGTAGTGACCCCTGGTTGGTGTCTAGCTTTCAACTGATTTGACTGGGGGCGGGAGCTAGATTTATAGGCTCGGTTCTGGACCCTGTAGACAGTAGGGATCTCGAGTCTTATGGACTTATTTGAGCTCTCAATAGATATGGGGACTAGGTAAGATGGTATTTACTGTTGTGGCACATGGCTATAGGAAGCCTTTATATTTTCATATAACTGAGCCTTAGTAAGAGGTACTATTTTGGCTATACTGGAAGTATTTAGGGGAGAGAGACTGGATCTACTTTGCGAGGAGGATGGGGACAGCTGTGATAGGAGCGTCTCTCTTAGATTGTTCAATCTTCATTCTATGGTATAGCTGAGGTGCTAATTTAGTGATCAGAGCATGCAAGAAAGGTAAATGGTTTATTGTGAGTTAATAGAGGTTAGTAAAGGTGTTAGTCATGCATGGTTAGTTCATTGATAGGAAGAATTCCTGTGCTACCTGGCAATGACTCGGAAGTCAAAACAGGGGCCAGGTATACCTCCGCGGGGGTGGGGGTCTCCCTCCTCGGGTGGGCAAAAAGGGGGAGCTGGGCGCCCTCTCTCTGTGATAGTCGTCCGGCGGCTGTGGCTAGGGGCTTGCCATATCACCAGTGTTCGTAATAACCCTCTGTGTATGAGACAGATGTGGGTGTCCTTAATACCAAAACCGAAGGTGCCTTAGCTAGCTGGTTTTACTCGGCTGGTTGTTAATTGTAGGGTTTGCTGGATGTGGTGGAGACTGGGTTGCTAACTCTGCCACATTTATCTGGAAGTATGGCAATAGAAGTTAGTTACTGGCGAGGCGGCTAGCCTCGCACCGACGACCATTGGGTGCAGGGTTGTGAATAGGTTGTAAGAGAATAGATGGCATGCAAGGGGCTAGTAAAGTTCTAATGTTGTTCTGGCCTACTAAGTGAAGGTAGGCTGGATAGGAGTATATATATAAAAGGTTGGAGAGCATTAGCAACGGACAATTCAAGGATCTTCAAGAGGTATGAGAGAGAGGCTAGGTCGGACAAGAGTAGAAAAGTGCGGGGTCTTATAATGAGAGGGGGGGAGTGCAGGGGGGCTATAGGGGAATTTGACCCTAAGGTCTCTGGGCGTGGGGGTGGAATTAGGCTGCAGTTGATATGGAAGTTTGAAAAGGCAGTAGAATACGTTAGCCAAATGCTACCGGGGAATGCAACTATAGGGTGGTATATGAGTCTGGAAAAGATAGAGTTATGTGATCAGTCCGAGGGGTTATGGATACTATTAGTTGGCCCTGGGAACTGCGTTTTCTATTAAATATAAATATACCAACAACAGCGGCAGTTCGTAGGGGTACTTAGGTATTGTTTCGGGGTACTTATGACAGATACTGGTAACCAGGTTATCTTATACAATCTCTGGTTGGGGTAAGAGGTATATGACACGAAGTAAATTGGCGTAGTGTGGACTGTGGATACGAAGGAGGCAAGGGGAAGACGTATGACAATTGTGGAAAAGTAAATGGAAAAAGGTGAACACAATTGCGGATAAAAATACTTAACCTAAGGATTGAATACATAGATTTATGGGGCGATGGGTCTTCAGAAGCTTAGTCTGGCAAGACAAGATGTTAGGGAATGTTAATATTAATACTTAAACTAAGGATTGCATACATCGATGAACGATGACATTATAGTCGTCGTCCTAATAAGGTGCTGAAACCTGGTTGATCTGTACTTGGCACAATACGACACAAGGACAGTGCCGCTATGTCGTATCAATGCTGGTGGCAGTTAATATTATAGACTTAGTTACTAGAGGAACAATGCAAGGGGCGACTGAGCACGGGTTACATATATCTATACTCGTCATGGGAAATGATATACGAGGTCTAGGGACAAGCGTGGGTGTTTTAACTTCTAAGATATATAACATCTACTTCTCGGATGTAAGAACATACATAGATATAATTATGGCTGTCTGATGTGTTGGCATTGGCTCAACGTCGGGACAGTGCATGGGTGTTTTTAATATGAATGTATATTCCTGTTCATCATCTTTGTAGTTAGGAGTGTAGGACACGAGGGGGTTAGTGTACGTGAGGTGTGGAAAATGGTCAGTTTAGAAAAGGTAAATGGGTGCGGCCTGGAGCTGCTTAGCCCTGCGGGCTTGGGCCTGTCTGAAATGGCTGGCTCGGTCAGCTGGTCCTTTCGTTCTGTGGACCTTTCCTTTGGGTGTTTCTGTGTGATGTTCGTTCGTGGCTTCTGTGGTGGGCTTCTCGTTCTGGGGCATTTTACTTCCCTCTCCTTCATTATAGGCTCGTCCTCGAGCCTCAAGGGTGAAGTAAAAAGAAGCATAGTCAGAAAAGTGTAGGTTAACAAGAAAAGTAGTATGACTAAGGGAAAAAAATATATAATATATAGTATATGGAAAACATGTAAATTTAAGAAAGAACAGATAATTAAGAACACAGGAAATTAAGAAGAGGTAAAGTGTTTAACAGTGTATAAAGCAAATTTAAAAGATAGTCAGAAAAGTGTAGGTTAACAAGAAAAGTAGTATGACTAAGGGAAAAAAATAATATATACAGTATATGGAAAACATGTAAATTTATTGAATCATGCCCAATCGCTTAGGAATTGAAAACAATAAAAACATTAAGTACAATAATATCCTCATCATCATCAGGGGGGGTTATTTAGGGTCGCCGTTAGTCTGGGTGACGGTCTGGTAATAGGGGGTGGTGGTGGTTGTGGCTTTGACCTTGGGGTTTCACTTTCACTTTGGAAGGGCGGGGTGGATATACCGTTAGTTCTTGTCGTTAGGAATGTGGGTCTGGGGGCGAGCTGGCCCGGGGCCAGTTTTGGAGGGGGGTCTAAGTGGTTTCGATCGGGGGTAGTGATAGGGGGGTTTTAAAGATGAAATGGGCAGGTCGAGTCGGGGTTGTTGTTGCGGAAGAGGTTGGTGCTGGGGAGGGGTTGAATTGTGTAGAGAGTTGTGGTCGTGAGTGGGGTTTGGGGAAGTGTGAGTAAGGCTGAAGGTTGAGAGTTTACTATGATCGGGTGGTTTGGAGGTTTGGGGTGTGGGGATTTGATAGGGAGATGGTGGGGGGAGTCTGGGCAGGCAAGGTTGTGGTTTGAGAGGGGTTGAATTTGGACTGATTTTATTTTCGGGAGAGACATGGATGGGATTTCGAGGAGTGGTTGAAGTTGAGAGGTTGATTATGTTGTTTGGGGCGAGAGAGAGAGTATTTTGGGGTTTAGCCAAGGTGGAAAAAGTTTTGTGGTTGGATTGGGATGGGAGTGGTATTTTGTCGAGCGGGATCTTTGGGGGTGGAATTTGGGGCGGGTGGGGTAACGGTGAAGAGGGGGGTAAGATAGGGGGGAAAAAGGAGGTAGGGGTTATGTACGGGGGTGATTGTTCGTTCGGAATGTGGTCGTGAGAGGTTAGGCTGGCATGGTGGGAATTGGTGGAGGTTGAAAGTTTAGCTGGGCTCATGATGGTGGGGGACCGACTGGTGAGCAGGTGTTCGGTACGCATGAGGGGGGGAAAATCACTTTGGTGGGGGTTACGCGTGAGGGGGGGATTAACGGCGCGTGTGGGAGGATCAGAGTGGTGGGGTGTGTCGGTGGCAGTGACGGTTTGTTTAGAGGTTATCTGGGGTTGGTGGGTTTGTCTGTCATGAGGGGGTGAGTCATGTGTGGGATTTTGAAGTTTATTAGGGGTGTGAATTGTGGGGGGGTGGAAGGGAGCTACTGACGGAAAACTGTCACAAGGGAAATTTTGTTGGTGGGGGAATAGCTGAGCATTTCTGGGGGAAGGGGGGGAACATGGTTGGGTCCCTAGTTCGTCACGCGTGTGAGGAGGATTAACGGCGCGTGTGGGAGGATCAGAGTGGTGGGGTGTGTTGGTGGCAGTGACGGTTTGTTTAGAGGTTATATGGGATTGGTGGGTTTGTCTGTCATGAGGGGGTGAGTCAAGTGTGGGGTTTTGAAGTTTATTAGGGGTGTGAATTGTGGGGGGGTGGAAGGGAGCTACTGACGGAAAACTGTCACAAGGGAAATTTTGTTGGTGGGGAAATAGCTGAGCATTTCTGGGGGAAGGGGGGGAACATGGTTGGGTCCCTAGGTCGTCACGCATGAGGGGAGGATTAACGGCGCGTGTGGGAGGGTCAGGGTGGTGAGAGGTGAGCGAGTTAGGAAACGGGATTTGTTGGGGGGACTGCGGCGGGTTGGTGGGGGAAGAGTTAGGTGTAGAACAGGGGTTATTGGTAGAGGACTGATGTATTGATTTGGGGTTGTTAACAGGACGAATTTGGGGAATTTTCTTGGTGTCAGTCTCGGTCTGGTTAAAGGTTATGTGGGACTGGGGAGGATTAGTGGGGGCAGAGTTAGGCATAGGACATGGGTTATTGAGGGAGGAGTGATGTACTGATTTGGGGTTGTTAACAGGACGAGTTTGGGGAATTTTCTTGGTGGCAGTCTCGGTCTGGTTAGAGGTTATCTGGGACTGGTGTGTTTGTTTGACATGAGAGGGCGAGTCAAGTGTGGGGTTTCGAAGTTTTCTAGCGGTGTGAATTGTGTGGGGGCGGAAGGGAGCTACTGACTGAAAACTGTCACAAGCTACCGACGGAAAACTGTCACAAGGGAAATTTTGTTGGTGGGGGGATAGCTGAACATTTCTGGGGTCATGGGGAAAATATGTTGTGGTAGGCCTACATAGGTAGGCATAGCTAGAATACGGGGCTTGTTGGGGGGGCTGCGGAGGGTTGGTGGGGGAAGAGTTAGGTGTAGAACAGGGGTTATTGGTAGAGGACTGATGTATTGACTTGGGGTTGTTAACAGGACGAATTTTGGGAATCTTCTTGGTGGCAGTCAAGGTCTGGTTAGAGGTTATCTGGGGTTGGTGGGTTTGTTTTCTGGGGTCATGGGGAAAATATGTTGTGGTAGGCCTACATAGGTAGGCATAGCTAAAATACGGGGCTTGTTGGGGGTCTGCGGAAGGTTGGTGGGGGAAGAGTTAGGTGTAGAACAGGGGTTGTTGGTAGAGGACTGATGTATTGATTTGGGGTTGTTAACAGGACGAATTTTGGGAATCTTCTTGGTGGCAGTCACGGTCTGGTTAGCGGTTATCTGGGGTTGGTGGGTTTGTTTGACATGCATAGAAAAAGGATGGGGTTTATGGGGTAACACAATTGATGGAAGATGATCGTTGGTGGATGGCTGGGCAGGGGAAAATTTAGGGATGGTCAGAGAGGATAGAGGTAAGGAAGAGTGCACTGGGGTTGGACTTTCACCGGAAGTCATTTTGGAAGGGTGCACGGAGTCTTGGATAGGGGCTGAAGGGTTGGATAGGGGATTCATCGAACTGCGTAGGCATTCTTCTCTGATGGAGAGCATATGTTCTTCGAATAAGCCATACGGGTCGAGATGGGCGGTGATGTGGGGTGGGAGGATGTTTAACAATGCGGTGAATAAGAGTTCATTTTGTTGGTCGTAATCTTCATAGCTATACGTGGTCCTCACGTATCTGTAGAGTTGTATGAGGGTCACATTTATATCCCATTCATACTTGAGCTCGTCGACTTTTATTATTTTGGGGGCGACGGGGGAACCCAAAAGTGGATCTAAGGTCCGGATCATGAAGGATCGAAACTGGTTCCAGGTAAACTCTGGCGTATTCTGTGTCACAGTTTGGCGAATAAATTCTTTAAAGGTAGGCTGATCAACAAGTTGGGAAACGGCTTCTCCCAACTGTATAATATGCAAAATTGCAACGGCGATTTTTTCGCGGTCATTATGAAGTACCATATCGTACACTGGCTTTATTATGTCTAAGTAAGTGGTGATATCATACGTGTTTACATTATACTTGGGAATGTGTGTGAGTGGCTGCCAATTTCGCGATGTTGCCATGCTTCTACTGTTCCAAACTTGCAGTGTAATGCAACCTTTTATCCGAATCAAGAACCACCGCTGCCGCCAATGTTATGCCCTGTTTTTCTACAGGTTTAACTTGGGTAATGTGAGTTCTAATTGACTGGGTATATAAGGCTGCATGCACAATACAAGATATGAGGAATAGAGAACACAAAGAAACACATGGCAGCAAGTTACACGATCACATTTATTGTTATACCACTGCAGAATACTTGTGTAAGACAATATAATAGAATTGAACAACACTAGCATAAGTGGATCTGGATGGAGCCTAGTCTCCCACTTCCAACGTTCAGGTATTAATCTTCTGATCACTGGCTTTAATTCCACAGGTTTATATACCGAAGACCATCAATGTTACTTATAGAATCATATTCACTGTTAGATTTATTACTGGTAGCTCTGGTGCACAAGTAGTAGTTCACAGACTAGATTAGACTCGCGTATTTTAGAGCACGGGAATTCTAGTAACCTCAGGGGGTACTGATCTAAGTTTTATATTCTTTTCTCAAAAATACATAGAACGCAAATCAGTGGGCGAACCTTCAGATATCACTAGGGTTTCCTTCTAGGTAATAATATCTGGGCATATGGTTGATTACGAGAGTTAGTATCGCCTGTTAAATAATGAACACTGATACGCTTAGCACTTCCTAATTGAATGGTTATATGAATTATACTGGGGCAAAGAGATAGCCACTTCGTAGAAATATTAATTAGTGAATCTCTAAACAGCACAGTAATATGTAGTACTGCTAAAGGGAATCTTGGGTAGTATCTGATGGGTCTGGTCCTGGTTATCTTGCGTCCATGATGTTGGGGGCTAACGACTGGTTCCGCGGCCGTCCAGGGGGCCCATATGTGTGAAGTTCTCAAATACGTGGACAGGTCCTTCTATCCAAATCTGCCACGGAGTCTGCCGGCTCTGGAATCTCACTCCGGAACAACACAAGGGCAGAGCTAGAAGTTAACTGCAGGGTAGTGACCCCTGGTTGGTGTCTAGCTTTCAACTGATTTGACTGGGGGCGGGAGCTAGATTTATAGGCTCGGTTCTGGACCCTGTAGACAGTAGGGATCTCGAGTCTTATGGACTTATTTGAGCTCTCAATAGATATGGGGACTAGGTAAGATGGTATTTACTGTTGTGGCACATGGCTATAGGAAGCCTTTATATTTTCATATAACTGAGCCTTAGTAAGAGGTACTATTTTGGCTATACTGGAAGTATTTAGGGGAGAGAGACTGGATCTACTTTGCGAGGAGGATGGGGACAGCTGTGATAGGAGCGTCTCTCTTAGATTGTTCAATCTTCATTCTATGGTATGGCTGAGGTGCTAATTTAGTGATCAGAGCATGCAAGAAAGGTAAATGGTTTATTGTGAGTTAATAGAGGTTAGTAAAGGTGTTAGTCATGCATGGTTAGTTCATTGATAGGAAGAATTCCTGTGCTACCTGGCAATGACTCGGAAGTCAAAACAGGGGCCAGGTATACCTCCGCGGGGGTGGGGGTCTCCCTCCTCGGGTGGGCAAAAAGGGGGAGCTGGGCGCCCTCTCTCTGTGATAGTCGTCCGGCGGCTGTGGCTAGGGGCTTGCCATATCACCAGTGTTCGTAATAACCCTCTGTGTATGAGACAGATGTGGGTGTCCTTAATACCAAAACCGAAGGTGCCTTAGCTAGCTGGTTTTACTCGGCTGGTTGTTAATTGTAGGGTTTGCTGGATGTGGTGGAGACTGGGTTGCTAACTCTGCCACATTTATCTGGAAGTATGGCAATAGAAGTTAGTTACTGGCGAGGCGGCTAGCCTCGCACCGACGACCATTGGGTGCAGGGTTGTGAATAGGTTGTAAGAGAATAGATGGCATGCAAGGGGCTAGTAAAGTTCTAATGTTGTTCTGGCCTACTAAGTGAAGGTAGGCTGGATAGGAGTATATATATAAAAGGTTGGAGAGCATTAGCAACGGACAATTCAAGGATCTTCAAGAGGTATGAGAGAGAGGCTAGGTCGGACAAGAGTAGAGAAGTGCGGGGTCTTATAATGAGAGGGGGGGAGTGCAGGGGGCCTATAGTGGAATTTGACCCTAAGGTCTCTGGGCGTGGGGGTGGCATTAGGCTGCAGTTGATATGGAAGTTTGAAAAGGCAGTAGAATACGTTAGCCAAATGCTACCGGGGAATGCAACTATGGGGTGGTATATGAGTCTGGAAAAGATAGAGTTATGTGATCAGTCCGAGGGGTTATGGATACTATTAGTTGGCCCTGGGAACTGCGTTTTCTATTAAATATAAATATACCAACAACAGCGGCAGTTCGTAGGGGTACTTAGTTATTGTTTCGGGGTACTTATGACAGATACTGGTAACCAGGTTATCTTATACAATCTCTGGTTGGGGTAAGAGGTGTATGACATGAAGTAAATTGGCGTAGTGTGGACTGTGGATACGAAGGAGGCAAGGGGAAGACGTATGACAATTGTGGAAAAGTAAATGGAAAAAGGTGAACACAATGGCGGATAAAAAATACTTAACCTAAGGATTGAATACATAGATTTATGGGGTCTTCAGAAGCTTAGTCTGGCAAGACAAGATGTTAGGGAATGTTAATATTAATACTTAAACTAAGGATTGCATACATCGATGAACGATGACATTATAGTCGTCGTCCTAATAAGGTGATGAAACCTGGTTGATCTGTACTTGGCACAATACGACACAAGGACAGTGCCGCTATGTCGTATCAATGCTGGTGGCAGTTAATATTATAGACTTAGTTACTAGAGGAACAATGCAAGGGGCGACTGAGCACGGGTTACATATATCTATACTCGTCATGGGAAATGATATACGCGGTCTAGGGACAAGCGTGGGTGTTTTAACTTCTAAGATATATAACATCTACTTCTCGGATGTAAGTACATACATAGATATAATTATGGCTGTCTGATGTGTTGGCATTGGCTCAACGTCGGGACAGGGCATGGGTGTTTTTAATATGAATGTATATTCCTGTTCATCATCTTTGTAGTTAGGAGTGTAGGACACGAGGGGGTTAGTGTACGTGAGGTGTGGAAAATGGTCAGTTTAGAAAAGGTAAATGGGTGCGGCCTGGAGCTGCTTAGCCCTGCGGGCTTGGGCCTGTCTGAAATGGCTGGCTCGGTCAGCTGGTCCTTTCGTTCTGTGGACCTTTCCTTTGGGTGTTTCTGTGTGGTGTTCGTTCGTGGCTTCTGTGGTGGGCTTCTCGTTCTGGGGCATCTTAACTTGCATATGTGAAAAAACTACGAGTGGCTGGCTAGGCCTGGTGAAAACGGAAAAAACACTTAATGACGTCGAAACACCATCGAAAAGCACTCCATCCCACCAAAACTGGAACAGCGGCCACATCAATATCGTAGAAAACACCCGGGTAAGGGTAACACTGACTCGGGACCCAGAAAGAACTCCACTAAGTGAAGAAAAATACACCAGGAACATCAGTACAAATAACATAGGCTACTCCATCAGAAAGATAGCTAGAAGCCCGACATCGCGTAGTTACAGCCTCCTAACCAGCTAGGATTAAAGATGGCTAAACACGAAAAACGTTTCAGAGCGTCCTCAACTCGGCCACGAGGGTCCGTCCGAAATAGACGCCCCAACAAAAACGACCCAAAATACACTTGTTCTGCGAGGAAACCACCCATGACACCCCTGCTAAGCTAATCCTAACCTTACTCAAGACATCCCAGAGTAAACAAATGAGAAAAACTCACTAGGGACGCAAGAATGCGGAATCAAAGCGGAGCACTGAGGGGGACACGTCCGGGTGGGTTGAGCGCAGAGCAAGGAAGGTGGATAGATGCGCTAGCCAGCATCTGGTCCAAGAATCCACAGAAGTACATCCACAGAATATGGAAAGCTTATGAATAGTTATTCTTATTTTATTTTTATTTTTTATTTGTTACAAAGTTTTTTCGTAGTGAGAACCCAATCATAAAGACGAACCATGAGTGATTTAGCGTGTGCTTATGATGAAGGTTCCTCTGAGCTCTGCGGCGGTAGTTTCAAACTGCGCTTATGGGCGTTTGAAGAGGTAGCCTTATGTAACAGGCATATTCGTCAATGATGGAGGGGCCACTAATAAATAATACCCTGTTCTTTAATAAAAATTATAATTTTAGATATTCCACAGCCAAGGAGTTTGTTGTGGTTTCACCATATACTATATTGCCCAGGTAGTTTGTTTTACAACTTATCATAATAATATGATGCAGAGCAGGTATTATTTTGAGTCAAAGGTCCTTTTTTATTACAAATTATGGACGTGCACCTCAATATAACACATATTTTTTGTTCTTTGTGAGTGAGGGAGACAAAAGGCAGAACTGCCTGTGACTAGTGCCTCCCCTAAACTTGAGACTGACAGGGCCAAAATTAAGGGCTGGTAGAGCAAAAATACCTGGACACACGGATTTTGAAGCAATTTAAGTCATAGGAAGAGGGAAAGACTGATTCTGGGAGAGAGTTCCAGAGCTCAGCTGTTGAATAGAAGAAAGGTTGAGAATAACGTTTCACTCTTGGGTTGGAGAGTTACACAGAGTAGGAGTGGGATTGTGTTGCAAGACGGGTGCTACGTGCTCTACGAAGAGGGGATGGTATGCACTTAGAGAGCTCTGAGGAACATTGATTATTGTAATAGCGGTAGAATAGTGAAAAAGATGCAACATTGCAGCAAAGAGAGAGAGATTGCAGAGAATTGGTGAGTGGACATGAGTTAATGAGACGGAAGGAAGGTTTTCCTTTCTACTTTGTCTATAAGTGCTGTGTGAGAGGATCCTCCCCACACGTGTGAACAATACCCTATACATGAACGCACTGTGCCCCTGTACAGAGCAAGAAGCTGCGCAGGGGTAAGTAGCCCCCGGAGGCAGTTGAGCACACTCAGCTTCTGGTAAGCTGTTTTAGCAAGAGTGGTAAAATGATTTCCAAGAGAGAGAGAAGAAAAAGAGACACTGATAATATTAAGAGAAGATAAAATATAATTACTATAACTTCTCCGATATATTTGTTCATTATCTCGTTTGTATTTATTTTGTGATATATACGTCATTAATGTGTTTCATGTGATATTCTATGGGTCTTAAGATTCGGATAACACTTTAGAGTATTTAGTAATCAATTCAATTCCTAAACTGTATCCACTATTATGGATCATATACAGATATTAATAACAAAATTGTCAGCTCTGCGACTCTACTGGGCTGATGAGCTAGGGTATTGATAAGATGGTGAATCATGAGTGTCGATACAAACACCAGTCAGGAGCCAGATCCACAGTTCTAGTGATTGGAGTATTGCTATATACTGTATATATATATGATTTTATTCAGTTAAGAAAGGAAGTGTAACAATTGAAAGGCTGCATGCTAGCTCAATTAATTCTTCTAAATGCCACAGCGTTTTCCTTGGCTACATGAAATTGTCTAGATATAGCTAAACTAAAACTAAACCCAACCCTGGGGGGGCAGGGGGGGGCACTCGCTGGGGCAGATGAAAAGCGCCAAATCTCCTCCAGTAAGAAAATAACATGCAAGTATGTGTAATGTGAGACACATTTAATATCTGTGGCCGTGTGTTTTAGTCAACTACTATGGGTTTCAGAGGCCGTGTTACATCGTTTTTCGGTAATAACTTATTAACAAACAGTTGGATCAGTATGCTATTTTGACACAGCTTTTTTCACACCGTGCCCTAATTTTCGTCAATATAATGCATTACCAAAAGTGTAGTAATAAGCCGCTTGTCCCTGTGTCATGAGGTTAAAGTCACACATTAATGACTAAGAAACGGACAAGCTACCGTGGCTTACCTGTGAGAACCACCAAACCATTATTGCTCCGCCATCAAACATGGTAGTTATCAGCCACCACCCAACCCTATTATCGCCTTTAAATACAAGTTATGTGTCAATATCAAAATAGAAATATACAAAAATACATACTGTTTGTATATTTATACTTAATATTGACAGATAACTTGAATTTAAGGGCGATAATAGGGTTGGGTGGTGACTGATAACCACCGTGTTTGATGGCGGAGCAATAATGGTTTGGTGGTTCTCACAGGTAAGCCACGGTAGCTTGTCCGTTTCTTAGTCATTAATGTGTGACTTTAACCTCATGACACAGGGACAAGGGGCTTATTACTACAGTGTTGGTAATGCACTATATTGACGAAAATTAGGACACGGTGTGAAAAAAGCTGTGTCAAAATATCATACTGATCCAACTGTTTGTTAATAAGTTATTACCGAAAAACAATGTAACACGGCCTCTGAAACCCATAGTAGTTACGAAACATGAATAGTTAAGTGTGGGTATACCGAAGTTAAGAGGGAGGTGCTTAATATTGAGAATACACAAGTAACCATATATTTATAATTTTTAATATTCAATGAATTGAATCAAGGAACCTATTTAACACCTTATTAGCGGCCTAGGCGGTTTATTTATATGTACCGCCCAGCGGGGTGTTTTTACCCAAAATAGGGCTGTTTACGTGATCATTTTCATGCCTAAATAAGACCCAGAGCGTAAAACAAGTATCTATCCCTGAAAGGGCATAAACAGAGCTTTCGAATGACACCATAATGATCCTTTTATGATGGCTAGTTTTCTTGCAACAACCGTGCAACGCGAGTGCAAAAAGCATGTAATTAGGCACTTTCCCCATACAATTCCGTATATAGCGAGTGAGAGAGGCAGGGAGGAGGTGGGATTCGTGTCAGTAGGTTCGCCGCGGTGGTCTGGAGCAGTCATACGCTCGCTACTCTCCTGCCACCACTTGTCTCTCTCTCTCAGCAACATTACGTGCTGAAATTGCCACACGACCTATGTCGAGCGCCGCCACATAGTCCAGCTTTATTTAACTCGACTTATGTTGCGCGCCGACAGTTAAGGGTTAATGTTTGTCAATTACATATTTTAATACTATATAAACATTTACAGTGAAATACATGCATACTCAAGACATTGGGATATATGGGTTTAGTTAATTATAGCTGAATTGCGAATTGAAAATGTAACGGTAAATTTAAGTCTCAAATGTATCTGACATACTGTATCCACCTTCGAATGGATCCTAAATTTGTATAATATGCTATGTTTGTTATATTATGGCTAATGTGAACATGAACTACGTAACCTAATGCTAATTTAACGATATGGTATTTCATTATAGGAAGAAACTTTGAAAACATGCATAATATGCAATGGTTCGATGAGAGACGGAAAATAGAGAGACAGAAGGGAGAGAAAAATTATTGCTGGAACCCAAACCAGGGGGAGGAGCTTATAGACGTGAAGCAAGAAAGAAGGCAAGACAGAGGGTAGGAGCGGTAGGAGAGGCTTGTTTGAGAGAGTGTGTAAGGGTGGGAATGGAGTGGGGGGCTGGGGGGGCAGAAATGTTACCAACACAATTCGCGATTCTCTGGCAGGCAGGTGTATCAGGACTTGTGTCCACAATAGTACATGTCATATTTGTAACATACTATGTGGTACCAACTCTGTAAATTGTTAACTGAATAAATATTATTATTATTATTAATATTATTATTATTATTAATATTATTATTATCATCATATGCTTCATTTCTATATACTTTTTATCCCCGGGGGAAAAAAAAATAGGCCTAAATCTTGGGTTTTTTAGTTTTTATCTTGGATTTTTTTTGTTTTTATTAACCTAACCAAAAAACCTAACCTAACCTAACCTAAATGTATTTGGGGCTATTAGGTTAGGTTAGGTTAGGTTTTTTGGTTAGGTTAATGACCAAAAAAAAAAAATCCCCCCCCCCCCCAAAATGAAAAATCCCAAGATTTTTTTTTTTCCGGGGATAAACGGTATATAGAAATGAAGCATATGATGATAGGAACCCAAAACTACCATTAGAAATGTGCTACCTATATTGTTGCGCCTCCTGTATAATAACCCAGTATTTTTTAAATGCTAAAATACCAAGCTTAGGCTAGATCAAGTTGACAATTTAGGCGAAATAGCCTAGCCTATTATATATCAAAACACTTAGGCTACTCTCTAGTGGTGAGTATTAGCCCAAATAGCCTAAGTCTTAATTAATTCAACACCAATGACTCTTAAACTACAAGCTATGGGCATAGGGTCTGTGAACTGGTTTAAATCTTATCTTAGTGGTAGAACCCAAAGAGTCAAAATTGATGATAATATATCTGATCCTATGCCAATTAACTGTGGGGTCCCGCAGGGAAGCATCCTTGGTCCCTTACTCTTTCTCTGTTATGTGAATGACATGGAACTGAGCGTCTCATGTAAATTATTACTGTATGCAGACGACAGCGTGCTTCTGGTTTCAGGAAAAGACCCAATAAGTATTGCCGCTTCACTTTCCAAAGAACTAGCATCATGTAGTGAATGGCTAGTGGACAATAGACTATCTCTTCACCTGGGCAAGACGGAAGCCATCTTATGTGGAACAAAACGCAAACTGAAAGACATTGTGGGCTTCTCGGTCAACTGTAATGATATTCCTATAACAACAGTGTCACAAGTTAAATATCTAGGACTGAAACTGGACGCGAGTTTGTCAGGTGAAACAATTTTGGAATCTATCCTGAGTAAGTGTAGAGCACGTATAAAATACCTGTATAGACTGGTGGGATGCTTGCCCGCGGCGACCAAAAAGACCCTCTGCCAAGCGCTTGTTCAATGTCATTTTGACTATTCTGTGTCATCCTGGTACTCTGCATCATCTAAATCAGCACAGCACAAACTTCAGGTCACTCAAAATAAAATGGTTAGGTTCATGCTGAACCTAGGACCCAGATCACATGTTGGCCAGGAACAACTTCAGTCACTAGGTATGCTCAATGTCTCTGACAGGGCCAAACAAATCAGGCTAACTAATGCCTTCAAAATTTTCTATGACAGAGCTCCAGAGTATCTAAAGAATGATTTTGTTAAAGCAAATGAGAGGAGTGGACATAATACAAGAAACATGATGTTTAATTTTAAGGTCCCGAGAATCCAAGGACAGGGTAAGCAAACATTCTTCTTCACTGCCATCAAACACTGGAACGACCTACCCCAGTCAGTCCGTGAAAAGAGAACACTGTATTCCTTCAGACGTAGCCTGAAGGAACACCTGAACCGGACAGCTGCGAGAAGGGAGCACCAAGCTTATGTCTACTACTAAATACGACATAAGAGATAGACAAACCAAACTGAAATGATTACTGATTACGGATTACTGATATTTACTATAGGATGTAAGGTATCTTAAAATAACCCCCTAGAAATACTTTCTCTAAAGTATCTATTTCTTTATCCTCCCCTTTTCCCCAGCTAACCTAATCCCACAAGGACCCCAATGGAAATACGCCTAACGGCCTTATTGGGCTATCCTTAGTTGGAATTATGCAAAGCTGGTACATGTCATATTTGTAACAAACTATGTGGTACCAACTCTGTAAATTGCTGACTGAATAAATATTATTATTATTATTATTATTATTATTATTATTAAGTATATTTATCGTAAGCTATAGTTTTATAGTTACTATTACACACCTATTCAATCGAGTTTTTAATGAAACACCTTCGAACTTGACGGCTGATGGGACTCGACTACTTAAAGGGCTGCGACCGGTCAGTGTTGTAACTCAAAATGTCAAACTAAACCATGTCGCTAGATTAGTCTTCAAAACCTACGAGAATATCGTTACAACAACACAAATAGCAGAATATCACTAGAAAATAGCACAAACTTTAATATATCGCTTACAAATATTATAAATATCCAGAAAATGGCTATATTTCATTACGCTAGATGTCGATAATTTACGCTAGATATGGAAGAACAATTAGCGCTATATTAGCTTAAATGGAACCACTAGCTATTATATAGATAAAACAGCCATATATACACACCAGAAGTTACTGATAACAAATATAAGATTATCTAAATTAATTAATTAATAATTAATGATGATTGTAGTAGTATATATAGCTAAATTGCATGTCGCTAGATGTCGATAATATCCGCTAGATCGAAAAGACACGCATTTAACGCTATAATAGCTAAAGTGGAAGCACTTAATATGAAGATGAAACAACCATACACACCAGAAGTTATTGATAACAAATATAAGACTACCTAAACACTATTAATTATTAATTGATGATGATGATTGTAATAGTTCAGCTGGTCGGGAAGCTAAGCCTTTACAACGGCACCTCACTTTTGTTGTGTTTGCATTGCGCAATTTTCTAATTTACCAGTAACATTAATTATGTGTTATTTCTTCTTTCTTCTTGCTTGCTCTTCTTTCTTCTTGCTTGCTCTTCTTTCTTCTTGCTTGCTCTTCTTTCTTCTTGCTTGCTCTTCTTTCTTCTTGCTTGCTCTTCTTTCTTCTTGCTTGCTCTTCTTTCTTCTTATTGTTCCTTCGTCTTCCTTATTTTTTCTTTCTTCTTGGTTGTTGATCTTGGTTCTTGTTTCTCACATGTCTCACTGTCTTCGTGGTGCAATGCATAAGTGTGTTGATTTTCGGTGTGAGCGTCCTGGGTTCGAATCCCAGGAGTGCCACATGTGTTTGTTCATTTCATTAATCGAGTTTAGGAGTTAAGTCGGTTAGTGGAGAGAACATAGTAATCTGTTTATAATATTTGCGGTGGTTTCTTCGTGTGTCGTTTCTTTGCTTTTCTCTTTTTTTCCAAAAAGTAGGGCTATATTGCCTTTTTTACCCTATCTATTATATATAACCCCTTCTGTACCGGCGACGTCTTTTTAAGTCTATTAATTCTAGCTATATTTAAAATAATTTGTGCAGTTTAAGAATGATCTGTGGTAGTTAATTAAAATGATTAAGTGAGATAGTTGGAAGCCTGTTATAATTACTGGAGGCTGCATGAAACTGCATGAAATCGTCTAATAGTGGCCAGATTAAAGTAAAAAAGATGTCGCTGGTTAAGAAGGGGTTAATAGTTATCTTCAAAGAGTAGTAATTAATACGTGAGGATATTAAAGCGACATCTATGGTCACAGGAAAACTTAAACAGAATGTTGTGTCTGTGATATATGAATTAATTTGTATTTCTTAACCCCAAGCTTCTCTGCCGGCATCATCTTTTCATTTTATACTATCTATATTTACATGATTTAATAGTGGCCCCTCCATCATTGACGATTTGCCTATTAATATAATAGTCTCCATTCAACACCCACGTCAGCCATTTGAATCTACCGCCGCGGGGATGAACAGAGCATTCCTCATAAGTGCAACGCAACTTCTCTTATGGAGTCGTCATCAGATCGGGTACCCACTACAAAAAAACTTTCGTAAAAAATAAGAGAAGAGAAATTAAACTTAAATTTTTTTATAACACGTCGTACGCTTCCCACTTCAGTGGATTTCTTGCGTTGTGGCTCCTTGCCGCTCCTCACCAGGCGTCCATTCGTTCTTCTCTTCCCTGCGGGCAACCGGGTCGGACGTGTGTCGCCTGCGCTCAGCCAGATTCTTCGTTCGCTCAATTCTCGTGAGTCTTTACTCATTTGTATATATCTGAGTTGTATTGAACAAGGTTTAGATTAGCTAGCACAGGCTACCCTATTGGTTGCCCGCAGGAAGTTTTAAATTAGGGTATTGTACAGGAGCTTACATGTTCTCCAGGACCGACGCCACATGTGTTTTTCTTTGGTTCTGCGCGCCTTAGCTTTTTGCTTATCTTTAGCTAGGAGGCTACTTTCATCGCAGAATGGTCTTTAATCCAGTGTGTTTTTGGCCTGGGGGCCTTGTTTTTCAGTTTAGCAGACGCTCCAGTTCAAAAATTGTCACACGTGGTGTAGGATCTTCTGGTGTTCGAGCCTGCTCTTGGGCCTCTTTCGTGGGCCTCTTTTCCTCATGCTGTGGCTGTGATGTCTTCAGGAGTAAGTTTCTTCCTACATTAAGGGTTACTTTATGCTCACCTATGAATGCTCACCTATGAATATATAGTGGGGAATTAAGAAGCAGGCTTCTTGTGGTGTCCCCTACCTCTAAAGACTAGTCAGCCAGCATGTTTAAATGGTTGTAATGTGTCTATCGTACCGGGCTTTGAATGTGGCTATTGTTGGGGTGGTCACTATACACTCTCAGGGAGTGCATTCCAATGGCTGATGACTCTGATGGAGAATCAGTTGCCTTTTAACGTTGTCCTCCAATGATCCGGCTTCAGCAGCTTGAGAGAGTGCCCTCTCAATCCGTTGGTGTTCAGCTGGAAGAAACGAGCATAGGGGATATCTTCGAAATTGTGTAGCAACTTGTATGTCTCTATCATGTCACCTCTGATCCTTCTAGCCTGCAGCGTCTGGAGATCTAGGCGTCGACATCTCTCCTCGTAGTGAAGCTGCGCCAACTCAGGGACTAACTTTGTCGCTCTCCTCTGTACTCGCTCGAGTGACTGGATATCCCGTATCAGGTTAGGAGACCAGGTCTGAGCTCCATAATCCAGAATTGGGCGGACCAGGGCGAGGTATAACGGTACCAGTATTTCTTTGCTGAGCACAGAGAAGTTTCTTTTGATAATGCCCAATCGACTGTTGGCTTTTGCAGTGATCTTTGCAACGTGAGCTGAGGACTTCAGGTTGTTAGAGACTATGATGCCCAGATCCTTCTCCTGTGATGACTTTTCCAGCATGGTCCCTTTCAGCTGGTACTCTGCCTGCTGGTTGTCATGTCCAACGTGCATGGTCTTGCACTTATCCACGTTAAAGGACAGCAGCCACTTGTCGCTCCAGTTATCCAGCCGCTTCATGTCACGCTGCAGGGTTTCGACATCCTCTTCGGTCTTTATGAGCTTGTACATTTTTGCCTCATCTACGAACAGGCTGGCTTCTGACTCGAGGTCGTTGACTAGATCATTGATGTAGATAAGGAAGAGTACAGGTCCGAGCACTGAACCCTGAGGAACTCCGCTCATAACGGGTAACCAGTCTAATGACGACTTCTTGATGTTTACGCAGTGGTATCTATCGGTGAGGAAGCTTCTAGTCCACTGCAGTATTTTACCTCCTATGCCCATTGCCTCTAACTTTATGTTCAGCCTTTGATGAGGAACTCGGTCGAACGCCTTTTTGCAGTCTAGGTAATTGATGTCAATGCATTGCCCTTTGTTCACAGCATTGACCAGGTCATCCAGGTAACAAAGCATGTTGGTGAGGCAACTCCTTTTACTCCTAAAGCAATGTTGAGCATCACTCATTAGCGTGTTCTCTGTTAGGTGCTTCACAATTTCTTCTCGGATGATGCCCTCCAGCAGCTTTGATGCTATGCTGGTTAGTGACACTAGTCTGTAGTTAAGGGGGTTTGCTTTGCTGCCCTTCTTGTAGATCGGAGATATGCTGGCCCTTCTCCAGTCACTCGGGACATCCCCAGTATCCAAGGATGCTCGAAATATGTCCGATAGTGGGTCGCACAAGACTTCACTGCATTCCTTTAGTATGAATGGTGATACTCCGTCCGGTCCTGGTGCCTTGTTGCCTTTAAGTTCCTCAAGTCTTTTCTTGACACGATGTCTTGTTATCGTGGCATCCTCCACCTTGGGTCCTAGGAATACGTTGGCTGGCTTCGCTAGTGGTTGGCTGACATCCTCTCTTACAAATACCCCACTAAAGGCGTCGTTCATTGTTTGGACAGTCTCCTCGTCGCTTTCCGTCATTTCTCCGGAGGTAGTTTTCAGCCTGGTGATGTTTCCTTTAGCAGTGGTCTTGGAGCGGACATATGCCCAAATTGTTTTGGGATTGCTGGCAGAGTCAAGTGCTACTTGTCTTTCATAGCTGAATTTAGCTGATCTAACCTCCCTTGTTACCACGTTTCTAGTATTTGCATATTGTTCACGGTGCGGTCCACTTTTTCTCGCCCTGTATTTCTGCCATGCCTCTTGTTTTTTCCTTATCAGTGCCTGCAGTCTCCTGTTCATCCATTTGGGTTTGCTTGACGCATGATTATTCCTGTAGGTTGGTACACATGCCTCGACTATCTTGTTGTAGATCTCTAAAAATGTGTACCATTTTTCACTTGCTGATTTGTTTGTGAGTATGTCATGCCAGTCCTCCTGTCTGAACAGGTTCCTCATCTTCTCTAGATCCGCTTTGAGGTAGTTTAATTTCCATGTGTCCTTCTCTTTTTCCTTAGGTTTGGAATCTGCAGTTTGAGAGAAACATATGACGGCATGCTTACTCAGACCCAGTGGTGCCAGGTACCTAATATCGTCCACTTCACAGTCAGTTTTGGTAAAAATAAGGTCGAGTCTTGATGGGTTGTCTGTTTCCCTAAGGTGTGTCCATTCTCCCACTTTCTGTGTCCAAAAGTTATCGTTCACAGCCTCCAGGAAGTTAAGAGCCTGACCATATCCCTGTGAGCCAGTTACCACTCTGTTTTGCTCCCAGACAATGTTACCGAAGTTAAAGTCCCCACACACCAACAACTGTTTATCGCTGGTGCTAATTTCACTTAACCTAATGAGGTTGCATATAAGGTCATTATTTTCTGGCAAGGATGAAGGGGTACGGTAAATGGTACCCAGGACCAGGTTTTCCCCATCCCACTTCTCACTTCACACCAGACTGACTCCTGCGCTTCGTAGTCAACAAGGTTGCTCACTGAGTGCTCATCCACAACAAAATGTTTCTTTATTATAAAAATAATTGCGACTCCTCCTCCTGGTGCATTTTGTCTGATTCTGTCCTTTCTCACTACCGTATACCGGGCCATGTTAAAGAGGCTGGTGTTCAACATCTCAGGGTTGCATTTTGTTTCAGTGAGGAAGATTAGATCTGGATCTTCCTCATCTACTATCGCCTCTAGTTCTGCAGTCTTGTTGTTCAGTCCGTCAAGATTTGTGTATAGGCACTTGTATCTAAAAGTCTGGTGTGAGTGGTCACCTGGGGGTTTACCTATATTTTCTTTGGCGAAATGGCTTCGGTCTTTGATTCTCACTGTGTACTCGGGTAACCTCTTTCTTCTCAAAGTCCACGATCCATTTGAAGTCATTGTCTTCCTCCTCAACATTCCTTGTCTCTGCCTCCTTGATCAGCTTCTTCCTCTCCTCTCTTTCTTTCATTGGTCTGTCCCTGAACACCCTGATGCTTTTCACTACTGAGTCCTCGTTGTTGTCCAGCTCAGGAGTAGCCCTCGCCACTCCTCCGACCATTTCCGCCTCGTCAAATCTTACTCGAAGAAGCCTTGGTTTGTTTCTCACTTCTTCGGTCGCGTACATCCCTCTGTATAGCCTTGCCGTGT
Organism: Paralithodes platypus; assembly: GCA_032716605.1. Lineage (NCBI taxonomy): Eukaryota > Metazoa > Arthropoda > Malacostraca > Decapoda > Lithodidae > Paralithodes > Paralithodes platypus. The sequence goes on along the minus strand of CM064581.1, from coordinate 48,124,458 downwards.
TGGTGATCTTGAATTTATTCGCGTTCACCTTCATGTGGTTGTTGACGTACTCAACGTCGCCGGCATTTCCCATATCTAGGTCATCGGTGTCTGGTTCTGGGACACCTGCCAGGATCAAATTCCTAGCTCTGAACGCTTTGCCCTTTTCGTCGTCTAGAGCTTCCTGCATTTCCACTATCACTTGCTCTTTTTTCACTGGAGACCCCACTACAGCTTCTTTCTGCACTTTTAGCACTACCTCTATTTCTTCTTTCACTTCGCCTCTTATTTTGTCCTTTTCAAGCTCGATGACTTTGTTCACTTCACTTAGGGCTCTGTTCACCTCCTTTTCTGTTTCCTCCTTTATGTTGTTTTCCTGTGCTTTTATGCAATCTCCTTGTGCTTTTATGTTGCTATCCTGGGCCTCCAGCCTCCTTTCTAGTTCCTCAATCCTACAGGTGTTGCTGGCTACTTGATCCCTTAGGGGTGATATATTTTCTAAGAACTTAACTGCTATTTCCTCACAGTTTCTCACATGACAATAGAACTTGGCCCGACTTTCCATTTTCCCCCAAGCCTTGCTTTCTTCTTTTGTAATCCCTTCGCATTCGAAATGGACCCAGAATTTGTAACAGTCGTTGTATATCATCATCCATATGTGTAGTGCAGTGACCGCATATTTCCATCTTCTTCGTCGCCGATCGTTTGTTTACAGGCGCCGCCATGTTGGTCCCACAAAACAACAACATGCCAGCCTCAGTAGGGTCTCCTTAGGGGTTAGGGGTGTTTTATCTATACTATAATATATGTTGTGCCCCCTTTTCCTGTGTTCCCTGGTTCGTGTGTCGATCCCATTCAGGAAACTTTAGGAGACGTCCTTATTTTGTGGGTTTTTTTGGGTAAGGGAGTTTCGGTCTTGCGCTTTAGTCCGTTTTTTCCTTAGTTCTTTGGCCCGCCTGTCCTCTTTCTTCGTACTGAGCCCGGCTGCCGTCGTGCTGGTGTGCTTGGGCGTTACCTACCCCTTCTTTTGTTTGTAGTGTGCCACTACACCTCCTTGTCGGCAGACATGCGTGGCCCGGCGGAAGGAGGACGGTATCGGACCGATATCAAACGACTCGCCCTGTGAATTACCAGTTTACCCCACCAGCCCGCCAGCCCGATGGCACAGTTGGGTAACAGGTTTACCGGTGTCTAGCTAGTTCAAGTAGCCGCACGACGACACGCGCTATGAGTTCTGTTTAGGGCCAGTGACCCATGTCATAGGTAAGCAGTCACGCGTGAATCCCTCCCGATTGAAAAGGGCGAGGGGTTATTCCCGGCAACTCTCAGGAGGCGGAAAAATAGTTTGGGCAGTGGCCCACTAATTTTTTCGACGCCGGGGAGTAGGTAGGATGTTGTTAACACCTCTCAGGTTATCCTTATGAGCATTGTTTCCTGGAAATGTTCTATTTCCAGATTTCTTCACATCTCGAGCAGCACAACTAAGGAGGAACTGTTCCCGGCGAGGAGGGGAGTCAGTAACCATGCCTCTTTCTCGATACGTTCTACTCCTACCTGTGTTTTGGTCCCGGTAGCAGCGCACAGGTTGTGGATACGCTGTATAAAATGTTTGGACAAGCCTACTTTTTCATGGACATCTCGTAAATGTCCGGTTTGCTCGGATCTATTCGAAGAATGGCTAGCTATAGTCAAGATATGTCATGCTTGTTGACTCTTAATGAAATTAAGAATAAGTTTGCCTCTTACGCTTCACGAGTGGCTGATGTAGAATTGTTCTGTGACAATGCAGAGTTACTTAGAATCATCCGCCTTTACTCTTTCGAAGATCCCTCAGTCCCTCAGGCATATGTTCTTTTTGTACCAGTTTCAAATCTTGCTTCCCCCCAGTCACCCGAGGTATCCGAAGGTCGCTCCCCTCCCCACACCAAGAGAACTCGCTCTGAGTCGCCGGAGTTCGTACTTTCAACTCAGCCGGAATCACCCCAGCGACTTCGTCAGAGGGCGTCCATTTTGGAATACTTGCCAACCAAGAAGCGCAAGTTGTCCAGTCCACAGCAGAGCCAGGTTGCTGCAGTAATACACGATTATAGGCTTGAGTCCCGAAGGGACGAAGGAAAACCTAATATTTAGTAGTGGCCCCGGAATCATTGACGATGCGCCTTACGTAGGTAATGGCCAATCTTTGAACACCAAGCTTGCTGTTCAAACTTCCCGCCCAAGGAGAACTCAAAATACGATTACCTTACATCGTGAGCGAAACGCTCTTAATAACCACTCACGGACTCGTCCTTATGATGTGGGTCCACTATTAGAAGAAACTAGTAAAGTAAATAAAGAAAAAGAAATTTTTAAACTCGACCTAGCTTGCACTTCCCAGATGTCTGCTGTTGGGTATCGCTCGCCATCTTGTTCACCCCGAGCGCTCTTCCTTAATCTGACATATCGAGACTCTCAAAATGTAGCAGATGAATGGGAAGGGGATGGCAGGGAGGGCAAAAATCGTCAATGATTCCGGGGCCACTACTAAATATTAGGTTTTCCTTCGTCCCTTCGGGACTCAAACCTATAATTTATTAGTGGCCCCTTCATCATTGACGATGCGCCTGAATTCCCAAGATTGGAGGTGGGACATTCATCATAAACATCACATATCACTTAATAAACCGGTTACGGTCCAATGAACATGTACTAATCAGGTCAGTTTAATATCAAAATAAAATATGAAAGAAGGTTACAGGCGGCGTTTCTTAAAGGAAGCCTGTGGTGTTAACGCCTTTAAAATTCATAGAACCTTTGGTGTAACACAGGAATAAACTATCCATTCAGTTTATATATTCCAGGGGAAATGAAATATTCATTATCACTTAAATTTATTAATAGGCCTATGTAGGCCTACATTCATGGCCTTAGGTAATGTTACCAAAATTGTTTTATACTCTAGATCTAATCCCTGAGATTATTGAGTATATTGGAAACCTTATTGCCTTCATAGTGTTTCCTCTTAAAACTAATGAATGTTCCTGGTAGGCTTACTTTAGCCTAGGGAACGATTATCACATGACTTTAATACTCGTTACATCTTGTCTCACTTCAGAGGCAGGTGGAGTCCTTAGCTAGGATACTCCCCCCCCCCTTTTTTTGTACAAAATCAGCTTAACACTAGACTTTCTGCCTTAATGCTACACATGTACGAGAAGGTTTCATGAGATTGACGGACAGGTATCGTGTGAGAAAAGTATGAAATGATTACCACAATTGGGTCTTTTGAATGTCGTCTAGAGAGTAATTATGGAGGAATCGAAGTGATGCCGCCCATTTACGGATATCGTGTGATCTTGCCAGCACGCCCGGGTTACTCTCTCGAATGACTTCTACTAATAACGCGGCTAGCCGGCGTTTTTGTAGTCGAAAACCTGTCCTTGAAATCCAGAGGGCTCCCACCTGAGATGGTTGGGAAGCCCTCATAAAAAACCTAAGTGACTGCACTGGACACAATAAATGGTGCCTGTCACCCTGTTTCAGAGCCGGAATTTCGAACTCTGTAAATACATGATGAAAATTTCCATTCTTAGCATTAAAGTTAGGAGCAGGAGCAATATGTACCCCTATGTTGCGCCTCTTAAATCTAAGACAGTTTGGCTCCGAACTCATCGCCGCCAACTCAGACACCCTGTCACCCGTAGCCAGTGCCATTAGGAAGATGGCCTTTTTTAATATGAGAGCCAAGGGAGGATCTTTGCAATATTTACGGGACTGAAGCATTTCAAGGGCTCGATCCAGAGACCAGATATGTGTGAGTTGACGAGGGGGAGGGCGGAGCTTGAAGCATGACCTCATAAATCCCTTTTCTTCCGTTTCCGGTATAGTCAAACCAGTTAAATCTAGAAATGGTGTCCTAATTGCTGTGAGGTGATTCCTTAACCCTCGGGGCCCGGGCTGTCTCTCCAAAGGCCCTACCCCGTATCCGGGCGATCTGGCCAAAAATCAACAAAAGTAAACTAAAGCTAATCTCGCTTAATATATTACCTACATTAATCAAACATATATAGAAATGGACGCCTTACCTTGCCACGTAGAATGGCGTTGAGTAGAGCTCTCTAGCTCAACTGGTTCCGGAGTGATGGTGATGGAAGTGGAGGTAACTTTTGCCCGTATTTACCTCGGCGCTTCCGAACACTCAACCGCGGCCCCGGCTACGACGCCCAGTTGCACTTGTCGCTTCACCCGCAATTATGCAGGGATACGATTTTATAGTGTTTTATAGTTTATTATGTAATTTATTATAATTATGTTATTTTCACTCAATAAAGTTATTTACATGAAGTTATTTGTGTCTCTGTCACTTATTACTTAGTTTTATTATTATTATTATGATTATAGTGTCACTTTCACTGGACTTTGATAATTGATAGTGTCATTTTCACTTTTATGTATTGTTAGGTAAGCTAATAACATATATAGTGTCACTTTCACTTGTTCATATTGTTATGAAGGCACTTATTATTACTTGTGTGTGTCTCTTTCACTTATACTCAGTTTTATTATTATTATACTGTCACTTTCACCGAACTAGGCTTATTGATAGTGTCACTTTCACTTGTTCATATTGTTTTTGAAGGCACTTATTATTACTTATATGTGTCCTTTTCACTTATACTTACTTATATATATATTCTTAGCCTACATATGAGTGTCACTTTCACTGTTGTCACTTCCACTTCAAAAGTTTGTTAGACTGTGGAAGTCGTTGAAGCAGGTGCCAGCACACAGTCCAACTTGACACTTGAGGCATTCCCAAGTGGTTTTTGTGGGTTTGCGGGGTCTTCTTGTTGTGTGGCTGCACACATGGCACCTCTTCTGGAATCTGCTCTTACTACCTGGTGCTTTGAAAGGAAGGGCGTTGAGCTGGTGCTTCCTGAAGAAATCAGCACACCCCGTTCTGTCCAGCTGGCCTGGTCCTTGTAGTGGCCTCCCTGGTGTACCCCCATGTTTAGCCAGGACCTCAAGTAGCACCTGCTTGTGGAACTTCCGCAGGCACTTGTACTTCTTGGCTCCTGGAGTCCTCAGACGGTAGATGTTGTAGGCATTGAGGACCGACATATCTACCGTATGCAGGATAAACTTCTTGTACCACCTGCAAGATGTTCGCAGGCAGTCGATGAAGCCCATCTGCATGTCGGACTTGTCAACAAGGCGCATGTTGAGGTTGTAATCCAGGACAGCAGCTGGTTTCTGGATGGGGTTCTTGGTTTTTCGGTCCACCTTCCCTGTGGCGACCATCTCGGCCTTGTGGCATTTGCTGAGGAGGTTGACCTTGCGCTGGTCATGCCAGTGGATGGAGAGGATGGGGCCACTCTTCTTGTGGAAGATGTCCGTCTTCTTCGTCTTGGTTGGGTAGGCTGGCATGCCCTTCCTCTTGCCCTTGACTGTGCCGACAGTTCCGGTCTTGCGGTCATGGAGGTACTTGGTCAGGATAGGCGACGTGTAGTAATTATCTGTGTAGAGGATGTGGTTTTGATTGAAGTGCCTCTCCATCATCTTCTTCACTACAGCGCCACCAAAACCAATGAGGGGGTCAGTCACAATTTCTCCACCCAACCGCTGTAGACCACAAAGTCCAGCATATACCCCGTCAAACAGTCGCAGAGGACGAAGAGCTTGATGCCGAAGCGGTGTCTCTTGGACGGGATATACTGTCGGAAGTGCAGCGTACCACGGAACAGGACCAGAGACTCGTCGAGGCACATCTTCTGGAAAGGAATCAGGTAGGTGGTGAACCGATGACGTATCATGTCATACAGCTTCCTGATCTTCCACAATGTGTCGGGAAGGTGGACTGCCATGTTGTTTGTCAGGTGGAGATAGAAGAGGATGTCGAAGTACCTGTCCCTGGACATTTACTTGCCAAATGATGGAGTCGTTATGATGTCGCCAGTGATCCAGTAGTCTGCCAGAGTGTGCTTCCTGATATGTGTCATCAGCATTGTGAGTGCCAAGAACACATTTAGTTCTGCCGAAGTGACAGCTCTCCATGCCACCATTTTGGCACTGGTCTTCCTCCCAAGAAAGTTGGCACAGATCGCATGATGGTTGTTGGTCTCCTCGACGAGGTATTCCATGACTTCATTGTCATAGAAGCCACAGAAAAGTTCACTGGGGGTAGCATCTGGGCCACAGGGAAATGTTGGTGACACCCCGGAACCCATCTATACCTCGTCAAAGGCAGGACAATCTGGCTCAAAATCAGCCCCATCTGTCCACACAAACAGGTCGGATGATGATGCTGTTGCTCGAGGACGTGCAGGTGCAGCAGGCACACGCCCTGGCACATGCCCTTGGCCACGCGGATGCCCTGCATGCCCACGCCCACGCCCAGGGGCAGCAGCGTCGGCAGACTCACCACGTCCACGACCTCGCCCTCCCCCTCGTCTTGTCGGGACTTCCTCTTCCTCCTCCTCTTCCTCTTCCTCCTCAGGCGACATCAGGTCATCTGGGGCAATGTTGGGGTCGTCAGCATCCTCTTCCGGAGACAATTCTGGTGAAGAAGTGACCGGGCGTCGGCGGCGTGGGGCGCGGGAGGCTGCGGGAGGTCCAACACTGGGAGCCTCGGCCTCGGGAGTTGGGCTCCTTTTGCGGCGAGCCGAGGGCTTCTCCGCATCAAATAATGCTCTGCGGTGTGTTGAGGGCTGTGGCTCATCACCAATACCACTTGAAGAGGCCCTTTGCTCATCCTGAAGGAGAGATGAAGCCGAGGGCTGTGGGTGATCCACGCGGCGTCCCGGGTCAAGGCGTCGGGACAAAGGAATGCGGGTGGTTGCTAAACCAGGGTCGGCGTCACGATCACTCTCTTCAGCTTCCCTAGCCTTTTCTGCGGCTGCCCTGCGTGCTTTTTTAGCTGCACTTTTCACCAGCGACTGTTTATAAAAATATTTTCTCACTTTCAAGGGCGTACGGGCAGGCAAAGGGGAAGGTCGTGAGGTAGGGCTAGGGCTAGGCCTACGCCTAGGCTGACCTAGCAACGATGGCGAGGGGGTAGGCCTAGGTTCTAGCACACTAGGAAGTTCAATAGCACCTTCCTGAAACACTTCCACATCAGGATCATCACTACTGTCTCCCCCCTCAAATAAGTCCACATTATCATCGTCTCCAAAGCCAACAAAATCCTCATCTTCGCTTGCACTGATAAATTGTTCTTTGACCACCAAGCTTTCGCCACTGCTCTCTTCAATATCAAACAATTGTCGCTGTATTGCACTATCACTCAACAAACGCTTCACTTTCTTTCGTTGAGCTAGCTTCTCGGTTGCTGCAGGCGTCGAAGTTGCGAGTGGGGTAGCACTGGGGCGAGCGGGAGGTTGCACCGAATCGGACGCGTCGGAATTCATTTTTCATGTATAACTCGCTATGGCGGCCACGTAGGAACTGATAACGTTAGTAGTTGAGGCTTGGTGGCGCTCCGATCGCCCCTGCAATGTAAACATTGGCCGCGCGAATTTTAAAAGCACGCTTTCAAGCACATGCCTTTCAGCATGACACCCGGGCTGCTGCCCTTCTTTCGCGGTGTCATTTTAAAATGACACCCGGGCTGGAAGGGTTAATGTAACAACTGACAACTTTTGAACATCAAATAGGTAATTTAAATAGTTAAACACAAGAGCCACTGAGGACTGTCGTTGGCCAGTTTCTACGATCCATGTCGTGAATGATTTCCAGTGTGATTGGTACTGTCTTTGGGTTGATGGAGCATATTGGTTAATCACCTTGTGAGTCACGGATTCCTGAAAAACTGGCCTAGCCACTTGGCCTTCTGAATATCCACAAGGCGAAAGTCAGCGAGGTCTTGAGGTTTCCAATTGTCTCTAAGTGGAAATACGATATCGGGAGTGACACCGTGTTCTCGCACCACGTCTTCAACTGGTTGTAGCACACTTGAGCCGGCCACAAGGGCGCGATCATCGAGACCATGCCCCGGTAATCCCGTAGTTTTTTAACTACTTTGCACATTAAGGATGCGTCTGGAGGCGGAAACAGATAAATGGAGTTCCATTTGTTCCACTCTACCGTATAGGCGTCCGGACCCCCCGCAGGAGTTAAACTCCGGCGTGTGAGGTACTGAGGTAGCCTGTGGCTCGCCTCTGATGCGAACAGGTCCACTTGTGGATTGTAGGGCTCCGCAATCAACCTTTGAAAGATGTTTTGTCTTAGAGCCCATTCTACTTGCGTGCTCTGTCACCGGAACAAAGCATCCGCCCATACATTCGCCACTCCGGGAAGATATGTGGCATGAAGATAAATCCCGAGCCTCGTGGCTAGTCGAAATATCTTTTCCGACAACCCTTGCAACACTCTTGATCTCACTGACCCTTGCTTTTGAATGCATGTTACTGCAGTCAAATTGTCCATTCTGAAGGCTAGGGACTTTCCCGCCTGGCTTGTGCCGTGCTCCTGTAAAAAGAATAGTGGAACTAGTAACTCCTTGGCATTGATATGGAGGCGATTTGAAGTTGACCATTGACCTTGGCTCTGGTGGCCTAAGTTTGATTGGTAACCCCGACCCAGGGTTCCCGACGCGTCTGTATCCACCCAAACTGTCGGTGGTGGAGCTGTCCAAGTCAAGGAGGAGTGAATAACTTATGGCTTCGCCCAGGCCACCAGGAGGTTGTGGATTAAGGTTGGAATTGTCCTCAGTGTTTCCGCCGGTAAAAGAGGAAAGCACCTGTTTCCTTCCAAGATAATTATTTTGACCTTCAGGCGACCTAACGGTACCGTCAGTTGTATCCAGTTGAGTGAGCCTACCAGAGATTCCCAGATCTTCCTCGTTGTCATCTGGGAGTGCAGAAATCGGAAGTTTCCTCCGAAACCTCTGACGATTGTCTATACTCTGACTCAGAGTCAGTAACTCGGTATCCCAGATAAGGCCCACCCATTGGATTTGTTTGGTGGGGATGAGAGATGACTTTGCTAAGTTTATCCTGAACCCTAAGGCTGCTACATGGTCTACTACTAGTTGAACATGGTGAAGGCACATTACCTGGGTACCTAGGTACCATAAGAGCATGATTCCCTGTTTGCGCAATGGTAGTAATGCCTGTCGGACTAATTTTGTGAAAACTCTGGGTGCTAGATTTAACCCAAAGGGCATTCTTTGGAAGACAAACGTTTGATTCCCGTTGCGTAAGGCTAGGAACCTCTGAAAGTGTTTGTTGATGGGGACATGCCAATAGGCGTCTTTTAGATCTATTGAGCACATCCAGCCCTGCGGCGGGAGTGACAACCTGATCTGATTCACTGTTAGCATCCTGAACGACTGATTGTGAATATGGGTGTTGAGATATGAGAGGTCGATGACTGGCCTCATCTGAGCGCTGTCCCTTTTTGGCACCAGAAACAACCGGGATATGAACACTGGCACTGACGTAGGACTGGGAATAATGATCAGCTTTTGTATCATCTCTTTGATGACGGTTCCCACCTCTAATGAAACTCGATTGAATTCTGTGGGGAAACGTAGGCGGGGTCGCCAGGACCACCGCCATAAGAGACCTTTGCGGACCACTGTCCTTGCCCATGTCCGCCGGGGCCATGCTCGGAAATTATCTCGGAAGTTGCCAGTCATGTGACTGGTCTTGTCCGACAGAGCTTCTCTCTGATAAATCTCGCCTTGCTTTGGCGCCGGGAGTGAGAGAGCCCTGTGGTGTGTCTCAGTTATTGGAGGGTGGCTGTGACTCTGACTTTGGTTTGGGGGGTTGAGAGGTATTGCTACCATTGCTGTTGGATTTACCCCTGTACTGGCCCCGAAAGCCCCTCCCTCTACCCCTGAAGTTACCTCCTCTACTCCTGAAGTTACCACGCCCTCTAGTTGCTCCGGAAGGTGCAGAGGTTGTGAATGGCTTGGCTGATTGTTTGAACTGTGATGACTTACCACGAAAGGAACTCTTAGTTCTGAAAGTTTGTTTAGCTGCCAGGTCACTTTTGGTTTTAGAAGTAGCGGCAGTTGAATGGTCTAGAAGGAGTGTGACTATCCCCCATACTTCTGGGGAGACTAGAGGAGCTGTAAAGATATTTGATAGGACTAACTTCCTACCGATCTCCGCCGGAAGATTTTTCACCAAATGCACTCTCAACTCTTGGCGCCCCGTACTCAAAGAGAGCTGTCCGGATATCGCCAAGACCTTGAACTGAGTTTTGGAGGAGAAGACGTCTGGTCAGAGAAAGGGCCTTCTGAGATCTGGCGTCTGTAACCGACTCAGCCGTCCTAGCTAGAGAGGCTGCCAGTTTCAGGTTGATTAGGTGTTGGGACGCCAGTCTCCAGACCTTCTGTCTTAGCCTATAATCTTTGTCAATCATAGCCTGTGAGGGTGGACAAAAAAGTTCAGGTAGTTGGCATAAGGATAATTTAGGGGCCCCCATAAAATCAAGTATATTTTGGGGAATCCCATCCGCCTTGCCTACTGGCACAGAAAACCAATGATTGTCTTCTGCTGGAATTTGGTGGCTACCTTTGTTGGTGATGGTGCTTGCAAACAACTGGGCCTCATTACCCCAGTCAACCCAGTGCCCATTCTCCCCCCCTTTAATATGAACTAATGAGGTCCCTTGAGAGTCCCTGAAAGGAATAGAATTTAGTTCTGGGGTCAAACCCTGCAAGGCTTTTAAGTCATTCAGTCCATCAGTTTTAGTCCAGTCCGAAAACAGTTTTCCGGCGGAAGTAGGAGGCAAGGCGGGGGATGATGTGTACACAAAAAATTGGGGATTATATTGTGGGATGGCCTTAATCGCAACATCAAGTACCTCTGGCCCTTAATTTCCCTTTTTCACTTCCCTCTATAACCCATTGTTCTGGGACAAGTAACTCACCTGTAACCATGGTGTGTGCAAGTTCGGGGTTTAGTGGTGTAAGTATTGACCAAGAAGTATCCGGTCCATACACAAGTGGCATAGGGCCCTTTTTGTTGGGGATGGACTTGTCAAGTGGGGGAGCTAATAGACCGGAAAACAATTTCATATTAGGTTGCAAGAGAGCAGAGGTGCCTGGAATTGCATCCCCAGGGAAGACAATGGGGACAGTGGGAGGAGGGATTACTGTAACTTTAGGATGTACCACAACTTGCCCAAGCGGTCGCACTTCCGGGGTTACAGGTATTGTGGTAGTTGTTTGTCTCTCACTCTTCATCATTTTCATAAAATCAAATAGTTCTTGCAACTGGTCCTTTGGTAAAGTAACATCACTTTCTTGATTAGATTGGGGCGTGTGTGACTCCTCTGAGCCTTGCGTCCCAGATTGTTGAGAGGCTGGTGTTTGGCTAGGATCTATTTCCTCAGTAGATCCCCCCTGTTGGTATATCTCAAGAAGTTGCCCCCTACTTAGTGATTCCGTTGACCGGGTCGATGGGGCAGGGTCAGTATCCCACCCAAGCTCATCGACACGGGCCTCGGTTTCATATGATTGATAGGAATCAGCCTGTTCTGGGTGATCGTACACATTTGAATTAGGGGCCTCGGAGATGAGGGATTCTTGGACAGGTGTATGCTGGTCTGAGGAGCTCTCTTGTCTCTGCCGGTGAAACATTACACTGCCCTTTCTTTCTGTCCCTAACACAGGTAACGAAACAGGTTCCGGTGTAGGTGGATGGGGGATAGTCTCTTTGTTTGCTGAGGATTTCCGTCTTGACTTGGACGGTTCCTTAGTTGTCTTCCTTCTTGATGAGGAAGACGACTTATGCCGGCTCGACTTTGGTTTATCCCCGGCTTGTAATGCGGAGTCAAAGTCAGAGCGGGACCTCTTAGCCTCCTGGTCATCTGATGGGGGCTTTGTTTGTGGCAAGGGCGATCTCGACTTATCTCGCTGGCTGGTAGAAGCTAGTCCCTCTGGCGGATCTTTGCCTCGAGGTCTCTTTCGATGGCGTGATGACGAGTCTCCCGAAGAAGATCTCGGAAGGGGTGAGGTAGTCATTGGGCTCTTTAATGCATCCTCAAGAGTTTGATCATCTAACTGGAGGGATTTATGAGTCATTCTTACAATATGTTCCATATTCTAATTTAATATTTTGGATAATAGTCTTACATTGGCTATCTTCATCATTAATCAATGCATTGTAGAGGGCTGAACACTTGGAACAAGATTTTGATAGCCAATGACCTCTCGAACGGTCTAGGCAGGTGACACACTTCACACAGAGTAAGTGTCCCATAATTGCTAACCTCTGACAGCCCCGAGCTGAACAGAAAAGGTAATTTGTCTTGTCCATGACTTCCCCCTCACCTTACATAGATATTGGGCCACCTATGTGTCGTCACTGCCGAACCTGTGTGAGAAGAGATTTCAAGAATCAATGCTCATAAGGACACGCTAGGCTGGCCTAATTAATATTCATTTATAATCTCTACGTTAAAAAGAATCAAGCTTGAGTAACCCTTAAACAATCTTAATTCCCTTTATGTTAAACCTTTCCCCGAAATGTAAGTGAGTATTGTGTCGCCTATTATGTGCTACTATTTTTTTTTTTGTTTTTTTTTTTTTTAAAGAGACAATGAACGGAGGAAGGAAAAACACAGATAAAACAAAAAGGTCCATGTGCCTAAAGGCATCCACCATTCATAAAATGTTTGTAACAACTGGATTTAAACTTTTGTAGATTATAGGTTTGACTCCTGCAAGGAGATAAAGAACACCTAATATTTAGTAGAGGCCCCGTAATCATTGACGATTATGCCTATTACATAAGGCTACCTCTTCAAACACCCATAAGCGCAGTTTGAAACTACCGCCGCAGAGCTCAGAAGAACCTTCATCATAAGCACACGCTAAATCACTCATGGTTCGTCTTTATGATTGGGTTCTCACTACGAAAAAACTTTGTAACAAATAAAAAATAAAAATAAAATAAGAATAATTATTCATAAGCTTTCCATATTCCGTGGATGTACTTCTGTAGATTCTTGGACCCGATGCTGGCTAGCGCATCTATCCACCTTCACTGACATATCAAGTATACCAAAATCCTTAATACATCAACGAATGGGAAGGGGATGGTTGGGAGGGCCCCAGTCGTCAATGATTACGGGGCCACTACTAAATATTAGGTTTTCTTTATCTCCTTGCAGGAGTCAAACCTATAATTTATTAGTGGCCCCTCCATCATTGACGATTATGCCTGATATCTAAGACTGGAGAGGGACATTCGTAATCATATCATAACCATTGCAAATAGAATAGGCAGATAATCAAACAACCACATAGTATTCTTACTTTGTAAAAAATATATATTTATGTATAAACTTTATACAACATATAAAAAGGGGTACAAGCAGGGGCGTGCTTAAAGAAGCCTGCTTGAGGAAAAAAGGTAACTATGAGAATCTGTTCACAGATCTGAAAGTTAACCTAACAAGTGCGCATGGGGGTAATTAGACACCTCTCCCTGTGCGCATGTATTTGAGGTGTTTCCGTCACTAAAATATTCATTGTACCATTATTAGCATAAATACTTATCCATATGCGCCTATTATGGGTTGATTATAAAGGTATTAACCTGAATCAACAATAAAACGAGTGAAAACAGCGTTTGGATGGTCAAAATCGGAGATATAGCCCGCGAGTTGTATAATGTATGGGTGAGGCAAGCTGCTTTCCCGCCAATTTCCCCCAAGGCCACTGAGACAGTCGATCGATACTCTCTCTCTCTCTCTTGCATTCGCTTGCTATCAGTGATGACCACACCCTGCAACCGGATTTCTAATGTTAGCACAAAAATATACCTCAGAATAAGGGAATAACAGGGAAAATAGGTGATAACTGAAGGAGAGGAGGAAAGTGGGGAAGGAGGGGAGGTAAAGGACTGAGATTGTGCATGGCCCAGGGGCCAAACAAAAATAAAAAAATAAACAAATAAAAATAAAAAAATATTTTGTTTTCGATGTCAAAAGTTGATTTTTTTTTCTCTGACTCTTAAGAGTCTCCCCGCAGTCCGCCGAGGGAACTCTTAAGAGTCTCCCCGCTGTTCCCGGGTTAAAGGCACCCCACTTAAAATAAGAGGTGAAAAATAAAACTTTATGTTTACATGTGCACATATAAACCCCATTATTCTAATGTGTATATTCCTTAAAATTAGACACAAAAATAGAATAAATTCTTGTACTATCGCAGATGTACTTACTAAAATGCTACTCGTAGTTGCAACTATCGAGAACTCTTAAAATTAAATAGCTTCAACAGTGTATCCCACTGAAAGAAACCATTGTTGTACTACTGTACCTCAACAACATTTCCCGTAGGCATTACTACAGAGAAATTTTAATCACAACACTTATACATTGTATCACAGCTCGTATAGTCTGTACATATCCTCCGGCGGGGTCTAGGGTGTCTTATGTTTCACTGACTGCACCCCCCACCCCCCCCCCCTCCTTCTTAACCTAAACAATTAGTGACTTAGAGACCCATCTAGACCCTTTGCCGTAACACTATACATGGCATTGATGGTTTGTCTAGTGCAGTGGTTCCCAAACATTTTTGGACTGCCGCCCCCTTGGCTCCCACTCACACCACTGGAGCCCCCCTACCCACACAAACACAAACAACCGAATACAACCTGTAACTACGTAACGGGTATAATGCGAATTCAAAGCAATAACTGTAAATACTAGTATATATTTCGCAAATAATACATGGTTTGGACGAGTTCACTAAGTTAGCAAAAAAAAAAAAAAAAAAAATACTTTTCATAAACATAAGTAATGGTAACTTAACCCAGGAACTGTGGGAAGACTCTTAAGAGTTCCCCCGGCGGACTGCGGGAAGAGTCAGAGAAAAAAAAATCAATTTTAAACATCGAAAAAAAAAAAAAATGTTTGCCCTTGGGCCATGCAAAATATCAGTCCTCTACCTCCCCTCCTTCCCCACTTTCCTCCCCTCCTTCAGTTATCACCTATTTTCCCTGTTATTCCCTTATTCTGAGGTATATTTTTGTGCTAACATTAGCGAGTTGCATGCAGGGCATTGTCATCACTGTTAGCAAGCGAGTGCAAGAGAGAGAGAGAGAGAGTATCGATCGACAGTGTCTCAGTGGCGTTGGGGGAACTTGGCGGGAAAGGAGTTTGCCTCACCCATACATTATGTAACTCGCGGCTTGTATCGCCGATTTTGACCATCCAAACGCTGTTTTCACTCGTTTTATTGTTGTAACAGGTTAATACCTTTATAATCAACCTATAATAGGCGCATATGGATAAGACTTAGTATTAATGCTATTTATGGTAAAATGAATATTTTAGTGATGGAAACAGCTCAAATACATGCTCACAGGCAGAGGTGTCTAATTACCCCCATGCGCACTTAAGAGGTTAATGATAATACAGCAGAAAATAAGCAGTAGAATTTTAATAGTAAAACAATTGATTCTGCACTTTCCCCTCTACTTCTTCCCATTTGAGGTAGGCCTGTTCTGCTTTAAAGTCACCCCCAATGCCTGGGGAATTTGTGCTGCAGTACAATTAAAAAAATGAGGCTACAAATTTACATCCCACCTGTATATCAGTGTTAATGGGAAGGATGGGCTTGGTGCAGAGATACCAACTTCTCAACATCAGGCTTTAAGTCACTGAGAAGAAGTCTTAGATCCCCACGTTCAGTAATTTTCAGTCTGTTTCGTTGTTTGGAAAGAAGCTGGACAACTGCACTGAAGCCCCGTTCTACTAAATATGATGTTGGGAATGCAATAAAGAACATCTTAACTTTGTTCCACAGTACAGGGTAGCGGTCAGAAATTCCTGTTTGCAACCAAAAATCTTGATATGATTTTCTGAACTTTGGTCTTAGCTCAATGTCATTTTGAAGTGAAACAAGTTCGTCCTCTATATAGTTTTAAGATTGTTTGGTTGCTGATGTATGGACATTGATAATAATAGTACGTCTTTAGAGATTCATTAATACCAAAATTTGAAATTCTCAATACCAGAATATTTTTGGATTGGTTGTGATGTCCTACCGGCGCCCCCCTTCCGCCCCCTTTTTCCTTACCGCCCCCCTGGATCCTTCCAACGCCCACAGGGGGGCGGTACCGCCCACTTTGGGAACCACTGGTCTAGTGCTACGGTATCGAGTCAAAAAAGTATGATTTGAAGCCCATAGTTGAGTAGTAGCTATGTCTTCAACAGAATTTTTTTTTAGAAAACGTAAAGATACTGCCCATTTGCGTAAATCGTGGGCCCTACCCACTACGCCGGGATTACTCTCTTTAATGACTTCTACTAGCAGAGAAGCCATTTTACGTTTCATTAATCTTTTACCTGTACTCGATACCCATAAAGCACCTTGTTGGTTAAGAGGTGCCACTCTCATATATTTGGCTAAAGCTTGTACAGGACACAAATTATGGTGCACTTTACCCCGTTTCAACGCCGGCACCGTGAACTCTGAGAAAACATGTTCACTATGTTCATTCTTGGCGATGAACCCTGGGGAAGGTGCAATATGAATGCAATCATTTAGTCTACCAAACCTTATGCAATTAGGGGTGTTGCTCATCGCCGCCAGCTCAGACACCCTGTTACCAGTTGCCAAAGCCATAAGGAACACATCCTTTTTTAATAGCAATTCAAAATCTGCCGTATTCTGATACAGACGGGAATGAAGCAAATATAATGCTTTGTCAAGAGACCAGGTAGGCATGAGCTGACGGGGAGGTGGGCGGAGTTTGAAGCATGCTCTCATGAAACCTGTTTCTTCCGCTTGTGGTATGGTTAGACCTGTAAGGTCAAAGAATGGCACCCTGATAGCTGTTAAGTGATTTTTTAGAGTCACTACAGATAGACGTTTCTGTTCAAACAAATAGTTTAAATAATTAAAAACTAATGCCACCGAAGGTACTGTCTGTTCTGTTCTAACTATCCAAGAAGTAAAGGACTGCCAATGAGATTGATATTGCCTCTTGGTAGATTGTGTGTACTGATTCATAAATGTATCTGTCACGTTTCTACCATACGGCGTTAGCCACTTGGCCTCCTGAATGTCCACAATGCAAAAGTCAGCGAGGTCTTTAGGTTGCCAATCGTGTCTAAGAGGAAATACCCGACCGGGAGCGACACCGGGTTCGGGCACCACATTCTCAATTGCTGGTACCACAACTGCGCCGGCCACAGGGGCGCGATTAACGAGACTACGCCTCGATAATCCTGTAGTTTGTTGACTACGTGGCACATTAGAGAAGCGTCTGGTGGCAGAAACAGATAAATGGAACTCCACCTGTTCCAATCCGTCACCAATGCGTCGGGCCCCCCCGCCGGCGTTAATGTCTGGCGTGTGAGGTACCGAGGGAGTTTGTGATTCTCCTCTGACGCAAACAGATCCACTTGTGGACGGTAAGGCTCTGCAATCATTTGATCGAAAATGTTTTGCTTGAGTGCCCACTCTACTGTTGTGCTCTGTCTCCGAGACAGCGCGTCTGCCCAGACGTTTGCTACGCCTGGGAGATATGATGCATGAAGATGAATGTGCAGCTTGTTGGCTAGCACAAAAATCTTTTCTGACACGTCTAGCAACTTCCGAGACCTCGTTGACCCTTGTTTCTGAATGCAGTGAACTGCATTGAGATTGTCCATCCTGCAGGCCACCGACTTTTCCCGTAAAGTAGAGCCGTGAACCTGAAGGAAATACAAGGGGACTAGTAACTCTTTGACATTTATGTGAGAGGTTTCTGAAGGGGACCAAAGCCCTTGACCCTGATGCCCGAGGTTTGACTGAAAGCCCCAACCTATCGTCCCTGACGCATCCGTATCCACCCATACCGTCGGCGGAGGAGAGGTCCATGACATGACTGAGTGCAACATTTCCCTCTTCGCCCAGACCGCTAGTAAGCTGTGTATTAATGTTGGGATAGGCCATAATTTTCCCGTCGGTAAGAGTGGGAAATATTTGTTGCCCTCCAAGATTAAACGTTTGACTTTCAACCGGCCCAACTTCACAGTTAGTTGAACCCAGTCGAGAGACCCGACTACAGATTCCCAGAGTCACCGTGTCGTAGTCAGACTGTGGAGAAACATAAACAGTTTCTTGGGAAATCTGTTTCGGTTGTCCACACTCTGACTCAGAGTGAGAGATGCTGTGTCCCAGACCAGCCCTATCCACTGAATTACTTGTGAGGGAACAAGGTTTGACTTTACCAAGTTGACCTTGAATCCTAGAGATTTGACATGGTTTAACGTAATGTTGACATGAGTGTTGCATAACTTTTCTGTCTCTGCCACCACCAGCCAGTCGTCCAGATACCACAAGATCCTGATCCCTTGTTCTAAAATGGGCATCAGGGCTTGCCGGACTAATTTTGTGAATATGCGTGGCGCTAGGTTCAACCCAAACGGCATCCTTTGAAAGACATAAGTCTGATGCATTATTCGTAAAGCCAGAAATTCTTGAAATCTCTTGTTTACCGGGACATGCCAATACGCGTCTGTCAGGTCTAATGAACACATCCACCCTCCCGGCGGAAGTGTTAGCCTGATTTGATTCACTGTCAGCATCCTGAAGGACACGTTGTTAATGTGGAAATCCAAATAAGACAGGTCTACGACCGGTCTCATCTGAATACTGTCCCTTTTTGTTACTAGAAATAGTTTGGATGTAAACACCGGGTAAGTCGGGGGGACGGGGATAATGACACTCTTGGTAATCATCTCCTGAACTAGTGACTCCACCTCTAAAGAAACATGATTGGCCTTTGTTGGCTGACGTAAGCGAGGTCGCCGGAGCCACTGCCAAGTGATGCCTTTGCGTACCACAGTCCTCGCCCATGTTCTTAATGGCCATGCCTGATGACACACCCGGAAGGTTCCAGTTAGCAGACTGGGGTTCGCCGGCTGGACTACCCTCTTTTCCAACACGCCTTTGACTGGCCCCGGGAGTGAGAGAGACCTTAGTTTTTTGCTGGTGGAGGTGTACCCTTGGACGACTGGCCGGGTTTGGCTGGAGGCGGGCCCTGACCTGGTCTTTGGTGAAACTTGTGGCCTTTACCTGAGAAATTACCCTGTTTATACCTGAACTGAGCCTGACCCTGGGTGGAAGGGGACTTTGGCTGATGAAAAGGCTTAGACCCACTAGTTTGAGCTTTCGAAACTGGTTTGGGTTTAGTGAAAGTGAAGGTAGGTTTCTTAGGTTGAGAGGGACTTTGTTTGAATCCTTGTGCCATATTGAAAACAGTCTTCCAAACTGCTGGTGAAATCAAAGAAGGAGTTAGAACTGGAGACAGAACTACTTGGCTTGCAATACGGTCAGGAAGTTTCTTCACTAAGAACATCCTCAGATCCTGCCTTGCTCGAACTGCCTCAAATAAGGCTGCCCGAATATCTCCTAAAGACTGTATGGAAGTCTGGAGAAGCAAGCGCCGGGAAAGTTCAATGGCTTTCTTGACTTCCGCGGCTTCTATTGCCTGAGAAGAGCGTAACAGAGACTTTGTTACTTGCTGGGTAACAATATATTGCGAAAACAGTCTAAACGCTTTTCCTCTTAACCCAAACTCGCGGTCGAGGTGAGCTGGGGAAGGCGTGCTAATAGGATCTTTTAATTCGCACAAATTGATTTTAGGGGCAGCCAAGAAATCAAACAAAGCAGAGGGGACTCCGCCGGCACTAAAAACCGGAAGAGAGAACCAAGAATGGTGTTCTTGAGGGATTTGGTGGGAAGATTTTGACGTGAAAGTAGTGGCAAAATGTTCAGCCTCTGTTTTCCATTCCACTCAAGGTCCCGTACCCAACTGCCCCACCTGCAAGACTGGATTTGAGGCTGAGTCTGTGATCGGAGACATATCCAACTCCGGCGTCAAAGCAGAAAGTGACTTGATGTCGTTAAAGCCGTCATTCTTAGTCCAGTCAGAAAATAGCTTTGAAGCTGAGGCAGGGGGTAGGGCTGGTGTTGATGCATACACAAAAAAGTCATGGTTATAATAACTTGGAATGGCCTTAATATGAACATCCAAAACATTTCCTTGACTATCCAAAGCTCTGAGTTCTCTAGACTTATTGCCTTGGATTACCCACTCATGTAGTACAGGGAGCTCCCCCGAAATAGTAGCTTGTGCTGCCTCTGGCTTAGTTGGTAACATTGCTACCCATGACTCATCAGGCCCATATAAAAGAGGCATAGCTCCTTTTTTGACTGGCGCCTTGTCTAAAGGAGGGGGAGTTATGTCTGATATGACTCGCACATTGGAAGTAGTGAGAGCTGCTGTGCTTGGCACATTGGAAATTGGATCTGACACAAGAGGGGGGTTAGGTATTTTAGCTAAAGCAATGGATGTAGCCAGAGCTCGCACATTCGTCGACGTCACGGGTGCTCCCATACCAACTGTAGGAGTTTCCGGCGTAGGGCCAAAGAACCTATTAAGTGCATTCAATAGTAATCCATCAATCTTTTCTGCCGTTACATACCTAGCCGATGACGAACTCCGTGGAGATTCGACAGTACCCTGAGAGTCGTCTAGAAGGTGACTGGACTCTTCAACCTCCATCTCTGAGACCAGAGATCGGTGTTCTTCATCCGTTAAGTCTGGCCTATTATGGGAAGATCCCGCCGTAACCGGGACCTCCACATACTGCCATGTTAAATCTGGGATAGAAGATGGTACATCGGCATCCCGGTGGACGTCAGCCACTACTTGAGTCACAAAGGGATGTGTTCTGTCCTGCCAGGACTGTGAGTATCGCCATACACCTTGGCTGTGGCTGTCACTCGCTTGCGAGCTTGGTATACTCTCCGATTGAGAGCCCTCACCCGAGCCCCCTAGAGGTTTATAGTTTCTGTAAGACACTTCTAAATCTGAGGCTGACACACGAGCAGAGTCGCCCGAATCTGTCACCTGCTTCCTCAGTGGTGACCTTGATGTGGACCTCGTCTCCGTTGCCAAAGGTGACGGTGAGCGAGGCCTCTTAGACTTGCTGGGGGAGGGTGTGGCAACCTGTCCCCGCCCAGTCTCTGAGGTCTTACGTGCATGTATCTTATACTAAGGGGGGGTATGTTTGATAATTAAAAGCTCCCATAGCTTAAGGTTATCACATTGCAATGCTTTATGTGCTACATTCGTTGAGTAAGTAGCGAGAAGTTGTTTCACTTCTTGTAAAGCCACCGCCGCAGTATTATCTTTCTGAATTAGAAGTTTGACACTTAAGAGGTTACAAATAGTACAATTCTTTGTCACCCATATTCCCCGTGACCGATCTAGGCATTTAACACATGCAGAGCTTGTGAGCAAAAATAGGGATACCTGAACATAACGGCGTTGAACATAAAGCAATGAGAGGTTCAAGTGTCGACATGGCAGAGACTGGGGGAAAACTACCCCGCCCCCGGGAACTACCTGGTCACCTGGCGCAACGCCGGTACTCCGCCCTGGAAAGAGAAATTTCCAGGAATTAATGCTCATAAGGTTACCCCAAAATGGTACAAAACATGTGCCACAAAACCGCCGGTCAACGAACCGTAGCACTCCACCACTACTTTTCGTTTTCCTTTAGTTTCATATTAAACATTTCAGCATATCTTTACCTGTCCAAAAGATTTAAGCATATCTTCTGAATCCTCCTAATGATGAAGCATATCTTTATTTAAGATGAAGTCTTTCAAGTATCCCTTTACACTTGAAACACTAGTAAGATTCAGGCATCTTTTTATCCCATAAAAAGTCTAAGCCTATCTTAATCTCTAATCCGGCTTCTCCCAGAAGCCCTCATAGATCGCCGTCTTGAAGGCCGTGATACCCTATTGTATCAATCAATTGTTTGGCAAATTATCGCGAATTGCAAATCCGTTAATATAACCACCCGAAGGTACAACCGCCGGGTTTTATATGCAATGTCAAACCAATTGTACCTGCCCCAGACCTCTTTGTAAAAAGGTCGGCGGGAGGAAAAGACCAAACAAACAAACAGCATTGTTTCAATGGCTTTGAAAAGCCGAGAAAACCATATCCAACAGGTGTCAGCATGATCACCTAGATAAATGTGTGGAGCCCACCTCGCCGGGAATAACACAGGAAGCCTGATCACAGGCTCGACCACAGAAAACGCAGTTTCTGATGAGCCCTCAAGCTACCAAACTCGCCGGGGGTAACTTACCTATTTTAGCCATCCTGACTAAAACTCGGTAAACAAAACGGCTTTCTCGGAGCAATCGAGAAAAACCGCCGGAAAGGCAACCCACACCAAACAGAACGCAGTCTGATAAACATAATCAGACCCACAGTCCGAAGCTCTTGGATCAGCCAATCACAACTAATCCAGGACACACATGGCACATGAATAAATTTTTATTATAATAAACAATGAAAACACTTGCATATGTTAAAAAACTACGAGTGGCTGGCTAGGCCTGGTGAAAACGGAAAAAACACTTAATGACGTCGAAACACCATCGAAAAGCACTCCATCCCACCAAAACTGGAACAGCCGCCACATCAAAATCGTAGAAAACACCCGGGTAAGGGTAACACCGACTCAGGACCCAGAAAGAACTCCTCTAAGTGAAATAAAATACACCAGGAACGTCAGTACAAATAACATAGGCTACTCCATCAGCAAGATAGCTAGAAGACCGACATCGCGTAGTTAAAGCCTCCTAACAAGCTAGGACTAAAGATGGCTAAACACGAAAAACAGTTTCATAGCGTCCTCAACTCGGCCACGAGGGTCCGTCCAAAATAGACGCCCCAACAAAAACGACCCAAAATACACTTGTTCTGCGAGAAAACCACCCATGACACCCCTGCTAAGCTAATCCTAACCTTACTCAAGACATCCCAGAGTAAACAAATGAGAAAAAACTCACTAGGGACGCAAGAATGCGGAATCAAAGCGGAGCACTGTGGGGGACACGTCCGGGTGGGGTGAACGCAGAGCAAAGAAGGTGGATAGATGCGCTAGCCAGCGCTTGGTCCAAGAATTCACAGAAGTACATCCACGGAATATGGAAAGCTTATGAATAGTTATTCTTATTTTATTTTTATTTTTTATTTGTTACAAAGTTTTTTCATAGTGAGAACCCAATCATAAAGACGAAGCATGAGTGATTTAGCGTGTGCTTATGATGAAGGTTCCTCTGAGCTCTGCGGCGGTAGTCTCAAACTGCGCTTATGGGCGTTTGAAGAGGTAGCCTTATGTAATAAGCATAATCGTCAATGATGGAGGGGCCACTAATAAATTAGGGGTCTATGTCATAGGCTACAGGTAATTTAGGTGTCTACATTTTTCTGTTGTTATTGATTACGCTTGTTTCCCCCTGTGTTGGTTCTAGCATGCTAGCTCGAACCTTTGGGGCTTGGGAGACGTCCCTATATGTCATGATGCATTTTATTATATGTGTGTGGGACTGCAGGAAAAGGGCTGTGCCATCCCTGTTTCCCGGCAGTTTTTGTTGGTTCCGGCGGCCCGTGCGGTGGGCCAAGTGTCTGCCTCTGGCGGATAGAAACATTCAGAAGATCCCGGCGTGGTTTGGCTGAACCACTCTCCCGGCGGAATTGCATTCCTACCAGGGCCACCATCTCGGCTCGCCGAGGGAACTCACCCTGTCTGGCCTAGTGACACGTAACGACTTCATCGCCCGCGGCAACATCAGTCAAGTGTTCACTACGTGATAATATTAGTTTTGCAAACTGGTTAGATACAGTCACAACTTGAAAAGTCAAGGGACCTGTGACGCTTGTCACAGGTAAAATTGTGAGAAATTCAGCTAGACAGATCCGGCGGAAGGTTAGAATAAGTGTGCACTTTTCACTAAGTTTCCGGCAGATTTGAGACAGGATGTATAATACCTCGCAGGTTATCCTTATGAGCATTGATTCCTGGAAATGTTCTTTCCAGGCCCCCAGACTTCCCCTCCAGCGGAGTTGGCCATCGGATCCCGATGGAAGAGGGGACCCTCTCTTTGAACGGCACTATGCCCAGATTTGATCTTTGTGCTATCCCCACTTGTTCCCTCTTACCAGTGTTTGCTCATACTTTCTGCACGAAATGTGTCAAGTGCCTCGATCGCTCACGCGGCGTGTGGTTGTAGAAAAAGTGCGACATTTGCTCAGAATTAAAGTCCACCTTGTTAGCTAAAATAGACCTTTCATGTTTGGCGGCTTTACATGAAGTTAAAGCGATATTCAATACATATGCTAAAGATGTTGCCCATAAAGCCCTCCAGTGTGATGACGAGGTCCTATGGGAGAAGCTTATTATAAAGTCACCTTCAGTAAAACCCGGTCCCTCTAAATCGGTCAGACCTAAGGTCTAAACTAAAGCCTTAAGCTAAGAATATGTCAATAGTAGTAATGAGAGCAACGTCACAGAGGTCCCCTCCTCGACCCGTGCCACACGGCAGAGGTCGAAGTCCAGGTCAAAATCTCCACGGCAACGCGTTTACCACTCTACCTCGGACTCTTCGAGGTCCCACAAACGCCGACGAGAAGAGTAAACCTCTTTAAGCAGCCAGCGGGAGACCCCACAACTGTCACCGCCCTCTGACTCTCAGACTCCCACTACTAGTGAGGAACACTCTAGGCATGTAACGTCGGATGTAACGTTTGCAATACCAAAATTATCTCTAGTTCCACGGGGTGTGATATAAACAAGCCATAGTAGGGTACTGGCCGATCAATTTAGAGGTCGTCCGGCGGGGGTACAAGTTATATCTCCGATGGACCAGGACCCCCAGCCCTTGGCGGCAGGAGGTTACTGGCGCCATCCAGAACAGAACAGACTGAGGATAGCAACACCAACGTGTTGCCATCTTCGGTGCCTGATTTGTCTTGGCCGCCGAGGGCTCACGAGGACTCGCAAGAGTTATTATCACATGAACTCTTGGATCAGAGTGAGGAGCCGGCAGATCCTATGTTCTCCCCGGCTCCTCAGTCGCTTCCAAGTAATTATTCTGAAGCTAGTTCAAATTCATCCAAAGATACCTCACGACAATGGATGACTTCGGACCAGGTAAATGACTTACTACATAAGGTATTACAGCAGTACCAACTCCCTGCCTCGTCAGATCAGCCGGTTATCACCTCAACTGCTCCCGCTAGTACTTCTGTAGTGAGACCTTTAGATCTTCCGTCAATTTTGACATCATCCCCGACCCCAGTGGAGGCAACGACCCCAGGTCCTGTAGGACCGGCGGCGTTAGCTATGTCCAACCTGAGGGTGATCACTGACGTTCAACCGCCCCCCTTAGACAAGTTACCGGTGAGAAAAGGCCCTATGCCTCTCCTCTATGGTGCTGATTGCTCGTGGGTACCTGTAGTACCAGAGAATCCTCTTATAGCTCAACCATCTGTGTCAGCAGACCCTCCAGTCCCCATGGAATGGTCCATAGAGATTAATAAGAATAGTAAATTTAGGGCTAAAGACGAGACAGGGAGGGTGCTAGATGTTCTAATTAAAGGTGCACCTAGTCCCCTTAATCCAGCATATTTTGTGTATTCACCTGCTCCGGCAGTCCCTTCCTCTGCTTCTGCACGACTTTTCGCTGACTGGTCGAAGGCTGATGGCATCAATGATGTCAAGGCCTTAAATGCTATTATGCCGGAGTTGGCTACAACTCCGGCTCTGGACCAAGCTCAGAACCCGGTCCTGCAGATGCGGCATGTGGGCGCCGGCCCGTGGTTGGATTGGGAACTTGAGGCCCAGGTATTTGCCACTACTATTACATTCAAAGTGTCACATCAAATTCCCCAAGAGAATCACACTTATTTTTTTCTACCAGTGTCCAAAGCAGAAGGGGTACCACCAGCCTTACTAACTTTTCTGGCGGCCCCCAAAGTATCTTTGCATGCCTTAGATGACCCCTTTTCTCCACCACCACCTGCTCACTTGGAGCGAGATTTTAGGTTACGAAATAAGGCTTACCGGATGTTCTCTCAATACTTGGTGAGCCATCAAGTAGCCGCCTCTCTAGCACGTACGATCTCGGCCGTCACTGACCCCCAAATTCGGAGAACCATTGAGCTGTCACGTAGACTGTCACTTCAAAATGCCATTCAGTCCCTAGGCGATATTAGAATCGCGATTTTGGAGGCGGTACGAGCTCGCCAAGATTTGAGAGTGCATCTGGTAAAGAAGTTGCCGGCGGACATAGGTCGCCGGGTAACTCTATCCCCGGTGCTTATGGCTACCCTTCTTAACACTGAAACTTGGAGCTTAGTCTTTAATTTGGTAAGTGGTTGGAAACAGATTACCTCCCAAGCGAGGAAGAACCCCCCCAAGAAACCCTTTCATAAATCAAGGGGCGGTCACAAGCAGTACCAACCACATCCGAAACAGTCATCTCGAGACCCTAGACTACCCCCTCAGCAGGGAGGTCCTCAGCACAAAACCAAACAAGGTAAGCCTCATGGGTATAAAGGTAAGGCCCCATATAAAGGTCATCCGAACACTGCACAAGCCAAAACTAGTCAAGCATCCGATGCCAACACACCTCCCTTTCCAAAAAACTAGCCACTCATCCTCCCCACATCCTGGAGTCGAGCTCAAAGACCTGGGATTGGGAAGTTGCCGTGACGGACGATCCCCGGTTGCACCTGGGGTCGTTCCGTTCATTCCGCTCAGCCTGGCCCAAGTATACCTGGGCCAGAAAAGTAGTGAGCAAAGGAATTACCTGGCGATGGCTCCGGCGGCCCCGACTGCGTCAGCCGCAGGAGTATACCCCAGTGTCTCAGGAGGAGGAGGCCGTAGTACAAGAAATGATTGCCAAACGAGTTCTTATTCCAGTCAATGCATCCCAACTAATTTTCACGTCACACCTCTTTTTAGTGCCAAAAAGGGACAGTGTGCAAATGCGACCAGTTCTAGATCTCTCGCAACTGAACACATTTATAGAGAATTCACCTTTCAGGATGCTGACTATACAGCAACTCAGTCTCGCACTCCCACCGCAAGGTTGGATGTGTTCGATCGATCTCAAAGATGCCTATGGGCATGTCCCTATAAACAAGAGGTTCCAAAAGTTTCTCGCCTTGAGAATCCGGCAAGAGACTTACGTCTGTCAAAGGATGCCATTCGGGCTGAACCTAGCACCAAGAGTTTTCACCTAGCTTGTCAGGCAAGCCCTTTTACCCCTATTAGTTCAAGGCATACAGGTGTTTTGGTATCTGGACGATTGGCTAGTAGTGGCAAACTCGTTAGAATTATGTCAGGATCATGCCAACCGAGTGTTAGCTCATGTACAAGCCCTAGGGTTCAAGGTGAACTTGGCAAAGTCACACCTTGTCCCCTCAAGGACGATTCAGTGGATAGGGCTGATCTGGGATACCGCCGCTCTGACTCTTACACAGAGTGCGGACAACCGCAACAGGTTTCGAAGGAAACTGTTCTGGTTCCTCCACAGTCTGGATACGACCAGGAAAACGTGGGATTCCCTGATCGGTTCTCTCAACTGGATACAATTAACTGTCAAACTAGGCCGACTGAAAACCAAGCGATTAATCCTGGAAGGCAACAAAGTGTTCCCTCTCTTGCCGGAGAAAGAATTATGGCCAATTCCTCCATTAATCCACAACTTGCTCTCGGCCTGGACCAAGCACGAAGTCCTCTACTCAGTAATGTCATGGGTTTCTCCTCCACCTACAGTTTGGATAGACACGGACGCCTCGGGGTCCCTGGGGTGGGGATATCAGTCAAGTCTAGGCCACCAGGGACAAGGCATTTGGGGGGCAAACAGTCAGTCACATAATTATCAACAAGCAGGAGCTTTTAGTTCCCCTGATTTTTCTCCAAACTCACGGCACGACTTTGGAGAACAAATCAATAGCATCCAGAATGGACAATCAAACTGCAGTTTTTTGCATTCAGAAGCAAGGCTCAGTAAGGTCACAAGAGTTGTTGAGAGTTTCAGAACAAATTTTTACCCTAGCAGACTCTTTAGGGATTCATCTGCATGCCACATACCTCCCCGGCGTGGCGAACGTCTGGGCAGACGCTCTCTCTCGCCAGCGGAGTACTTTAGTAAAATGGACAATCAAACAGGCGATCTTCAACAAGATAATTGCAAAGCCGGCCCGTCCACAAGTACACTTGTTTGCGTCAACGCAAAACCACAGACTGTCACTCTTTCTGACCCGTCACGAGGTAACCCCGGCGGGGGGACCCGATGCATTGCTGGTGGACTGGAACAAGTAGACCTCGATCTATTTGTTTCCGCCACCAGACTCTGTGTTAATGTGCAAGGTCATTCACAAACTAAGGGATTACCGGGGCCGAGTAGCGCTGATCGCGCCGCTCTGGCCGGCTCAGGTATGGTACCACCAACTGCAACAGTGGTGCCGGACCCCGGTGTCCCTCCCTCTCTGCCTTCCACTTGGAAGCGATTGGCAACCTTCGGACCTCTCTCAGTTTTGCCTTATGGATATTTTCTCGGCCAAATGTCTAAATAAACTTGGGCCTAGTGTCATTCAAAAGCTCTTGAATCAGTACACCCCGTCTACCAGGAGACAATATCAATCACATTGGAAAACTTTTACGACCTGGATTGTGGAATCGAGGCAGACAACTGCTTCGTCAGCCTTAGTATTCAAGTACTTAGATTATCTCTTTGAGCAGAAACATTTTTTGGTTATAACGCTATAGAATCATCTATCGGCCATTAGGACCCCCTTCCTTGATCTCACCGGCCTTTCCATACCGCAGGCGGAGGAGAAAGGTTTTATGAGGGCATGTTTCAAACTTCGTCCTCCTCCTCGCCAGCTCATGCCCACCTGGTCCCTTGATAAAGCTTTGGAATTGCTACAATCCCGCAAGTATAATCATGCGCCGGACTTCGACTCACTTTTTAACCCTTAAAAAGCGGCTCACCACATAAGTCGAGTTAAATAAAGCTGGACTATGTGGCGGCGCTCGACATAACTCGAGTGGCAATTTCAGCACGTAATGTTGCTGAGAGAGAGAGACAAGTGGTGGCCGGAGAGTAGCGAGTGTATGACTGCTCCAGATCACCGCGGCGAACCTACTGACACGAATCTCACCTCCCTCCTACCTCTCTCACTCGCTATATACGGAATTGTATCGGGAAAGTGGCTAATTACATGCTTTTTGCACTCGCGTTGCACGGTTATTGCAAGAAAACTAGCCATCATAAAAGGATCGTTATGGTGTCATTCGAAAGCTCTGTTTATGCCCTTTCAGGGATAGATACTTGTTTTACGTTCTGGGTCTTATTTAGGCATGAAAATGATCACGTAAACAGCCCTATTTTGGCTAAAAACACCCCGCTGGGCGGTACATATAAATAAACCGCATAGGCCGCTCGTAAAGGGTTAGGAAAGCGTTTTTTCTCATGGCACTTGCCACTGGACACCGGGTATCAGAGCTGGCGGCGATGGGCAACGAACCAAACTGTCTCAGGTTTGGGAGGCTGCATGACCATGTACAATTCGCGCCATCTCCCTCATTTATTGCAAAAAATTAACATTCAGACCATGTCTTCTCTGAATTTTCAGTCCCGGATATCACATGTTATATCCTGTGCAAGCGCTCACAAAGTTTATGAGGGCTGCGCAACCTCGCCAACCAGGTGCTTTATGGGTGAACCGAACAGGTACGCGTGCTACGAAACGGATGTTAGCTTCTTTAATAGTAGACATTATTAACCCTTGTCTATCGGGGCCCGACTTAAGTCCGTATCTAAAAACCTAGACTATGTGGCGGGGCCCGCCTTTAATCCGTGTGCAATTTTGGCACAATATTAGCTCTGAGAGATAGCCGAGCGGTGGGAGGAGCGTAGGTTGCCTCATGACTGCTCGCCACGACCGTTGTGGGCCCACTGACATGTACTCCACACTACTCCACCCTCTCTCACTCGCTAAACACGTAATTATGTAACGAAATGACCGTATTTTAGCGATTTTGCCCTTCGGTTGCACGATCGTTGCAAGACAACCAGTGATTGTAGAAGGATGGTTCTGGTGTCATTGGAAAGCTCAATTATCGCCCTTTCACGGATACATACTTGTATTACGCTCTGGCTCTTGTTTATGCATGAAAAAGAGCACGGAAACAACGCCATTTATGGTTAAAAAAAAAATGCTGGGCGGCACGGTCAAATATACCGCCTAGGCCGCTCGTTGAGTGTTAAGGAAAGCAACTCCGACGTGTTAGGTCGGGCTCACGACATTAGGAAGTGGGCGGTGTCTCTCAGATTTTTACAAAAAAATTCAATTGAGGATATTGCTAAGACCCAGCTTTGGGCTTCCAACCATAAATTCCTGACACGCTACCTGTCGGTCGCTCTAGATAAACCAAAGCGTACTTGTGTAGCTTTACGGCAACGGGTACAGTAGGTAGTATGTTTTTATTAATTAATTGTTAAAAAGGGGGGGGGGGGTGCTGTGCGGAATAAGACCATATCCCCTCTGTACCCTTGGAGATTGTGATATATCATGAGCTGTAATAGGACGAGTTCTCAGGCCAGTATTTAGTCGTGTTAGTTTTAAGAGAGTTTTCACATAGTTGCAACTATGTCTATATTTTTTTTACCAAACTGCACAGTGAGATTACTGTACAATTAGTTTTAAGATCAGAGCGAGTACCTACTGCAGGGTCTCGCTCGGTAGGACACGGATGTGTCATACTCTTTCATGCATAAGGTCGCCTGCAACGGCCTTACCATGAGCAAGCAGTTTTTTAATGCCACGCACTGCTAGCAAATCTTTTATACGTTTTTTATATTTTGTATTGCATACAATAAAAATCCTAAGAAAAATGTTATTCGGATTTTCTTCCCTAAGGTTAGGATATTTTACGAATGTCCCGCCTCCAGTCTTAATATTCAGGCGAAGTCGCCAATGATGAAGGGGCCCTATTAAATTAGAGGTATGGTTCCCGAAGGGAAGTAGAGAAAACCTAATATTTAGTAGGGCCCCGTAATCATTGACGACTCGGGCCCTCCCAACCATCCCACTTCCCATTCGTTGATTTCCATAGTTTTTTCTTGGTATATCAGTGAAGGACGAGGATGGTCGGTAGGGGGCCTGGTATCGGGGAAGCAAAACATGAGATATCCACGTATATGGCAAGTCATATAATAACAGATATTCATTTTTATTTTTATTTTTTATTTTTTACAGATTTTTTTTCTGTAGGGTACCCAATCAAAATGACGATCCCATAAGGGAATTAGGTGTGCACTTGTGATGAGTACTCAATGATCTTCCGCGCGGGTTATTCAAATTGCTGGCGCAGGATGTTGAATGGAGACTATTAATGTTAATAGGCGAAGTCGTCAATGATTACGGGGCCCTACTAAATATTAGGTTTTTTCTACTTCCCTTCGGGAATCAAACCTATAATGTAACCTAATGAGGCCAACTAGATGGGAGCCCTTGGTGATGATGACGTCAATGGCTCAAACCTGCGATCCCGCGTCGACCCCGCTTGTCTGTAGATAGCTGCGTTGAATGGCTCCGTGCCGGATCCCTCAACTAAGTGAGAAAATCCAAAGGCACTAGCCCCGAAGCATACGTATTGCTCACCCTGAAGGGACCGAGCAATAGGCTCCAGTTTACCCTAAAAGAAGCCTCATGACTAATATGCGAACTAATAGTGGGCTAGGATAAAGAAAAACAAAGAAATAGAGTGACTTTCCTTATCACAACAAGAGCACTCCTTAATTAATTTAATGCTTAGACCCAGAAAAAGAGTCATCAGGGCCCGTATTTAACACTCAGCCTACACCTGGTCGATAATCTAACCTAACTTCAGCACTGTCATGGACAAATGAGCAAGGACTCACTATATGATGAAGAGAAGTGACGAATGGTGCAGGCAGGAGCGTCGGGGGTACCCGTGTTACCGATACGGGCCCAAGGTAAGTAAGGAAGAGCGCTCGGGGTGAACAAGATGGCGAGCGATACCCAACAGCAGACATTTTGGAAGCGCAAGCTAGGTCGAGTTTAAAATTTTATTTTTCTTTATTTATTTTACTAGTTTCTTCTAGTAGTGGACCCACATCATAAGGTCAAGTCCGTGAGTGGTTATTAAGAGCGTTTCGCTCACGATGTAAGGCAATCGTATTTTGAGTTCTCCTTGGGCGGGAAGTTTGAACAGCAAGCTTGGTGTTCAAAGATTGGCCATTACCTACGTAAGGTGCATCGTCAATGATGAAGGGGCCACTAATAAATAGCACCCTCACCTATGTGTCTAAGTCTGATTCGCGACCGGTCGCCTCGACATCCGCTTCGGAGACGCCGGGGGTTTCCCCCGGTCTCATCGGGGCGTATGCCGAGAAACCCCAATCGACGATGAGGGTTAGAACAAATGTTAGAGTAAGACTGCAATGATCTAAACTAGTGCTATCTAAGAGTAATTTACCGGACGGCAAAATAGGACTGTATTTGTCTCCGGCGCCTGACACGGAACAACGTCATGATATGGCGGCGGGTTTAGACACGCCGGCGATAGACACACCAGTATTTTCCACTAGGCTGGAGGCCAGAGATACAGGAATAAAAGTACCTAACCCTAGGTCAGAGTCTGTCACTACAGATCATACCATGATGGATAAGAAGTTGAGCAATGTCCCAAGGGACAGGGTTACACAACCCTCTCGACTAGTTAGTCAGGCGCCGGGGACTCACGATAAAAAGTCGCCGGTAAAAGTTCCCCAACCAGCAACTCTGCATAAAAATGGTAAGGGATTAGAGCAACCAGGTCCAAGGGTACAAGTAGAGGAGACTAAATCTGAGGAGAAGGTAAGGTCTAAATCTCTCAAGAGGCCAAGGTCCCAATGTGTCACGGCAAATCATTTAGATGAATTGTAACAAAAGGTTCCCCAACAATGTGCTATTTCCAAACGACCTAGGGATAATCCTACTGAGGTGACGGTACCCCCGCTGGAGTCTGTGCCTGCCACCTCCACGGACGACGAAGTTTTGCTTCTCCATTCTGTCTCGTCCACTAACGTAATAATGCCAGAGCATGTTCCGATCCGCCCCCTGTCACCATCCAAGATTAATGATATTGCAGACCCAGATACAATCATGGCTTCGACGCCACCTGAATTACCACTCTCCGCCACTAGTAACCTTCTGGAGGACTTACAAGCCAGGGCCGAGGAAACACCACGGATTGTTAGTGGGTCACAACCGGGTGTAGACGGTTCTGATAGGCTGTCACAAGCTAGCAAGTTTGCAGTTAACGTAAACACTATTACCACGGCGGAGATGGAGACAGTTTCTTGCTCACCACCTAGTGCTAGTATTCCTAAAGTTAACGTAGCAGTCCGGTCAAATGCGGGGCCCTTGAAGCCTCCGCCGGACCACGTACTATCTCCTTGCTCTAAACCAGTAGCCCAATCCCAAATATCTCCTTCACAAACGGAGGGCAAGCTTCAGGGTCGGAAAGAATCAGGCAGGCTTTGCCTCCCTGTTACCTCGTCTAAGGCAGGAGACGGGCACAGATCCATACACTGGGAGGTCCCGGTACCGAGGGAATGAACCATTGAAGTAAACAGACATAAAGTCTTCCGGGCCAAAGATGCCCAAGGGAAAGTAGTGAGGGTACAGATTCAGGCAGTTCCTAACCCGACCAATCTTCAATATTTCGTATATGTACCATGTATATGTCAGCTTGCCTCTCCTTCTCCAGATGTTCCTATTTGCCCTGATTGCTCTCAGCCTATCAATGGTTGTCATTCACTGGGTTTGATTGAACCAAGTTTAGCCTTTACTCCGGTAACTTTACAACAGGAGCAAAGAGAATTAAATCTGGGAGAGGTGGGGCATGGACCTTGGGTGAGTTGGGATCAGGAGGTCCAACAGTTTGCCATTGATGTAACTTCCAATGTTTCCCTACCTGTTCCCCCATCACACCATATTGAGTTTGATTTGCTGAATCCACGGCCCGGCGGCGTCCCACGAGCTATATTTGAGTTCCTCATTGCACCTCAACTAGAAGTTAAAGACTTCCCAGCTCCTTTCAAAACTCCAGATCCTATTGAACTCCAACGAGAGTTCCTAGTACGGGATAATGTTCACCGTAAGTTTATTGGTTTTCTGCTAACTAGAGACACAGTGCAAACCATTGCTAAACCAGTGCCCAATCCACCGAGGCAACAGATTAAAGCTTTTCAACAATATCTCCTGCCTCATCCGGCGAGATCGATCATGGACATCCAAACAGCCTTGTTTGAGGCAGTCCGGGCTAGACAGCTTCTCAGACTCGGTATGGTGAAAGGGTTACCCGATAATGAATATTACAGGATTATTTTTTCCCCGGTATTAACGGCATCGATGATTGATTCACAGACTCAGAGGGATGTAGATATGATGCTTCGGATAAGCAAGGTGGCATCATAGTAAAGTTAGCCTAGGCTTTAGAAACGACGATGGCCAGCGACAAGCGGAGGCAGGTTATTACCACACCAAACCCGCTTGTTGGTTTTGTTTTTCTTTCCCAGTCTTGGAAGATTCCCCCTTTTTTTCTACCTCTCTCCCTAGGCCGTGCACTGGTACAGCCAGGTTCCAAGGTAGATACCATATTTGAAACACCCGGGCCGCGCCAAGAGTCACTACGGTTTGTCCAGGCTGCGTACCGGCAAATGTGGCATAACTGTTTACACAAATGCTCCCGCGGGAGCTTACCGTGAAAATGGTTGGAGTAGGATATCCTTCGGCACAGGTTTACACGACAAACAGGCTACGTTCGAGCACTGATAAGCGGAATAGGCAGGCTTCTCGCCCATAAACAACAATATTTAGGCGAGGTACGCTGATGCAGATGAACCCAATGCCGGTGCCGCTTACAAGTGTAAAAGAAACTACGGGAATCAGTCCACTGGCTATGGAATCTCAAAGGCTAAGATAAGCGTCCACCGGTCGCTGGCCAACGCCTATTGGGATCTCCTCCACTGTTTAGAGTAACTAACTTAGTGGCCCGAGACTCAGCCAAGATTATCTCTCCGGGGCTATAAGAATGTATCA
Source organism: Paralithodes platypus (assembly GCA_032716605.1). Lineage (NCBI taxonomy): Eukaryota > Metazoa > Arthropoda > Malacostraca > Decapoda > Lithodidae > Paralithodes > Paralithodes platypus. The sequence goes on along the minus strand of CM064581.1, from coordinate 48,089,551 downwards.
TTACGCCTGGCAGGGTCATACATGTAAGAAGGAGGGTAACTATTCTAGGGATATCATCATGCGAGAATTAGAATATAATATCCCAAAAGTAGGATGTTTAGATTAACTATTACATGGAACATGGCATGAGCTTGGCAACTCTCAGGTATCAGAAATTTTCAGTCACAAGCACTTGGGTGAGACAGAGTGCAGGGCCTCCAGAGGAGTTCTAACCTCGGGGAACACATAAAAATCCAGTCCGGGCCGCCGGCGCAACACAGGCAAGGTCTTACCGGATTATAGAGGTGTTTTCTGTAACTATTAAGGGTTATCTGGTGGTAGGTTTTAACCTACCCTCAATGACCAAAATCAATCTAGCCAAAAGAGCAAGTCCCTTTTTTCCTGAGGGCCTACGTCATCATGCTATGACTCCATGTAATAGGGTGTTTTGTTCCTCCCGCCAGGGGCATGAGTAGCTTAGGCACCGAGGACCATAGAGGATATATTTTACCAGATATAATAAGGCTACAATATAGGACAAACAGAAACCAAGAAAGGTTGACAGCTAATTAGTGAACAAAGGGTGTTCAAATGCATAGTCCTTCCTTCCGGTTCCCGGAGGAAAGAAAACACGCCGGAAAAGCACAGGTCTAAAAAAAGATCAGTGATACCGGAAAAGGGAAGGTCATCTGGATATAATTTAGTTAATAGTGGACTACCAGTCTACTATCGAGGCATGGATTTGTACATGAAGTGCGCTCATACCACCCGTTTTTTGCTCCAGAAATACCTAGCAGGCCATTGACAGGCCTCGACATAAAAGTTTCCCTTGGTGGGCTGTCTCGCACACACACTAGTTTAACATTCGGTAGGGCAAAGGCTAGCCCACCTGAAGTTAGGAAATAATGAGTTACCGGAACCACAAGAATGACGAGATAATAATCTCAAACACAAATAACCTGTATTAACCATTTGGCCACCCTATAGTGATAAGGCTAGCAACGAGTCAGTCAGTCCTCGGCTCTTATATAGCCTAGGCCGCTCATGTCCCTGACAATCAGAAATTTTAGTTTTTAAGAGATCATACCAATGCTTAGGCACTCAGCTCTGATTTTTATCATTAAGGGGCAGAAAAGCAATCTAGCCCGTATCAATTTTCTCCTAAGTTCTCGCGTACGCCGGAAAGGTTTTCCGCCATCCGGGATCTTCCCTGACAAGTTAAGACAAAGAAACACACGAGCTGACTGAGCAAGAAATTGCATTAAGTGCCTCAGGCGTATTACGGGTATGAAACTGTTCTTTGGGGTTAATGTTTTAAACGTTTGCAAGTCCCAACATGGACAAGCAAGGGAATGCGGATCCTTAGGTGCTATATGTAGGAGTAGTCGGAAGTTCATGAAAGCTAATTTGACTTCCCATTTTAGAACCCGCTTAGGATTAACCTAAAGCAATGGATCGTGTCACGGAAGAGTTCCCCCTCCTCTCATTTGTATAAGATATAAATGCTTCAGAGGAGTATTCCCCTTACTTTAAAAAGGTACTTCGGGCAATCTCTTTCTTGACGCATCCACTGGCAAGCCCTTCGGGTGGATTTTTATGGCAGAGGAGCTAATGGTCAATGTGATAGTAGTATAAGTCCCATAGGGGGACAGAAAAAAGGTGGGGGGAATGAGAGTCTCCCAGTATACCCTGAAGCCCCTCCGCCGGAAATATACTCCTCCGCCGGATAAGACCACTGGCGTTGTTGCTTATAAGATTGAGCTATGTGAAAGCTCATGTGGTTTAATTTTGATTTTAAAAGAATCTATCATTATTTAAGAGAGCTATGTAAAAGCTTGTTGACTTGTTTAAGACAGCTATGTAAAAGCTCGTTGATTTGTTTTAGTTGTATTTTAAGAACAGTTTTTTCTATCATAGTTGCAGCTATATAGTTTTGGTTGAGTATGAAACTGGTTAAATAAATACAGTTTTATGCCAGATGATAAACTGTGAATAGTATAAAATCTGGGGTAGTGAAGAGGACGTTATGAATATCTTCCCAAGTAACTATCCGACAGTATCTCAAGACGAGATCCTGTAAAATGTTTGAGCAATCTTCTTTGAAGTGACGCACTGCTCACATTCTTTAATATTTTTATATTTTTATATTGTATGCTAACAATAAAGACTTATTCTGTTATACGGATTCTTGACTAAGCCTTACGTTTTTTGAGGATTAGGATATTGTTACAAATGTCCCCCTCCAGTCTTGGGAATTCAGGCAAATCGTCAATGATGGAGGGACCACAATTAAATTATAGGTTTGATTCCCAGAGGGAAGTAGTGAAAACCTAATATTTAGTAGGGGCCCCGTAATCATTGACGATGCAGGGCCCTTCCATCCATCCCCTTCCCATTCGCTTGATATCTTGGGTGTTATCTTGATATATCAGTGAAGAAGAATGGACGCCTGGTGAGGAGCGGCAAGGAGCCACAACGCATGAAATCCACCGAAGTGGGAAGTGTGTTTTAACAATGTTTAAGTTTAAGTTTTCTGTTTTCTTCTCTTATTTTTTACGAAAGTTTTTTCGTAGTGGGTACCCGATCCGATGACGAATCCATAAGAGAAGTTGCGTTGCACTTATGAGGAATGCTCTGTTCATCCCCGCGGCGGTAGATTCAAATGGCTGACGCGGGTGTTGAATGGAGACTATTATATTAATAGGCAAAGCGTCAATGATTACGGGGCCCCTACTAAATATTAGGTTTTCACTACTTCCCTCCGGGAATCAAACCTATAATTTTGTGCAGTTTAAGAAGGATCTGTGGTAATAAAAAGGGTAAAGTGAGATAGTTCGAAGCCTGTTAATTAGAACCGCCACGGATAAGCTTCTTGGGGTGACCACCAGATGGAGAATGGTCGCTTTGGAGACTAACCACAATATATTTTAGGTCAAAAAGAAATGTACCAAAATTATGCGTTATATACTATTAGCAGCCATTAGTATGATTTTTGAAGCAGTTTTCGTTTGTTTAATTTGTAGCATATTCGCTCTTTGTAAATATAAAACTAGATTTCTCTGAATGTCTCAAACCTTTGTACAAAATATATTATCGTTTCAGTTCCTCTATTCAGAGGTTTATGAGGTAAATAATTCATCCAATGTAAGTTTCTTAGAAGTGTTTGACATTATATAGAGTTTAAACCTCACTTAGAGTAGAATATTATAATAGTCCATAAGATAAGACGGGCTTTACCAATTATTGGTCTTGAGCGTGGTTTCAGGCGAGTCGGGCTTATCAGTTTTGCTGCCTTTACGGTACAAAAACCTCTATCCGTAAACAGGTCTTCTCTCCGTTCTAGGATTTCGCCATTCCTTTGCTCTTTATTACAATATCACGAAAAACATGATTATATTTTCATATAAGTATGCTCTATTAATTGATGCTATGTATTATCATAATATGATAAGATTTTACAAGAAATCAACAGAAGTTCTGGAAAATTTAGTAAGCTGTCGATATAGTTTTTGGAAACGAAAATGACAGTGGGTTGATGGCGCGTGTGAGTTTGAGGGGTGAGGGAGAGTGTGTATCCTACATCGGCAGTGATGATTTATGAAGTCCTGCCATATCCTCATCTAAATGCGCGTCTATATGTTTAGTGAGTTTTAACAATAGTTAAAATTACTGACAGTAGCTTATTCCACTGTAAATAATTCTACTATAACATGAAATGCGTTTATTATACTGTATATACTATTTCTATAAGGATTTGGTGCTTAGCAAGTTAACATTCATACTTTGCAAGCAATTTGTGGATTCTCATAAAAAAAAATCGCCATGTGTAATTATTATAGGGTTATAGTTGATACATACAGTATATTAATTGTGTGTGCACAAATAGGAGCGCGTTCAAGAGCACTAATTTTAGCGTGCGGTTGGCGCTACAGGCTTACTGAACGACATTGGGGGCGCATACGGTCGCTTGCGGTTGCTCTTCCAGCGCACAGCCTTTTCAGGAGTGACGCCGTGAGGCACACAGACAATATATCTTTAAAATTCGTCTTTAGCGCTAGCAGACGAATTATTCTCGACCATAATTATGCACATACAATCACTTAAAAACATTGACTATTCATATTAGTATGTGTAACTATTTACTTTAAAACATTTATATTAAATATTCGATCAAAATATTGACACAATATACATCTTTATGTTTTGATAGGAGGCGTAGAGGATCCCGATCGCATGTATTGAAGTGGCGGACGAAAATAACATGACAAATTTTATGAACGAATTTGCTTTCTTTCATATATACTTTATTGTAGAATGTAATAATAAAAAATATGGTTACTAATAAATATTAATATGTATTTTAGGGCAATGAGACGCTATAATGTAATAGCCTAGCATGCTTTAGGTCTAATTACTTATGGATATTACAGGATAAATATCCTAGTAGTTGATTATATGTAAAGAACGGTCATTGTCGTTGTTTAGAGCGTCAAGTGAAGACGCTGGTATAAACGTAACCATGGCAAGCACCCTGTTTGTTTATGTAGTGTGGAAGATGCTTCAAAATCGTTCAATAGGGCCCAATTCGCGCGCTACGGAAACTGTAGCGTCTGAAGTCTTGCTCTTGAAGGCGCCCCAGATATGTTACTATAAAAAAAATACCATTTGTAATGGAGTGTCTTTTAAACGAAGCTTATTATATTGTTGAGTTACCAAGTAAATTACCACTTGTCCTAGGGTCCTGCAACAATGCGACAATTTTCCGACTGGTGGTCACCCCAAGAAGCTTGTCCGTGGTGGTTTTAATTGCTGAAGGCCCATTTATAACAGTGTAAAATCGTCTAATAGCAGCCAGAATAAAGTTAATAGGACGGCACTGGTGCGGAAGGGGTTAAGATTTGCCTTAATAAATCTAGTTGAAAAAAAAAAATTGTAATATATTTTTTTCAATTTTTTTTTGGAAAAAATGTAAACAATGTTTTTTCTTAGTTTTTGTTTTGCTTTCTTTACATACTATAATTATTATGCAAATTTTCATTACGATCGGTCAATTAGGGAGGTCCCTGTAACTCTTCAACTGGGAACCATTTTTTACATTTGACCTCAAGTCATTGGTCGACCTTTGACTTTAGGTCAAATACCAACAACTGACCTAGGAGTACTTAATGAGAGCTTTCGAATTATGTTTAAATTTTGCTTCTTCAACCAAAACTCTGGAAACTACGGGGGGGTCCATTTGACAATGAAAGCTGGGAAATATCAAATAAATGGCTGAAATGGGTATTGCATCCCAAAATGTTCATGTGTTAACATTCATATGCATGTTCAGGAAGTTCAGGGGTTTCAGAAAAACACAGTTTCGTTGAGGGGGGGGGGGGGGGGGGGGGGAGTGTGCACGCTGACCTTATCTGGCCCACCGCCTATAAGTTCACACTAAGAATGGACGAGATTATATTATGAGTTAATACACTGGACTCTAACTTGGTTTACTATCACCTTGCACACTGATGAGAATTAAATATAGTCAATATTAGAGACTATTAATTTAATAGTGGCCCCTCCATCATTGACGATGTTGCCTATTAGTATAATAGTCTCCATTCAACACCCACGTCAGTCGTTTGAATCAACCGCCGCGGGGAAGAACAGAGTCATTCCTCATAAGTGCAACGCTACTTCTCTTATGGTATCGTCATAGATTGGGTACCCACTACGAAAAAACTTTCGTAAAAAATAAGGGAAGAAAAAAGGAAAAGATTAAATTACTTAATCAAGGTTATAACACGCTTCCCACTTCGGTGGATTTCTTGCGTTGTGGCTTCTTGCCGCTCCTTGCCAAACGCACCATTCGTCCTTCTCTTCCCCGCGGGCAACAGGATTGGTTGTGTGCCCCGCGCTCTGCTTCATTCGACGTTCGCTCAATTCTCGTGAGTCCTTACTCATTTGTATATATCTGAGTTGTAGTGAACAAGGTTTAGATAAGCTAGCATGGGTTATCATATTGTTGCCCGCAGGAAGTGTTAAATTAGGGTACTATTCAGGCGCTAACGTGTTGTGCTCAGGACCAACACCACATGTGCTTTTCATTGGTTCTGAGCGCCTTAGTTTTTTGCTCTTCCTTAGGTCTTTAATATAATATACCCTAACTTACGATAATCACGGTATGATATTTTTCCACCATCTGGTCTACAATGCCAGACGACATGACATTCCTAACTTAAACACCTTGGAATAACCTTTATAGCCTAACTATCGTGATTTCAACGATACACTCCCCCCCCCCACCCAACAAAGGAACCTGAACCCCACCTTAACCTACAGTTGCCCAGAGGCTATCTTTTGACGCCACATGTTGATGGCGCCGTCAGCAGCACATCTAGGATGAGTCCTGATCCGAGGTTGATCACCAGTCAATAGTGGTGGATCAGCCTGTATAGAATCCTCGGACCCAGCAGTATCAGGCGGAGCATTGGATTGTGATGTAGAGTCAAGCTCCAAGGCGTATAAACGTGAAATAGGACGAACAGTGGTCCCATTGGCAGTCCGTAACAGCGCTACTCGCTCCACTGAGTCACCCACTTTGTACACTTCTAGCACACGGCCCAACTTCAAGTACATGCGAGGACCTTCGTCATGGATCATAACCACATCACCAACCGAGGGTGCCGAAGGTTTACCTGTGGGTCGAGAATTCCTTTCTCTCAGAGATAGTAGATACTCATGAACCCACCTCTTTCTAAAATCCTCGATAATCTTAGAGATGTACTGGTACCGCCGGGATACAGCCGCTTCAGTATACAAAGAAGGATCCTCTAGCTCCACAAGTGACTGAAACTCGGATGGAAATCCAGTCAATGGTCGACCGTAGAGTAAGTGCGCTGGCGTCAGTGGCAGTGGTTCTTGTAGGTCGGTGTAAACATAAGTAAGTGGGCGGTCATTAACAACTGCTTCTATCTCAGTAAGGACTGTCATCAACTCACTTTTCTTCAATAAAGCACGTCCTACTACGGCTGTAAGTCCTGATTTGACTATACCTACACACAGTTTCCACATTCCACCAAACCAAGGTGCCTTCACTGGGATGAACCTCCATTCGCACTTTCTTTCTCCCATAAAAGCAATGACCGTTGGATCATCGCTCAAATCTTTAAGGTATCTAGATGCTTGAGTAAACGTGGGAGCATTGTCACTCAGCACAAGTTGAGGGAACGATCTATGGGCACAAAAGCTCCTAAACGCCAGCATGAATTCTTCACAAGACATATTGTCACATAGTTCGAGGTGCACCGCTCGAGACGTTGCACAAGTAAACAATAAGATATAGACCTTTTCATGTTCTCTCGTCTTTAATGCTCCAGTGTAATCCAACCCCACTGATTGAAAGGGTTCTACATGCTTCACGCGGCATTCTGGTAAAGGCGGAACTGGCCCAGTCACATAAGGTTTACCTTTCAGTCTTTGGCATATCACACATTTCTTCACTATATGTCGAGTTACTTGTCGAATCCTTGGGATCCACCATCGGAGACGCAAATTCGATATAATATGATGGACACCATAGTGTTTAACTTCTTCATGTGTGCGTTTTACCAACAAATATGTGACATGATGTTGTGATGGCATAAGGATGGGATTGTTCGTGTAGTCCTTTACACCTGACCACTTCAGGCGTCCCTAGTGACCTGATAAGGTCACTATCCAGGTGTAACCTCAGTTGACACACTAAGTTAGGCATTTTTATCTTGTCAGAGCTTCTTAAAGATTCTAATTCTTGGAAAAAGGTTTCTGCTTGAACCAATTTAATCATTATTACTTCAGCTGCTTTAAATTCATCAATGTTGATGATGTGACCCATATTGCAGTGTGTGCCTTCTACCTTACTTTTGGTGTTGCATATAAATCGCAGCACCCAGGCTACCACCCTGACTAATTTATTGTAGTCACCAATGCTTTCCCACTCAACTATCGGACTCGGTGTGTCTTTCGGTTGGGTTGCGACTGTCACTGTTTCCAATGGCAGAAGTCCCCCCTATCAGCTTCCCATTCCATCCATTCTTTTTCATGAAGCAGCCACGATGAACCATGCCACCATAGTTCGGATTTTACTATCTGGGTTGCTGTAACTCCCCTAGTTATAAGATCACTGGGGTTATCCTTTGTATTAACATAGTGGTAAGCGACATCTGGTAGTAGGGACCGAATCTCATCAACATTATTTCGCACATACATGTAGCACCAAAGAGTACAACCCTAAATCGATAGGTGACTACCGGGCCTTCGGGGTTGCTGATGTCCTGGAACCAGAGAAATCGAGTGATGTCCCTATCAGCCTCATTTAGCTTTACCATTAAAAAATCTTTCTCTATGTCGCTTGTAAAAGCGAACTGTCCCAGCCTAAACCTTAGTAGTTGTTGTGCCAAATCGGACACTAGTGATGGTCCTGTCAAAAGGCAATCATTTAGGCTGGGATTATTACCTTGTCGGGCCGAGCAGTCATATACCACCCTTATTGGCGTGGTGACGCTGTCCTTTCGTTCCTGTTATACAAACCTCTTAGACTTCTTCCACGATATCCTCAACCTCTACGATGAGAGTAAAGCTGTAGATATTATATACCTTGATTTTCAAAAGGCCTTTGACAAAGTTCCCCACAAACGTTTACTGCTAAAGCTAAAAGCGCATGGAATACAAGACGGTGTGTTGAAATGGATAGAAAATTGGCTCAGCGACAGAAAGCAAAGAGTAGTCATAAACGGTAAGGCATCTAAATGGACCAATGTAAGTAGCGGGGTACCCCAGGGATCGTTACTAGGACCAATTATCTTTCTAATTTACATCAACGACATAGATGAGGGTCTCACCTGTACAATCTCAAAATTTGCTGACGATACAAAAATTGCAAATAGCGTACTCTCAAAAGAACAAGTTGACGAAATGCAACACAATCTAGATAAATTGTCTTGTTGGGCCCAAATTTGGCAAATGAGTTTCAATGCGGATAAATGTAAAGTACTACATATCGGATACCTAAATGAGAAAGCAAACTATTCGATGAATTGCACTCAGCTTAAGAATGTAAACAGAGAAACCGATCTGGGAGTAACAATATCGAGTAACCTAAAACCGAGTCAACAATGTTCAGAAGTTGTTAAGAAAGCAAACAAAATTGGCTTTATAGGCAGGTCATTTGAGCATAAATCCAAAGAAGTTATCCTAACCCTTTACAATTCCTTAGTCCGCCCTCTTCTGGAATACTGCGTTCAATCCTGGTGCCCTTATTACCAAAAAGATATAAACAAGCTAGAACGAGTTCAACGTAGAGTTACCAAAATGATACCTAGCCTAAAGAACAAACCATACGAAGAGCATCTTAGAGAATTAAATCTATTTCCTTTAACCCAGCGCAGATTAAGAGGTGACTTAATTCAAGTGTTCAAAATCATCAAAGGCATCGACAATATGAACTGTAGTAAGTACTTCACTATCGACCAATCTAATTACACGCGGGGTAACGGTTGCAAAATTATTGGTAAATCTTTTAACTCACACGAATCTAAGAATTTCTTCTTCAATCGAGTTGTCAACTTGTGGAATGGGCTTCCCCGAAACGTTATAGACTGCATCACCGTTGATTCATTTAAACTCCGCCTAGACAAATATCTCGCATCAAACCCGCGACTGACTGCGTTTGTAAATGAATAACTTTATTTTATCCCTCCCTCAGTTACTAACCCATCTGTCCCCTACTAACTTCCTAATCCTGCCACGGACATTAGTTCCAGGGCAGTAATTCCCTTTCCAATGTTCCCTTACCCACTCTAAACCACTGTTTGGACACTTGATCCTCAGTGTTTTGGAGGACAAGCAACCTAGAAGGGTCACTAGATCTGTAGTTGCTTGATTTCCTTTGTACTCCTTTGTACTCCTTTGTACTCCATGATGGGCCAAATAGTGGACTCTCCCCCCTCTCACCGGCTCCTGGACATCAACAAGCTCAATAAACCCTCGGTCCAGGTAACTTAGAAATACGTCGTCGTACGCCTTGCAAATGCTCGGCTCACTAGCCAACTTCCGCTGTAGTGCTCGCAGGCGATCCAACACCACACCATAGTTGGTGGGCAGGCTTATCTCTTCCAACCTCCAAGGTAAGCTAACCTCATATTGCTTTTCTGCGGAACAATAGCTCACAGAGTCCTCAAACTTTTTAATCGCGATTTCCGAGTAATAGTCAGTCTCCATAGGATTTATACCGATGTTATCTAATTTCCACAACCGTTCCAGGTCGAACTCGGCAGTTACTATTGGGTCACTAGGTTTGGTGTCATTATCCGCCAACTCTTCTGCCGCGGTTACATTCACCCGCAGTATAGAAACCGTGTTGATCAAGACATTTGATTGGGTTGTATGTACCTTTCCGCTCATACAGTAGCCAAATTTAGTGGGGATTAGTATTACTCCACACATCCTCTTAAACCCTGGGTATACTATATCATAATAATAATCAACACCGAGCAGAATATGCACCTCTGATAGATCTCCCACGGGGTCTTACAGATGAATTCCTTTGTGGCGCAGGACTTGTTCTACCTTCATCACCCCCACAGACTTATATTCCGGTAGAGTGTCTACTACGATACATTTCATGAAGTACCTTTGCCTACGGTAGATATAAGAAACCTCTGCTACCTCATATTCCTGTTTGTCGGTAACTCCCGTAAAGCCCTGCAATCGTAGAGTCTCAGCCCCCACGATACTATGCTTTAATCCCTTTAAAACGGACCTCTTAATAAAAGACCGTTGGGACCCTTGGTCTAGAAGTACCCGACAAACAGTATCACTGTCACTACTCTCCATGGGCATCTTTATAGTGGGTAAAGTAGTGGTGTCTTTCACACTACCCAGTGTCAATGTTGTAGTACCCTCTGACTTATTATCCTTACCCTTGTCAACTGCAGGACACAACTTGTCAAAGTGATGTCCTTTACAGTGACAGAAAGGTCTTAAATAGCTGACAGTGCATTGTCCTTGTTTGCCATGATCTTTACCCAGACAACCTACACATAGCTTTAACCATTTAGCTTGTGCAATTTTAGCTTCATTTGTCTGGTATTTCCCACAAGAACTCCACTTATGCTTATCGCTGTTACATAGTTTACAAACAGCTTGTGGTTTCTTGTGTGAATCTTTTCATTTTTTCCCTTTGTGCCCACTGTCATGCTAACTGTCCCCCTCAGATCTAATGATTCACCCCCTTCCGACTGACTTAAGGATCTCCCACTGTTCAATTGCAAAATGCTAATTTCTTTACTGAATGAGGTTTTAAACTTATACCCAGGTCAAATGACCTAACCTTATCCAGTATTGCCAGAGGAAGCTTCTGTCTAAGAATAATCACTATTATCTCATTTGAGGTCAGCCCTAATGTCTCCAAAGATCGAGTGTGGCACTCCATTTCGGCCCTAAATTTGGCTAACTCTTCTACCTTATATCTAGGTTCTGCCAATTTCAATAAGGCAACGACATGGGCCACCTTTAGTTGTTCTCGATCACCATATGTGGATTCTAGTAACTGCACTGCCTCTTCATAACTTTCCCCCACCACCGCGAAACTATTAAGTGAAAAGCCTCCCCTTCTAATTGACCCTTAAGATAATGAAACTTCCTTACATTGTCTAAATCTGAATCATGTACGGTAGACTTAAACACGTCCCAGGACGCCAACCATTCTGTCAAGTGCCCCCCAAACTTCGGCAAGTTCAGCTTGGGGAGATTCACTGAGCGCCGTGGGTCCGTGCGTCTGGCAGCGTTATGCTCACCCTCCTGTTTACCTGCGAGAGCTCACTGTATCATACGCCCCGCCCAAAACACAGTTTCATCATTCACAGAGCGGTTTTCACATTCGGCTGCTATCTCCTCTTCCCCACTCAAACTTGCCAATATTGTTTCGCTAAGAGAACTTATACGATCATAGGTATTTTGGATGTTGTCCAATCTAGCTCCCAGGTCCTCAAGGGCCGCGGTAGTGGTGAAGGTTTCCATGTCAGATATGAGCCTATTCATAACCCCCCTTAATCAGCTCTCTGGTTCTTGAAAGCCTTATCTGCCATTTTCCCTAACGGTTATTATGGTCCCATAATATTGGCTAATGACTCAAGGAAATAATGAATAACCGTCAAGTTATTTAGACTAGCCTAGTATGGGAAACACTGAATAGCAAACTTATATGACTAAAGTTAAGGATACATAACAGTACTCACAAATTCATCCGGCAACACTCAATACTTAACCCTTTCACGTTTTTATGACGCAGAGGTTGCCAGATTAGCAATAATAAATAAAATTCTCTCGCTCTTATAATTACCTCTCCAAAATTAGTTTTCTGCCCACAGCCAACTCAAAGACAACTGCAGGGGTTGAAGCAACCAAACTAAAGGCTTCCAAACACCCCTGATGGCAACAAAGGTTCTAAAGTATCCCTAATAGGCTCAAATTTGCGTCAAGAACGTGAGAGGGTTAATAGGTCAACAATTGAACAAACGAAAACAAAATATATAGAAAATAAAATAAGTCAGACAGTGGCCTGATGTCTGAAAGAAAACATTATTGAGGAAAGGTGATAGGAGGGATGCACGATGTTGGCAGGCGGAGAGACACTACCCCTGCGTCACGCGCCAGCCAACGCTTAGTCAGTCCTGCTAGCTTGTTATATAGCTCCTGGTTTGCGTCTACATCGAGATAGCCACCGTCGCTGTCTAGGTCTCTGATATTTAGTGTCACGGACAAAAAACGGTGGGGAGTATCTACGAGCCGGCAGCTCAGGATGCGGCTGACTGAATTGCGGATTGCCTGATACTCATCCGCACTGAGGCCCCGGACTCGTGTCCGGCTTTCTAATGACACTATCTTGTGTCGCCCCCCGTTTCCTGCTCCAGGTCCAGTGCCACCCGCCTAATTTGGTCGGCTAATTCCCTAGGTTGAACGCCGGGACAGATGTCAATCCCGCCTATGAATAGATATGGGAGTTGAGGTCGGAATAACGTCAGTCGTCCCCACTCGTCCGATGCACGTAGCCGATCAATGTTGGCCCCAGGGACCCTGAAGAATGAACAAATTAAAGTCCGATCCCCCCTCGACGCCCGGTACTCGACAGGTCCTTTTTCTGCTGCCCGTAGGCGATTGACATATGAATGTCCAAAGACCGCAATACGGTTGGGTACCGGCGCCACGGCGGTAGGACGAAAATCAACCTGCACTCCACCTGGATCCCTGGACTTGCATGCGGGCTCATTTCCCTTACTCATTACTTATTTTGTGGTCTTGCTTAGAAGTAAATTCCCGAGGTCTGGGCACCAAACCAATGTGATGAATGACGGGTAAAGGTTATAAAATTATTAGACTAAATCAAAGCTAAAGATCAATCACATAAAAAGGGAATCAAATAACGTTGGGATTCAACTTACCAATCAATCACACAGCACAGTAATGAGGTACGAAGCCGGTTAAAATGGTGGACAAGGTGACGGTTAGGCTAACTCAAGGGATAGGAGGATGGCACGAAAGCTCATCCTGATTTAAGGATAGATGGTTTTAATTAATCATGTACATGAAGGAAAAAAAAGGCTTAGCTGTCAGTCGTAAGTCGGGTGAGACCGTCGATGATGAATATATGATGAGTTGTTAACTATTGTAGGCACTAAAGCACAGCTAACGAAAGTGTACTGGTTCGGATGAAATCTATGTGAGCTCTGCCGGCTGTCTCCCAGCATGGCCACCAGCAGAACGCTGCCGGCTCCAGGAAAAAATATTGTACCGCACTGATGATACGATTGTCTAAGGTACTAATATATATATGGTAATCTACATAATCCTACAATGACCCCATAAATATTATGATATAACCATAATAGGTCTTTAATATAATATACCCTAACTTACGATAATCATGGTATTATATTTTTTCACCATCTGGTCTACCGTGCCAGACGACATGACATTCCTAACTTAAACACCTAGGAATAACAGTTATAGCCTAACTATCGTGATTTCCACGATACAAAGTATCGAAAACTAGTCGGGTTGGGCACTGCCTGAACCTGCACTTCTATCACTTTTCCTTGTGCGTCTTTTGCCCTGAAGACCTTTTCCTATTCATTTCTATAGACAATTCTTTTGGCACCGAAACCTCCCCCTGTGTTGACTTGTGCCCCTCTCCTCTAGTTAACGCGGTAACTGGGAGCCACAGCCTACCTGGCTCTGTCTGAGTCCGAGGTTGGTCCCCCGATTTTGACCGAGATTTTTGAGGTTGAGTTACTGATTGAGAGTCCATGGGTTCCTCGAGATCCGGCGGGAGAGCCGCCGGATATCGAGCCGCCCTATCAACTTTAGGGGACTTAGTCTTATGTTGTAGGTAAGAATTTACGTTATCTCCCGCACCATTGACATGAGTTAGCGGGCCAGAACTAGTCTCCTTCCACATTAGTGCCAGATACCCGCTTGTCAGTTAGCAAGGAACTACTAGACCCTTCCCCTTCAGGAAGCGACTCATCCACCCACCGGGATTGAACCTGGCTGTCGGCTGGTAAGTCTTGCCCATGCCTACCGGCATTGGGGAAAGATAAGTCTGATGTTGTCGGGGCCATGATGATATCTGGGTCCGCAATTACATAAATTTTGGCTGGTAACAAAGGGCGGATGGATTCTTGTTCTGGCAACGTCCCTGTAGCGGGGGGAACTGAATTAAGAAGCAAAACTTCGTTATCCCTAGAGGAGGTGGGCACAGGGTCCACCGGCGGAGGTACCGCAGCCTCCGTCGGGGCTTCCTGATGTCTTTTCAAAATGGCACATTGTTGTAGCACCATATGCAACAGATCGTCTAATTGTTTTGATGTAAAGCATTGAGGTTTAGGCCGTTTCAGAGACTTTGAACTTTTCTCCTCTAATTGATGTTCATCTACCTGTACTGGGGGACTTGACTTTGCTAGTACCCTATCACCACTAGGTTTAATCGTTGATAGGGGACCTTTCGCCGGCGACTCTTTCACTTGCCCACCCGGCGATTTACTGGTCTCCCTAGAGGGGTGTCGACTTGTGTCCCTTGGGACTGATTTCATAGGAGTTGCGCGTACGGTCTGTCCCGTCGATTTAGGGTCTACTCTGGGGTCAGACCCTTTTGAAGTGACCGCCTCCGGCGTAGCAAGAGACCTTGATACCCCTGCGTCTGTGTCTCCCGGCTTCTGCGCTTGAGCCTTAAGACTTGTAACACTACTAATTAAGACCCTGGGCCTCCGGCGTTTGAGATATCTCTAGACCCATTCTGGACTCCGGCAAATAACCCTTAATCAACACGAGTTTAGAGCCCTTCTTCCTAATCCTCTTTGCTAAATGAGGTCGCTCGGCATCCGTTTCGAAAAGACCGGGGGAAACCCCCGGCGTTTCCGAAGTGGATGTTGAGGCAACCGGCTGCACATCAGATTGATAAAACTGGGAGCTAGAGCTAAAGTGACCTATGACATCTCTCTCTGTAAGCCTTGGGCTAGATAGTTTCTTGTCTGGTAAGAACTTCAAGCTGGATGCCCTCTGCCGAAGACTCTCGGATGAGTCCGGCTGGGTTGACGGCACACACTCCGGTGACTCTGAGCGAATCCTCTTGGTGTGGGGAGGGGAGCTCTGTTCAGAGGTCATAGAAGATTGGGGTGAAACAAAGTTAGTGTTTGGTACCGGGAGGACCTGTGCCTGAGTGACTGAGGTGTCGTCGAATGAATAAAGATTAATAAAGATGAATTAGCCTCAATAGTTCAGCATTATCGCAAAACAATTCTACGTCTGCTACCCGTGAAGCGTACGCAGCAAATTTGTTCTTAATTTCTATAAGAGTTAGCAAACACGACATGTCTTGGCTTGCTAGCCATTCCTCAAACAGGCCAGAGCACACCGGACATTTCTGTGAGGTCCATAAAAAGGAAGATCTGTCCAAACACTTGACACATCTAATACACAACCTGTGCGCCGCTACCGGTACCAAGAGGCACGTAGGCGTAGAACAAGTTGAGAACAGAGGCATGGTCACAGACTCTCCCCTCCCCGGCGGGAACGCTTTCTCCTTAGCTCCCGGAACGTGGAAGCGGTCTGGAAATAGAAAATTTCCAGGAATCAATGCTCATAAGGATAACCCGAGATGTTTTAACATCCTATTCCCCTCGGCGTCAGAAAAACATTAGGCTACTGCCTCCAAAGTTTTCCTGACTCCTAAGTGGTAGTGAAAACCTGCCCTCACGCCCTTTTTAATCGTGGGGGAGTTTCACATCAGCCTGCCTACCTGTGACATGGGTCAGAGGTTAATGAACCATGAACTCAGCGGATATCTGCATGCTATAACTTACAATCGCTAGCAGCCATTGGTCTGTTTACACACTGAGCCGCCGGCTGACGGGGTAAACTGGTAAGTAAAAAGGCGAACCGATACAGTATCTATAACGGATACGTCTCCATCCGCCAGCCGTGCAAGACCGCCGGAAGGAGGTGTAGCGGCACACTACCAAACACATAAAAAAAATACAGGGGTAATGGAAAAACAAGACCGCACGCCGGCACGCCGGCAACCGACCTCGGGCCGCAGAACCAAGGACCGGCGGGTCCCCAAAACAGGAAAACACTCAGGCAGGGGCACAAGACTGAGAGAAAACCAACCACAAAAAAAACCTGAAGCAAGGACGTCTCCTTGAGCTCCAGGAAAGTGAGCAACACTAACACCCAGGGAGCACAAGAAAAGGGAGCACAACAAAATATCATATAAAGATAAAGTACACCCCTAACGAGTAAAACCTAACGAGGCTTATCACAAGGTGACACACGCTACAAGTAGAACGAACTTACCCTGAAGACAACCCCGGACAGCATGAAGCAGGTGAAGCCCCCGAAAGGGGCCTCCGAGCAGGCTCAAACGCCAGAAGATTCCACACCACGTGTGACAATCCTTAGACTGGCGCATCTGCTAAAATGAAAAAAGAAAAAAGGCCCCTAGGCCATAAACACAGGACTGAAGAACAGCTCGTGTTTACTCTCAACGTAGAGGTTGAGGATATCGTGGAAGAAGTCTAAGAGGTTTGTTAAACAGGAACGAAAGGACAGCATCACCACGCCAATAAGGGTGGTATATGACTGCTCGGCCCGACAAGGTAATAATCCCAGCCTAAATGATTGCCTTTTGACAGGACCATCACTAGTGTCCGATTTGGCACAACAACTACTAAGGTTTAGGCTGGGACAGTTCGCTTTTACAAGCGACATAGAGAAAGATTTGTTAATGGTAAAGCTAAATGAGGCTGATAGGGACGTCACTCGATTTCTCTGGTTCCAGGACATCAGCAACCCCGAAGGCCCGGTAGTCACCTATCGATTTAGGGTTGTACTCTTTGGTGCTACATGTATGTGCGAAATAATGTTGATGAAATTCGGTCCCTACTACCAGATGTCGCTTACCACTATGTTAATACAAAGGATAACCCCAGTGATCTTATAACTAGGGGAGTTACAGCAACCCAGATAGTAAAATCCGAACTATGGTGGCATGGTTCATCGTGGCTGCTTCATGAAAAAGAATGGATGGAATGGGAAGCTGATAGGGGGGACTTCTGCCATTGGAAACAGTGACAGTCGCAACCCAACCGAAAGACACACCGAGTCCGATAGTTGAGTGGGAAAGGATCGGTGACTACAATAAATTAGTCAGGGTGGTAGCCTGGGTGCTGCGATTTATATCCAACACCAAAAGTAAGGTAGATGGCACACACTGCAATATGGGTCACATCATCAACATTGATGAATTTAAAGCAGCTGAAGTAATAATGATTAAATTGGTTCAAGCAGAAACCTTTTTCCAAGAATTAGAATCTTTAGAAGCTCTGACAAGATAAAAATGCCTAACTTAGTGTGTCAACTGAGGTTACACCTGGATAGTGACCTTATCAGGTGTGAGGGACGCCTGAAGTGGTCAGGTGTAAAGGACTACACGAACAATCCCATCCTTATGCCATCACAACATCATGTCACATATTTGTTGGTAAAACGCACACATGAAGAAGTTAAACACTATGGTGTCCATCATATTATATCGAATTTGCGTCTCCGATGGTGGATCCCAAGGATTCGACAAGTAACTCGACATATATTGCAGAAATGTGTGATATGCCAAAGACTGAAAGGTAAACCTTATGTGACTGGGCCAGTTCCGCCTTTACCAGAATGCCGCGTGAAGCATGTAGAACCCTTTCAATCAGTGGGGTTGGATTACACTGGAGCATTAAAGACGAGAGAACATGAAAAGGTCTATATCTTATTGTTTACTTGTGCAACGTCTCGAGCGGTGCACCTCGAACTATGTGACAATATGTCTTGTGAAGAATTCATGCTGGCGTTTAGGAGCTTTTGTGCACGTAGATCGTTCCCTCAACTTGTGCTGAATGATAATGCTCCCACGTTTACTCAAGCATCTAGATACCTCTAAGATTTGAGCGATGATCCAACGGTCATTGCTTTTATGGGAGAAAGAAAGTGCGAATGGAGGTTCATCCCAGTGAAGGCACCTTGGTTTGGTGGAATGTGGAAACGGTGTGTAGGTATAGTCAAATCAGGACTTACAGCCGTAGTAGGACGTGCTTTATTGAAGAAAAGTGAGTTGATGACAGTCCTTACTGAGATAGAAGCAGTTGTTAATGACCGCCCACTTACTTATGTTTACACCGACCTACAAGAACCACTGCCACTGACGCCAGTGCACTTACTCTACGGTCGACCATTGACTGGATTTCCATCCGAGTTTCAGTCACTTGTGGAGCTAGAGGATCCTTCTTTGTATACTGAAGCGGCTGTATCCCGGCGGTACCAGTACATCTCTAAGATTATCGAGGATTTTAGAAAGAGGTGGGTTCACAAGTATCTACTATCTCTGAGAGAAAGGAATTCTCGACCCACAGGTAAACCTTCGGCACCCTCGGTTGGTGATGTGGTTATGATCCATGACGAAGGTCCTCGCATGTACTGGAAGTTGGGCCGTGTGCTAGAAGTGTACAAAGGGGGTGACTCAGTGGAGCGAGTAGCGATGTTACGGACTGCCAATGGGACCCCTGTTCGTCCTATTTCACGTTTATACGCCTTGGAGCTTGACTCTACATCACAATCCAATGCTCCGCCTGATACTGCTGGATCCGAGGATTCTATACAGGCTGATCCACCACTATTGACTGGTGATCAGCCTCGGATCAGGACTCATCCTAGATGTGCTGCTGACGGCGCCATCAACATGTGGCATCAAAAGTTAGCCTCTGGGCAACTGTAGGTTAAGGTGGGGTTCAGGTTCCTTTGTTGGGTGGGGGGGGGGGGGGGAGTGTATCGTGGAAATCACGATAGTTAGGCTATAAAGGTTATTCCTAGGTGTTTAAGTTAGGAATGTCATGTCGTCTGGCATGGTAGAACAGATGGTGGAAAAATATCATACCGTGATTATCGTAAGTTAGGGTATATTATATTAAAGACCTATTATGTTATATCATAATATTTATGGGGTCATTGTAGGATATATGTAGATTACCATATATATATATTAGTACCTTAGACAATCGTATCATCAGTGCGGTACAATATTTTTCCTGGAGCCGGCAGCATTCTGCTTGTGGCCGTGCTGGGAGACAGCCGGCAGAGCTCACATAGATTTCATCCGAACCAGTACACTTTCGTTAGCTGTGCTTTAGTGCCTACAATAGTCAACAACTCATCATATCTTCATCATCGACGCTCTCACCCGACTTACGACTGACAGCTAAGCCTTTTTTTCCTTCATGTACATGATTAATTAAAACCATCTATCCTTAAATCAGGATGAGCTTTGGTGCCGTCCTCCTATCCCT
Source organism: Paralithodes platypus (assembly GCA_032716605.1). Taxonomy (NCBI): domain Eukaryota; kingdom Metazoa; phylum Arthropoda; class Malacostraca; order Decapoda; family Lithodidae; genus Paralithodes; species Paralithodes platypus. The sequence goes on along the minus strand of CM064581.1, from coordinate 48,069,671 downwards.
TGAGTTAGCCTAACCGTAACCTTGTCCACCATTTTAACCGGCTTCGTACATCATTACTGTGCTGTGTGATTGATTGGTAAGTTGAATCCCAACGTTATTTGATTCCCTTTTTATGTGGTTGACCTTCAGCTTTGATTTAGTCTAATAATTTTATAACCTTTACCCGTCATTCATCACACTTTGTGTACAACCCTGGTCAGTTGACCCCTCTTCCGCCGGATGACTCTAGTCCTGCCCCTCCTCCCCCAGATGTCCCGGTTTGCCCCAATTGCTCTCAACGCTGTGGCTTTAATGGGTGCCATTCTATAAAGTACGACGAGCCTAGCTTAACTTTTCATCATTGTAATCCTCATCAAGACCGAAGGGAATTACATCTGGGTGAGGTGGGACATGGACCTTGGGTGACATGGGATCAGGAGGTCCAACAATTTGCTATTGATGTGACGTCCAATGCCTCGTTACCGGTTCCCCCACCACAACATACTGAGTTTGACTGGCTAAAGCAACAGCCCGGCGGAGTTCCCAGGGCTATTTTTGAATTTCTCATTGCTCCCCAATTCGAGGCCAAAGATTTTCTGCCCTCTTTTATCATCCCAGACCCTATTGAACTCCAGAGGGAATTCCTAGTCAGAGATAACGCCCATCGGAAAGTTATTAGTTTTCTCCTCACCAGGGATACGGCTCAGGCCATTGCTAAACCAATCCCCGATCCACCAAGGCAAAGGGCCGAGATAGTCAAAGCTTTTCTGCAATATCTTTTACCGCATCCGGCACAGTCCTTATTAGACATCCGGACAGCCTTATTTGAGGCAGTCCGAGCAAGGCAGCTACTCAGACTCGGTATGGTACAGGGGTTAACGGTGCACGTTTATTATAGAGTTGTTTTCTCTCCAGTACTGGCGGCAACTACAGTTAATCCACAGACACAGAGAGACGTAAGAATGATGCTTCAAGTTAGCAAAGGGTCTCCCAAGTAAATAACTCTTAACTTACATGCACTAGATGGCCGGCGATCGCCGGATGTTGAACTTGAACAAACTAAATGAGTTAAAGATCCTTGAGTCTTTTTTCCCAGTGGGGGTCGTTTTTCCCACTTAAATTTCCTGTTTTCTCCACCTCTCTACTTCGGCCTGGCTGGGGCACAAGGTAGCGAGGTGGGATTGTGTTTACCGCACCTGGGTTGTGCCTAGAATCTCTGCTCTGATTCAAAGTCCGGACTGCGTCCCGGCGGACAATTACCAGACCAGTCTGATCACGAGGACTCTCCGGAGCCGGATCAGACAACCATGGGTGAAACAAGAAAACCTCCCATAAAGGTTGACCGGGAAGTTGACCATGCGGAAACACTAGGGAGCGCGTCTGACAGTCTTGTGCCAAAAGCTAGGACCGCTCCAGAAGGATTTTTGTTAGACTCCACTCGAAACCTTACACGGTTCGGGAATTCCCGAGCAATACAAGAGCTAGACGTCCACCGGTGGCTGGCCATCAGCTATTGGGGGTTACTGATAATTTAGGACCACTCAAAGAAGTTTCCCTGATCTTAGCCATTACTACCTCTCCGGTGATGTACATTGATTTAAGCTAGGGGGCGCATATCAAGGGGTCACTAACTACTCCGGTCGGGGAGCCGGATAGTTGCTGGTTCACCTAGGTCAGAATGATGATGTTTTCTCCCAATTAAGTAAGATAATAAGTCCACTTGTTTACTTGTAACACAACAAGGGCAAGTCAGGCCCCGAGGGAATGTTTTTTTTTCCTTAAGTAGTTTATGTTATTTTATCTGCACTTCCAGTTTTCTCTGGACTCCAGGCCGGAACGCCGAGGCGGATCAGCCAGGATCTCACAGTTTATCGGACGAAATTTGTTGTTGCTCTCGGCTAGACGAGAAGACTTTGTTGTACTTCATTAGCAGGGGACTTGTGTTTTAGTCCCCCCTTAATTTTTGTGTCCCCGGAGGCCTGATTAGTCGATTTGTGCGTACGTGGGTAAGAGTTTTTTTGTTCCTGTCACCAGTAGCATGAGTAGCTCAGGCGCCGGTCGATTTTACGAAACTAACAATTTACAAAACTAAGCTCTCCTAAAAAATGTTGAGCCCTTAGCCAGTCTCGCGTATGGGTTTGTGTGCCTGCGCACATCCCCCCCCCCCCCCCCCTCACACAGTATGTGGAAAAGACCAGCAACCGCACGGTTATTTATCCTCGCCGCTAGCTTCCAGTTGTTCCATGGCTTTGGCCTACATAGGACACCACCATCAAAGGGACTCGGTGGGAGGGCCCTCTTGATGAGTTAGGTTCTCAGTTACATTTTTTTCATACTAACAAGTAGTCATACAAGGATGGACGTACTGGTTGCCTCTGGTAACCCCTAGCAGGGTAGGAACCGGTCTCAGATCAAATCCGTTCTTCCGGGAAGGGCGGATTTTGTCAGCACAACCCTTCCCTTTTTTCCTGGCATAATTGTCTTGTTCTACAGCCGGCAAACTATTAACTATCCCTTTCGGGAAGTAGAGTGGTGGCGACCACAGAAACCATACGCAGAGACTGCAGCTCTCTAAGGGGTAATTGTTTTTTCAGTCATGTTTGTTTCAGTCCCGGGATTACTGAGCTGCTCATGCCCCGAGAATTCAAATTGTTTTACCCTTTTTTGAGTCAGGTTAATAACATGTAATTAGTATGCTACACTTCTGTGTCTGAAGTTTTGGTTTACGCCTGAGGAGCTCACCCCCCCCCACCCCCCCCACCCCCGGCATGTAGTGGCCGGCGAGTGGCGATACATTATAGTGGCATGTAAGCTCCTCCTGCGTATTACCGTGTTTTTTCTAACAAGCACAACATGAAGTTCCTTCGGTAGCCTACTATTTGATTCATATTTGGAAGTTCAGCGAACTACTTTATCTTTTGTATCTGTTTAGCCACTCTCAGGTTTTCAACCTGAGCGGTATTCTTAGTGAAGAGAGAGTGAACTCTACCCCACTAGCTTCGGTACATTTCCGAACGACCTCGCAGTAGGTTATCCTTCTTGGTTCTCGTAGAAACGTTCTTGAGACACTCTCTCTTCACTAGTTTGTTATTGGGGTAGGTTTTTTCACGGCAGTTGGGCTGTTTAGGTTATGTGATAGTTCGGCCCATAGTGGGCTAAGAAAAGAGGGGGGGGGGGATGAGGGTATCCCAGTACACCCTAAGGTAAAAGCCCCCCTCGCCGGAATCACAATGCTACGCCGGTTACAAGTCCGGGAGTTGCTTCCACCGGGTAGAAGCCTGAGCATTACTTGTAGTTAAGAGCTAGAAGCTCTAGATTTTATGTTAAATTGAATCCATAATTATTTTAAGAGATAAATATATAAGAGCTCCCTTAAGTAAGGTGTAAGAGCTAAGTTACGTTTAGAAACAAGTTATGTAAAGCTAGTCAGATTATGTTTTTATGTATAAGTTAAGGTTGACTATCCGAGAGGCATCGGGATAGCTGGATGAGTGTTTAAACTGGTCAAGGGACTCAGTTATTTTTACCAGATGATAAACTATGAATAGTGTAAAATCTGAAAAGAGTGAGAGGGAGTTTTGTATTAGCTCCTCTTATCACGATTTCTAACTATATCTCATGTAAGATAACCTGTTTTGTCAAGCAGGGCTTCTTCGAAGCAACGCACTGCTCACACTCTTTAATATTTTTTATTTTTCTATAATGTATGCAAACAATAAAATAGCTTTTCTGTTATACGAATTCTTGACTATACCTTGCGGGTTTGGAGGTTTTAGATATTGATGCGAATGTCCCCCTCCAGTCTTGGGAATTCAGGCAACATCGTCAATGATGGAGGGGCCACTATTAAATTATAGGTTTGATTCCCAGAGGGAAGTAGAGAAAACCTAATATTTAGTAGGGGCCCCGGAATCATTGACGATGAAGGCCCTCCCAGCCATCCCCTTCCCATTCGCTTGATATCTTGAGTATTATCTTGATATATCAGTGAAGGACGAATGGTGCGCTTGGCGAGGAGCGGCAAGGAGCCACAACACAAGAAATCCACCGAAGTGGGAAGCGTGTTATAACCTTGATTAAGTAATTTAATCTTTTCCTTTTTTCTTCTCTTATTTTTTACGAAAGTTTTTCGTAGTGGTTACCCAATCTATGACGATACCATAAGAGAAGTAGCGTTGCACTTATGAGGAATGACTCTGTTCTTCCCCACGGCGGTTGATTCAAACGACTGATGTGGGTGTTGAATGGAGACTATTATACTTATAGGCAACATCGTCAATGATTCCGGGGCCCCTACTAAATATTAGGTTTTCTCTACTTCCCTCCGGGAATCAAACCTATATTTTGTATATATAGTTGGAATTTTAACCCTGGGGAGGATACGCCGTTGCCTATTTGCACGGGCGTGGTGCGCAAAACAAGTTTTTTTGAGTCTGCACATCCCACATGGCCATATTCTCAGTTATCGGCCTGCAGGCAGTCAGTGTGCTGTAGGCCTCAGTTGGGTGTGGAGGTGCTGCTCACCCAGCAACATGAGAACAGGCTCAAACAGGATATATCCATTGCAAATCTGCAACAGCCTTACATAGGTAGTGACATTTACTTATATCGAAAAGTGGACACAGTGATATTGTGACTTGACATATTTATCTGGAAGTGATAGTCATCTTAGCCATATGGTGAGGGAACAAGCTCAGCAGGTTAGTGTGTCTGATGTTGCCATACTGTGGGTCTGATGTTGCCATACTTTGGGTAAGGAATTTTTCATGACATGATTTCAGTTACCTCTATATAATATTTCATTATAGTATCTATGTTACTCAGATCTCGATTATTGCACTTTGGTATTATAATAGGAGCATGTAGGAAGCACTATGTTGATTTTGGTTTGATTTCAAGTATATTTGGGTATCAAAACGATTTTTTGAAAATGGGGCAAATTTGTTAGAGGGTCGAAATTTTAACCCATTTTGCAACTTCGCACTTCTCTCAACGTATGGGGACTACAGGGTCGTCCTTCATACACCAATCAGCCCCACCATTGCCATCCACATCCTCAGAGTCCCAGCACCCTCAGGACGAATTTAGTATTTTTGTTTTCATTTTTTAAGTAAGACTAACTTAAAACCTCTACTTATTTTTGTACTAAATTATTTAAAATTACTAATTACCTTTCAATATCTATCATTTACTAACACAATATTAAGGGATCCTTATATTATTTTTAGCAATTTTCATTAAGTCTCTAAGTCTTTTGGTTTGGGAGATATTTGAGGTCAAAGTCGACGTGCATATTCACAACGACCATACCATGAAAATTACGTTTTTGAGCGTTACCTCTCCAGGGTACTGAGTCAATATGGGATTCTAACTTATTAATATGTCACTCGGCGCACTAGTGAGAATTAGGCATAGTCAATTTAGGGGGCTCTAACTTTACAGACAGAGGTAGAATTTTGGACAGAGTCAATATGGAACTCTAACTTTTGACTATCACTTGGCGCACTATTGAGAATTGCGTAGAGTTGATTGGTAGGGACCTTGATATAGACCTTCATCAAAAAAAACAAAAAAACATCCATTAGATCCCCCTTCTAGATTAATTTGTACCTTTTTCGGTAGAAAAATGTTCCGGCCGAAGGCCGGTTCTTCCAACATTACAGGCTCACTATCGTTCGCCAGGGAAAACATCGACACCTAAATAGCACGAAAGGTCTAAATATTGACGAAGAAATGGAGTGAAAGGTCTTAACATTGACTAACTAATGAGGCAAACATCTTAACATCTGAAAACTAATGGGGCTAAACATGAGGGAGAAAGTGGTCCAGAAAACCGGCCCATCCTCTCTTAAGGGGAGGTATCGGGTTTTCTGGACCTCCTTCTCTGTCATGTTTAGCCCCATTAGTTTTGAGATTTTAAGACCTTTCACCCCATTTCTTTGTCAATATTAGGACTTTTCGTGTCATTTAGGTGTTGTTTTTTTCCTGGCGAGCGATAGCGAGCCTGTAATTTAAGAGGAACCTGCCTTGAAGGAGGGTCTTGGGGAGGTATTTTCTTAACACTCTCCGTCTCATATGACGCGATCGCGTCATATGGAGGTTTGGCCAAAATACTCATATGACGCGATCGCGTCATATGAACTTATCTTAATATATCTCTAATAAGTTATATGATGCTCTAGCGTCATAATGAGCTCAGTAAGTTAGGTAAGTTAGATAAAAATCTATCGAATGGTGGCAATCCCACGTTCCTCCGACTTCTAACGGTCCCTCAGTGGAATTTTGACAGTTGTGGGGATAATACCGTGTTGTCCGCCTCCTCGTCAGTAAGTTAACTATTTCTGTCTGGGGTGGTAAGTTTGATGGAGGTCTAGGGAGGAAACTAAAAAATAGTATAAAGAAACAAAAATGAACAAATAAATACGCCCATCCCCCCAGGGGAGGCTGAACCTTACACCCCCAATTCAGTCAAAATTTCACATTTTATTTTCTTCTTCTAAAATGCTTCTTTCAACATAGGAGAATAGCATAGGAGGGCAAAAAAAAAAAACCCATATCGCATCCATAACCCCCCCGGACGGGGGTTCAACCACACCCCCAAATCAACGACATTTTTACCCTCAGCCTTTTTTTGTTTTTGTTATGGTGTTGTTTGTCTAAAAGGCTTCTGTAAACAATAGAAACTATCATATGAGGGCATAAACACCCATATGACATCCCTAGCCCCCCCCCCCTCCCCCCATTACCCCCAATATCATGGATTTATATGAAACACTTGTGAAAGTCTTCTGTTGACATACCGTGTAATGTTCCAAGATGTTTTACATGAGTAACCCATATAACTTTGTTGTCTCTAACAGCTTAGTAATAGAAAATATCTCTGGAAGGAGTAACTTAGTTATTTTCCCCAAAATTGTCACTTCATAGGTATGAATTTAAAGGTTTTGCGATCATATATTGGCAACTCCAAGTGCAACTACATTTTTGTATACTGCTTCGTTCCCCTTCTACACACTATATATAGGACTATACAGCAACGGTAATATGATTAGATAATTGCCTTATCTCACATATTTTCCGAGATTCGACATTTTTCATGTCGAAATTTGGGCTACCAAAAAATATATATATATTTTATATTTTTTTCAGCACCTTCTATTATTCAATATGGGAAAAATAGATCATTTAGTTGTAGGGGATGCTTGTAGGATACGCCAGAAAAATTGCGGGAAATTTGAAAATTTGTCAATGACTAGTTGATTTTTTTATATAGTGCAATGAAATTCTGCGCTCGCACGCGCACGCACATAGAGAGCTGATTTTTTTCAGCGAGTCTTAGTATTTCCATTGGTAATAAGATGGTATAATGCCAGAAACAAAATGGGGAGGCTGAACCTTGCACCCCCAATTCACCCTGTATAAGAGATTTTGTTTCTGGCATTATACCATCTTATTACCAATGGAAATACTAAGACTCGCTGAAAAAAATCAGCTCTCTATGTGCGCGCGCGAGCGCATAATTTCATTGCACTATATAAAAAATCAACTAGTCATTGAAAAAATTTCAAATTTCCAGCAATTTTTTTCTGGCGTATCCTACAAGCATCCCCTACAACTAAATGATCTAGTTTTCCCATATTGAATAATAGAAGGTGCTGAAAAAATATAAAATATATATAGGCTACATTTTTTGGTAGCCCAAATTTCGACTGAAAAATTTCGAATCTCGGAAGATATGGGAGATAAGGCCATTATCTAGTCATATTGCCGTTGCTGTATAGTCCTATATACAGTGTGTAGAAGGGGAACGAAGCAGTAAACAAAAATGTAGTTGTACTTAGAGTTGCCAATATATGATCTCTGGTAATCGCAAAACCTTTAAATTCATACCTATGAAGTGACAATTTTGGGAAAAATAACTAAGTTACTCCTTCCAGAGATAGTTTCTATTGCTCAGCTGTTAGAGACAACAAAGTTATATGGGATACTCATGTAAAACATCTTGGAACATTATGTCAACAGAAGACTTTCACAAGTGTTTCATATAAATCCATGATATTGGGGGCCATGGGGGGGGGGGGGCCCTAGGGATGTCATATAGGTGTTTATGCATTCATATGATAGTTTCTATTGTTTACAGAAGCCTTTTAGACAAACAACACCATCAAAAGAAAAAAATTGGCTGAGGGTAAAACATTTTGTTGATTTGGGGGTGTGGTTGAACCCCCGTCCGGGGGGGTTATGGATGCAATATGTTTTTTTTTTTTGCCCTCCTATGCTATTCTCCTATGTTGAAAGAAGCATTTTAGAAGAAGAAAATCAAATGTGAAAATTTGACTGAATTGGGGGTGTAAGGTTCAGCCTCCCCTGGGGGGATGGGCGTATTTATTTGTTCATTTTTGTATCTTTATACTATTTTTTAGTTTCATCCCTAGACCTCCATCAAACATAACCACCCCAGACAGAAATAGTTAACTTACTGACGAGGAGGCGGACGACACGGTATTATCCCCACAACTGTCAAAATCTCACTGAGGGACCGTTAGAAGTCGGAGGAACGTGGGGTTGCCACCATTCGACAGATTTTGATCTAACTCAGGCGACCTGTTTCACCATCTATCCTCCTTTGATCTTCTTTCCTTTTACTACCTCAGTTACACAAGCAACTTAAACTGGCTTTTAAGATGCACACACTCTTGCTCTCTTACAACAAGCCACACTGGGAGAGGGTTGGAGGCCTTGAGGAATAGTGAGTTACCATAGACCTCCGGACCGTATGGGCCGGCAGGCTCTGGTTGAAGCCTCCATGCGGACTCTCAGTAATCTCGCAGAGCATTTGTATTACATATCAAGATTATACTATTTATTATGAAATCTTTATATCCAAATATCATATAATTTTAAGAAGTTTTAGTTACAGTGTCCATATATTTAGGTGGGAGACTACAATCTCGAGGTTATCCATTGTAACTCCCTGTCAGAATGTCATGAGTCAATCTCTGTTTACAGCCTATAAAGCTTACCTTAACATTCCCTGTACCTACCCCAACGCCATCTTGTAACCATGGATAGCCATCTTGTAACCGGAAGGTGAAATATAGGTGTGGTTGAGAGGGGGTGAGAAGGTCTGAGAGCTAGGTAGGGGGCAGATAGACATTAGCCACGAGAGAGAGAACATAGCTCAGAGATTCCTCTCAATATAGGGAATTCTCTATTTACTTATAAGTAGTATTCTGTATATTATTTCAGTTTGTACTTGAATATATATCAAAGTGGTTTTGGACCAGAGATCTTCATTTTCCCCCTTTACCTATATATAATCTATGTATAAGGTATAAGTGGGATGGTGGCAGCATTACTATTACTATATATCTATCATCATCTATCAAACTACAAGCAGAGAGAGGAACGAGAGCTACAATCAACCTATAACTAAAATATAATATCTACATCTCTTAAGGCCATCGACACCTTCAGTCAGCCTTATATAGAGTCAGAGTTAACCCTATGAATACATTTGACTACACCTAAAAGTCTTATGTAACATTTGTGTCTACTCTGTCAAAGTTGGCCCCTTAATCTTCTCTTCTTGAGTGAGAATAAGTTAAGATTTTCAGTCTTTCATTGTATGTTTTGTTTTTCAGAGTTGAGATTAGTTTGGTCGCTCTTCTCTGTACTCTCTCCATCATTTCAATGTCTTTTACTAGGTATGGCGACCAGAACTGCACACCGTATTCAAGGTGTGGTCTTACTAGGGTCTTGTAAAGTGGTATCATTATATCACTCTCTCCCTGTATGTTAGCGTAATTTAAATTAAGCTAACATACAGGGAGAGTGTGTGTGTGTGTGTATGTCTAAATGTTGGCTTCAACTTAAAATAAATAAAGGGACATTTCTAGGCTTCCTCCAGTGTATTTGTCTTGCTGCCCTTGTATTACGTCGCGTTTTATATATAATTCCCTCAAGGTATTGCTTCATCGACCCTTCTCTGGTATATATTATATATTTTGAACGTATTCTTTCTCCTCTTCAATTTGTATAAGTTATCCGGCCCCGATTGAAACTCTCTCTCTCTCTCTTAGGATATGGAGAGTTTGTTTGGTTTATTGCAAATGGGATGTCTACAGGTTAGAGGCTATGCAGATAAGTGGCAGTGAGGAATCGCTTTCGGGCCTCTTGCATACCAGTTTAGAATGCTATCCTTGCTTCACACAGACTCCAAACAGACTGTTTACCTGTTCTTGGCTACAGTATGTAAGGAGTTCCAACCTCACACTCCAGAATGTGTGTTTTTTTTTTGTTTTTTTTTTCTTATTTTCTATGAACACTCAGACAAATAATGTAGCCCCTGCATGGAGTAGAGGTAGCATTCTAAAATCGTAAACAGACAAACCGGGATCGAGCCTTCACTGGAAGAGTGCACAGTCCTCATCTCATCTCCAAATATGCCGATGACACCAAAATAGGAAACACCATATTAAACGAAGAAGATCGTATATACTTTCAAGCAGATCTAGAATAAAATGAAGAATGGTCCGTAAAGTGGCAAATGCCTTTCAATATTGATAAATGCCAATTAATTCAATGTGGTAACTCAAACAATAACTATGAATACAGCCTCTTTGACCAAAAGATGCCAAAGATCTCGGTATAATCATTACAGACAACCTGAAATAATTAGACCAATTCACAGCAGCAATGAACAAAGCCAATAGAATGCTAGGTTACATCAAGAGGACCTTCAAATATATGAGTGAAGATATAATGATACCACTTTACAAGACCCTAGTAAGACCACACCTTGAATACGGTGTGCAGTTCTGGTCGCCATACCTAGTAAAAGACATTGAAATGATGGAGAGAGTACAGAGAAGAGCGACCAAACTAATCTCAACTCTGAAAAACAAAACATACAATGAAAGACTGAAAATCTTAACTTATTCTCACTCAAGAAGAGAAGATTAAGGGGCCAACTTTGACAGAGTAGACACAAATGTTACATAAGACTTTTAGGTGTAGTCAAATGTATTCATAGGGTTAACTCTGACTCTATATAAGGCTGACTGAAGGTGTCGATGGCCTTAAGAGATGTAGATATTATATTTTAGTTATAGGTTGATTGTAGCTCTCGTTCCTCTCTCTGCTTGTAGTTTGATAGATGATGATAGATATATAGTAATAGTAATGCTGCCACCATCCCACTTATACCTTATACATAGATTATATATAGGTAAAGGGGGAAAATAAAGATCTCTGGTCCAAAACCACTTTGATATATATTCAAGTACAAACTGAAATAATATACAGAATACTACTTATAAGTAAATAGAGAATTCCCTATATTGAGAGGAATCTCTGAGCTATGTTCTCTCGCTCGTGGCTAATGTCTATCTGCCTCCTACCTAGCTCTCACACCTTCTCACCCCCTCTCAACCACACCTATATTTCACCTTCCGGTTACAAGATGGCTACCCGTGGTTACAAGATGGCGTTGGGGAAGGTACAGGGAATGTTGAGGTAAGCTTTATAGGCTGTAAACAGAGATTGACTCATGACATTCTGACAGGGAGTTACAATGGATAACCTCGAGATTGTACAGTCTCCCACCTAAATATATGGACACTGTAACTAAAACTTCTTAAAATTATATGATAGTTGGATATAAAGATTTCATAATAAATAGTATAATCTTGATATGTAATACAAAATGCTCTGCGAGATTACTGAGAGTCCGCATGGAGGCTTCAACCAGAGCCTGCCGGCCCATACGGTCCAGAGGTCTATGGTAACTCACTATTCCTCAAGGCCTCCAACCCTCTCCCAGTGTGGCTTGTTGTAAGAGAGCAAGAGTGTGTGCATCTTAAAAGCCAGTTTAAGTTGCTTGTGTAACTGAGGTAGTAAAAGGAAAGAAGATCAAAGGAGGATAGATGGTGAAACAGGTCGCCTGACAATCCTTATACTTATCCACTTAAGGGGAGATTTTTTATTTTGCTTGCTAGACCCTCATCAAGCTTTAAAAGAATGCCCCCCAAGACCCCCTCGATATGAATGTGTAAATTTTTCGGTAGAAAAAAGTCCCAGCCAAAGACCGGTTCCCCCTAAACTATAGGCTCACTATCGCTCGTCAAGAAAAAATCGACACCTAAATGGCACGAAAGGTATTAAAATTGACAGAAATTGGACGAAATGTCTTAAAAGTCGCCAAATTAACGAGGCGAATATATTAATATCTCAAAATAAAAGGGGCTAAACATGAGGGAGAAGGATGTTCGAAAAATACTGGCCACTGTACTTCAAAAGAGAAGACTAAAATCTATTTAATATACCTGTCTAGGAATACGGGCAGGATTTTGGATAAATACGAAACTACTTTAATATGTATAGAATATTTCAGCAACGACTTTTGAGGGACTAAGAGCTATTTACTTGGCTGTGAAAATGTATGCACCGTCTTTCTTGTGGATAAAAACAAATTATGGACAAAAGAGAAGAGAAGCAAAAAATGTACATATATACATAAAATATGGGTTGTTTTATCAACATCAATACCATTACTAGTCTCCTCTGTGTACACGGACACATTCGATCAATATATTCTGACAATTATCAGACAATTGTATTCAGTTAAAGAGGGGATTATGGCGGCAGGGGGTTAATTATTGAGATAAACATTACTTCGCCGATCATCAGAGGGACTACCAAAGTTAATCAAGATCGTCTAATTTAACACTTTCAGTACCAGTGCCTACTCTGGCTACCTAGTTGACGATTGTATTAAGTTAAAAAAAAGGCCTACATTAATTAACAGGCTTCGAACTATCTCACTTAACCCATTTTAGTACCACGGATCCTTAACATAACAAAATCGTCTAAATATAGCTAGACTAAAATTAGAAAGACGTCGCCGGTACAAAAGGGGTTAAGCAAAATTCAAGTAACGCAAAGCGTCATACTAATAAAAGGGTTGTTATTATCATCACTATTATAATTGTTGCCACATCATTATTTACCATCATTATCATTAAGATGCCAGTTACCACCAATTCAATTCAATTCAATTCAAATATATTTATTTAGCCTTCAGATATACAATAAGTTCAGAATTTAAATACATGGAAGTCAACTGGCTAAGCCTTATGAGAGAAAACTCTCTTTAAGGCACCTTGATTTAACCCGAATTAATTTACATTTTTACATACATATAATATATACTCTTTCAATTCGCACCCATAAACTTACACCACATAAACATACTCAGCACAAAAGTAACTTACAATTCGCACCCATAAACTTACACCACATAAACATACTCAGCACAAAAGTAACTTACACCACATAAACATACTCAGCACAAAAGTAACTTACAATTCGCACCCATAAACTTACACCACATAAACATACTCAGCACAAAAGTAACTTACACTACATAAACATACTCAGCACAAAAGTAACTTACACCACATAAACATACTCAGCACAAAAGTAACTTACAATTCGCACCCATAAACTTACACCACATAAACATACTCAGCACAAAAGTAACTTACACCACATAAACATACTCAGCACAAAAGTAACTTACACCACATAAACATACTCAGCACAAAAGTAACTTACACCACATAAACATACTCAGCACAAAAGTAACTTACACCACATAAACATACTCAGCACAAAAGTAACTTACACCACATAAACATACTCAGCACAAAAGTAACTTACACTACATAAACATACTCAGCACAGAAGTAACTTACACTACATAAACATACTCAGCACAAAAGTAACTTACACTACATAAACATACTCAGCACAAAAGTAACTTACACCACATAAACATACTCAGCACAAAAGTAACTTACACCACATAAACATACTCAGCACAAAAGTAACTTACACCACATAAGCATACTCAGCACAAAAGTAACTTACACAGCACAAAAGTAACTTACACCACATAAACATACTCAGCACAAAAGTAACTTACACCACATAAACATACTCAGCACAAAAGTAACTTACACCACATAAACATACTCAGCACAAAAGTAACTTACACCACATAACGATACTCAGCACAAAAGTAACTTACACCACATAAACATACTCAGCACAAAAGTAACTTACACCACATAAACATACTCAGCACAAAAGTAACTTACACCACATAAACATACTCAGCACAAAAGTAACTTACACCACATAAACATACTCAGCACAAAAGTAACTACACCACATAAACATACTCAGCACAAAAGTAACTTACACTACATAAACATACTCAGCACAAAAGTAACTTACACTACATAAACATACTCAGCACAAAAGTAACTTACACTACATAAACATACTCAGCACAAAAGTAACTTACACCACATAAACATACTACTCAGCACAAAAGTAACTTACACCACATAAACATACTCAGCACAAAAGTAACTTACACCACATAAACATACTCAGCACAAAAGTAACTTACACCACATAAACATACTCAGCACAAAAGTAACTTACACCACATAAACATACTCAGCACAAAAAGTAACTTACACCACATAAACATACTCAGCACAAAAGTAACTTACACCACATAAACATACTCAGCACAAAAGTAACTTACAATTCTCACCCATAAACTTACACCACATAAACATACTCAGCACAAAAGTAACTTACAATTTGACGGATGTTTTAATATTTACTCAATAAAAATGATTTGAGGGACATCTTAAAACTAGACAGGGAGGGTTTATCCAGAATATGCCGAGGCAGTGCATTCCAGACCTTTACACCATGATAATGAATCGATTTTTGAGATTGATTTGATGCCCATAATGGAATTTCTAAATCTCTTGTGTTTCTTAAGGTATATCTTTCATTTAAACGAACATTAAATATATTTATGGGATTGTAATTATTAATGGCTTTATAAACAAAGATAGCAGTGCAATATATGTTTATGTCTTCCCAAGAGCAACTGCACATGCAAACTATCGGTGCGAGGTCCGTTTGACCGAGGAGGAAGTGAGGAGAGATGCCACGAGTAGCAGGTGTACAAGTTTATTATTTATAAGCATGAGTAATGGGCGCAAGACCAGCCTGTAATCATAGGCATCAAGGTATATTGGTTATAAGTATACATACAAATAATCAGGATACTGATATTGAATAAGACTTACAACAGATAGATATATACAATACACATAAAAGGAGGCTATAGATGACTATGTCTCGTGAATGATATCAGTGTGTGTAAGAGTTCCCTAACTGGCAGCTAATGTTAGTCCTGTTATAGTTACACAGCGGCCTGGCAATTTAGTGATTACCCGACATGTAACAATATAACTATAATAGGGAAAGAATTACGGATAGCGTATATGTGTTTCCGGCATGGCTACTGGAGATTTCGATAGTATGTTAGGAAAGAAGCCCGACAGGCGGCTATGGATATCTTCCTAGACTAAGTTACCTAAGTTTCTCAAGCCAGACAGCTAACGAGATCCTCGAGCCAGACAGCTAGAGCTAGAGAGTAGTCTAGGTCTCCTAAACACGGGATTAGCCGTTATAGTGTTAGGAATCGGGCCAGTCAGCACCTAAAAGAAGCTAAGTCTTCAGATCACAGGGAGGGGAAGAGATACTTTTGAAATGGATAGAAAATTGGCTCAGCGACAGAAAGCAAAGAGTAGTCATAAACGGTAAGGCATCAAAATGGACCAATGTAAGTAGCGGGGTACCCCAGGGATCGGTACTAGGACCAATTCTCTTTCTAATTTACATCAACGACATAGATGAGGGTCTCACCTGTACAATCTCAAAATTTGCTGACGATACAAAAATTGCAAATAGCGTACTCTCAAAAGAACAAGTTGACGATATGCAACACAATCTAGATAAATTGTCATGTTGGGCCCAAATTTGGCAAATGAGTTTCAATGCGGATAAATGTAAAGTACTACATATCGGATACCTAAATGAGAAAGCAAACTATTCGATGAATGGCACTCAGCTTAAGAATGTAAACAGAGAAACCGATCTGGGAGTAACAATATCGAGTAACCTAAAACCGAGTCAACAATGTTCAGAAGTTGTTAAGAAGGCAAACAAAATAATTGGCTTTATAGGCAGGTCATTTGAGCATAAATCCAAAGAAGTTATCCTAACCCTTTACAATTCCTTAGTCCGCCCTCTTCTGGAATACTGCGTTCAATCCTGGTGCCCTTATTACCAAAAAGATATAAACAAGCTAGAACGAGTTCAACGTAGAGTTACCAAAATGATACCTAGCCTAAAGAACAAACCATACGAAGAGCGTCTTAGAGAATTAAATCTATTTCCTTTAAACCCAGCGCAGATTAAGAGGTGACTTAATTCAAGTGTTCAAAATCATCAAAGGCATCGACAATATGAACTGTAGTAAGTACTTCACTATCGACCAATCTAATTACACGCGGGGAAACGGTTGCAAAATTATTGGTAAATCTTTTAACTCACACGAATCTAAGAATTTCTTCTTCAATCGAGTTGTCAACTTGTGGAATGGGCTTCCCCGAAACGTTATAGACTGCATCACCGTTGATTCATTTAAACTCCGCCTAGACAAATATCTCGCATCAAACCCGCGACTGACTGCGTTTGTAAATGAATAACTTTATTTTATCCCCCCCTCAGTTACTAACCCATCTGTCCCCTACTAACTTCCTAATCCTGCCACGGACATTAGTTCCAGGGCAGTAATTCCCTTTCCAATGTTCCCTTACCTACTCTAAACCACTGTTTGGACACTTGATCCTCAGTGTTTTGGAGGACAAGCAACCTAGAAGGGTCACTAGATCTGTTGTTGCTTGATTTCCTTTGTACTCCTTTGTACCTGGCCTGAATACCTATGCCAGATTTAGGTGCTACTTGCTGCATCATTTGTTGGCGACAAAAAGGGCGCGCTGGTATCCCGTCCCTAGGGTGACGTTGGGACGGTGTGGTTCCGGAGATGGAGGAAGGGGGGAGAGTAAAGGAAATTACCTTCAGATATGCTGGAGGATCCTCCCCAGGGTCCAATCAGAACTAATGCTGGCCGGTGGTTATGGGGAGTTTTGATATGTCAGTGTAGTAAGCTGTCCCTCCAATCCCAGGCCGGCCTGGGTTGGTGATGTCACCTCTTCTGGTTGTTCGCGCCGCCTTTTGGGGGTCTGGATGGGAGTGGGGGTTTGTTTAGGTTTGATTCGGGGGGGGGGGGGCGAGCTGTATCTACGTTTTCTTTGGTGTGGTGGGCTTACGGAGATACGAAGCAAAGAGGGTATAGGTGTGGAGGGTTAGAGGGTTTGTGGAGGGGCACTCGATGTTGTTGTGGTGTGTTGTCTTTGGGGTTGTTGAGGTTGAGGAGTTCTGCTGGGGACACCATGGGGTTGTGGTGCTGGGTCTGGTCTCCGAGGTTGAGGAGGTACGGAGGGGGTGTACAGTGAGGGTGGTACACGTGGTGGCCCCTGAAAGTGAGGAGGTACGGAGGTGACATAGGGGCGCGGGGGTACCATCAACGGGGTTGGTTTGGGTTGAGGAGGCCTGGCTGATTTTGGTACAACAATCATCATTATCATCCTAGTCACCACCCCTCTCACTATTCATATACACCATCAGTATTACCAATTAAGACCCAAACCATCATACCTTATACGATCTATCTATCTATCTATTGCCGGACGCCTTACTCCCCTTACGAGGGTGGCCATTCACAGAATGCCCCCAAGCCGACCCATTCCCTGTGAGAGGGGAAACCTGAGCCAGTTTAGTGATGGACTTACAGGATTGACCACTCAATTTAGGACCTTATACGATGTCTTAACGTATTAACGTAGCCCTTGACCTATTTGGCAAACACTTTGAAAAAATTGAATACAAAAAATAATAATAAATACAAAATAATGAATAAATCAATACAAAATGACCTTGACCTGTAACTTTGATTTTTTTTTTATGAGCATATGAAATGTACTCTGACCATTGCCCACCTATTCTCTACAGACATAATGTTTTGAAATGATGTGAAACTAATTCAAAAGAAGACAACTAGGCCAGTACATAATGATGAGCTCGAGTATATAATAAAAGATAATCAATTTACATTAATCTTCGTTCTTTATGGGTGACTTGCGTTCACTCCCAGAATAACACTGTTTTGTTTGTTTACCTATCTACGTGGGGGATACAAACACAAGCTGGACCCACCTAGCTACTGGCTTACTTATGGTTACTTTGCTTCTCTGATGTTAGACCATGATGCATATAAGCAACTTTTATTCTTTATTCAAACTGTTTTAAGATATTGCCCGATGACAATAAGCACAGATACAATATATAGATTAAACCAAAGAACTATTGTAGGCAATTAGATAAATTTATTGTATGGTGGCAGCAGGAGAGGGACAGCGTGCTTGTCAGGTATCCTCCTCTTTGGATCCACTGACTCTGTGCCAACTTCTCTCTGTGAGATGGTGGTCTCTATACAATGACTTCCATATACTAGATCTAGATCTAGATTTAGTTCTGAGTAGATCTAGATACATGTGGTAGGCATTGAGCTTAGTTATTGGACCAGCCCAAAACGCCACAGAAGCTAGGTATTTTGATGCTTTGACCCTATTCGGGAATCAGAAGTCCAACAGCATGTGTGAAGCATATATGACAACTGTTGTAGCCCCTCCAAGTGGCAGAGCAGGACGTCATGCAGCGGGTGCCACTCATATGTGTCACTGATCTTCCCGCAGGATTATATTACAACCTTAGCTCACCTTTGTTTAGACAAGCTCAATATGCCTTTCGTTTTTTTTTTAGGAGTTCAAGGCTGCGGCAGGGAATCCCAATTGAAGTAATTCAGAATATATAATAATTATTAATTTTTTCTAATTCTCTCAAATCATTTTTGTGCACTTGTTTCCCAACAATATTTCTGGAACTGCTTGATGGATCGCAACCAATTTATGACACAATGTGCGTTTATTTATTGGACAACTTTTGAAACAATAACAATTCTAAATGGCGGCTAGATAAGCCTGTTTTGGCGTCATTTCTGTGATTTTTCTGAAATCCAAATTGTTTCTCCCACATATACAGTAAATGATTGTGCTTGGGGGTATGGACATCCCAACCAATGCCCCACAACTGTTAATAGAGGTCAAATTGGATAAACCTCAATTTCACTTAAAATTCCATATCTTGAAAACCACATGGATGATCAGCACCATTTTTATGTAGTTTGTGCATCTGGTGACTCTAAATGTTCTATGCCAAATAGATACAAAAATGCTGGAATAGTTTAGCAGCAGCATTTAAAACATTGTAAACAAATATTAATTAAAAAAAAAAAAATCCTCAATGTTTTCAGTTTTGTCCTTTTGCATACCAACTCCCCTAGCAGTCCTTCACTAAGTTTGACAAAAAAAATCTTATCCATTGACTTTTGGGACCGCTACCTTCATTATACTAAAATCCGGCACAGCAGAGAGAGAAAGAAAGACAAATGGTTCCTATCAATGCGAAGCAGAATTCGACAAGCATTGAATTGTTCACCCATAAACAGGGAACGTGAGCTGGGTTTAGCCAGACTGGGAGAGAGAGGATCACAAGAAAGAAACAAACAAAGAGATAGCTACATAGAGAGAGAGAGAAAGAGAGATAAGGAAGGAAGAGAGACAGAATGGATAAAGGGGGGGGGGGGGACTAATAGCTGACGAAGAGAGGAGGGGGGATTTATACTCTGACGAAGGTAGAGGAGAAAGAGAGAAGGACAGGGGGGGGGGGAGACAGGGTGAACAAGAGGGAGAGAATACCGTTAGGACAGGCAAGATGGAGAGGGGGGGGGGGGGGAGAGGATAGAAGGAGACAGGGTGAACAAGAGGGAGAGAATACCGATAGGACAGGTAAGATGGAGAGGGAGGGGGGGGGGGAGAGTATAGAAGGAGACAGGGTGAACAAGAGGGAGAGAATACCGATAGGACAGGTAAGATGGAGAGGTGGGGGTGGGGGGGGAGAGTATAGAAGGAGACAGGGTGAACAAGAGGGAGAGAATACCGATAGGACAGGTAAGATGGAGAGGTGGGGGTGGGGGGGGGAGAGTATAGAAGGAGGGGGTGGAGGGTCACTTGCAGTACACTCGCGTATAATTATGCATCCCTTCAACAACAACATTCCCCAGAAGCTGGGGCTTGTTTTGACAGGTGAATATGCAATACAGGTACAATATAGTACAGGGAAAAGCAAGTAACATCAGGCATGTACGGTTTATATAGATTCAGATTCAGATTCAGATTATTTTATTTCCATTAAATATACAATGGCTGTTCATACAATAGTATCATCTTAAACCAATTTCATAATACATAGACACTTAGACTATCTCCCCGGAATGAACCACAGGATCTTTGTAATACTAACCATTCCCTGTGCTCCTAGAGATTCAGATTATTTTCTTCTGTTAAATATACAACGGATGTTCATACAATAAATTATTTTTAAACAAATTACATAATGCATAATACATTAACAGTGTCGTTAAGAGTTTACAGATAAATAACTCCTGCCAGAAATACGTTAAACGTGTATAAAATAGATTAATAATAGATTAAAAATATGTAGAACGTGATCAGTTCTCACACTGTATGATCTTCTAAAATGTGTGTGAGAGAGAGAGAGGGTGAGCGAGAGAGAGAGAGAGATAAAGTGAAAGATAGTGAGCGTTAGTGATATAAAACTCTGTAGCCTTAGGATTATTATAGAATGTATTTAGAAACTACCATTACGGTGAGAGTAGGAGTGAGAGTGAGTATTTGGTCGGGGAGGTAAAGGGGGGGGGGGGTGACGACTGGGGAAGGGGGGGTTTTGAGTGAAAGTGAAAGTCGGGAGAGAGAGAGAGAGAGAGAGAGTTAAGAGTTTACAGATAAATGACTCCTACCAGAAATACGTTAAACATATTTAAAATAGATTAGAAATTAGAAATAGATTAAAAATATATAGAAATATATAGAACGTGATCACTTCTCACTCTATAATTATGACCTTCTAAAATGTGCCTCTTTAGTCTGCCCTTGAATACTGGCAGGCTATTAGTGTCTTTGACTATGTTGGGCAGGGCGTTCCATACCGTAGGCCCCAATACTTGCAGAGAACTTGCCCCATAGTCGGTTCTGGTTTTAGGAACATACAGATCGTTCTGCTGTCGTGTGGTGCTGATTGGTAGATAGATCAGCTACAAAGGTAAAGGGAGAGAAATAAGAGCAAAACTATTACTGAGGAAAGAAAACAACAGATATATTGATAATGATCATAATGTATCGATTTTAACTGATTAATGACATTTGATATTTTTGTTTAGGGCCATTCAGTTAACCCTCTCGCTCTCACTTAAACTTAAGTGTAAGTAAGCACCATTACTATTCACTCACAAGCGCTATTTACACCTGCAGTGTGTTATCGCACTGTTATAACCCACACTAGTCGCCTCTACATGCAATGTATTATACATCCAAAGATAGAAGAAGACCAAACTATTACAGAACCGGAAAAATAAATACCAAAAGATCAAATTATCACATTGAAAATCGATATATAAATATTATTTAATCGTTTCTACAAGTTCACATGTTCATAGTTTCATTCCCTTAGTCTTCTACCACCCCACAGCACCCTAGTAATACCAGTTAAGGGGCGGTTACTCATGCCCAAGACCCAAGTTGCCCGAATCAGCCATATTTGCCTCTCCTACGAGACTCATTTTCGCCTCAAGCAACTTTTTCGGGACTTATTTGTCACCTGAATCAGGCTACTTTTGCATCCCAAGCATACGGGACAGAATCACCTATTGCTGCAAATGCCGGGCATGTGTAACTGCCCCTTTACAGAAACATGCCACCTAGACAAAGTTGAAAGGAAGGCCTTTCGTATCATTAACTCCCGTCCACTCACCAACTCTCTGCAATCTCTCTCTCTCCGCCGCAATGTTGCATCTCTCTCGCTATTCTATCGCTACTATAATAATCAGTGTTCCTCAGAGCTATCCCAGTACATACCACCTCCTTTACGTAGGGCACGTGGTACCCGTCTTGCAACTCAATCCCACCCCTACTCTGTGCAACTCTCCAACCCAAGAGTGAAACGTTACTCTCAAACTTTCTTCTACTCAACAGCTGAGCTCTGGAACTCTCTCCCAGAATCAGTCTTTCCCTCTTCCTATGACTTAAATTGCTTCAAACTCCGTGTGTCCAGGCATTTTGGCTCGAACGTCCCTTGATTTTGGCCCTGTCACTCTTTCAACTATGGGGGAGGCACTCGCTATAGGCAGTTATGCCTTTTGCCTCCCTCAATCACATAGAAAAAAAAAAAAAAAAAAAAAAAGGCATGTCACACATTCACAATCTCGATAACAATTACCGCCGAAGAAGGGATTGCAGACATGTCGTGAGCATCGTCTGGGGCAATTTCAAGGTGCAGTGAACAAGTCATTGTGGGTCTTGATGGCTGTATGTGCCGGAAAAAAAATTAAAACATGTTTGAAATTTTCACAGACGATCGACGAGCTCCAATAATGCGCCAGAAATCCTTGGTGACCCACAGATGTGTCTGTGACATGTTGTGTGAAGGCACAGGCAACCACAGGCATGACTGGGGCAATCTGCAGCAGTGAGAAAGGTAAATAGCAGGGTAGAAAGGTAGATAAGCAGGATAGAAAGGGAGGGGGCATATGTAAGGAGGTAGATAGGTAGGGTAGAAAGGCTGGATAGAAAGGTATACAGGCAGGGTAGAAAGGTAGATAGGCAGGCTAGAAAGATAGATAGGTAGGATAAAAAAAAAGTAGACAGGCAGGGTAGAAAGGTAGATGGGTAGGATAAAAAAGAAAGGTAGACAGGTAAGGTAGAAATGTAAACAGGCAGGGTAGAAAGGTATATAAGCATTATAGAAATGTAGGTAGGTAGGGTAAAAATATATATAGGCAAGGTAGAAAGGGAGGTAGGTTAGGTTGGGAGATAAGAAAGGGAGGAAATGCATAAGTTAATCATGGAAGAATTAGGCTTGGATACCTAAGGAAGAATAATGAGAAGGTAGTGAGGCAGGTTAGGCAAGAAGATAGGCATTCAGGTAGGGGCAAAGCAGGGTATGCAGGTCAGTAAACAAAATAGGCTGAGTAGGTAGGAAGGAAAGATAATTGGTTGGCAAGGTAGGAAAGGAATGTAGGCAGGGAATGCAAGCAGGAAGGGGAAGGCAAAAGTAGACAGGGTAGGCAGAAAGAAAGGGTAGGTAGGCAAGGCAGTGAGATACATACAGTAGGTACGCAGGTGAAGCAGGAAGGCAAACGGATTAGGCAAGGAGATAGGTAGGCAGGCAGGCAGGGAAGGCAGAGACGAACTCTGAGTTGGTCAAAATTGCCACAGGCATCCCTATGGCTTCCACAGAGTGGACCTCACACACACAGTGTGGGGGCCACGGGGACGCCTCTGGCAATGTTGGCATATTCTGTATAGAGCGGCGACCACTTTTGGCACATACAGTTGCATGACGCAGGGGTACCATCCTTCCCACAAGTACGTCACCAGGGGCCCGGTGGCAATTGTATTTGCCACACCCACTGTCAATAATCTGGAGACGGATAACTACTAGTGCACGGCTCTCTGGCGGATTGTCAGGGTCGCAGGCACAGATCGTCAATGTGTGACAGGCGCTGAAGTCTCCAATGACTTGCCGTTCGCATGGTCCTAGATCTAAATTGACGACAATACTATTCACTTTATATATATAATTCACTTTTAATATTTAAATTCTGTCTCTCATATTCCATTACACTCCATCTGTTCCTCTCGATGAATTATAGTAAAATTGTATGAACTTTCTTTCGTCTCTCCAAATATCTATCAGTCTATTGCCAATCGCCTTCATCACCGAATGAATTGCCTCCATATTCCAAAGCAATTCTTTCTATTGTGTTGCTTACTTTCGGTGAAGGTTGTTGGCCCAACGACCCATGTTAGCTCAACCCAAATAGCAGTCCCTTATAGAGAAGCAATAATTCAATATTCTCAGACAGTATAATTATTATAATAATTTGGCTTAATCTACTAATTCTGATTTCATCTCAGCCTTACATCAAGAGAGTAGACATCGAAACAACATCTCAAATAGTATATCAACATTAATGGGGCTAATCATGAGGGAGAAAGGGGTCCATAAATGCAACTACCTCCCCCTAAACTGTGACTTAGGCCCTGATCATTTGACTACTGCTGAAACACAGTTTGTATTTTGTATCAGATGAACTTATATACCGTTGACTATGCACGTGATAACCATTACTGACAGATATCACACCACGAAGGCAACGAAGATAATATTTCTGACTACATAAAGACTAAAGACTCTATCCACACATCTGCTGGCATCTCCACACACACACACACACACACACACCACCTACTCTCCCAAACCACTACCCTTGCTAAAGCTCAATCTTCTTATCCAGCTTTATCCTTTTACCTCCACAGTCCTTCTTCCATATCAGCCTTCACTTTATTCCACTTCCTTCTAAAACTCCCCCATCACTCCACACTCCCTACCCCTCTCTCCACTCCATATTGCCTTTCCTTCTCTCTCCACCTCATCCATAATTTCTACCATTCCCCTCTCCTCCTCGCACCGATACACCTCACTCTCTACAATTCAATACTCCCTCCCTCCTCTTTCTCCACCCCACCACTGCTTTCATACTCTGACTCCTACCACCTCACCCTTCTAACTCTTAACCCCTTCAGCACGATGACGTCATTTTCATCTTATGCTGGTTATCTTTAGACGATTATCCTTAACTTATATTCTACCTCTAAGACTCAGAGGGGGTCAAAACGATATGGTAGTGTTTTTTTCGTCCATATAAGTATTCAATAATGTTTTAGTGTTCTCGCTAGGTCTCAATCAAGCTTTAAAAATCACCCCTGCAAGATAAATGTGTACATCTTTCGGTACAAAAATATCCCGGGCGAAGGCCAATTCCCTAAATTACAGGCTCGCTACTGCTCGCCATGAAAAAATCTTAATATTAACAAAAGTATGGAGCATAAGGTTTTGAAATCGTCAAACTAATGAGATGAACGTCTTAAAATCTCATAACTGATGGGGCTAATCATGAGGGAGAAGGGGCTCCAGAAAAACCTAATGGCTCCCCTTAAAACCTATCTCTCCACCATCAACATTCCAGTAGGTCTATACAGCCAGGTCTCCAGGTGCACCTATCTCTCCACCATCAACATTCCAGTAGGTCTATACAGCCAGGTCTCCAGGTGCACCTATCTCTCCACCATCAACATTCCAGTAGGTCTATACAGCCAGGTCTCCAGGTGCACCTATCTCTCCACCATCAACATTCCAGTAGGTCTATACAGCCAGGTCTCCAGGTGCACCTATCTCTCCACCATCAACATTCCAGTAGGTCTATACAGCCAGGTCTCCAGGTGCACCTATCTCTCCACCATCAACATTCCAGTAGGTCTATACAGCCAGGTCTCCAGGTGCACCTATCTCTCCACCATCAACATTCCAGTAGGTCTATACAGCCAGGTCTCCAGGTGCACCTATCTCTCCACCATCAACATTCCAGTAGGTCTATACAGCCAGGTCTCCAGGTGCACCTATCTCTCCACCATCAACATTCCAGTAGGTCTATACAGCCAGGTCTCCAGGTGCACCTATCTTTGTATCCCTTCTACAGAACCCACATAATTATAATCCCTCACTAACCCCTCCTACACAACACTTCCTCGGCTTACCTTTAATACATGTTATGCCACATTTCTAAGACACGTGATATATTCTGATTGTTATTCCCGGACTGGGAATGTGCAGTTATCTTCAACTAAGGAGCTCTCAACTGGGCGAGGACTGACATTGTTTCCCCAAATTACCACATAAATAACAGGCAAATAAACATAAAACACAAGGAAATATTACATAGGTTTTTATTTTTAACAACTACTGTAGGGAACATGGGCATCAAAATAGTATGTTGGTAATGGTCAATTTTGGCTTATAAATTAGACAATAGTTAAATAAGATTAAATGAAGACAATCGGTCTTAGCACAATAGTATCGTCCTTAAAAGTTAGCAGAGTATGTGACAAATTATAATAGCAATACGAATTGATTCAAGTATACACAATGAATAAGAATTTTAATAACTGGCTCGAGATAAATCAAGGACGTACTGATTTTAGGTAACGATATGAGAATAAACAAAGATAACAAGACTAAGTTCTTTGAACAACGAAATTAGTTAACCCAGGGACTACGGCCAGACTCTTAAGAGGTTCTACTGGGCAAATGCGGCCAGACTCTTAAGATCCAATTATGGCCTAAAAAAAAACTTTTAAAACACCCCAGTGGCACTCAAAACAAAGCAATTTGTGATTAGGTGAGATAATTCCCCTCCATTACTTGCTACCACTCCTACACATATGTCCCAGGCCCCTCCTTAATTATCCGATATTTGCTATATTATTCCCGATATTTATCGAGTATTTTCGTGCGAGGAAGGATGGGAGAGAGGGGGAGGATGGAGGAGTGTATCTCTCTCTGAAGAGAGGGAGGGTGTTTCTCTCTCGTCGGTCAAGGTCAGATTACGACCGTGGGGCTAAAATATACGATTTTCACCAGCCAATTGCTGTTACCACTTGTTTTATTGCCTTCCAATGTTCATATGCTCATATTAAATATAAAATAGGCCCATATGGATAAGTATTAATTGTATAATATATGGTAAATTGAATTTTTTTGTAAGGAATGTACCAAATACCTTTGCATGGCGGGCACTTTCAAACACCATAGCTGCGCAGCTTATGAATTAAAGATCAAATGAACAGAATATTCACAACTTATTACACGCAGTCTAAATTAAGTGACTGAAAAGCACTTTCACTCTGCATTTAGATTTCACTATTTTGATAAAATCCCAAGTGATAGTAAGCGTATAAACGCAGATCTGCACAAAGATTCTCGGATGACATGTAAGGTGCATGTTTTAATTAATATAGTAACAATATACCTATATCACTTCTCCTGTGAATCGCGGGAGCCTGGACCCGAAGAAATATCTATATATGTTACCGGTGTAGGATAGGTGTGTATTGTTTCCCAGAAAACGGGACAACTGTTAGCAAAGGATATGGAAACGGAAAGTACGTTTCCGGAGAGATCTATGTTAAATTAAATACGAGAACTTGGCAAATCTGTATCTAAACCCCCGCAATAATCCCTATTACCACTACGAAACTGAGACAGGCACTTAACACTTACGCTGCAGGCATATTTGGGCTATTTAGGGCATATTCAGGCACTCCTTAATGATTAATCAAGTGTTTGCATAAAATAAAATGTGTTCTGCCGAAAACTAGACGAAAATAGCTTCAAAATGACACTAGAACGAGCTTCCTAACTCGCAAAGTTCACCCACAGCACTACCATAGATATTGGGGAACACTCGCTAATTGTTAGCTATGTAGCGCTTGGCAACACTGCTGAGACCCTGGTCTCGGACCTCAGTTTGCCTCAGTGCACGGCTGGACGTGCTGACAGTCGGAGGTGGGCCCCTCGCGGTCCCACCCACTGACACTAAATTTCTACGGCTTTTAACCCTTGTTTCGTGGCTGACGACTTAAGTAACTTTAGAGAACCTAGGCCCAAAGGCGGCTGACTACTTAAGTAGCAAGGAATTTGCACATATTATCGGCAATATGAGAGTCACATGGGGTGGGAGGAGCGCGGATGGACTCTGACCGCTCAGCGTGGACCCAGTCCCGCCACTGATGGCACCACAACATGTGTACATATTCCTCGTCTCGCTATACAGGGTAAAATCTCGGGAAATTACCGTATTTTAGGGTTTTTGTACTCGCGTTGCAACATCGTTGCAAGCGAGCCCGTTGTCATACAAGGATGATTCAGGTGTTATTGGAAAGCTCTATTATCGCCCTTTCACGGATACATAATTGTATTATGCTCTGGCTCTTGTTTATGCATGAAAAAGAGCATGGAATGATGCTCGTTTAGGGTAAATCTGCCTGCCTGCCAGGACATAAACGTTACAAATGTTCCCGTCTGACGGGGGTTAAAGCCTGGATATTGCTGTAAATTGTCATGGCGTTCCGGAACGTCTCCTGCAGGGAAAGGGGTAAAGGAGCCATTTTTGATGAGGGCCGGTAGAACGAGTTGAGACACTGGTTTGAAGTTAAGTTCCGGGATGTCTGGGCACAACGTCAGGTAAGGAGACAGGGCACGCGTCACTTATGTCCCTTCACGCTCACAGGTTTGGTTCTGGCCCGAATAACTTCAATATTTTCTTTACTCGATCACTCTCTCTCTTCGTCTTCTGGCTGGCTCTCGGACACTCACTCACGCTGTACCTGTGGGTTTTGTCTAACTTTTCCCTTACTTTAAGATCAACAAAAGTCTTTCCAGGAGTAAGAGGCAAGCTAGACTTATTAGTAGGGGTACTTTGCGAATGATCACACACTGGCTTAACTTCGTCTTTAGTACTGGACAAAGTATGGCAAGAATGAGACTGTTCAGAAAGCTTGTGGGGGTCCTCACAACAAGTACTGTGTTGCAAGACAATTCCGGCCTTAGAGTGTTGGGGCGGAATCGTACTCAAAACACTGAGTTCATTAGGTGATATTACAGATCTTGGAGGATCATAATAACTCCTGAGCTTCTGGGTTACGTCTAAATTGTTAAATAGAGCAATTGCTCGACCGGTACTTGAACCTATTCAGTGTTCTTCGGCCTCCAGCGTTATAACTGGGTGACTCTAAACATCTAAATTGTCTACTACAACAAGCCTCAGCATTTGTAACTGTCCTTTCTACTCTAGGACTACTTGGAAAGGATTAAAAATTTGAATCTAAGCCAGCAGGCTGAATGCTTGCTGATGGGTTGGTCAGCGTGAGTAATGACTTTTTTTTTCAGCGGTGTCCTGTGCATGGGTATCCCTGGCATCAAGGGACCTCGTTTTTTCGTGAGGTTCTAGAGCAAGGTGCACGTGTTGCAATTTTCATTTCAAGTAGGTTGAGTAGTCATGCAGGCGACGGAATTGGGTTGGTGTCAGAGCAGCGAGAATTGGCAAATATTCAAGGTAGAAATGGGTTGCATTTTCCCGAAGTCTCGTAGGTTATTTTGACTCCCTTGATTATGATGATTTGGTCTATGAGCAACTTTTGGGTATTTTTCTTGGATGCACGCTGTGGAGGCTTGGTCGTAACTGCAACTGGGTTGAGAGGTTTGCAGTGTAGCTCGCCTTGCATGGTAAAGGTGTCTGGGGCAGTTGCACCCATGTGGATATTATATTATCGCTTTATATGTGGGGAGCAAGGTAAGTTACCCTGTTTCTTGTTGTTTTTCTGGGTGCAGGCCCTTAGGTCGGATGTGTGGGCGGACTTTGGTGTATCTTGGGCATTAGTTACAATCGTGGTGAGGGAAAAGGTGTTTTCTGGTGAATCGGCAGGCTATTGTTTGGGCAGATTAAAATGGTTTCCCCTGTCCGGTACATTTTTTCTCGAGCCTCCTGCCTCTACGTATCTGGATGCGCTCTCTACCTGGTGTGGTGGTCCGCTATCTTGTTTTCAACGCGTTTGCCGCCATGTTGCTGCCCACTGGTACTGCAGCTATTGCCTTCTCGTATGCTCGCAATACGAGACAACGGGGTTGAAGTGGCGGCTGAGGTTGTTGATGGCGGCGGTCGAGGTGTTGACTCATACTCCTCTCGTCGCATCTCAATATAAATAAGATTAACAAAATTATCACTTCTAATCATCTCCATCAGCTTATTCAGAAACCCACAAGAGTCACTTCTCTCTCAATCACTCTATTAGATATCATAAGATTCATAATCAATAATAACCTTAACACAGTACACTATGCAGATTTTATATTACAATCAATAGGAGATCGCGGTAGTAAATGCCAGAAAACCCAACCATCAAACCGTAATTGAGACTTGTAGACAAATGAGTAATTATAATGAATTTTTTGGTAAAAACATTCTGGGTGAAACTGATATACTAAAGCATAATTATAATGTATACGGACAACGTAGATAAACAGGTAGAAATATTTACATCTTTATATTCAGAATGTCTCGATAAATGTGCTACAATGAACTACGAAGGAGATAAAAAGGATAAACGACACCATTAAAACCGTCATAAACGAAAGGAATAAGAAACTGCATTATTAAGGGACAGAGAAAATACTGCTCTAGAGTCGAAGTATTAAATTGAGAAAAACAGAGTCAAGTCTTTCATTGTGTACGTTTTACTATGACCAATTTCATAATTGTAGAGGTGATACTGCATCAACCTAGATAATAATAAAGCAAAGAGTTCCTAGAAATAAGAAATCTTCCACTAACTAATCCTTTGATAACACGATAGAAAAACAGACGATTTTAACCATTCCTTTGCTAATGTAGGCAAATCATCGTACGAGAAATCACAAAGTAACATTACACTAGACACACAAGAGTTCGAACCAATGAATGTGACTTCTATAACCGCAATCTTCTTAGACTAAAACCAATTGACACAAACACTCTAATTGTAACATTTAAGCAGCTTAAAGACACGAAAGCTTGTGGTTCTGATGGTATTTCTGTTCATTTTTTTTTTTTTTTTTTTTTTTTTTTTCTATATTCCAACTTACTTCCTCTCGGGCATAGGCTGAGAGCCTTAACATTCACCGCTTTACAATGAACAGTGAAGCCCGTGAGGTCTTGTTCCAGTCTAGGGAGTGAGACATGTGAAGCACGTAGAGTACAACGAGCACCTGCCATCTTGCCTTCACATGAGGCACGGTGCTCACTCATGGCCCGAAACGACCCCATCTCTGAAGCCATCTCGTTCCCGTGCTTCACTGTCTCACCCCCTACACTCGGACTCTCACACTTACACACACACAACGCCACCTGTTGAGCAGATAACTCACCAGGCATTGCACCCCTATAGCATATTTTGAATATGGGAATATTCATACAGTGCTATTTAATCAGGGAACAATGAGGGTATTTTATTGACGTTTCGGTGGGCTTGTGGTAATGCACTGATACTAGGTACAGCACAAATTCCATCCCAATAATATCTTCCCATTGATACATCGGGATTTGAACCCGGGACCTTTGGATTACCAGGCCAGTGGCAAGACCACTCCACCACACCTCCCCAAATATGCTAAAAGATGCATTGTATTTTATAGTATTCTACTTAACCTGTATAATAAACACGTTGATAATAAATGGCAAGTTCCCGCCAGTGTGGAAACATGCTTTAATTAAACTAATATATAAAAACGGTGACAAAGACTGTGTTAGTCAATATCGACCAATTTCACTCCTTCAAATATTGTCAAAAGTTTTTGAGAAAATTGCCACAAATCAATATATGTCGCACTGGAAAATAAACAATTTAGTTTCTGGTCAACATGGTTTGCGGCCAAATTTATATTGACAGAAAACATCCCTCACTTTATTAACTAAAAAAATGTATACTAATATTGATGAAAGAAAAATATCTTTACTAACACTGCTTGATTTGTCTAAAACTTTCGATAGTGTCAGCCATAGAATCTAGGTAGAAAAATGCACTAGAGTAAAAATTGACTTATTCTGCCTTATGAAATACTTGACTGATAGGACACAGGCTGTATAGTTGACTGATACAGTTTCATCTAATTTACATTTTGCATATGAAGTGTCCTAAGGCTCTATTCTTGGACCCATTCTATTTATAATATAAGTTAATGACTTACCAAACTATGAAAAAATTGTCTGATCATACAGTACGCTGGCGATACACAGATACTTCACTCAGGCACTCTGGATAACCTAACTAATCTAATTTGTCAAACAGAAAATATGCTCAAAATAGCGAAAAACGATTTCCAAGCAAATGGTTTTATGCTAAATGCAAATAATACGAATGCATTTTCCTTGGCAATAGACCACTATTATCCCAAATACCCTTAACTCTCTCTATACAACTCGATGACCATAAAATTAAACCATGTACGCATTTAAAACAATTAGGCCTGCATATAGCTGGGGATAGGAGCCCCTGCACTGGTTGCAGTGGAAAAATAATACTTCCTTTGTAATCCCTGCATGTCGTAAGAGGCTACTAAAAGGAACGGGTAGACAGGACTCAATACCTTTGGCAGGCAACATTGTCTAGGGGAAGGAAAACCCCGAAAAATAAACCACCTCATGGACTTCAGAGACCATGGGCAAGAGCCAGCTGGTTCGGGGTAGGGCCTACGACCTGTCCCAAAAAATACCAAAACCGCCACCAAACACAACTGAAGAATAGGTTTGGTGATGGGCTGGTCTATCAGAGTGAGAGCTGAGCGATCTCTGCCATACCCATAGCTTACTCTGACTGTTCCTTTTACTTATATAGCTTCTAGATCTCAAGTGACGGCGTCTTTTCCGTGGATTGACCTCCCTACTGCCAAGATTGGGAGCCAAAGCGTCACATTTTTCCCTTGCCCCTCAACTTTCCCTTCATAATTGCTGAGTGGCACAGGGCCTTGGGTGGGGCTTTGGTTTCCCGGGCGTTTCCTCACCCTCCTCACCTCCCTGCCTTGGAGTGGCTTCGGTCACCCGGGCTTTGTTTGTGGTAAGCAGGAAGGGTTTTGTGGGGGAGCTCATTTATGGCCTTGGCCTTGCTCGAGACCTTGGGGCTGTTCGGCCAGACAGCCTGGGTAACAATAACAACAACAACAACAACTGAAGAATAGGGATTAGGGCCCGGGGATCGTGGTAAACACTTCCGGGCGGGTGCACATGACCCCGTCCCAGCAATTCAGGGGTGTTCAGTGCCTGGCATGCCCGGCTCGGCTGGCAGGACTAGTCCTACTGCTCTTGCCAATCGAGCAGGGGTGCCAACTGTAACGAGTGCAGGTAAAAGCCTTCGGGACCCCTGCAATCTGAATGGCGGTGGACCTCCCAGACAAACTCTTGACTTGCGGGGTGGTCGTGGCAGCGCAAATAAATCACAATCCAAAAGACCTGCTCCGGTGCTTAACATTTGGAGGGATTTTGGGTTGGAGCCTGGAACATATTGACCCTCGCAGATGATGACCGACTACCTCCATTATCTGGGGAGCTGTGGCAACTGGGGATCGATCGACATAGTGGCCTTCCCTGAGGTGAGGCAGCCTGGCAACGGTGAGATCAGTTGCGATTTTATGGCGAACGATCGCTTTTGGTAGCATAATCTAGAATATGAAATAAGGTGCCGAGGGTAGCAAAAGACACAAATAACCTGAACACATTTAACCCCTTCTGTACCGGCGATGTCTTTTATGATTATTTTAGCTCTATTTAGATGATTTTGTGCAGTCTTAGAAGGATCTGTGAGAGTACAAATGGTTAAGGGAGATAGTTCGAAGCCTGATAATTTTGCAGGCCCTTTTTATACTCCCGAAAATTGTTAAATAGTGGCTGAAATCAAATAGAAAATATGTCGCCGGCATAGAAGGGGTTAATTATATGGTAAAGGATCATCTACGGAAACATGAAATGAAGCTATAATGCAAAAATAAAACCATAGAAACTATCTGTCATTTTATGTAGACATTTCAGACTGCCCAGCATAACTTACTAGGGATGTTTCTTATTGTAAATATGTATATGTATTTTTTAATTATTTATGTAAAGAACCATTGTAAAATAAATATTTCTATTCTAAATTCTCTACTTCCTCCCTCCCCATCGCTTACTAACCACCCACACTACCCCCTCACATGATTCTCCCTCTCTCTCTACAACCCCACTCTCTCTCAACTTCCCTTCTCTCCATCCCATTACCTTCCCCTCTTTCTCCACTCCACCATCCACCACTCCCTCCCCCTCTCTCTCTAATCACATCAGACCACACTCCCTCCCTCCTCTTACTACTCCACCATCCACCACTCCCTCCCCATCTCTCTCTAATCACATCAGACCACACTCCCTCCCTCCTCTTATTACTCCACCATCCACCACTCCCTCCCCATCTCTCTCTAATCACATCAGACCACACTCCCTCCCTCCTCTTACTACTCCCCATCCACCACTCCCTCCCCATCTCTCTCTAATCACATCAGACCACACTCCCTCCCTCCTCTTACTACTCCACCATCCACCACTCCCTCCCCATCTCTCTCTAATCACATCAGACCACACTCCCTCCCTCCTCTTACTACTCCACCATCCACCACTCCCTCCCCATCTCTCTCTAATCACATCAGACCACACTCCCTCCCTCCTCTTATTACTCCACCATCCACCACTCCCTCCCCCTCTCTCTAATCACATCAGACCACACTCCCTCCCTCCTCTTATTACTCCACCATCCACCACTCCCTCCCCCTCTCTCTCTAATCACATCAGACCACACTCCCTCCCTCCTCTTACTACTCCACCATCCACCACTCCCTCCCATCTCTCTCTCTATGTACAGTTGGTCAATGTTCCAGCTGACCCACCCTCGCTCTGGGGCTCGCAGAATTATCTGGCAATACTGGTGTAGGAAGGAGGTGTGTCTTACAAAGATTGGGATTGGTAGATCTGATTTCGGCTATATCATTGTTAGAACATATACTAAACAAGGGAAAGTAAGCCAATCTCAAATAAAAATGCATACATCGCTATATATGATCCCGAACATTCACTCAAAGTTCGTAGATTTGCTTAAATATTCAAGTTATTATATCCACTGATTGGCAACGCATATCAAATCTGCTGGCTTTACTCGATTTTCTTAGAATACATATATCTGTTTTATTGGTGGCTGCTTAATGGAGGGGCATTTAGTCTTCACAACGTGAACATTACATAGTCTAATTTGCAGTAATATACAGGACAGACACAGGTAACATTTTAACGGCAAGTGGTATCCCTGCATCACTACACCAGTATTGCCAGCTAATTTTTCGAGCCCCAGAGCGAGGGTGGGTCATCTGGAACTTTGACCAACTGTACATAATATATTCATCAGTACACACTCCCTCCCTCCCTCTCTCACCATGTACTAGAAATGTCCCCTCCCTGTCCACCACCATTTTCCACTCCCTTCCCTCCGTCACCATCACTATCAATCCACACTCCCTCACCATCCCTTCCAATCCACACTACCTTCCCTCCCTCACCATCCCTACCAATCCCCCCTACCTTCCCTCCCTCACCATCCCTACCAATCCCCCCTACCTTCCCTCCCTCACCATCCCTACCAATCCACATTCTCTTCCTTCCCTACCAATACTCCAATCCACACTACCTCACCATCCCTACCAATCCACCCTCCCTTCCCTCCCTCACCACCCCTACCAATTCCCCCTCTCTTCCCTCCCTCACCATCCCTACCAATCCCCCCTCCCTCTCCTCCCTCACCATCCCTACCAATCCACACTCCCTTCCCTCCCTCACCATCCCTACCAATCCACACTACCTTCCCTCCCTCACCATCCCACCCCAATCCACACTACCTTCCCTCCCTCACCATCCCTACCAATCCCCCCTCCCTTCCCTCCCTCACCATCCCTACCAATCCACACTACCTTCCCTCCCTCACCATCCCTACCAATCCACACTCCCATCCCTCCCTCACCATCCCTACTAATCCACACTACCTTCCCTCCCTCACCATCCCTACCAATCCCCCCTCACCATCCCTACCAATCCACACTCCCTTCCCTCCCTCACCATCCCTACCAATCCACACTACCTTCCCTCCCTCACCATCCCTACCAATCCACACTACCTTCCCTCCCTCACCATCCCTACCAATCCACACTAGCTTCCCTCCCTCACCATCCCTACCAATCCACACTACCTTCCCTCCCTCACCATCCCTACCAATCCACACTACCTTCCCTCCCTCACCATCCCTACCAATCCACACTCCCTTCCCTCCCTCACCATCCCTACCAATCCACACTAGCTTCCCTCCCTCACCATCCCTACCAATCCACACTACCTTCCCTCCCTCACCATCCCTACCAATCCACACTAGCTTCCCTCCCTCACCATCCCTACCAATCCACACTACCTTCCCTCCCTCACCATCCCTACCAATCCACACTACCTTCCCTCCCTCACCATCCCTACCAATCCACACTACCTCCCTGTTATGCCCTGATTTTATACAGGATTAACTTGGTATAGGTGAGTTCTGCAAGATTGGGTTATAGGACTTCACGCACAGTACACAAGGGAATCAACCGATGATATAAATAACATCACAGTAATGGTTTATAATGCAGCTTTATTCTCCAAAAACACTAGGTAGAATAATGGTTATATGTGCACTTGAAACAATGGTAAATTGAATAAGTCAGATACTTAGTTTTGGACTGTTTACAATCTCTAGCACTTCTCGCGGATTTGAATGGAGGTTCACTTCCCACTTCCAACGTTCAGGTATTATGCTTCTGATCACCTTATTTGGACGATATTAGAGTACACGAATCACGCGGGTTAGGTATTTCGCTATATTAACTCTCTGGCAATATGACTCTCAATCAAGGATGAAGGTATAGGTAATATGGTTATAGCCCAAGAATTAACGTAAAGGGATAACTGTAGCTAGTTGCACTGGTCTAGTATATTCGGTTGTCTAGGTAACACTTCAGACCGAAAAATATCATTGAGGGGCGAATCAGGATTCTGGTGGAGTGTCACAATCACTTCTTTCAGAATTGCTTTCGCCCGAGCCGTAGTCCTAATAATTTGGACTTATTTGTTTGGCGAGGTAAAACCTGATGGCAAGAATAATTACGGGAGTCAGTTCGCCTAAGCTAAATTTCACTGATATATGTTAATACATGCTAGCATAATAATCACTTGCTTCCTAACATCAGAGAAGATTGAGACATAAACGCATACACTGGATGGTTGAGTTAATAGCACCGTAATTTGGTACTTTGCAAGTTAACACTGTGATAAAGTTTTCCTGGTTATCTTGTGTCGGTGGTGTCGGGGGTTAACAGCAGCTCCAGGGCCGTCCAAGCTGTCCGGGAGTGTAGAGAAGGTTTACAGATGGGCTTTTTGCATAACCGGTGATGACGTCCCGATATGTTACTCTTTCTGGGGACCTCAAATAACGCTGTCTCAAGCTCAACCGGACTAACAACGTATCGGATTAACGTAAGACAGTCGGAACAAAAATGACTGCTTAACTATCTCTGGTACTTATAAGAGGTTCAAGGAACGCGGGCGGCTTTTCGACTTTTTGTCAACAATGCTGATGAGGCCTACAGTCAATTGTTGCCAAGGAGTTATGCTTGCAGAATCCTCTATTAGGTTGCTCACATAATCCCTTCTAACATAACAAGATCTTTCTGCCTTAGATCAGTTATGAGTTATGATTATTCATGAACTCAAGTAGTAGAGGAGGCACTACCAGAAGTTCAGGAAACAATCAATAATTGGTGAATTGGTTGTCTACCAATATAATATTACTGCCGGCAGTCCCGAGCGCAATAGTATATTCATAAAGAGTTTAATTCACTTCCTCACAGAGTTGCACAGATCACGGAACGCCGAAGTTATCGAGAAACTTGAGGGGGGGGGGGAACACTAGACGACAACACAATGCGGTCAACCGTTGCTTTGAGCTCTAATATTCAACTGCCCGACTGTTGTCTCTGTGTCTTATTTATAGGCTGGTCAAGGAAGCTTCAGGAATATTCTAGAAGTATTGGATGTCAGTGCTATGAAGTAGTTAATTTATTCTGGTGAACTTAGGGGGTTAGGGAGGGGGGTCTTTAATGTGGCGGTAAGTAACTTGTTATCTGATTTATTATCGTGGATATCTTAACTCTAGTATGAGGTACTAGTAGAGTTGTTTAGGCGGATTTGGTGAAGGTTTTTAAACCACTGAGCCCCAGCGACGCAAACAGTGCATCGGTAATGTATGTAACGCTAAACCCCAGCGACGCCTCGTTTGTGTCAGTGTTACTCCGGTCCCAATTACTTCGGTCCTATGGAACCTAGAGGGCTCAGATTTGTATGGGATCTGTGTAAGTATCGCACGCACCCATGCCGATGGTTGAAAACTCTCAAAGTCCAACCGCGTGCGCGTGAGCGTGCAAAAACATATTTTTTGGGGAAAATTGCCTTCAATTTTTTACTCTTGTAAAATCCGTTTTCGGGGGCTCTGTAGGACCATTGTTTGAGCTTTTTGATCGGTTTTCGTGGTTTTTCCTTCATTCCTAACCCATTCGCTATTGTTTCTGGAAAAAAAAAATCAGAATCAGCCGGTCCTGGGTGGTACATTTATAAATATTTAGCTGGTACTCAGCGGGTTAAGTACTACTTTGCTGGCGCCCTACGTGACTAGGCTGGGAGGTATTATTCATCAATTCACCTAAGTATCCTTCTCTGGTCTAGCTGACATGCTATTCAGAATCTAGGATGGGATGAGGAAGATTTTGGTTTTGGGTAAGGATGGGATAGGATGGTATTTGGATAGGTATTTAGATGGTTAGTTCATCACCTGTTGGAAATTCACCTGGTGTCTGGCAAGAATTTGTTGGCTACGTGTGGGTCATGGTGAACGTGTTGGGGGGGTCACTTTGGGGTGGGGGGGGGTCATGCCGCTCCCTAAATACGTATATATGGGATTCTCTATGCTAATGGGGTTTTCCTATGATGTGGTGGACTCAAGAGTGATAGTCCTAGGGAGGGTTGATCATGGGCTTATAGTTTTTACCTGCTAGGAATACTCGTGGGGCTCATGAATAGTGGTTTTCGTGAAAATGCAAGTCAGGCGGAATCGTCGATTTCTTAGGGGGCGAGAGGTTGGCTGTTGTAGCCTCGCGCCGTCCGCTGTCCTGGTTCAGATTGCGAGTTGGGCTTGCAATTTAGAGGGTAGTAAATGGGGTTACAAGAATGGGTCTTTATCTGCTATTTATTGGGGTGAGGAAATGAACGGGATCGGCATGTTAGAACGTTCGTCTGGGCGTCTTTACAGGTGGGGGTTGGATATTGGAAAGGGGGTGGTTTGAGGCTAGGCGCCGCGCCGCTCGTGACCTAGGGTAATGACCCTTAATGCGCTGGACATAGGGGTGGCATTGCCCTACGATCGAACAGGTAGTGTGGTGTGTGCAGCGGGGCGTGAAGGAGAAAAGGACAGGGTGACCCAAAAAGGTTACAACTGAGCATGGGGTCACGAAGCAAAACAGAGTAGTGTGGATTGTGGATTAGGAGGTGGTGATTGGAAGACGTGTAACAATTGTGGAAAAGCAAATGGAAGAGAGGAATAACATGGTGGATAAAAGATAATTACCCTAAGGACTGAAATACATGCATGAAGGATGGTATTAGTTGTCGTCAACTTAAGGTGAATGGGACTTGGTTGGAATGCACGGAAAACGATTCGACATGGGCAGTGCCTCTGTGTCGTAGCAATATCGATCGGGCAAATTCCGGTTAATATTATATATACACTTAGTTACTAGAAGAACAAGGCAAGGGGCAACTGAGCACGGGGGCACCTATCTATATACTTAGTTACTACAACAGAAAAAGGACAGCTGAGCATGGGGTTGGTATGTGGGTGTTGTGAATGTTAAAAAGGTTGGGGATCCACCATTTTTGGCCGACGTGCCTTTGGGGCCTTTTTCTTTCCGGCCGTGTTGGGGTCGGAGTCCCCTGGTCCAGTCGTGCGCTCCTCTGTTGACTGACAGGGTTGGCGGCTTCCTTTGATCTTGCGGGCGCGTCCCACTTTCCCTTCTTGCTGTTCGGTCCTTTCGTCCCGGTTGGTTTTTGCTCTGGTTCTTGCGGAATTACCACTGGGTTGTTGGGCGGGAGGTTGGTGGGGGAATTCCCTTTTTGGGGTATTTTACTTCCCTCCCCTTCGTCGTAGGCTCGTCCTCGAGCCTCAAGGGTGAAGAAAAAAGAGGCTCCTTGGTGGTGGATCATGGGTAGTGTATGGAGGAGTTCCCACCAATTGATGGAACGGGGGTCTGGGATCTTGTGGGGGTCGATGGTGACCTGAAGGAAAGTTGTCGTGGTGTTGATTAGGGCTGCTGTGAAGGCTTCGTGGTGGGCTTGCATGCGGACCATTTGTCCTGAGTCTGTGTGCATTCTGACTCGCTTTATGAAGGGCATCGTGGACATCTTGGTGGCTGGTTGGTCAGGTATGGTGGCGGAGGTCGTTGTGAACATGGTGGGGTCCGGGTAGTGAGTGACGTTACTGGTAGGTAGTGTTGTATGGGCATCCCTCCCTGTGGCTGTAGAGGTACTAGGTGGCTGTGTGGCGGGGTTTTTTGCTGAGTGTTTGGGGGGAAAATAGGGGTGATTCTTATATGGGCGTGTGTGTTGTGTGGATTGTGGGGATGTTGTGGTTTTTTCTGCTTTAATTTCGCGGATAGGAGAAAATCGGACAGGTCGAGTGACTAAACGTCCTGAGGCTGTCCGTATGGGGGGGCGTTTTTTTATTTCGGGGCTTGAATCACTGGATGATGTTCTGTATCGGGGTGGGGTTGAGGGGGGGGGGGGGGGGGGTGTTGGTTGCCGTATTTGTTGTTGATGAGGTAGGTGTGCTGTGGTGTTTGCTTGTGGAGGGGGGAATGGTGGAAGGAAAGGGGCCAGTTGCGGGGGGGGGGGGGGGGGGGGGGGGGGGGGGGGGGGGAGCCGAATTGGTAGGGAAAATGGACTCAAGTTGGTGTTCATTGTGGAGGAGCTGTTTTTATTGTTGTTGATGCCGGTTGTTGAATTTCTGAGGGCGTAATCATGATCTAAGATGTTGGGGGGTTTGGTGGGTCGGGTATAGAGGACAGGGGGAGGTGGGTTCGGAGAAGTTCGGTTGGAGACTGGGGGTGGAGTTAGTGGGGGATGGGGTTTGTGAGGAAACCAGAGGTTTTTGGAGGGAAGGGGTGGGGTTCTCTTTCTTTTGAGATTGGCGAGGGCCAGGTGGGGGTTTTCGGTTTGAGGTAGAAGGTGAGGGTGAGGAGGAGTGGGGTGATAGGGGAGCTGGTTTTCGCAAGCGTTTGGTTAGATGTGGCTTTGTAGGGTGAGTTTTGGAGGACACACGTGGACGTAGTTTGTAACGGTTGGTGGTTTGGGAGGTACGTTTTTTTATTGTTGGAATTTGTTGTCCGAGGTGGAAGATACAGGTACGGTAGGGGGGGATGTTACTTCTGGGGACAGTGCGGAGGGGGGAGGAGTTCGGGGGGGGTGTTGGTGAAAAGTGGGGAGAGGTGGGGTAGGAGGTTTTGGTTTTGTTGGAATGTCAGGTGGGGCTGCGGGTCTGAACAAAAGAGGCGGTTGAGTGCAGGGGGTGGTTAGCTCAGAGTCGGGGGTGGTAGGGGGAATACTATCTTCGTTAGTTAGGGGTTTGAAGATTCTAACAAATCTATTTCTGTAGGTGCGTGTCTCGCCGTGATAATTAATGGTGGTTTGGTAGGCATTTGGGATCTGGGTGACGGTATAAGGTCCGACATAATACTCGGGCCTAATTTGTTAATGATTGGAAGCTTGGCCACCATCACGGTATCGTGAATGGCGAAGGGGTTCTGGTCAAGGGTGTTGTCGTTTTTAGTGTTTTGGCAGTTTTGGGCGGTGCGCAGGGTGTTCTGTAGTTGTTGCAAAGGGTCAGTTTGGAGGGGTGCGGTGGAGGGTTGGGCGTGGTGATGGAACGGCAATAAGAGGGCGGCCACTCTGTACACGCGTTCGTGGGGGGAAATTCCGTCTTCTTTGGGGCAGGTATTCATACCCCACTGGATCATTTTTAATTGTGATGGCCAGTCAGAGGTGTTCAAGGCAATCATACGGGTACGTAATTGGTTGTTAATCGTACGGTGACTGCGTTCGCACACGGCGTTACCTTGCAGCCAGTAAGGGGAGGAGTGTTTAATCTTTAGTCCGCATTACTTTGCGAATTGTTGCCAGACTTGGCCACTAAATTCTGGGGCGTTGTCTGATAAGATAGCAATAGGCAGGCCGAAATTGGGAAAAACTTCAGTGGCGAGGAGGGTAGCAACGGTGGTGGCCGTGTGATCTTTGGCGGGGCAAGCTATTAGAAATTTGGAATAAATGTCAACAAACGTGACAATATAGCGGTTGCCGGCGCGAGCAGGGAAAGGGCCCATCATATCAAGGGAAAGGATCTGGATTGCTTTTTGAGCGGAAATGGTGCCAGCTGGCCCTGCTGTACGGCATCGGTCCTTTCCTAACGCACAGGGTTTGCATGCTTCGGTCACCCGCTTGGCAATTCCGAACGGGTTTGGTGTCCAATATTGGTCCTGAAAGATCTTGAGTATCTTCTTTTGACCGAGGTGAATTCCGTTCCCTTCATGGATTGCAATCATGTAGTTTTGGGCGAGTGTGGGGTCAATGACAATATGGCCGGATTCTGAGGCGAGTTGATCTCCCCGTGTCAATTTAGAGAATATAGGCTTGGGTATCCAAGGGGGCTTGATTCTGCTTTCCCAGGATTGTAGGAGCGAGACAGCTGGTTTGGGTAGGTCTTGCACTACGGAAGTGTTGGAAAAATCTGTTTGTTGTAAGGCGGCCAGGTTAGTGGGGGGGCTTTCTGGTACAGGGAGACGGGAGAGGGCGTCAGCATTGATGTGGAGTTCCCTGGTCGATATTGTATCGTGAAGTCGTACTCTTCGAGTGTTTCTCTCCATCGTACTAGTAAGGCTGAATTGGTTTCGCATTTCCGTAGCCATTGCAAAGATTGGTGGTCGGTAATTATGTCCAGTTTTGCTCCTAGTACGAAAGACCGGAAGTGGTTGAGGGCCCAAATGACTCCTAGGCATTCCCGTTTGGTGGCAGCATAATTTTGTTGAGCTAGATTTAAAGTAGAGCTAGCATAGGCAATGACGTGCTCCCGTCCTTCTTGGACTTGGGCGAGAACGGCTCCAATGGCGTATAACGACACGTCCGTGTAGAAACGAAAAGGTTGCTGGTAGTCGGGAAATGATACAGTAGGGGCCTGCATTAGCTTTTCTTTCAGTTTCTCGAATGCTGCGTTTCTCTCAGATGTCCAAGAAAATACTGTGTTCTTATGGGTAAGTTGATGTAGTGGGCGGGCTATGTCGGCGAAGTGGGGGACGAAACGTCTGTAGTAGGTGGCTAACCCCAGAAATTGAGCGGACTCCTTTGACTGTGGTGGGGGGATGTTGGTTATGGATGGCAGATAGCTTCTGGGGGTCGGGGGAAATCCCTTGCTCGGATATTACGTGACCTAAAAAGTCAACCTTGTTCCTTGCTACTTCGCATTTTGAGGGTTTGAGTTTTAATCCGGCTTCTCTTATTCGTTGGAGTACTTGTTTCAATCGGCGTAGGTGTTCCTTCCAGGTACCAGAGTAAACTATTACATCGTCTAAATA
This sequence comes from Paralithodes platypus, assembly GCA_032716605.1. Taxonomy (NCBI): domain Eukaryota; kingdom Metazoa; phylum Arthropoda; class Malacostraca; order Decapoda; family Lithodidae; genus Paralithodes; species Paralithodes platypus. The sequence goes on along the minus strand of CM064581.1, from coordinate 48,026,306 downwards.
GGCGAGGCAGGTTTCCCAAGTTAGTCCTTTGAGTTCTAATTCCATCAGGCGGGAGAAGGTGGCAGGGCCGTTGCAGAGGCCAAATGGTAGTACATTGAATTCGTACAAGTGACCGCCGCTGGTGGAGAATGCTGTCTTCTGCTGATCTTCTGGTTTTATGGGAACTTGCCAGTACCCGGCTTGAAGATCCAACGTGGTGAACCATTTGGAGCCGTGGAGTGAGTCGAGGGAGTCGTCGATACGTGGAAGGGGAGTGGCGTCTTTGATCGTTGCATCGCTTAATCGCCGATAGTCCACACAGAATCGAGTGGACCCATCTTTCTTCTTCACCACCACTACTTGGGAAGACCAAGGGCTAATGGAGGGAGTAGCAATGCCTGCATCCAACATCTCTTGCACTTGTTGTTCTTCTTCTTGCCGCTGAAGGGGTTTCTTCCTGCGGGAGGGCTGACGCAAAGGCAGTCCGGTGGTGTTGATGGCGTGTTGTTCTAGGTTGGTCTGTCCTATTTCGGTGGGGGTTTGAGCAAAAACGTCGCTAAACTCCAGCAGTAGGGAATACATGTTTTGTTTTTGTTGGTCTGAAAGGGATTCGGGAAGGGAGGGTAACTTCAAACTATTGGGGGCGTTGGTGGGGGGTACGGTTAGGTCATCAAAAGTCTCTAGGTCCCCAATAATGAGACCCTTGGGTAAAGTGAGTACTTCTTCGGAGATATTGGCTATTAATATGTTGTTGGTTTGGGAGGAAATGATTGCGGGCTGGATGAGGCAGTGGTCCTGAGGGGTTGACATGTTAGTGGGGGTCAAGATCATAGAGGTTTGAGGAATGGGGCGAAGGGTAACCCATTTCTGATGGTGGGGGGGAATATGGCATTTGTCTTGGATGATGGCGGGGCTGATAATGATGGGATTGCAGTTTAGAGGGGGTCCTGGCCTGTGGTTTGTATTAGTGTGTGTGGGTATGTTCGTTTTCTGTGTGTCAGGGTGGGGCATAGAAAACGCGGAGAGGAGGGGTACCTGTGACATTTCGGCTGTGGTTGGAAGAGGGGTAACCATAGAAAACGGAATTTCAGAGGGGGGCGTGTGTGATTGTGTGGTGCATGTACATTCGTTTGAGCATTGGATAGGGGTTGCATAGGACATTAATCAGGGGTGGTCTGGAAAAAAGGTGGCATGGAAGGTTGCACAGGATGGCCAATATTATTTGGAGTATTCAGCAAAACATTTAGAGAAGGGTGCATGGCGTTTCCTGGAATAATGGTAGTGGAATATGGGCTAAGAGAATGGGCATTACATAAAGACATGGACTTTTCTCCTTCAGTTTTGATGGGGGTAGGGGTTGAGTTTTTAGGTTTCGGGGAGGTCTGGTGGATAGGAGTGTTGGGGGTGACATTCTTTTTGTTTTGTTTGTTCTGGGGGGGCTTTTTGTGACTGTTCTGGGGATAGTGAGGCTGATTCCCACTCTTGTGATTCACGGTGCAACAGGGCGGCTGAGGGGACTCCTTCTTGGTGGAGCTTATGGACTGGGTTTTTTTTTTTTTTTTTTTTATTTGGATGTTTTTTTTTTTTTTAAAGAGATCAGTCGTTGGCCGCAATCAACTTGGGCCTGGAGTTTCTGGAGGAGGTCAAGTCCTAAATATCCGTCATAATGTTGACAATCGGATGGAAAAACTATGAATGAATGGTAGCAATTGGCATGAGGGGCAGGGATAGTTACGTGGAGAGGTTGTGTTTCACCCCGGATTTGTAAGGGAGTGTCTCCGGCACTGATTAAATTGGATTTGGTGGGTGACAGTGCCCCAAACTTGCGGTGATGTTTGGAAAAGAAGGAATGGAACAAGCATGATCTAGAGGCGCCAGTGTCGATCAGTAATCGGACAGGAATGTCCTTAATCTTGGCGAAGTGATAAATGGGGGCAGTTCGGTCATTGAGGGCGTCCCCCGCCGAGGCCATCATGGGCGGGGGATATTCTAAAAATCCTGGGGGTCTATTTCTGACTCTTCCAGGATTCCCTCTGAAGCGTCAGGGTTCATGAGATGAGCAACATCTTCCTGCTCCAATTCCCCGGCATTCTCTTCCTCAACAAACTCCTCCTCATTTACTGAAATGCGAGGTTGGTTTGATCGAGGTTTTGTGGAGTCGCAAATTTCATGAAGGGCACACTTTGAACTACAGGCTGGGAAATCATAGGGGTTTATAATGACCAGGGTGGGGTTCTTACTCTGATTGAGGTTGTAGGTCTTGTTCCGGTTGTAGATCTGTCGCAGTGGGTTGGGTTGGAATCGTGGTCTGCTAGGCTGAGGCTTCCCGGAGGAATAGGCGGGCTTGGAGTTGGGGTTTTGAGGATGAGTGGTATACCTCTTGATGGCAGCAATTTTTGTTGGTTTCGGTTGCACTGCTAAGAATCGTTGGATGGTGATTAGGTCCTTTTTGGAACACGACGGGGTCGTGCACAGCAAAATATTCTTTAACTGCTGAGGGCAACACTGAAACTAAGTTCACTAAGATTTGCTGCTCCTGTTGAATTCTAGTTAGGGTGGGAAATGAGATTTTTATGTGTTGTGAAATGGTGTTCAACGTTGCATCCAGATCACCTTCGTACTTTGTGTCCTGAATACAGGTGTGGGCGACGAAGATGCCCAATGAGGGTTTGATAGCTTCAATCACTATGGGCCTGAATTCGTCCCACGTGAGGGTAGGGGTTACCTGGTATGCGACTAGGGAAACGGCTTTTCCCAAGTGCGTATGTGTTACGGCGATTTTTTTCTCGATCCGTAGTATACGCCAAATCTAGCACGGGCTTTACAATGTCAAAGTATGTTTCTATTCCGTAGGTTTCCCCATCGTATTTCGGAATGGGAATGTGAGAACGGGTTGCCTTCTTGATGTTATTGTGTTTCTATTGCTTCGAAATTGTAATGTAATGAAATCTTCTATCCGAATCAATACCCACCGCTGCCGCCAATGTTATGCCCTGATTTTATACAGGATTAACTTGGTATAGGTGAGTTCTGCAAGATTGGGTTATAGGACTTCATGCACAGTACACAATGGAATCAACCGATGACATAAATAACATCACAGTAATGGTTTATAATGCAGCTTTATTCTCCAAAAACACTAGGTAGAATAATGGTTATATGTGCACTTGAAACAATGGTAAATTGAATAAGTCAGATACGTAGTTTTGGACTTTTTACAATCTCTAGCACTTCTCGCGGATTTGAATGGAGGTTCACTTCCCACTTCCAACGTTCAGGTATTATGCTTCTGATCACCTTATTTGGACGATATTAGAGTACACGAATCACGCGGGTTAGGTATTTCGCTATATTAACTCTCTGGCAATATGACTCTCAATCAAGGATGAAGGTATAGGTAATATGGTTATAGCCCAAGAATTAACGTAAAGGGATAACTGTAGCTAGTTGCACTGGTCTAGTATATTCGGTTGTCTAGGTAACACTTCAGACCGAAAAATATCATTGAGGGGCGAATCAGGTTTCTGGTGGAGAGTCACAATCACTTCTTTCAGAATTGCTTTCGCTCGAGCCGTAGTCCTAATAATTTGGACATATTTCTTTGGCGAGGTAAAACCTGATGGCAAGAATAATTACGGGAGTCAGTTCGCCTACGCTAAATTTCACTGATATATGTTAATTCATGCTAGCATAATAATCACTTGCTTCCTAACATCAGAGAAGATTGAGACATAAACGCATACACTGGTTGGTTGAGTTAATAGCACCGTAATTTGGTACTTTGCGAGTTAACACTGTGATCGAGTTTTCCTGGTTATCTTGTGTCAGTGGTGTCGGGGGTTAACAGCAGCTCCGGGGCCGTCCAAGCTGTCCAGGAGTGTAGAGAAGGTTTACAGATGGGCTTTTTGCATAACCGGTGATGACGTCCTGATATGTTACTCTTTCTGGGGACCTCAAATAACGCTGTCTCAAGCTCAACCGGACTAACAACGTATCGGATTAATGTAAGACAGTCGGAACAAAAATGACTGCTTAACTATCTCTGGTCCTTATAAGAGGTTCAAGGAACGCGGGCGGCTTTTCGCCTTTTTGTCAACAATGCTGATGAGGCCTACAGTCAATTGTTACCAAGGAGGTATGCTTGCAGAATCCTCTATTAGGTTCTCACATAATCCCTTCTAATATAACAAGATCTTTCTGCCTTAGATCAGTTATGAGTTATGATTATTCGTGAACTCAAGTAGTAGAGGAGGCACCACCAGAAGTTCAGGAAACAATCAATAATTGGTGAATTGGTTGTCTACCAATATAATATTACTGCCGGCAGTCCCGAGCGCAATAGTATTGTAATGCCCTCGAAAATGTCCCGCACCCACAATAATACTAACCCGAGTTGACGTCAGGTATAGCGTAAAATAGTCGTAGATAGTAAGTCCAATAAACTCGTCTCGAGAGACTATCACCGTGGTTCGAAAATAGTCGTAGATGGTAAGTCCAATAAACTCATCTCGAGAGACCATCACCGTGGTTCTTAAAAATCGGACTAAGGTTGCTATACTTTTGTACGTCCGTGGTAGTACAGTGGGTTAGCGCACGGGCCTAGTGGTGATGGTGGTGCGTCACTAACCAGGGTTCGAACCCCACCCAAGGCATCTCAAAACCTGTGGGTTTTTAGGGGGGTTAAATTCCCTTCAGAGGTTCGTACCCCGCGCCAGGTACCAGGAATGGTTGATCCTAAAGGTAGCCTGGGGAAAAATTCCCATTCCTATTTAACCTGGAAAAACCTAGCATAACATTGGCGGCAGCGGTGGTTCTTGATTCGGATAAAAGGTTGCATTACACTGCAAGTTTGGAACAGTAGAAGCATGGCAACATCGCGAAATCTTCAGCCACTCGCACACATTCCCAAGTATGATATAAACACTTATGCTATCACCAGTTACTTAGACATAATAAAGCCAGTGTACGATGTGGTACTTCATAATGACCACGAAAAAATCGCCTGGGCAATTTTGCATATTATACAGTTGGGAGAAGCCGTTTCCCAACTTGTTGATAAGCCTACCTTTCAAGAATTTGTTCACCAAATGGTGACACAGGATACGCCAGAGAGTACCTGGAACCAGTTTCGATCCTTCGTGATCCGGACCTTAGATCCACTTTTGGGTTCCCCCGTCGCCCCCAAAATAATAAAAGTCGACGAGATCAAGTATGAAGGGGATATAAATGTGACCCTCATACAACTCTACAGATACGTGAGGACCACGTATAGCTATGAGGATTACGACCAACAAAATGAACTCTTATTCACCGCTTTGTTAAACATCCTCCCACCCCACATCACCGCCCATCTCGACCCGTATGGCTTATTCGAAGAACATATGCTCTCCATCAGAGAAGAATGCCTACGCAGTTCGATGAATCCCCTATCCAACCCTTCAGCCCTATCCAAGACTCCGTGCACCCTTCCAAAATGACTTCCGGTGAAAGTCCAACCCCAGTGAACTTTTCCCCCACCAACCCTCCGCAGCCCCCCCCAACAAGCCCCGTATTCTAGCTATGCCTACCTATGTAGGCCTACCACAACATATTTTCCCCATGACCCCAGAAATGTTCAGCTATCCCCCCACCAACAAAACTTCCCTTGGGACAGTTTTCCGTCGGTAGCTTGTGACAGTTTTCCGTCAGTAGCTCCCTTCCACCCCCACACAATTCACACCCCTAGAAAACTTCGAAACCCCACACTTGACTCGCCCTCTCATGTCAAACAAACTCACCAGTCCCAGATAACCTCTAACCAGACCGAGACTGCCACCAAGAAAATTCCCCAAACTCGTCCTGTTAATGTCAAACAAACTCACCAACCCCAGATAACCGCTAACCAGACCGTGACTGCCACCAAGAAAATTCCCATTCCTATTTAACCTGGAAAAACCTAGCATTTCATTGGTGGCAGCTAGGGAACGTGACCAGGTAGCTACGTGGAGCACCCGTCACGCGAACCCTATACCAAGAATTGAGATGGCTAAGGTAAAAAGGCTACGATACCCTACGACCTTACGAGGCTAGGGACTAGCCTAACTAAAAAGGAATGTGGTGTAATGCCCTCGAAAATGTCCCGCACCCACAATAATACTAACCCGAGTTGACGTCAGGTATAGCGTAAAATAGTCGTAGATAGTAAGTCCAATAAACTCGTCTCGAGAGACTATCACCGTGGTTCGAAAATAGTCGTAGATGGTAAGTCCAATAAACTCATCTCGAGAGACCATCACCGTGGTTCTTAAAAATCGGACTAAGGTTGCTATACTTTTGTACGTCCGTGGTAGTACAGTGGGTTAGCGCACGGGCCTAGTGGTGATGGTGGTGCGTCACTAACCAGGGTTCGAACCCCACCCAAGGCATCTCAAAACCTGTGGGTTTTTAGGGGGGTTAAATTCCCTTCAGAGGTTCGTACCCCGCGCCAGGTACCAGGAATGGTTGATCCTAAAGGTAGCCTGGGGAAAAATTCCCATTCCTATTTAACCTGGAAAAACCTAGCATTTCAAGTATATTAGTTTATAATAGTTTAATTCACTTCCTCACAGAGTTGCACAGATCACGGAACGCCGAAGTTATCGAGAATCTTGAGGGGGGGGGGGAACACTAGACGACAACACAATGCGGTCAACCGTTGTTTTGAGCTCTAATATTCAACTGCTCGACTGTTGTCTCTGTGTCTTATTTATAGGCTGGTCAAGGAAGCTTCAGGAATATTCTAGAAGTATTGGATGTCAGTGCTATGAAGTAGTTAATTTATTCTGGTGAACTTAGGGGGATAGGGAGGGGGGTCTTTAATGTGGCGGTAAGTAACTTGTTATCTGATTTATTATCGTGGATATCTTAACTCTAGTATGAGGTACTAGTAGAGTTGTTTAGGCGGATTTGGTGAAGGTTTTTAAGTACAGTACTACTTTGCTGGCGCCCTACGTGACTAGGCTGGGAGGTATTATTCATCAATTCACCTAAGTATCCTTCTCTGGTCTAGCTGACATGCTATTCGGAATCTAGGATGGGATAAGGAAGATTTTGGTTTTGGGTAAGGATGGGATAGGATGGTATTTAGATGGTTAGTTCATCACCTGTTGGAAATTCACCTGGTGTATGGCAATAATTTGTTGGCTACGTGTGGGTCATGGTGAACGTCCGCGGGGGTTGGAGGGGTCCCTTGGGGGGGGGGGGGGGGGGGGCATGCCGCTCCCTAAATACGTATATATGGGATTCTCTATGCTAATGGGGTTTTCCTATGATGTGGTGGGGTCAAGAGTGATACTCCTAGGGAGGGTTGATCATGGGCTCTAGTTTTTACCTGCTAGGAATACTCGTGGGGCCCATGAATAGTGGTTTTCGTGAAAATGCAAGTCAGGAGGAATCGTCGACTTCTTAGGGGGCGAGAGATTGGCTGTTGTAGCCTCGCGCCGTCCGCCGTCCTGGTTCAGGTTGCGAGTTGGGCTAGCAAGTTAGAGGGTAGTAAATGGGGTTACAAGAATGGGTCTTTATCTGCTATTTATTGGGGTGAGGAAATGAACGGGATCGGCATGTTAGAACGTTCGTCTGGGCGTCTTTACAGGTGGGGGTTGGATATTGGAAAGGGGGTGGTTTGAGGCTAGGCGCCGTGCCGCTCGTGACCTAGGTTAGTGACCCTTAATGCGCTGGACATAAGGGTGGCATTGCCCTACGATCGAACAGGTAGTGTGGTGTGTGCAGCGGGGCGTGAAGGAGAAAAGGACAGAGTGACCCAAAAAGGTTACAACTGAGCATGGGGTCACGAAGCAAAACAGAGTAGTGTGGGTTGTGGATTAGGAGGTGGTGATTGGAAGACGTGTAACAATTGTGGAAAAGTAAATGGAAGAGAGGAATAACATGGTGGATAAAAGATAATTACCCTAAGGACTGAAATACATGCATGAAGGATGGTATTAGTTGTCGTCAACTTAAGGTGAATGGGACTTGGTTGGAATGCACGGAATACGATTCGACATGGGCAGTGCCTCTGTGTCGTAGCAATATCGATCGGGCAAATTCCGGTTAATATTATATATACACTTAGTTACTAGAAGAACAAGGCAAGGGGCAACTGAGCACGGGGGCACCTATCTATATACTTAGTTACTACAACAAAAAAAGGACAGCTGAGCATGGGGTTGGTATGTGGGTGTTGTGAATGTTAAAAAGGTTGGGGATCCACCATTTTTGGCCGACGTGCCTTTGGGGCCTTTTTCTTTCCGGCCGTGTTGGGGTCGGTCCCCTGGTCCAGTCGTGCGCTCCTCTGTTGACTGACAGGGTTGGCGGCTTCCTTTGATCTTGCGGGTGCGTCCCACTTTCCCTTCTGGCTGTTGGGTCCTTTCGTCCCGGTTGGTTTTCGCTCCGGTTCTTGCGGAATTACCACTGGGTTATTGGTCGGGAGGTTGGTGGGGGAATTCCCTTTTTGGGGTATTTTACTTCCCTCCCTCACCATCCCTACCAATCCACACTCCCATCCCTACCAATCCACACTACCTTCCCTCCCTCACCATCCCTACCAATCCCCCCTCCCTTCCCTCCCTCACCATCCCTACCAATCTCCCCCTCCCTCACCATCCCTACCAATCTCCCCCTCCCTCACCATCCCTACCAATATCCCCCTCCCTCACCATCCCTACCAATCCACACTACCTTCCCTCCCTCACCATCCCTACAAATCCCTCCTCCCTTCCCTCCCTCACCATCCCTACCAATCCACACTACCTTCCCTTCCTCACCATCCCTACCAATCCACACTCCCTTCCCCACCTCAACCATCCCTACCAATCCACACTACCTTCCCTCCCTCACCATCCCTACCAATCCCACTAAAATACCCCGGAAAAGGAAAGACCCTCAGACAGGAGAGACCGAAGGAGTGGAAGAAGAAGTAAGACCGAACAAGAGAAAGGAACAAGAAGAACCGAAGAAGGAAAGGACAAGGACAGAGACACCAACATCCACCAGGATCTGCAGCAGTAGCGAAGCTCAGGAACAGACGAATCGCTATGCTGAAGAAGGACACACAGAAGAAGGAATACCCACCCACGCCGGGCAAGACGATTCGCCCCACAACGTCCCCTAAAAAGAAGATGGTGTTCCGTCAACCCTTTTAAGAGAACCTAAGACACTATAATATTATATGTTTCCCTTTTTCCTACTCTGTGTACTGTTCTGATGTGTTATTAATATTAAGAATATAATCAACCAGTATGAAATGAATATGTTATGATGTTTTGTTAAACCTGACTATGCAATATTAATATGAAGTAGTACCTCAATAGATCTTTGGGACATCGTTTCCTACACACACATATATATATATATATATATATTGTTACGTATCTTGATCCTCAAGTGGTTAACTTGATGAATCTAGATAGCACAGAGATATATATTAAGGTATCAGTCAGCTGAAGGCAAAACAAAAGTAAAATCTAATAAAATTATTTCCTGTTGTTGCTTCCTTTCCTTTTGGATCTTAGGACTTAGTATCCTTTATTGACTGATACTCTTTAATTATGAAAAATACTGAAACTAATTAAAGTCATGTAGTACTTATAAAGAATTATTATTTAACCGAAGCTTAGTAGGCTATGGTTAAGAACCGAAGAAGTTATATCTAAAGAAGGACTATTAATTCTATAAAAAGTCTTGAAAGATAAATATTAAAGTAAGAATATTTCTGTCTCTTACCCTTTTTTGAAATGAATAGATAGTTTTCTTATATGTCCTTTTATTTATTTTTAATGTAATTATTCTTGGTTCTTCTCTTACGTTAACAGTATTATATTATTATTATCAACAGGATTTATATCAAAGTCACATAAAAAGTTAGATATATATTTAATAATTAGTTAAATGTATTTCTTAACCACGTAACAATGAGGCTTGATTAGGAGTAAATTAAGTTACAGGATCGCTTCATAGATTCGATTCAGGTCTCACTTAAATAATATAAAAAGCAAAAATAATATTTTGAAGCTAAAAGAATTTTCTTCAGCTTAGGAAATCACTAGAAGTAATATTAACACAGCCATGTTAGTCTAAGGCGATATTACTAATATGAGACAATAGCATCACCGTACTAAGCACCGTTAAGCAATGTAAGCTTAATTAAAAGAAAATGAAAGAACTTGTGAGTATTAATCTAAAACAATAGTATTACTTTCATCATAACCCAATTACTTAACCCGGGAACTGCGGGGAGACTCTTAAGAGTTCCCCCGGCGGACTGCGGGGAGACTCTTAAGAGTGAGTGAAAAAAAAAAATCAACTTTTGACATCGAAAAAAAAAAAAAAAAAAAAAAAAACATTGTTTTTTTATTTTTTTTGTTTTGGCCCCTGGGCCATGCAAAATCTCAGTCCTCTACCTCCCCTCCTTCCCCACTTTCCTCCTCTCCTTCAGTTATCACCTATTTTCCCTGTTATTCCCTTATTCTGAGCTATATTTTCGTGCTAACATTAGCGAGTTGCAAGCAGGGTGTTGTCATCACTGATGGCAAGCGAGTGCAAGAGAGAGAGAGAGAGAGTATCGATCGACTGTGTCTCAGTGGCCTTGGGGGAAATTGGCGGGAAAGCAGCTTGCCTCACCCATACATTATACAACTCGCGGGCTATATCTCCGATTTTCACCATCCAAACGCTGTTTTCACTCGTTTTATTGTTGTTTCAGGTTAATACCTTTATAATCAACCCATAATAGGCACATATGGATAAGTATTAATGTTATTAATGGCACAATGAATATTTTAGTGACGGAAACACCTCAAATACGTCAGCACAGGGGGACGTTTCCAATTACCCCCATGCGCACTTGTTAGGTTAAAGAGTTGCTTTATTCCACAAGTTAGTCAACTAAAATAGTTAAGTACATAATAATAGCGTTAACGTTAATTCTTCCCAATCAAATAGTTAAGTACATAAATAGTAGCGTTAACGTTAATTCGCAATCAAATAATTAAGCACATAATAGTAGCGTTAACGTTAATTCCCAATCAAATAGTTAAGTACACAATAATAGCGTTAACGTCCCAATCACATATCTCACTAACCAACATAATATAAGTGTTTACACGGAACACACTTAACACACACATATATAATCTGACTGACAGTCACAATCCCATTATAATACTTCACCCCGTCTTCCTCCAGCTGCAAGTTCACCTTCCCCAACTCCAAATGAGACTGATTTGAATGCCCACTACTCGGGTCTTATATATTAAACAATGATGGTGTAGGAACGAATCAGGAGGCGAGTGATGGTGCGTGCTCCTATCATAGCTCCTCGAGTTGCATAACAGGTGCCTGGTCCAATCGGGGCTCCTGGCGTCGATCATACGTCATAGCGTCGGGTCATCGAAGTAGTTTGCAGGGTCCCCTATGAAGCACGCAGGTGTGAAGGCTTGTTTGCTGGTATGCGGGCGAGCTGGTTTCCCACTCGCTGGTTCGCTCGCTAGTCTGCTTCGCCGCTTGGGTAGTTTGACACTCCTTCAACTCTAATTCTAACTCTTAAATTAACATACAGGGCTCCGTATGTCAGACCTCCCCCCTAGAAAAGAGTTTAAGGAGTACAGTACATAATATTAAACATATTACATAAATAGATTCACCACCAGATTGGCAACAGCAAGATTATAATGAGGATATAATAAGGATATCACCCAACGTCTCCAGGTACCACATCAGAACATAGCCGGAACGTAGCTGGATCGTTATTCGAACTGCAAGGCATCTCACAGCTGAAGGCTTGACAGCGTACTACTAAAGCATGATATTTACCTCGCTACAAGGGAGAGCTAATTGCCAAAATCCTCTCATTAAATTAAACTTACTGCTGTATGAGGCCAACCTGGTAAATGCAATCTTTGATCCGTGGCAGGGGGTAGGTATCGTTCTTTGTGACAGCATTAACTTGCCTATAGTCCCTACAAAACCTATGGCTCCCGTCTGGCTTTGGCACAAGTATGACCGGACTACTCCACTGGCTTAAGGCCCTTGTGATCAGCTGGTTTGAAAAAATGAAGTCAAGCTCGACCTGCAGTATACTCCTGCGTTGTGGTGAGACACGGTAGGGGGATAGTTTAATGGGAGTTGCATCCCCTACGTCGATGTCGTGCACGGCCAAAGAAGTGAGCCCTGGAGTATCACGGAACACACTGGGAGACGGAGATAAAACAGAGATTAGTTGGTTCGCTTGATCAGAGGGAAGATGACATAGTTTAGATGGTAATTCCCCCCAAGCTACTGAATTATACTGAATGTTGGATAGGCTACATGACAAGTCAAAGTCTGCATGGATACCTTCAGGCTCTGGAACAGTCTGTTGCGGGTCAGTAAGAGAACTGAAGACTTTGTCCGCACCAGGCTGTCCACAGGTCCTGACATTCACTGCCACAGTGGGAGAATCTGGAGGAGAGGAATCAGGGGACCTATGGTAGGGTTTCAACATATTTATATGAAATACTTGCGTGGGCTTTCTCCTGTCTGGGGTAGTTACTAGATAATTGGTAATGCTCACCCTCCGAATGATCTTATATGGGCCCCTGAACTTGGCAGATAAAGGTTGGCCAAAAAGGGGGAGCAGGACCAAAACCTCATCACCGGGCTGAAACTCCCTCTCACGGGCTTTTCTGTCATACCAGGTCTTCATGGAGATTTTAGCCACTGTCAAGTTTTGAGCGGCAAACTCACAGCCGGGTTTTCAGCCGGGATCTCAGACGGGTTTTGAAATCTGAAACATACTTGAGGAGGTTTTGGTTCCCCTCCTGGCCAATTAGGCTATCCTGCAATAGTTGCAAAGGATCTCTTACCTGGTGACCGAAAACTAGCTCATTAGGGGAAAAACCCAGGGATTCAGTTGGAACCTCACGAGTAGCAAATAAAAGAAAAGGTACCCCCTTATCCCACTCAACTCCGGTCTCTGTACAATATTTACGTAACATTCCCTTTAATGTCTGATGATATCGTTCGAGAACCCCTTGACTCTCTGGGTGGTAGGTGCTAGACTTAACATGCTCGATACCCAACTCCTTCAGGGACTGCTGAAAAATGTTAGAGGTAAAATTAGTTCCTTGATCACTTTGCACCTCATGGGGGAAACCCATTCTGGTGAAGAATTTGAGCAGTTCCTTGATGACAGTTGGAGCAGAGGTAGTCCTTACCACTCTCCCAGACATATATGACTCGATCGCGTCATATGGCAGAGTGAACCAAAAACACAGATGACGCGATCGCGTCATATGGACTTATTATATTGCTAGAAAATAAGTTTATGACGCAATTGAGCCGGTTTTTTGGCTGGTAAGTCCGATAAGTTAGATGTACATGTGGAAACATCTAGCAACCCCCTAGCGTCCCTGTGAGGGCCCCGCGGTGGTAGAGAGAGTCAGTTTCTTCCCATCAGCCAGCCTAGTAGGTGGGTGTGCGCGGCCCTTTAAACCAAGGGGCCTCCATTTTGCCCAGCCTGGCTGGTATTACCGCCCTAATATAACCCAAACGAAGTGCTATATCGTTGGGTTATCGATGGATTATTGTGTTATTCTTATTTAGGGTATAAAAACCATGTTAGTGAAGTGTTTTGCTAGTCTGGTGTACGTGACCAAGGTGGGCTCCACGAGGGGCCATGGTTTCGCTTGTTTGTGGATCACTTTCATACCATATTGAGTCAATTATATTGCAATTTATCACTTGAAGTAGTGTATTTTACTTGTATAAGTGTTTATAGTGAAAAAACTTTCATTACTGGTCGAGCATATGTCGCCATGCTCCCTCAGCCCTGTGCATTTTTGCTCGATAATTTATTGGTGGAAAGTGCTTGGGAGGTAAGTTTTTTATGGGCAAAAGCACTCTACATATACGGCTTGGTGGCCACGAGGGAATCTCAGCAGTGTGAGTAAGTACAGTCAACATTTTTGGTGGTGGTGGTGGTGGTGGTGGAGATGGTGGTGGTGGTGGTGGAGATGGTGGTGGTGGTGGTGATGGTGGTGGTGGTGATGATGGTGGTGGTGGTGATGGTCGGGGTGGTGGTGGTGGTGGAGATGGTGGTGGTGTTGGTGGATATGGTGGTGGTGTTGACACCAATAGGGTAGGGTCCCTTTTCTGACCGTGGGTCAGGTCAGAAAATGAACCCAACCCTATTTGTGTCAACACCACCACCATCTCCACCAACACCACCACCATCTCCACCACCACCACCACCACCATTTTATTATTTTTATTATTTTTGTGTTTAGGCATATTTCATTTGTATTATTTATTATTATACCTGTTATTCCTGTGTATGGGATCACCCATAAAAAAGTATTTATATTTGTATTTCATTTATATTTTTGCTTTATTTTATAATTATTATTATTATTATTATTATTATTATTTTATTATTATTATTATTATTATTATTATTATTTATTATTATTTTACCCACATAAATGTCCCCCACCACAAACTCTTATTATATATATATATATATATATATATATATATATATATATATATATATAATATATATAATATATATATATATATATATATATAATTATATATATAATTATATATAATCTATAATCTATATATATAATATAATTCGTGTTTATGTATTTATCTATGTTATGCCCCCTCCCCCTCCTCCCCCCATTTATGCCTCCCTCCCTCCCCCTCTGCCCTCCCCCCCCCCCCCCTCCCGCCCCCCTCCCCCCCTCCCCCCCCCATTATACCTCCCTCCCCCCTCCCCTCCCCCCCTCCCCTCCCCCCCTCCCCTCCGTCCCCCTCCCCTTCCCTAATATATATATATATATATAAATAATTTGTTTTTTATTTATTTTTTTTTTTGGGTGGGGAGGGTTATTTTTTATTTTTATTTTATTTTTCTAATTGTAGATTGATATAATATATATATATATATATATATAATATAATTCGTGTTTATGTATTTATCTATGTTATAGCAGCCCCCCTCCCCCCCTCCCCCCCCCATTATACCTCCCTCCCCTCCCTCCCCTCCCCCCTCCCGTCTCCCCCCCCTCCCTCCCCCTCCCCTCCCCCCCTCCCCCCCATATATATATATTTATATATATAATTTTTTTTTTTTTTTTTTGGTGGGGGAGGGATATTTTTTATTTGTATATTATTTTATTTTTCTAATTGTAGATTGATATATATATATATATATATATATCATTCGTATTTATGTATTTATCTAAGTTATGCCCCCTCCCTCCCCCATTATACACCCTCCCCCTCTTCCCCCATTATATAATTCATTCATTCATTCAATCATCACTTCCGAGGTTCGGGGCCCACCTTCATTCACCCACCTTCATTCACCCATCATCATCACCATCATCATCATCATCATCATCATCATAAAAAAAAAAAAAACAAAAACAAACAAAAAATCAATTTCTACTACATTTTGCACTACAGTGGATATAGGCCTCCTGGGGAAACCACTCTAAAAAAATAACGAGTCCAGTGCAGTACCTCTTTGGGTGGCTTGGAAATTTGCACATATTTCTCTGGTTTGACACCATATATATATATATATATATATATATATATATATATATATATATATATATATATATATATATATATATATATATATATATATCAACACACATACATTACCATTACCATTTACCATTCTTTATATTTTGTTTGACACCTTGTATATATATAATTTATATATATATATATATATATATATATATATATATATATATATATATATATATATATATAGTCTATATATAAATATACTGTCTATATATATTATATATATATACTGTATATATGTAAATATATATATAGATATATATACATTACTTTATTTTATTTACGTGTACAATAGAATTATTTCTGAATTTATTACCTGAAGATTACCTGGCTTTCTTATTTTGTTTTTTCAGTGTCAACCCAGGATCCATTTCCCTTCTCGTTGGAAAGGGTGTATATTGTGGCAAAGATATACAACTGTATAAACATTCTCATATATTTTCAAAACAATAACAATGCATGGAAACAATTGCGCATAGCTCACGAACCAATTACTCTATATTATTTTTTTTTTCACCAATGGAAAGAGCACAATTTTCCGATTCCGGTGATGTATACAGTTATATACGTATCCGACCAAATAACGCAACCACGAGGTGGGGAACAGCTCGGAACCCGGCTAGCATCGCCGGAACAGAGACGGGTGAAGCGTAAATATTCGCATTTTGGCTCTTCATTTCAAATATTCATAGCGCAAAAAGTATTTGTCCTAGGAACTTCTAGTTTATTTTATACTCATCAGCATTATTTGCCGTATTCATTCAGCCTAAATTTAAAACCATACACTTCGTAGCAACGAAATAAATCGAAAATGTTATAAACCATATCAATCAAAATCAGATTTTTTTTTTTTTCGGTCACTGCATGGAAACAATTGTGCATAGCTCGCGAACCAATTATGCTATATTATTTTTGTTTTCACCATTGGAAAGAGCACAATTTTCCGATTCCGGTGATATATACAGTTATATACGTATCCGAGCAAATAATGCAACCACGAGGTGGGGAACAGCTCGGAACCCGGCTATCATCGCCGGAACAGAGATGGGTGAAGCGTAAATATTCGCATTTTGGCTCTTCATTTCAAATATTCATAGCGCAAAAAGTATTTGTCCTAGGAACTTCTAGTTTGTTTTATACTCATCAGCATTATTTGCCGTATTCATACAGCCTAAATTTAAAACCATACACTTCGTAGCAACGAAATAAATTGAAAATATTATAAACCAAATAAATCAAAATCATATATATTTGTTTTCGGTCACTGCTTGAGAACTATTGAAGATAAACAATTTCTGTTTTCAGATTTGGAAAGAGGAGAAAAAATACTATTATTTGAGCAAAACAAATATATGGTCATCACTCACAATTTAGATTGTGACTCAGGGATTCAGACACGGTAGGGGGATAGTTTAATGGGAGTTGCATCCCCTACGTCGATGTCGTGCACGGCCAAAGAAGTGAGCCCTGGAGTATCACGGAACACACTGGGAGACGGAGATAAAACAGAGATTAGTTGGTTCGCTTGATCAGAGGGAAGATGACATAGTTTAGATGGTAATTCCCCCCAAGCTACTGAATTATACTGAAAGTTGGATAGGCTACATGACAAGTCAAAGTCTGCATGGATACCTTCAGGCTCTGGAACAATCTGTTGCGGGTCAGTAAGAGAACTGAAGACTTCGTCCGCACCAGGCTGTCCACAGGTCCTGACATTCACTGCCACAGTGGGAGAATCTGGAGGAGAGGAATCAGGGGACCTATGGTAGGGTTTCAACATATTTATATGGAATACTTGCGTGGGCTTTCTCCTGTCTGGGGTAGTTACTAGATAATCGGTAATGCTCACCCTCCGAATGATCTTATATGGGCCCCTGAACTTGGCAGATAAAGGTTGGCCAAAAAGGGGGAGCAGGACCAAAACCTCATCACCGGGCTGAAACTCCCTCTCACGGGCTTTTCTGTCATACCAGGTCTTCATGGAGATTTTAGCCACTGTCAAGTTTTGAGCGGCAAACTCACATGAGGATCTCAGCCGGGTTTTGAAATCTGAAACATACTTGAGGAGGTTTTGGTTCCCCTCCTGGCCAACTAGGCTATCCTGCAATAGTTGCAAAGGATCTCTTACCTGGTGACGCGAAAACTAGCTCATTAGGGGGAAAACCCAGGGATTCAGTTGGAACCTCACGAGTAGCAAATAAAAGAAAAGGTACCCCCTTATCCCACTCAACTCCGGTCTCTGTACAATATTTACGTAACATTCCCTTTAATGTCTGATGATATCGTTCGAGAACCCCTTGACTCTCTGGGTGGTAGGTGCTAGACTTAACATGCTCGATACCCAACTCCTTCAGGGACTGCTGAAAAATGTTAGAGGTAAAATTAGTTCCTTGATCACTTTGCACCTCATGGGGGAAACCCATTCTGGTGAAGAATTTGAGCAGTTCCTTGATGACAGTTGGAGCAGAGGTAGTCCTTACCACTCTCCCAGACATATATGACTCGATCGTGTCATATGGCAGAGTGAACCAAAAACACATATGACGCGATCGCGTCATATGGACTTATTATATTGCTAGAAAATAAGTATATGACGCAATTGAGCCGGTTTTTTGGCTGGTAAGTCCGATAAGTTAGATGTACATGTGGAAACATCTAGCAACCCCCTAGCGTCCCTGTGAGGGCCCCGCGGTGGTAGAGAGAGTCAGTTTCTTCCCATCAGCCAGCCTAGTAGGTGGGTGTGTGCGGCCCTATAAACCAAGGGGCCTCCATTTTGCCCAGCCTGGCTGGTATTACCGCCCTAATATAACCCAAACGAAGTGCTATATCGTTGGGTTATCGATGGATTATTGTGTTATTCTTATTTAGGGTATAAAAACCATGTTAGTGAAGTGTTTTGCTAGTCTGGTGTACGTGACCAAGGTGGGCTCCACAAGGGGCCATGGTTTCGCTTGTTTGTGGATCACTTTCATACCATATTGAGTCAATTATATTGCTATTTATCACTTGAATAGTGTATTTTACTTGTATAAGTGTTTATGAGTGAAAGACTTTCATTACTGGTCGAGCATATGTCGCCATGCTCCCTCAGCCCTGTGCATTTTTGCTCGATAATTTAGTGGTGGAAAGTGCTTGCATTTTTGCTCGATAATTTATTGGTGGAAAGTGCTTGGGAGGTAAGTTTTTTATGGGCAAAAGCACTCTACATATACGGCTTGGTGGCCACGAGGGAATCTCAGCAGTGTGAGTAAGTACAGTCAACATTTTTAGTGGTGGTGGTGGTGGTGGTGGTGGTGGAGATGGTGGTGGTGGTGGTGGAGATGGTGGTGGTGGTGGTGATGGTGGTGGTGGTGGTGATGATGGTGGTGGTGGTGATGGTCGGGGTGGTGGTGGTGGTGGAGATACAAAGGAATACAAAGGAGAACAAACTGCAACAGACCTATTGGTCCTTACGGGGCAGTTTGGATATCTAAAACTACTAATCTACTGACTACGAGGTAGAGAAAAGGATAGCAAAGAAGAAGGCTCCTCCCCACCCACCACTCCCTCCAGCTAATGCTGGCATGGAAACAGATAGGAAAAATACCCTGCAGTATTGAAAAACTGACACGGAAATTCGAACAGGACAGGGAGAAAAAAGAAGTTGATTTGTAATCTAAGCTAACTCTATTTACTACAATTCTGAAAGGGAACAGATGTATGAAAATCAATATTCATTGCGGTATGCGTTGACATTTCGTTGCGCGTTATTCTGAAAGAAACTGTGTTAATCGGGGGTTATTTGCCATGTGTTTATCCAGATGGTTCTTAAATGTTTCGACAGTATTACAGTTTACAATGTTCGAGGGTAGTCTGTTCCAATTATTCACAACGCGGTTGAAGAAGAAATGCTTCGCCTCGTGAGAATGAAAACGCTTGCCTATATAATCTTATAACCATTGTTTCTCGTGTTTGCTTGATTGATCGTAAATAATTCGCTTACATTTAGGTTGCTGATCCCTTGAAGATTTTGAACACCTCTATTAGGTCACCTCTCATTCTGCGCTTTGTTAAGCTAAACAAATTTAGTTCTTTTAAGCGCTCTTCGTACGGTTTATTACGCAATCTAGGTATCATTTTAGTGACTCTGCGTTGCACCCTTTCAAGTTTATTTATGTCCTTTTGGTAGTACGGTGACCAGAATTGCACGCAGTATTCGAGATGGGGACGCACCAATGAGTTGAATAGAGTAAGTATGATTTTTTCTGATTTGAATTTGAATGTTCTGCCGATGAAACCCACCAATTTATTAGTTTTTATTACCTCTGTACACTGTTTACTCGGCTTCAGGGCAATTATTATTATAACTCCCAGATCCTTTTCATTATTTGTATTTGATAGTTGAATGTTGTTCATTGAGTAATCTTTTTTAGCGTTGTTACTACCGATGTGTAATACTTTGCATTTTTCTATGTTGAATTTCATTTGCCATTTTACTGCCCAGTTTTCTAAAGTGTCTAGGTCACCTTGTAGTTTTTGCCAATGTACTGTTGAGGTTACTTTATTAGTAATTTTTGTATCGTCAGCAAATTTCGAAATTTTGCATTCTATTCCTTCGTCTAAGTCGGTTATGTAACTTATAAAAGAATAGGGCCTAATACCGAACCCTGGGGAACGCCACTATTTACTTTGCACCAATCCGATTCTTCACCATTTATTACAACTCGTTGTTTAGTGGTGATGGGCTGGTCTATCAGAGTGAGAGCTGAGCGATCTCTGCCATACCCATAGCTTACTCTGACTGTTCCTTTTACGTATATATTTTCTAGATCTCAAGTGACGCGTCTTTTCGTGGATTGATCTCCCTACTGCCATCCCTAGAAG
>CM064581.1:47665744-48005764 GCA_032716605.1 Paralithodes platypus | reverse complement strand
AGCGAATCCCTTAGCAACCGATTTCTCGAATC
Source organism: Paralithodes platypus (assembly GCA_032716605.1). Classification (NCBI taxonomy): domain Eukaryota; kingdom Metazoa; phylum Arthropoda; class Malacostraca; order Decapoda; family Lithodidae; genus Paralithodes; species Paralithodes platypus. The sequence continues at coordinate 48,005,732 of CM064581.1, read as the reverse complement.
TCGATACTTAACCCTTTCTGTACCGGTGCCGTTCTTTAAACTTTATTCTGGCTACTATTAGACGATTTTATTCAGTTTTAAAAGGTTCTCCAGTAATTAATAGGCTTCAAACTATCTCACTTTACCCTTTTCTGCCACAGATCTTCCTTAAACTGCATCCAATTTTCCAAATATAGCTAGAATAAAAAAAAAAAAAACACACAACAAAATACGTCGCCAGTACTGAAGAGGTTAATGGATATAAATTTGGAACTTCCCTGTCCCTTCATCAACACAAAGGCAAGTTATGATAACCAGACAATGCTGTATATAAGATCCGTAAGGATGGATATGTTACTGTTACTCCAGGTATTACAGCTTCCAGGTCGACAATTACTCAGTGCTTTAGTAAGTTACAAATAATATCATTTCTGAAGTCGGTCAGTTACTGAAATTGTCTACTAAACTTTGTGTAAATCCATTAATTCGTTCTTGAGAAATCTCAATGGGTTGAGAATAACTGCAATATTGGCGGTTTCGGGGTTATTAATGAATATGGAATTGCATTTATAACAAGCCACACTAACAAGACAATATATATATATATATATATATATATATATATATATATATATATATATATATATATATATATATATATATATATATATATATATATATATATATATATATATTATGTGTGATGTTACCAACGAAACACACAACTAAAGCCGGTATCACACGAGAGCTTTTATAGTCAACATTCGATGATCAAAATTTTCTGGCAACATTTCTGGAATATTTTGCTCTGGTATCGGAAACTAGACTGGCGATAGATGAATTTAGGTGCCAGAAATCATATATATATACCTCCTAAGCTGCCAGACCAGTGTTGAGGATATATGTTGAGGGAAACAGTGCTCGTGTGATACCGCCTTAAGAATAGTGTTCTTTTGAAATTGCAAAAAATGGCGAAATGAAAGTGTTTACATATTTTAAACAACAAATAAAGAAAGTTTGTGTATGTATGTTGTGAGGTTACGAGCGAAAAGAGCTAAGATGTTTGTTTCTACTTAAGGGGAGAGGGCCGTTTTTCTGGTCCTCTTTCTTCCTCATGTTTTTCTCCATTACTTTTGAGATTTAAAGACGGTTGCCCAATTAGTTTGTCGATTGTAAGACCTTTCACCCCATTTCTTTGTCAATTTTAAGATCTTTCGTGCCCTTTAGGTGTCGATTATTTTTCCTGGCGAGCGATAGCGAGCCTGTAATTGTGGAGGAACCGGCCTTCGGCCGTGACATTTTTCTACCGAAAAATTTACAAATTAATCTCGAAGGGGGATCCAATGGATGTTTTTTTGTTTATGTTTGATGGAGGTCTAGTTTGGAAAATAAAAACTAAATGAATATATAAATAAATAGACCCAAAAAATAACCACTACCCCTTTATGAGAAAAGTGTTGGCAGGTGCTGGGGGCGTGTTTACCCAAGTTGAGCCTGTCCTTGTTAGCAGAGACGTATAATGGCCGAGTCTGTCTCCTACATGGCCACACTTGTTGCTACCTCTGGCTCTAGCATTACTTAACCCTTTGTCTACCGGCCACGTTCTTTCATAACATTCAGGCAACTATTATACAATTTTATTCAGCTTACGAGAAACGTTTACCTATTCAAAGGCTACAAACTACTGTATCTCAATGTATCATTTTAGCTACCATATATCATTCCTAAGCTTCACAAAATCGTCTAAGCATAGCTAGAATACAATTAAAAATATGTCGCTGGTACAGAAGGGGTTAAACACTATATCTTCTTGGTTTAGCCTAATATATAGATCAACTCTGTATGTTATATATGATTTATTTATCATGTTCTCAACCAGTCTTCTTGGTTTAGCCTAATATATAGATCAACTCTGTATGTTATATATGATTTATTTATCATGTTCTCAACCAGTCTTCTTGGTTTAGCCTAATATATAGATCAACTCTGTATGTTATATATGATTTATCATGTTCTCAACCAGTCTTCTTGGTTTAGCCTAATATATAGATCAACTCTGTATGTTATATATGATTTATTTATCATGTTTGCTTGTTTATGATGTGTGTTATCCTGATGTTAATTTCATATCTTACATGTTTCCAATAAAGAAAGACCAAGAGTTCTCAACCAGCCTTTGTAGCTCAGTCGTATTAATGGAATGGGATATGTAGTCCTTGCTTAGACTCTTTCTAGTCGCTCTATATCCTATGCAGTTGCACGCAACGTATTTCATTAACACCGGAACACATTTCCTGTCACTCCTGCAGAAGGGAAGCAACAGCGGGGCACCCTGGGCAAAATTTGAAAATAAAGCCTCTGTCACACTATGCCGATTTAAGTGCCGACACTCCACGACTTAAGGAGTGGCGATACAAGGGGGAGACTACTGCCGAGTATCGTGGGTGATAGAGGGGCGGAACGCCCACGGCGGGCACTATGGACGGGCACGCCGCCTAACGGCAACTGGAAGGGGTCGAGAGGCAACCATGCAAGACCTAAGGAAGATAAATGACGCCGCTGGGGCGGCGTCATGCGCCGTAGCATGCAAACTGGTTGGCGACAATGCTCCTGACGAGCGGCGCCTATAGGAGGTAGGGCGGCGCCGATAGATACTACGGCGGCGATGGACAGCCACCCTGTCACACTGGACCCCTACTCCGTCACACTTGATCCCGACCGAGGCAAACCGGTCCGTCGGAGGCGACGTTTGTGTGTGTGTGTGGGGGGGGGAGTTAAGCTTGAGATCTAGGGAGGAAACTAAAAACATAATAAAAAGATCCATAAATGAGCAAACAAATGCGCCCATCTCCCCTTAATTAAGTGTTATTTTTTTTTATTAATTGGTAAAACAAGGCCATCTATACTGTAGTTAACCCTTTCAGTACTGGTGACATCTTTCTCGTTATAGTCTGGCAACTATTAGGTTATTGTATTATGCTTACAAAGGGCCTGTAGCAATCACAAGACCTCCATTCCTCTCATTTATCTCTCTTAACTCCCACAGACCGTTATTAAGCTGCAGAAAATCGTCTAAGTATAGCAGAACTATGGCAAAACAGACGCCACCGCTATTGAAAAAGTTTATAGATAGTCACTCGTTGATGGGATCAGATTAAGGGGACAGTGGTGATTTTTGGGGTCTATTTATTTATATATTAATTTATTTGTTAGTTTCCTCGCTAGACCTCCATCAAGGTTAAAACAAAAACACCCCCAAAACCATCTATCAACGATGTCCCGTGCGACGTTGCCAGGTCGCGGACTCACGGTATGCCCTCCCCCTATGACGGCGCCTAGGGCATTACCGGGTCGCTGCCTGAAGGCGACCTACCTTATAAGCGGCGTCTGACGCAGACAGGCTGGCGCCCTTGTAACGTATGACGTATACCGGACGCCGCCCGACGCCGCCAGCCTACCGTCCCCGTGCCGTCAATTTACTAGCCGCCGACTCAACTCATGAGAGTTGTGCATGTCGAACGTTTCCTGAGGCCTCTTGAGTAGGCGCCCACCCACGTCGCGCGGCGATGTAGGCAAATACCTGCTCCCGACCCTTAAGTCGTGGAGCGTTGGCACTTAAATCGACATAGTGTGACAGAGGCTTAAGACTCCTACCATTATGTATAAGGAATAGATGAGATTATGTACATGTGCAAGTAAAAATTAGTACTATCCCTCCAAAATACCTTTTTTCAATTCCCGTTACTCCTGTGGAAGGAGGCCTGTGGTGGGGCGCCATGGCCGATATGTTGGATCCAATTACTTATTGAAAGTATTCTGTATGTATGTATATTACACTGTATACTGTATGTGGTTCATTAATCACATAGAAATATCCAATCTCATTTGATGTCACTCCTGTAGAAGGGAGACAGTAGTGAGGCACCCTGGGCTTAAGTTGGAGATTGGAATCCGATATGGTCAAGGAATAGATCAGACTACAGTATAAAGTATGCATGTGAATGAAATTGGCAAAGCAAACACCCCAAAAGACAGCCGATTAAATTTTCCATCAACTCCTGTAGAAGGGACCCTATAGTTAACTGACAAGGGCGAAGTATATTAAAATTACCCTTTTACAGTCTGAACAATAAGTAAGCGTCTATGCATATGGAGTTCTATAAGATATAATATACCTTAGCAATTTCTAAAGAGGTGGCCATTTCACTTTTCACCACTACTGCAGAAGGCGCCGATTAGCGGGTCATCCAGAAAGAATTTTAAGAAAAGGGCCCCATTACGGGCTAGAAGATATATTCAAATATATGTGTGTGTAAGTTCATTAAATTTGGTTGAGTAATAACCGAGAAATACCAAATTTTGATAAGCGTCGCAATACTGCAGAAGGTGGATATTTGGGGGGCGCCCAGGGTGGAATTGAAACAAAGGGCTCCATTACAGCCTAGAAGATAGATCATTTTTATACATGTGTAAGGTCATTAAATTTGGTAAGGTAATAACCGACAAAAAGCCATATTTGATAAACGTCGCACTATTGCAGAAAGTGGTGATTTGAGGGGCACCCAGGCCGAAAAATATAAAAAGGGCTCCGTTACGGCCTAGAAGATAGATATAATGGCAACATAATAATTTTGAACTACCGATTTGTGAGGCCGCAAAAGACATGCTGGGGGAACTCAGGCGTATGATCCTATGTTATGTTCAGGATGCCCCTTCGGCGCATGTGGCAAGCAAGATAGCTTCTTCTATTCCTCAGTTGTTCCTTCAAAGAAAAAGACCAAAGGCAAAACTGAATGAGAACACTAAAGCGCTGAAACAGAGAATGGAGTGGTGGAAAAACGGGGAGTTAGACAAAATTCTTAGCCAAGTATGAGCAATCCAGCAAAGACTGAAAACAAAACAACGAAGAAAGAGGAAACCAGATGATATAGCACGATCAGTGGGGAATAGCATGAGGATTGGTAAAGTGGCACAGGCAGTCAGAATGGTCTCTGGGGAAGCCTCAAGTTGGGTGCTCGAAGTGAATCAAAACATCTTGGACCAGCTCAAGGAGAAACACCCAGAAGCAAAACCAGCAAGTGATGAGGCCAAACTAGAAGGGGAATATGTTCCTCCAGACCCGGTGATATATGAGAATATAACTGGAGACCTCATATGGAGAAAAGGCACTGAAAACACAGGGAGGGGCAGGTCCATCAGGTATATATGCTAAGACTTGGAGGATCTTCCTAAGTCAAAACAAGTTTGGTTCAGCCGCGAGTGACCTTTGTTAAGCAATAGCAATGCTTGCAAAGAAACACGCATCATCACCATGCGTGAACATAGAAGCTCTGACAGCATGTCGCCTGATATCTTTAAATAAGAATCCAGGAGTTAGACCAGTAGGCGTTGGGGAAGTTCTTAGAAGAATATTATAGGAAAAGCAATAATGTCAGAATTTGGAAAAGATGTACAAAGAGCAGTGGGCAACTTACAAGTATGTGCAGGACAGCAAGCCGGATGAGAAGCAGCAATACATGCAATGGGGAAGGTGTATGATGAGGAAGATTGTGAAGCGGTTCTGCTAGTGGATGCAACAAATGCCTTTAACACCATTAATAGGGAGGCAACTATTCACAACATCAAGATCAAATGCCCGAGCATCGCTAAGTACATAGAAAACACTTATAAGGAGCCAGCTAATCTGTATGTAGTGGGAAGCACAAAGAAGGAAGAAATTAAAATTCTCAAATCAAATGAAGGAACAACACAAGGAGATCCTGTGGCAATGGCAATGTACGCACTGGCACTATCTATTCTGCAGCAGAAAATAAAACATGAGGAAACCAGAGTGAAACAAGTGTCATATGCTGATGACCTCACAGGTGCAGGAAGAATAAGGGATCTCAAAGAATGGTGGCGGAGAGTACAATCGTTTGGCTCAATCATTGGGTACCATCCTAATGCTAGTAAATCTGTACTAATTGTGAAAGAAGACCAGTATGAAGAAGCAGTGCAGATTTTTGATAGGACAGGAGTGAATATTACAAAGGAGGGTCAACGCCATTTGGGAGCGGTAATAGGCACAGAGGAATGCAGGAGAGTCTACTGTATGTGCGAAAAAAGGTAGGAGAATGGGTAAAGGAAGTGAAAACCCTGGCAGACATTGCGAAATCTGAACCACATGCTGCTTATACTGCCTTCACATATAGTGTTAAGCACAGATGAACCTTTCTTATGAGAACAGTGCGTAACATTGGACCGGTGCTCCAACCGCTGGAAGAAGCAATCAGTGAAGCATTCATTCCTGCGTTGACAGAGAGGTACGGCATCATGCAAGAGCTAAGAGATCTATTAGCTCTTCCGCCAAGGTTCGGAAGTATGGGGATCATAAACCCAGGGAGGCTGCGCCGTATGAGTACCAAAATTCCCTTAAATTTACTACGTCTTTGACAGAAATAATACGGGAGCAAAATTAAAATGATGAGGTGGACGAAGATAAACAATGAAATGCAAGACATGAAATAACATAGATCAGAGAAGAGAGACAGAACATAGCCTAGAACAAATTAAGACGGAATGTAGTGAAGAACTGAAAATGAGAGTGGATTAAGATTATATTTTGATTATGTTTAGGCCTCAATACAATAACACAAAATCATATGGTTTGGAAAGATCAATACAGTGTAGACCAGTGTAGTCAAGCTGGTCCTTTATTAATGAGACTTGAGAACATACAGAGTTGAGGCAGAGTATTAAGGGAGGATGCTTGCTTTTTATGGACCCCCTTCTCCCTCATGCTTAGCCCCATTAGTTTTCAGATATTAAGACCTTTCGCTCTATTTTGTCGTGTCATTTACGTGTCGATGTTTTCCTGGCGAGCGATAGCGAGCCTGTGTTTTATGAGGGACCAAAAGGCCGGGAAAATGTTCTATCGAAAAATTTACAAATTTTCTTGAAGGTGGGTCTTGGGAGTTTTTTTTTTTGTTAAGCTTGATGGAGGTCTAGGGAGGAAAATAAAAAAATATAAGACAAAATATATATACAGTATACAGTATATATATATATATATATATATATATATTTATATATATATATATATATATATATATATATATATATATATATATATATATATATATATATATATATATATATATATATCCCACCCCTACTCTGTGCAACTCTCCAACCCAAGAGTGAAACGTTACTCTTAAACTTTCTTCTACTCAACAGCTGAGCTCTGGAACTCTCTCCCAGAATCAGTCTTTCCCTCTTCCTATGACTTAAATTGCTTCAAACTCCGTGTGTCCAGGCATTTTGGCTCGAACGTCCCTTGATTTTGGCCCTGTCACTCTTTCAACTATGGGGGAGGCACTCGCTATAGGCAGTTATGCCTTTTGCCTCCCTCATTCACATAGAAAAAAAATATATATATATATATATGTTAGTAAAGCCAGGTAATAAGTTTTCTTTAATACATACGATGTTGAAAGAAATGGCAATTTCTGCGTTGGTAATTTTATTATTCAAAGTTTCCAGGTCTCTGATGAGTTTTCGCTGGGTGGCAGGAAGTAGATGAAGGAGATGAGCAAAATTCATGGTGGTATAGGGTTACATAAATGTACATGATGATACAGGATATACGACGCATTTCACTGGACAACCAGCATTATCAAGTAAGGATGGAATGATATAAAAGGTAAACAGGAAGGATATAAATAGAGGGTGGAGGATCAGAGGAGGCGAAAATCAGGGGGCAAAAGTCTGCTATTGGTGGAGGGGTATTCTAGGAGAGAGAAAGGGGGAACCGCTTCACGCATGCGCACTGGATGCGGGATGGTGGTCGGTTGGTGGGGTCGAAGCTGATTGGCTGCGTGTCGAGGGGCGTGGCCTAAGTTGTGTGGCGTCTGCGGAAGACGAAGCTGAAGGAGGTAGCGCGGGGGGCTGCGTCAAGGGCACCGGGGGGCGAGGGGGGTGTTAGGACCTGTAGGAAGTGCCTTTTGGCAGAAGGAAGGATCTGAAGGTCCAGAGTTTGGTTGTTGATGTTGGGATGTAAGGCTTGGATATATAAAGCTTCGAGTATAGGTAATCTCCTTGGGTCACTTTCTTTATCGAGTATGGTGGTGTGTTTCTCTAACTCGTTGCGTGTGAGGTGAGGGTGGTTAGGGGTGAGATAGTGGTCTTTGATGGCTCCAGCCTGAAGGTGAAGAGTTAACCGACGTGAAAGACGAGTCTGCGTCATACCAATATAGGAATGAGGTCCACAGTCCTCATAATTACAGGTATGTTGGTAAATGACGTGATCGTCGGTCATCGGGCTCTTTATCTTGGTGGGGGCTGGTTTGTTGCGGAGAACGAGGTTGGAGGTCTTGGGGGATTTGTAATAAATTCTTAATTTGATTTTGTTTTCCGGGTTGGTTGGGTGGACATGCTTGGAGATTATTTCTTTTAAGACGGCCTCGTCATTTTTGTGTTCAGAGGACATGTAATTGCGGTAGAAGATCTTAATTTCATTGGGGGGGTAAATGTTGGGAGGGCTTTGGGTGTACCATTTTTCAAGATGGTGGTTGATGGTGCTGGAGATGTCGGAGTTGGAGTATCCGTTATTTACTAAAACTTGGGATAGTCTTTCTAGTTCCTGGTGGGTGTCGGCCCAGGTAGAGCAGTGCGTGAGGGCTCTCCTAACATAGGCGGAGATGGAGGATAGAAGATAACGGCGGGGGCATTCACTATCGCCGTTGAGGCATTGTCCTGTGTTAGTTGGTTTAATGTAGACAGTGGTTTTGAACCCATGGTCGTTCAGAGCTACGAGGATGTCGAGGAAGGGGAGTTGTCCATTGTTAGATTTTTCAAAGGTGAAGTTAAGTCCGGAGGAGGTCATGAAGCGACGCTGGAGTTCCTGTAGTTCGTGGAGGTCCTTGATTTGCACGAAGATGTCATCCACGTATCTACAGTAGACGGCGGGTCGTTGGGCAGCTAGGAGCTCTTCCTCGATGGTACCCATGAAAAAGTTCGCATAAAGAACTCCTAGGGGGCTGCCCATCGCCACACCGTCTATCTGCTTGTACATGTTGCCCCGGGGGCAAAGGAAGGGGGCCTCCTTGGTACATAGCTCCAGTAGTGTTTTCAGGGCCTTCTCCGGGATGTCCAGTGTTGGTGTATCAGGGCAATGATAAATTCGACGTAGAATCATGTCAATGGTCCTATCCTTTTATATCATTCCATCCTTACTTGATAATGCTGGTTGTCCAGTGAAACGCGTCGTATATCCTGTATCATCATGTACATTTATGTAACCCTGTACCACCATGAATTTTGCTCATCTCCTTCATCTACTTCCTGCCACCCAGCGAAAACTCATCAGAGACCTGGAAACTTTGAATAATAACATTTCCAACGCAGAAATTGCCATTTCTTTCAACCTCGTATGTATTAAAGAAAATATATATATATATATATATATATATATATATATATATATATATATATTATATATATATATATATATATATATATATATATACAGTATATGTATCTATATATATATATAATATATATATATATATATATATATATACAGTATATAATTATATATATATATATATAATATGTATATATATAGATATATATATATATATATATATATATATACCGGTATATATATAAATGAAGAAATAAATACGTCCATCCCCCCTTAGAAGTTATTGACCGCTGTCATGTAAAGGCAGAGATAGATGTGGTCTGTGGTGCAGTGGTTATAGAGTGTTCAATTCACAACAGAAAATACTGGTTCGAATCCCATCCAGGTTGAAATTATTGTAATAATAATATGTTATGATTATCTGTTTTATTTGTATATTTGTGTTGTGTTGTTTTGTCCCTGTTCGGGCTCTGTCTCGAGTCGGCCAACCCCAGTTAACAAAAACAAAATAATAATAATGGGGTATGTGCCTGAATATATAGATAGATAGTGGCTACTAAGTCGTGAGTATATAGTCCATAATATACAGGTGGTATTGTCGTGAGTATATAGTCCATAATATACAGGTGGTATTGTCGTGAGTATATAGTCCATAATATACAGGTGGTATTGTCGTGAGTATATAGTCCATAATATACAGGTGGTATTGTCGTGAGTATATAGTCCATAATATACAGGTGGTATTGTCGTGAGTATATAGTCCATAATATACAGGTGGTATTGTCGTGAGTATATAGTCCATAATATACAGGTGGTATTGTCGTGAGTATATAGTCCATAATATACAGGTGGTATTGTTGTGAGTATATAGTCCATAATATACAGGTGGTATTGTCGTGAGTATATAGTCCATAATATACAGGTGGTATTGTTGTGAGTATATAGTCCATAATATACAGGTGGTATTGTCGTGAGTATATAGTCCATAATATACAGGTGGTATTGTCGTGAGTATATAGTCCATAATATACAGGTGGTATTGTTGTGAGTATATAGTCCATAATATACAGGTGGTATTGTTGTGAGTATATAGTCCATAATATACAGGTGGTATTGTTGTGAGTATATAGTCCATAATATACAGGTGGTATTGTTAGTGATAAGGATTATAGGGTAGACCACGAAATTTGGCTTCACAAGTGCGAAATATGGTTTTCTACTTTATTATTATTGAAACAAATATACTGTATAAACGCAACCCGAAAGCAAAGGACTAAGAGACACATTTAAAAAGAAAATTACTTACTTCATGGAACTTTTGGCCGACTATAAAGTAGTATCTCTCTCTTTCTCTTTCTTATCTATCTCTTTATCCATCTATATATCTCGTTATATATATCTCTATCTCTCTCTCTTTATCTCTCTATCTATCTATCTATCTCTCTATCTATCAATTTATCTCCACAGAGAGTCAATAGAGGTAGCTATGTAGGCTGTATGGACCATAAACCATGTAGTAGTTGACCCAGCCCCCCCCCCCCCCCCCCCACCCACACACCCACACACACACACACACACACACACACACAGGACAATGGTACATGTCGGCAGCTAAGGGTGTACAATATTACTTTATATGTTACAGTCAAACTGTGAAATGTCGTAATTCCGTGAAATGACAATATTGTATTCAGTCTGTGAAATGACTGGTTACTAACTGAATTGGGTTAGGTTAGGCAGGTCAGGATAGCTTAGGTTAGGTTAGGCTATATTGATCTCCACCTATCATTTGATAGGTGGAGATCAATATAACTTAACCTAACCTGACTACCTAACATAACCCAGTTCAGTTAGTTACCAGTCATTTCACAGACTGACTAAAATGTTTAGTCATTTCACGAAATGTCTAAGTTTCATAGTCTGACTGTAACATATACATCATGGGAGTTCCCCTTTTGTTTTAGTTCATCATAGTCTGTCATGCCTTAATCCTTTTATTAAGCTACAAACATTTATTACACACCGGTATACACTTTGATTGGGGGTCCCAGTGTAGGGGGTTCTGTGGACTTTGATTAGGGGTCCCAGTGTAGGGGGTGTTGTGGACTTTGATTGGGGGTCCCAGTGTAGGGGGTTCTGTGGACTTTCTCTACAGAGTTTATGCTTATTACTTTGGTTGTTTATATGTTTGTATATATGTACATTTTTCATCTTTAGATTGTTCCTGTTATTCTATAAACTTATTCATTAAATAAAATGCAAACAAAATATAATGCTTTCTATGTTTGAGTAATTGTATGGTCTATCAGGTCTGTATTCACATATACAGTATTCGTATATTCTTTTAAGTTCTGTATTATTTTTGCTTTTCTGGTGGTAATTTTAGTGGAAGAAACCCTGTCCTTATTTTTAAAAGAGGGTATGTTATACATTGTTATGCCAGGGTTTTTACCGGGGTTTTATTGGTCAATGGTAGGTTCTTACTCGACTGGAGAAGTTAAAGTCAAACCACACTTGCATGAAAGTTGTAAAGGGTGAATATAATACTGAGTACACACATGAATTTCCCTTTAATGATCACTTAACTATACAACATAAATAATTCACTTTACACTGATACATAGAACTATATAATAGTCCTAGCACGGGCGAGGATCCACGAGGTAACTGGGAATACACCTAGCTCTCTTTCACTTTTATTAATTAAAGTTATACACCTAAAGTACACTGGTATAAGAATTAAATATCACTTTATCGTTAGCTCTCTTTCCTTGTATTAATTAAACCTGGGTCGCACTGGTGTAAGAATTTGGTAGAGCTATACACTTAGCCCTCTTACACTGGTATGAATTAAAGTGATACACCTGGGTCGCACTGGTGTAGGGATTAAATATAACTGCTGTAGCACTCCTATTCTAACACTATGTAAGTCTGAAGCTACAGGAACAGGGGGGTGAAGTGAGAGTTGCCGAGTCCTTTCGTCTAGTTCCGTCGAGCCGCTTAGGTGGTCCTGCTGTGTGGTTAATATAGATAGGGATACAGATGGATTAATTGGTTTTGGGTCTTGAATGGTAGTTCCTTTATGTCATGACATAGGCTGCATACCATCGGACTAACACGACCATGAACTAGGAAATGACTTGAGTTATGACTGCTCGTCTATCCTGACCTTTATACTAATCGGTGATGAAGTTCTGTTCCGGTACTCTTGGTGTAGGGTCTTTAACCCCTTATTGGCGGCGCGCATCATAAGTCGAGTGAAATAAATTTGGACTATGTGGCGGCGCGCGACATAGGTCGTGTGGCAATTTCAGCACGTAATGTTGCTGAGAGAGAGAGACAAGTGGTGGGAGGAGAGTAGCGAGCGTATGACTGCTCCAGACCACCGTGGCGGACCAACTGACATGAATCCCACCCTCCTCCACCCTCTCACACTCGCTACATAGTGAAATGTATGGGGAAAGTACCGAATTACATGGTTTTTGCACTCGTGTTGCGCGGTTGTTGCAAGAAAACTAGCCGTCATACAAGGATCGTTGTGGTGTCATTGCAAAGCTCTGTTTATGCCCTTTCAGGGATAGATACTTGTTTTACGCTCTGGGTCTTATTTAGGCCTGAAAATGATCACGTAAACAGCCCTATTTTGGGTAAAAACACCCCGCTGGTGGCTAGGCCGCTCTTAAGGTGTTAATACAAAGTCACTAGTGTCATGACACAGTGACGAGGTATCGGGATAACGTGAAAAAATAAGTAAAATCATGAACTTACTATTTCGCTCAATCTGCTCTGACCGTTGTAAGAGTGTTCAAAGAACCCAAGTTCGATGATTAAAACTTTTTGCTGCATATGTCCTTGACCATGGTGTTGGACAGATACAGTATGGACTTTTGTATGCTAAGTGCCATTATTCAGACGGTATCTCGCAAAGCCCGAACCATTAGAGTTGGCTTGCGATGGCAAGGTTTACTTTAATAGTTTGTCAAAGTGCGGGATTGATACTGGAAGTCAGTTTGTGGCATGCCCTTCGATGCTACTTCCAATATCAAAATTGCAGCCTAATAGAGATCCTGATGTTGTTACTCTGCCATGGCATGTAAGAACACAAGTTCACTAATAGGGAAAATTACTCCTCAGACCTTAAAGTATATTCACCATGGCTTCAAATACTTCTTGATTGGGAGGGTAATTATTAGGCTCAAAACTTTTACATGTAAGTGTATTTTGAGCCGTTGAATTGCTGACTCTACCTGGTTCTCGTCTGGATGGTCATGATGTTGGCTGCTATGTCCCAGAGTTGGTGTTTGAAGGTCAGAAGGTCATAGGTGCAGGGGCACCGTTCCCATGGGGATTAGGTAGACCTCCTAGAAATTCGCGCGCTGGCGGTGAGACATCTGTGTGGAAGATCAGCGCATCGGGAAAGGTGAGCATTGTTATGCAATGCCTTTTCTGCTTGGCTGTATATTACTTTCTTCTTCTGTGTTCCAGTATGGTTGAATGTGATCCTTATTGTTTTCCCTGGTGTGGGTGGTAGAGTGGGGTTGATGGTGGCAATTCTGGCTTCCCGGGCATTAGTGTGTTATGGGGCACATTTGGACTTGGGGTGTCCATTTTGTTGTTCCTTTGCTTTCATCTTTTTATTCGCCTTGGTGGGTTGCATTGATGACTGATTCTTGTGTTGTGGTGAGTTCTCCTTCTCTTGTTGCTGTTTCCTTTTCTTGTTTCTTGTTTGTCCGGGGTGTGGTGGTTTGCAGCATTCTCCTGTCCTTTCTTCCTTTCTCTTTAGTTTCTCCTTCTGATTCCCTGCCTCGTTTTCCTTTTTGGGCTGGCATGGTGGTGATTTGTAATTCGGGTAGTACATATGATTTGTTATTACTGTTATGAGTTTTATGTTTCATACTTTCATATATACTTGTGATTGCTATGAATATGCTCTGCAACTATATATATATATATATATATATATATATATATATATATATATATATATATATATTATACAGTATATATATATATATATATATATATATATATATATATATATCATCATATTCTACAAACGTCCTTAACATCTAACCACTTGCACAATGTAATGTGTAGGGTTAATAAATAATGAATTATTGCAACTACCGGGAATCGAACTAGGGACCGACAAACAGGACGACAGTGCTCTACCACCATTGTACCATCAAGAAGGTTAAAGGTTTGGCACACACTTTTTGTACATAATATACCTTGTCGATATATAGGAACATGCACCGAGTGTTACCCGAAACTCAACCTCACTATGATTGTAGAGAAGAGAGGTTGTTGTCAGAGGGTAACCATTATTCTATCACCAGAACTACTATGCCTTCCTCTTCCACAATTGCCTTAGATACCTAAATATTCACTTTACTATTAAGATACAAGACAGACTTTGTAAAACTACTAAAAATATTTCATAATATAACTGCATGGTTAACATTCAAAGAAAAGAATATCAGTTTCCCCGATTATACTTATATATATATATATATATATATATGTTGGGTGTTCTATGTGTGCCAAACTTCAGGAATAGGATATATTATAGGTTTGATTCCTGGAGGGAAGTAAAGAAAACCTATTATTTAGTAGGGCCCCTTCATCATTGACGATATGCCTATTAGTATAATAGTCTCCCATCAAACACCGCGGGTCGCTAGTTTGAATCTACCGCGTGGGAGGACAGGAGTACAACTTCATAAGTGCAACGCGTATTCTCTTATGGAATCGTCTTATGATTGGGTACTCACTACGTAAAAACTTCGTAAAAAATAAAAAAATAAAATTAACTTGATAATTGCTATACTCAAGCTTCCCAATGCGTGGATTTCTTGCGTGTGGATTCCTGACGCTGGCCCTCTAGCGTCCATACTTCCTTCACTGACATATCAAGATTCAACTCAGAAATCCAGCGAATGGGAAGGGGATGGCAGGGAGGGCACTAACATCGTCAATGATTACGGGGCCCTACTAAATATTAGGTTTTCTTTACTTCCCTCTGGGAATCAAACCTATAATTTAATATTGGCCCCTCCATCATTGACGATATGCCTGATATATAAGACTGGAGGGGGACATTCGTGACAAATATCAAAACCACCAACCTAAATACCATAGGTAACAGAGAATCCATATAACATTTTAAGTTTTTTATTGCGTTCATACAATATATATAAAATGTAAAAGGAGGTAAGCAGTGCGTTACTTCGAAGAAGAGCTGCTTGTACATGACTGGACCTTCACTTGAGATCTATTGCATGTTTAGTGAGAACATTCTTGTACTCTAGAACCTTAATCCTTAGGATCATGTTCTGGCCTTAAAATTATTTGTACAATAAAATCTGTTTTTATATTTTGTTAATACTACATAGATACAACTATGATAGATTTCTAAAAATTAAAATTAAATTTGATTAACTGTATATATAACCAGTTCTATTCATATCACAGCTCATTCTTTATCACAATCTCCGGGGGAAGGGTTCTAGTGGGTCTTAGGGCTATTTTGCACATACCCCATCCCCCCCCCTTTTTTTGCCTGAAGAATAAACTTAAAACAATTAGCACATGGACTGCTAGACCCGTTGCCGTAATGCTACACAGGTCCGCTTTGGCTTGTCCAGGGCGACCGATAGGTATCGCGTAAGGAATGTGTGATTAGACGCCCACAACTGAGTGTCGGCTATGTCGTTAATGGAATTTTTTTGCATAAACCGGAGGGAGACAGCCCATTTTCTAATATCGTGGGCTCTGCCTACCAAGCCGGGATTACTTTCCTTAGTTACATCTACGAGTAAAGAAGCTAATTTCCTTCTCGTGACGCGAGTACCTGTCTGGTTAACCCATAGGAAGCCTGGTTGTAGAAGTTGTGCAATCCTCATAAACTTAACTAAAACTTGTACCGGGCATAAAATGTGATGCGTATGTCCACGTTTAAGCGCTGGGACTGAGAATTCTGAGAAAACATGATCACAATGTTCGTTTTTGGCAATAAATGTGGGAGACGGCGCGATCTGCACATGTTCATGCAGTCTCCCAAACCTGAGACAATTTGGCTCGTTGTTCATCGCCGTCAGCTCTGACACTCTGTTACCTGTCGCCAAAGCCATAAGGAACACAGCCTTCTTTAATAATGACTCAAAATCCGACGCATGGATAAACTTGCGCGACTGAAGTAATGATAACGCTTTGTCTAGCGACCAGGTAGGCACGAGCTGACATGGTGGTGGGCGTAGTTTATAACATGCTCTCATTAACCCTTTCTCCTCCGCCAGTGGTATGGATAGACCAGTTAGGTCGAAAAAGGGGTTTCTAATGGCTGCTAAGTGATTCTTTAAAGTAACAACTGAGAAGTGCTTCTGTTCAAACAAATAATTTAAGTATTTAAAAATTTAAAGCCACTGAGGCATCAGATTGCGCTGTTTCTACTATCCAGGTTGTGAAAGTTTTCCAATGTGATTGGTATTGTCTCCTGGTTGACAGAGTATATTGATTCAGAAATTTACTAGTGACACTTTGCCCATACCGAGTTAGCCATTTTGCATTGTAAATGTCCATAAGGCAAAAGTTAGCGAGGTCTG
This sequence comes from Paralithodes platypus, assembly GCA_032716605.1. Lineage (NCBI taxonomy): Eukaryota > Metazoa > Arthropoda > Malacostraca > Decapoda > Lithodidae > Paralithodes > Paralithodes platypus. The sequence goes on along the minus strand of CM064581.1, from coordinate 47,988,746 downwards.
AAGGTTGCCAATTGTCTCCAAGTGGAAGGCAGAGACCGGGAGTGACACCGGGTTCCTGCACCACGTTTGCAATTGGTGATACCACACTTGAGCCGGCAACATTGGCGCGATCATCGAGACTATGCCCCGGTAACCCCGTAGTTTGTGAACTACATGACACATGAGTGAAGCGTCTGGAGGCGGAAAAAGATAGATTGAATTCCACCTGTTCCAGTCCTCCAGTAGAGCGTATGGACCCCCCCGCCGGAGTTCTTGCCCGGCGGGTCAGATAGAGAGGTAGTCTGTGATTCCCCTCGGATGCAAAGAGATCCATTTGTGGACGGTATGGCTCTGCAATCATCTTGTCGAAGACAGTTTGCTTGAGGGCCCATTTTACTAGGGTGCTCTGTCTCCGAGACAAGGCGTCCACCATGATGTTCGCTATCCCCGGTAGGTAAGATGCGTGTAGATGAATGCTCAGCGATTCGGCCAGAGCAAAATCTGTTCTGATAACCCCATCAACTCTCGAGACCTCGATGACCCTTGCTTCTGAATGCAGTGAACTGCAGTCAAGTTGTCCATTCTGAATGCAATTGACTTCCCCTGTAGGGAAGCGCCGTGAGCTTGAAGGAAAAACAATGGGACTAGAAGCTCTTGTTTGTTGATGTGAAAAGTTACGTCTTGGGACCAGAGACCTTGAGCTTGGTGACCTAGGTTAGACTGATAACCCCAGCCTATTACCCCTGAAGCGTCTGTGTATACCGATACTGTAGGTGGAGGAGAAACCCATGTCATTATCGAGTACAATGTTTCGGTCTTTGCCCAGACCGACAGTAAGTTGTGAATTAATCGAGGAATCGGCCATAGTTTTCTCGCCGGCAATAGTGGGAAAAATTTGTTGCCTTCCATGATTAATCTCTTGACTTTCAACCGGCCCAACTTTACAGTTAATTGGATCCAGTTGACTGAACCGACTAGGGACTCCCACGTTTTCCTCGTCGTATTCAGACTGTGGAGAAAAAAAAAATGTTTCCTGCGAAATCTGCTGCGATTGTCCACACTCTGAGTAAGAGTTTGATTGGCAGTGCTCCAAACCAATCCTATCCACTGAATTTCTCTTGTGGGAACAAGGAGCGACTTTGCCAAGTTGATTGCTCCATGATTGCTATTCTAATATCACCTAAGGATTGAATAGAATTTTGTAGAAGGAGCCTACGTGACAAGTCCGTGGTTTTCCTTACATGTTGGCCTGATATGGCTGTAATAATTCTCGTGAGTGACTGGGCAACCTGGCGACTGACGAGGTATTGAGAGAACAGTCTATACACTTTATTGCGTAGCATAAAGTCTCTGTCTAAGTGACCCGGAGGGGGTGTGGCAAAAGGTTCATGCAGGTCGTAAAGTGATAGTTTGGGAGCTGCCAGGAATTCAAATAAAGCAGGTGACACTCCGCCTGCTTTGTTAACCGGTAAAGTGAACCATGAGTGAACTTCCTGAGGTACCTGATGGGAGGATTTAGTGGTAATAGTAGATGCAAAAACCTGCGCCTCTAGTTCCCAGTTCACCCACGGACCTACACCTACCTGCCCCACCTGCAAGACTGATGTGTTTGTCTGATCTAGTACCGGGACTGTATCCAGTTCTGGCGTAAGTGCATGTAGAGCTTTTATATCATTGACGCCGTCATTCCTAGACCAGTCGGCAAAAAGTTTTGCAGATGAGGCCGGAGGTATCGCCGGGGAGGCCGAATACGCAAAGAAATCAGCGCCATAAACAGATGGAATGGCCTTAATGGTAACATCTAGTAACCTTCCTTGGACATCCTTAGCTCTTAGTTTTCTACTCTTATTAACCTCAATGGTCCAAACTCTAGGTACCGGTAGTTCCCCCGATACGGTAGCTTGCGCCAGGTGCGGTTTCTGAGGTATTGACTGAACCCATGAGCAATCCGGTCCATAAAGAAGAGGCATAGGGCCTTTTCTCTGTGGAGGCTTATCAAGAGGGGAAGGAGTAACGTCTGTAATGACACGGACGTTAGTGGTAGTCAAGGAGGCCAGCACTGTCGTGGTACTAGCCGTGGCAGTCGCCGGAGTAACGTAACCGAAGGCAAAGAGGAATGGGGATGTGAAACACCTGAGGGCTCTAACGGCCTTACCGTAGACTCAAGTGGGGGAACTACCGCTGTGCTAGTGGAAGGAGCCTGAAAAGAAGGTATCTGATACTGTTGCATTACTCTGTGGAGAATATCATGTAGTTCCTCAGTAGTTACACACTTACTATGGGATCCCCGAGAGGACTGAGACCCACCTTCTGACTCTACTTCAATATTAATAGGTTGAGCTGAAGACAGTTCTATGTTTTCCGGCTCTTCTGGCAGTTCTATCACTTCCGGTGTTGGATGCCGGGGAGTAGTTATTGGGGCCGGCGCTGGCCACACCAAATCTGGTACTGACGAGGGTATGATATCTACCTGTTCAATTTCCCTGTCCTGAACATTAACCTGTGAGGGTTCTGATTGTCTCCAGATCCCCCGGCTTTGTGCCGCGGGTGGCTGGGAGTCCTGTATCACCAGAGAGTTATCAAAAATTTGATATGAGCAAGACTGAGAACCCCTATACTGATCCGCTAACACTCTGTTAACCGGGGCACTTTACGTGGCACATAACTTAGCTTAGGAATGGCGAATGTAAACTCTTGTGGCTCACTCAATGATTGTTCATCCCAGGGACTAGACTCCATCCCCTCCGCCCCTACCTCTGAGCCGCCAGATTGGACGTTAGGCGTTAAAGGGGTAGGAGTGGAGGGAGGTGGTTGCGACCCCGGCAATGGCTGGGGAAGCGGTTGTAAAATAACCGTACGGGCACTTAAAAGACTTGAAGTGGACGGCGTTGAGGCAGCAGAACCCTCATTCCGGCATTTCGTCGACCTCGAAGACTCGGTGGAAGAATGTCGGGACTGTTTCCTAGGGGATCTAGAACGCGATCTAGATTTGCGCTTCGGTGAAGGCGACCGTCTCCTCTTAGACCGGTCGGGGGGGGGTCGGATCGGCATTGTCACTTTCACTACTTGACCCTACTTGCTTGGACAGTACTTTAGATTTAACTTTAGGTTTGGTTGACCTCGCCGGAGCTGGCTTAACTAATGGAGATTTAATGACGAGGTGTTCCCAGAGCTCCTTGTCATCACAATGGAGAGCTTTATGAGCAGTGTCTTTCGCATAAGCGTTAAAAATTGACTTGATCTCCTTCAAGGCTGCTAAGCAAGACAAATCTTTCTTATCAAAAACCGCCGCTCGTAACTCAGAACACACGGCACACCGTTTAGACACCCATAGTCGCCTTGAGCGATCAATACACTTTACACATTTTATACATAAATTGTGGGCAAAAATTGGTAATAATGAGCAAGTAGGCGTAGAGCAAAGGTCAAAGCGAGGTATGATGGAGCTATGGGCCACCCCCTGCCGGAAGCGGCTACTCCTCTGCTGCCGGGACCGCTACTACTGAAGTACAAAGGAAATCAAGCTACAACAGATCTAGTGACCCTTCTAGGTTGCTTGTCCTCCAAAACACTGAGGATCAAGTGTCCAAACAGTGGTTTAGAGTGGGTAAGGGAACATTGGAAAGGGAATTACTGCCCTGGAACTAATGTCCGTGGCAGGATTAGGAAGTTAGTAGAGGACAGATGGGTTAGTAACTGAGGGGGGGATAAAATAAAGTTATTCATTTACAAACGCAGTCAGTCGCGGGTTTGATGAGAGATATTTGTCTAGGCGGAGTTTAAATGAATCAACGGTGCTGCAGTCTATAACGTTTCGGGGAAGCCCATTCCACAAGTTGACAACTCGATTGAAGAAGAAATTCTTAGATTCGTGCGAGTTAAAAGATTTACCAATAATTTTGCAACCGTTTCCCCACGTGTAATTAGATTGGTTGATAGTGAAGTACTTACTACAGTTCATATTGTCGATGCCTTTGATGATTTTGAACACTTGAATTAAGTCACCTCTTAATCTGCGCTGGGTTAAAGGAAATAGATTTAATTCTCTAAGACGCTCTTCGTATGGTTTGTTCTTTAGGCAAGGTAACTCTACGTTGAACTCGTTCTAGCTTGTTTATATCTTTTTGGTAATAAGGGCACCAGGATTGAACGCAGTATTCCAGAAGAGGGCGGACTAAGGAATTGTAAAGGGTTAGGATAACTTCTTTGGATTTATGCTCAAATGATCTGCCTGTAAAGCCAATTATTTTGTTTGCCTTCTTAACAACTTCTGAACATTGTTGACTCGGTTTTAGGTTACTCGATATTGTTACTCCCAGATCGGTTTCTCGGTTTACATTCTTAAGCTGAGTGCCATTCATCGAATAGTTTGCTTTCTCATTTAGGTATCCGACATGTAGTACTTTACATTTATCCGCATTAAAACTCATTTGCCAAATTTGGGCCCAACATGACAATTTATCTAGATTGTGTTGCATATCGTCAACTTGTTCTTTTGAGAGTACGCTATTTGCAATTTTTGTATCGTCAGCAAATTTTGAGATTGTACAGGTGAGACCCTCCTCTATGTCGTTGATGTAAATTAGAAAGAGAATTGGTCCTAGTACCTGGGGTACCCCGCTACTTACATTGGTCCATTTAGATGCCTTACCGTTTATGACTACCCTTTGCTTTCTGTTGCTGAGCCAATTTTCTATCCATTTCAACACACCGTCTTGTATTCCATGCACTTTTAGTTTTAGCAGTAAACGTTTGTGGGGAAATTTGTCAAAGGCCTTTTGAAAATCAAGGTATATAATATCTACAGCTTTACTCTCATCGTAGAGGTTGACGATATCGTGGAAGAAGTCTAAGAGGTTTGTTAAACAGGAACGTTTTTTACGAAAGCGGTGTTGAGTATCTTTAAGTATGTTTTTTTCCTCTAAGTGATTTACGAGTCTGTCTCGTATGACCGTTTCTAGCATTTTACATACAACTGAGGTTAAGCTAATTGGACGATAGTTACTGGGTAGGGATTTGCTGCCTTTTTTGAATATCGGTGTTACGTTGGCTAGCTTCCACTGATCAGGCATAGTTCCAGACTGCAAGGATTTATTGAATAGTAATGTCAGTGGTATGGAGAGCTCATCCTTAGCTTCCTTTAGAACTCTAGGCGAGATTGTATCAGGTCCTGGTGTTTTATTTACCTTGAGTTTATCTAAACAATTCAATAGTTCTCTCTCTGTAACGGTGATATTGCTTAGAACATCTGAATTATCAATCTGAATCGGCAATGGTGTAGGGATATCACTGAGGTCTTCTGTTGTAAAAACTTATGCAAAGAAGGTATTGAGGGCATTACTCATTTGTACTTCGTCTTTGGTGTATTCTCCATTTTCATCGACTAACGGTCCAACAGTTGAAGTAACTACTTTTTTCTTTCTGATATAACTATAGAATTCTTTCGGGTTTGTTTTACTTTGATTGGCAATATGTAACTCTAAGGTCTTTTTACTTTGCTTAATTAACTTTTTGGCTTTGCGTCGTAGCTCTACAAATTTCACCCGTTCTTTGTCATTTTGTGAGGATTTTAATCTATCATTAGCACATTTTTTAGCAAGCAGGCAGTTTGAAATATCTTTATTCCACCATTTGGGCTTATTATTATAGCCTGGACGCCGTATTTTCGATGGTATGCAGTCTTGCACTGCTTTTAGGTAAGTGGTTTCGAATAACTTCCAAGATGTATTTATGTCGTTATTGTTAATTAAAAAGCTCCAGTCAGTTTCTTTAAACATAGCTCTAAGTTTATGGAGATTTGCTTTCTTGAAATTAGGGACTTTTTCGATGCTACTATTTGGTTCGTTACTAGTAAACTTTAAAGTGAAAGTTATCGTACGATGGTCGCTGTTACTGAATTCATCACCAACATTCAAATTCTCTATCAATTCTTCTTTTGTTGCAAGTACAATGTCAAGAACGTTATTATCACGGGTCGGCGTTCGAACAAATTGATAAAGCGAACTCTCTTGCAAGTTCGTATACAAGTCATGTCCGGAGTGTGAAGTAAGAGTATCGCCCCACTTGGTCACAGGTAAATTAAAGTCGCCAAAAATTAAGGTATCTTGTGAGTTACTTACATCTGCAATTTGTTCGTAAATTTCTCGGTCAGTTTGCACTGATTGAGCTGGAGGTCTGTATATTAACGCAAGTATTATTTTTGTACCTTTATTATTCTTTATTAGCACAAAAGATGTGTCGACGTTCACAATTTGAGGTTTTGACACGAGGGTCGGGTTAAGACTTTCTTTGATATAAAATAAAACGCCACCTCCATTTTTATTTATTCGGCTGTTCTCAAACATTACATAACCGGGAAGTGAATACTCGGCTAAAAAGTCTCTATCTTCTGTATTGAGCCAAGATTCTGTTATGCCAATCACATCATAATTTTCTGTAAACACTAGTTCCTCTAAATCTGAAAATTTATTGCGTATGCTACGGGCGTTTGCATAGAAAACCTTTAAAGTTGCGGTTTTATAACTCGCAGAACGTTCTTTCATCGAATTTTTGGTTCTGGTCGGATTTACATTTACATTCATGGCTGTCCTTGGTCCTCGGTCGTTATCCCTGGCGGTTTTGAATTTGGGTCGTGTTGGTGGAGCTTTATCCAAATTCGCGGTTCTTGACGGATTAGTATTTAATTCCTTTGTAGGTTGCCGTCCTCGCTGTCTTCGGTCCTCCTTCCTGGTTGTCCTGTGCTGAGTCGATTTCTTCTCCAAAAATCCTTCACCGCATCGTTGAGAAGACGCCCAAAACGTGCTGCTCCCACCTGGTTCAGATGAACTCCATCGTCCGAAAACAAATAGTCATCGTAGTAGAAATTGTCCCAGGTGTCGACGAATCCCACGTTCTCCTTCCTGCAGAGGTTTGCTAGACAACGATTTGTGCTGGTGGCTATGTTGTAAAATCGGCTCTCTACACCGAGCCGGAGGACGATTCCTGAGACGATGATCCTTGATGACTTCTCCTTAAACGACTTGATCAGTTGCTGGTACTTTAAAAGCAAATCTTCCGACCGGGTTCGCTGTACATCGTTGGATCCAACGTGGATGACGTACATTGTATTAGCAGGGGCCAGCTTTGATACTTCGTCAACTGCTGCAACTACGTCGTCCACACCACCACCAGGGATACAAAAACGCTTCCTGGTCTTAGGTGCCCTGGCGCAAACCTCTGTGAGCTGACCACGTATCATCGAGTCTCCCACGAGCCGGACTTCTTCTATTTCCTCTTCGTCATCTGAGTCTGTGAGTATCTGGAAACGGTTTTGACACTCGGTAATCGGTATGTGTTTCCTGGTCTTGGGGAAAACGTTGTTCCTCACGACACGGAAGTTGTCTTGAGAGGGAAGAGAGTCACTATTTGTATCTTCAGTATCGGAAACATCAGTTGAAGTGGCTACTGTAGGCGTTGAATTGTTGGCAGTTGACGTTGGGGCATTGGTGGCTGCTGGAGTTGCGGTGACAATTGAAGTTTGTGGTACTCCAACATTGAGTGTTACAAACTCTTGGAGTGATTCCAGCTTCATGGTGAGGACGTTGATCTTGTTGTAGGCTTACTCTAATTTCACTGTAAAATTCTCTCGTTGCTGGCAGAGCCGGCAGACTTGAAGATCGACAGTAGCAAACATGGACTCACCAAACCTACCGGCGCAGTTCGCACAAGCGCGAGGCATGGTGACAGTCACTTTCTTCAGATCACTTCACTCACTTAAAAAACACTTCACTCTCTTTAAAACACTTCACTCACTTTAAAAACACTTCAATCACTTCAACCGAAAACAAATATGCTGAAATACGCAGAAATAGGTTATCAGGGGTGATAGCCTAACCGAAAACAAAAATGTTGAGATACGCAGAATTAGGCTTCCAGGGGCGATAGCCTAACCAAAAGTTTTTTTTTAAATTGAAATACGCAATAATAGGCTACCAGCGTTGAATAGCCTAACCGAAAATAATAAAATTGAAATTCGCAGAAAGTGATGAGACTCTGGAAATAGAACATTTCCAGGAATCAATGCTCATAAGGATGACCTGAGAGGTGTTAACACATCCTATCTCAAGTCCGCCGGAAAGTTAGTTATAGCCACTGCTACTCTAACCTTCCGCTAGACCTGGTAGAAAGACCCCGGGTCTTTCCTTTTATCATACATTATGAACGGCTTACCTGTGATAAAGCGTCACTGGCCCAATCGACCTTAAGCGATTTACTATCCTTAACTATTAGCACTAGATGGATAGTTAATTCGCTTCATGACTTGAGCCATGGTTAAGCTCACTTAACTGTTACGCCGGGTGAGAGAAGTTACTGAATGAGGCTATCGGTCAGGGCGAGTTCACTCGGCGGGCCGAGTTGACTCCCTTAAGAATTTAGCAGATTCCGCCGGAAGGTTCATGGTTCAGCACACCACGCCGGGACATTTGGTTGGTTTCTTATCGTCTGAGACGAGAAAAACGCCGGCTCTGCTGAGAAAGCCGCCGGAAAAAGGAACCAAAATTTTCAGAGGCAAGGACTTATCTGGGAAAGTCCAAACCTCAAAAAAACCCACCAAATAAACGGGACGTCTCCCAAACTCCTGAAGCATGAAAGCACACATGCCAAATACACATATATCGGGGACAATATTAGGCTTACACATATAGAGCTTAATTTATAATTCATAAATAACCTCTAGCCTACGTTGGAGACCCCTAATGAGGCTGACCATAAGGTGACGACGAAACATCAAGGTGGCACCAACCAGACGCTCCGAAGACCCAGCAGCAGCAGCACGAGAAGTAGAGGTCCGCGAAAGGGGCCCAAGCGCAGATACGGACTCCAGAAGATTCCACACCACGTGTGGCAACCCTTGAACTGGAGCATCTACTAGAATAAACTATACAACTACCTCATAATGACGGCCTGAAGCATAAACTTGCGGAATGGTAGCCTCCTAAATAACTATCAGAAAGCTAAAGGTGCAAAACAAAACACACAATAACAAACATGATGCAATGATCCTGGGGACACGTAGGCGCCTGTTACAATAGTACGTTAATTTACACACCTCCTGCGGACATACCAATGGGGTAGTCTGTGCTAGCTAATTTAAAAACATGTTCAATACAACTCAGATGTATACGAATGAGCAAGGACTCACTAGAATCGATCGAACGAAGAATGAAGCAGGAGCACAGAGTAACCCACCCTCACGTAACGGACGCGGGAGGAGGAAGGAAGTATGGAAGGTAGAGGGCCAGCGTCAGGAATCCACACGCAAGAAATCCACGCATTGGAAAGTTTGCATAGCAATTATTAAGTTAATTTTTATTTTTTATTTTTTACAAAGTTTTTTCGTAGTGAATACCCAATCATAAAGACGATTCCATAAGAGAATACGTGTTGCACTTATGAAGTTGTACTCCTGATCCTCCCGCGCGGTAGATTCAAACTAGCGACCGCGGTGTTTGATGGGAGACTATTATACTAATTGGTATATCGTCAATGATGGAGGGGCCACTATTCAATAAATAGTTCTGAGACTAAAATACTCTATAAGAATATTTACCCTTTACCGAGATATTGCATATTGATTCATTATTATTGACAATGGTGTACGCCCATGTATTTCCCCATAAGGTCTTCCCCGCTGTCAAAGGGCCTATCCCACCCTCACCTAATTGTGTGCATTTTACCATATTATCATGAGGATGTTAAAATGTTATATATTAAAATCAACAGCTTATACATCGCACCACGAAGACAGTTAATTATATAGCAATTATATACAGTATATTATATTATTATAATATATTAGTATTATTATATTAGTATTATTATCAGACAGTGTTAGATGAATCCCTTGCCTTGTTGCTGTAGCCCGTTGATTTTAAGTGCCTCCATAGTTTTTTGGGGTTACTCTGATATTCCTCTGCCTTACTGTGGAAATAATTAGATTTAGCTGATATAATATTCCTACTTAGTTTATTCCTAGCCCTGTTGAACTCCTGTTTCAGACCTTGATATTGTCTATATAATATATAAGTGAAAGAATCCAAACAAGGAAATAAGTGAAAGAATCCAAACAAGGAAATAAGTGAAAGAAGCCAAACAAGGAAATAAGTGAAAGAAGCCAAACAATGATATAAGTGAGAGAAACCAAGCAATGATATAAGTGAAAGAAGCCAAACAATGATATAATTGAAAGAATCCAAACAATGATATAAGTGAAAGAATCCAAACAATGATATAAGTGAAAGAAGCCAAACAATGAAATAAGTGAAAGAAGCCAAACAATGATACAAGTGAAATACTCCAAACAATGATATAAGTGAAAGAAGCCAAACAATATAAGTGAAAGAATCCAAACAATTATATAAGTGAAAGAAGCCAAACAATTATATAAGTGAAATACTCATAACAAGGAAATAAGTGAAAGAAACCAAACAATTATATAAGTGAAAGAAACCAAACAATGATATAAGTGAAAGAAAACAAACAATGATATAAGTGAAAGAAGCCAAACAATGATATAAGTGAAAGAAACCAAACAATGATATAAGTGAAAGAAGCCAAACAATGATATAAGTGAAAGAAGCCAAACAATAATATAAGTGAAAGAAGCCAAACAATGATATAAGTGAAAGAAGCCAAACAATGATATAAGTGAAAGAAACTAAACAATGATATAAGTGAAAGAAACCAAACAATGATATAAGTGAAAGAAGCCAACCAATGATATAAGTGAAAGAAGCCAAAACAATGATATAAGTGAAAGAAGCCAAACAATGATATAAGTGAAAGAAACCAAACAATGATATAAGTGAAAGAAAACAAACAATGATATAAGTGAAAGAAACCAAACAATGATATAAGTGAAGAAACCAAACAATGATATAAGTGAAAGAAACCAAACAATGATATAAGTGAAAGAAACCAAACAATGATATAAGTTAAAGAAAACAAACAATGATATAAGTGAAAGAAACCAAACAATGATATAAGTGGAAGAAACCAAACAATGATATAAATGAAAGAAACCAAACAATGATATAAGTGAAAGAAACCAAACAATGATATAAGTGAAAGAAACTAAACAATGATATAAGTGAAAGAAACCAAACAATGATATAAGTGAAAGAAGCCAACCAATGATATAAGTGAAAGAAGTCAAACAATGATATAAGTGAAACAAGCCAAACAATGATATAAGTGAAAGAAGCCTAACAATGATATAAGTGAAAGAAACTAAACAATGATATAAGTGAAAGAAACCAAGCAATGATATAAGTGAAAGAAACCAAACAATGATATAAGTGAAAGAAACCAAACAATGATATAAGTGAAAGAATCCAAACAATGATATAAGTGAAAGAAGCCAAACAATGATATAAGTGAAAGAAACCAAACAATGATATAAGTGAAATAAACCAAACAATGATATAAGTGAAAGAAACTAAACAATGATATAAGTGAAAGAAACCAAACAATGATATAGCCTAAGTGAAAGAAACCAAACAATGATATAAGTGAAAGAAACTAAACAATGATATAAGTGAAAGAAACCAAACAATGATATAGCCTAAGTGAAAGAAACCAAACAATGATATAGCCTAAGTGAAAGAAACCAAACAATGATATAAGTGAAAGAAACCAAACAATGATATTAGTGAAAGAAACCAAACAATGATATAAGTGAAAGAAACCAAACAATGATATAAGTGAAAGAAGCCAAACAATATCAGTGAAAGAAGCCAAACAATGATATCAGTGAAAGAAGCCAAACAATGATATAAGCGAAAGAAGCCAAAGTGTGGATGAAGTCAGCCCCAATAAAGGCAGGCAGGAAGGAAGTGTGTGATACAGGGAAGGTATTCACTGCTGGGTTTGGGTTATAAAGGCAGGCAGGAAGGAAGTGTGTGATACAGGGAAGGTATTCACTGCTGGGTTTGGGTTATAAAGGCAGGCAGGAAGGAAGTGTGTGATACAGGGAAGGTATTCACTGCTGGGTTTGGGTTATAAAGGCAGGCAGGAAGGAAGTGTGTGATACAGGGAAGGTATTCACTGCTGGGTTTGGGTTATAAAGGCAGGCAGGAAGGAAGTGTGTGATACAGGGAAGGTATTCACTGCTGGGTTTGGGTTATAAAGGCAGGCAGGAAGGAAGGAAGTGTGTGATACAGGGAAGGTATTCACTGCTGGGTTTGGGTTATAAAGGCAGGCAGGAAGGAAGTGTGTGATACAGGGAAGGTATTCACTGCTGGGTTTGGGTTATAAAGGCAGGCAGGAAGGAAGTGTGTGATACAGGGAAGGTATTCACTGCTGGGTTTGGGTTATAAAGGCAGGCAGGAAGGAAGTGTGTGATACAGGGAAGGTATTCACTGCTGGGTTTGGGTTATAAAGGCAGGCAGGAAGGAAGTGTGTGATACAGGGAAGGTATTCACTGCTGGGTTTGGGTTATAAAGGCAGGCAGGAAGGAAGTGTGTGATACAGGGAAGGTATTCACTGCTGGGTTTGGGTTATAAAGGCAGGCAGGAAGGAAGTGTGTGATACAGGGAAGGTATTCACTGCTGGGTTTGGGTTATAAAGGCAGGCAGGAAGGAAGTGTGTGATACAGGGAAGGTATTCACTGCTGGGTTTGGGTTATAAAGGCAGGCAGGAAGGAAGTGTGTGATACAGGGAAGGTATTCACTGCTGGGTTTGGGTTATAAAGGCAGGCAGGAAGGAAGTGTGTGATACAGGGAAGGTATTCACTGCTGGGTTTGGGTTACTTATTTCAGAGCCGGACGGGGAGGAGGGAGGATTTAATTAAGGGGAGATGGGCTGGTTTTTATGGCACCCCTTCTCCTTCGTGTTTAGCCCCATTGTCTTTTAGATTTGAAGAAGTTCGGCTCATTAGTTTGGCGATGTTGAGACTTTACGCCACATTTCTTTGTCAATATTAAGACCTTTCGTGCCATTTAAGTATAAATTTTCCCTGGCGAGCGATAGCGAGCCTGTAATTTAAAGAGTAACCGGCCTTCAGCCGGGCCATTTATAACTATCAAAAAATTTACAAATTCATTCAGGTGTTTTTTACAGCTTGATGGAGGTCTAGGGAAGAAACTATAAAATATTAATGAAATCCAAACACTAAGCAAATATATTTACCCATCTCCCCTTAATTAAAAGGTTTGGTGATGAAAGGGCAGGTATTCACTGCTGGGTTTAGGGTTTGGGGGTCACTTATTATTCCAGAGCCTTCGGGGAGGAGGAAGGATTTAGGAGACTTAAGGGGAGATGGCTCATTTTTATGGCCCCTCTTCTCCCTCATGCTAAGCCCCATTAGTTTTCAGATTTTAAGACGTTCAGCCCATTCGTTTTGGCGATTTTAATACCTTTCGCACCTTTTCCGTGTCAATATTTTGAGCTTTTGTGTCATTTAAATTTCGATTTTTTCCTGGCAAGCGATAGCGAGCCTGTAATTTAGGAGGAACTGGCCTTCGACCGGGACGTTTTTCTACCAAAAAATGAACACAAATATATCTTGAAGGTGGACCCTGGGGTTGTTGTTTTAAGTTCGATGGAGGTCTAGGGAGGAAAACAAAATAATAAATAAACGAAAACATCGACCAAAAAATAAATGATCTCCCCTTACTTGGTCTGTAAAGACACTCCCAATGATCCTCACAGTTAAATTTAGCATTACTTGGTGAAATAAGGATTCATGACAGAGGTGATTGGTAGAATTATATTAGCTGTATGATAACTACCAAGGTCAATCAGCATTACATCACCAACGTGCAGTACAGATCATGTGCAACTATCTTCTATAATACTATGATGGCGGTGGGACAGCAACCCTTGAGAACACATGTGTCCTATATTAAGGGCAGATGGCTGTATTGATTTGATGCTTTATGTATCTATTTATTATTTTATTAGTTCCTTCCCAGACCTCCATCATATAAAAAACATTCCCGCCTCAAGATTAATTTGTAAGATTTTCGATAGAAAATTTTCCCGGCCGAAGGCTACTTTCTTTTAAATTACAGGCTCGTTATCACTCGCAAGGAAAAAATTGACTGCTAAATGACACAAAGACTTAATATTGACAAATAAATAGGTAGGAAGGTCTTAAAATCGCCAAACCAATGGGCCAAGCGTCTTATAATCTGAAAACTAATGGGGCTAAACAGGAGGAAGAAGGGGGGCCAGAAAAACGGCCCATCTCCCCTTAATTAATTGTTGTAATCAAGTGTACCAACATAGAGCAACCAAAATGATATAATTTAATAGGGCCCCTCTATCATTGACGACTTCGCCTATTAACCTCTGAAGTGCGCATGGGGGTAATTGGAAACGTCCCCCTGTGCTGACGTATTTGAGGTGTTTCCGTCACTAAAATATTCATTGTGCCATTAATAGCATTAATACTTATCCATATGCGCCTATTATGGGTTGATTATAAAGGTATTAACCTGAAACAACAATAAAACGAGTGAAAACAGCGTTTGGATGGTCAAAATCGGAGATATAGCCCGCGAGTTGTATAATGTATGGGTGAGGCAATCTGCTTTCCCGCCAATTTCCCCCAAGGCCACTGAGACACAGTCGATCGATACTCTCTCTCTCTCTCTTGCACTCGCTTGCTATCAGTGATGACCACACCCTCCAATCGGATTTCTAATGTTAGCACGAAAATATACCTCAGAATAAGGGAATAACAGGGAAAATAGGTGATAACTGAAGGAGAGGAGGAAAGTGGGGAAGGAGGGGAGGTAGAGGACTGAGATTTTGCATGGCCCAGGGGCCAAAAAAAAAAATAAAAATAAAAAAAAAAAATATATAAAAATATTTTTTTTTCGATGTCAAAAGTTGATTTTTGTTTTCTCTGACTCTTAAGAGTCTCCCCGCAGTGCGCCGGGGGAACTCTTAAGAGTCTCCCCGCAGCTCCCGGGTTAATAATAATAGTCTCCATTCAACATCCTGCGTCAGCATTTTGAATAGCCCGCGTGGAAGTATCGTGGAGTACTCATCATAAGTATCGTGGAGTACTCATCATAAGTGCACGCTTAATTCCCTCATGGGATCGTCATTTTGATTGGGTACCCTACAGAAAAAACTCTGTAAAAAATAAAAAGGAAAAAATAACTTAATATCTGTTATCATATGACTTTCATATTCGTGGATTTCTCATGCTTTGTTTCCCCGACACCAGGCCCTCTAGCGGCCATCTTCGTCCTTCCTACTTCCGCGTCCCTCCCGACGACAGGGCTCGCGCCGTGTCCGCTTCATTCGACGTTCGCAGAGCTTCTAGTGAGTCCTTACTCATTTGTATACATCTGTGTTGTAGTAACAAGGTTTAGATTAGCTAGCACGGCTGCCAGATTGGTAGGTCCGCAGGAAGTGTGTGTTAAAATAGGGTACCATTGTCACAGGCGTCTACGAGTCCTGGATGGGTGTACCGCGTGTGTTGTTTTTGTGATACGCCTTAGCTGTTGTGTTTACTTAGCTAGAAGGCGACCACTCTACGAGGCATGATACAGACTGTCAATATTGAGGAAAGTACATGCCATTGTCTTCAGATTTCAGCAAAAGCTCTGGTTTAAGGGTGTCTGCACGTGGTGCTCCACCTTCCAGGGTTCGTGTTTTGCTTAGGCCCCTTGGGTGGGCCTCCCTCTTCATAGTGCGGCTGTTGGGTGCCGGAGCGTCGTCTGCGGGGATGTTCTTCGGTCCACGTGGTCGACCTAGTTAGGGATCTCCGGCGTAGGCTTCAGGTAATTTAGGTTTCTAAATTTGTCTGTTGTTATTTTTGCCTATGTATGCCCCCTTTTTTGGTTCATGCATGCAGGCTTGTTCCTTTGGGGGTAGGGGAGATGTCCCTATATGTCATTATGTATATTATATATATGTGTGGGACTGCGGGAAAGGGGCTGTGCCAACCCTGTTTCCCAGCAGTTTTTGTCTGTTCCGGCGGCCCCGTGCGGAGGGTCCAGATTATCCATCTCTGACGGGTAGGAACATTCAAAAGATCCCGACGTGGTTTGGCTGAACCACACTCTCCCGGCGGAATTGCATTCCTAGCAGGGCTACAAACTCGGCCCGCCGAGTTAACTCGCCCTGACTGGCCTAGTGACACGTTAAGACTTTATCGCCTGCGGCACCACCAGTCAAGTGTACACGAAGTGATAAGATTAGCAAACTTGTTCAGTATAATCACAACTTAAAAGGTCATGGGACCTGTGGCTCTTGTCACAGGTAAGTTATTGAAAGTCAGCTAGACAGATCCGGCAGAAGGTTAGCGAGGTGGTGCACTCTCGCTAATTTTCTGGCGGATTTAGGTTAGGATGTTAAATACCTCGCAGGTTATCCTTATGAGCATTGATTCCTGGACATTTTCTTTCCAGGCCCCAGACTACTTCTCCGGTGGAGTTGGACATCTAATCCCGGCGGAAGGGGGGGGACTCTCTCAATTACGGCACCATGCCTAGGTTTGAAGTTTGCGCTACGCCCACTTGTTCCCTTTTACCTGTTTTTGCTCATACGCTTTGCATTAAATGTGTGAAGTGTTTAGATCACTCCCGAGGCGTATGGTTGTCTAAAAGGTACGCCATCTGCTCTGAATTAAAATCCGCCTTGCTGGCGAAGAAAGACCTATCATGTTTAGCAGCCTTGCATGAGATTAAAGCGGCGTTCAATTTTTATGCTAAGGACACAGCCCATAAGGCACTCCAATGTGACTACCAAATCCTGTGGGAAAAGCTAATTATCAAGTCACCTTTAGTAAAACCCGGATTCTCCAAATCGGTCAGACCCAAGGTCAAAGCTAAAGCCATCAGCAAGGAGGTTATCAGTAGCAGTAGTGAGAACGACATCTCTGAGGTCCCCTCCTCTTACCGTGCCACACGGCGGAAGTCCAGGTCCAGGTCGAAGTCTCCCCGGAAACACTCTCACTACTCCACCGCGGACTCTTCCCGGTCTCACAAGCGCCGGAGAGAAGAGTATGACACATCGAGCAGCCGGCGAGAGACTCCTCAGCCGCCCCCTCCCACACCTCCCTCTGACACCCATACACGTGATTCAGGGGAGTCGGAAATAGGATCTGAGTTATTAGCATCTACACCTAGTCAGGAACATTCTGTGCATGTACCTCCTAATGTGATTTTTGCCATACCAAAATTAACTGTAGTTCCACGGGGTGTGAGGTCGACCGGCCCGAGTTGGGTGCTAGCCGACCAATTTAGGGGTTATCTGGCGGGGGCCCAATTCAGCTCACAGGTGACTCATGACTCCCAGCCCATAGCGGCAGGGGGGTACTGGCGCCATTCAGATCCACCTCTTAATGTCATTCCAGAACGGACTGAGGACGGCTACATCAACGTGTTGCCATCGTCAGTGCCAGATTTGTCTTGGCCCCCGGCGGATAATGAGATAGACTCACAAGAGATAGCATCACCAGAGATCTTGGAGCAGAATGAGGAGCCGGCGGATGGAATGTTCTCCCCGGCTCCTCAGTCTCTCCCTAGTAATTATTCTGAGACTAGTTCACATTCATCCAAAAAAAACTCTAGGAAATGGATGACTTCTGATCAGGTAAATGAATTATTACATAAAGTAATACACCATTATCAAATCCCTGCCTCATTGGATTCTCCGGTTACTCTCTCAGCTGCACCTCCTAGCACTTCTGTGATTAGACCTTTAGAATTCCCGACATTCACTACTTCTTGCCCAACCCCGTTGGTGGCAGCTACCCCAGGCCCTACAGTGCCGGCGGCGCTAGCAATGTCCAACCTCAGGGTTATTACTGATGTCAAACCTCCTCCTTTAGATAAAGCGCCTCTGAAGAAGGGCCCCATGCCCCTCCTCTATGGTACTGATTGCTCTTGGGTACCTGTGGTACCAGAGAATCCCCTTATAGCTCAACCTTCGGTATCAGGGGACCCACCAGTTCCCGACGAGTGGTCCATCGAGATCAATAAGAACCGTAAATTTTGGGCCAAAAACGAGACAGGGAAGGTACTAGATGTACTGATTAAGGGTGTCCCAAGTTCCCTTAACCCGGCATATTTTGTGTATTCAGCCGCTCCGGCCGTTCCTTCCGCCGCATCTGCACGACTATTTGCTGACTGGTCGAAGACTGATGGCATCAATGATGTCAAAGCCTTAAATGCTCTTACGCCTGAGTTGGCTACAATTCCGGCTCTAGACCAAGCTCAGACTCCGGTACTGCAGATGCAGCAGCTGGGAGTAGGCTCTTGGGTAGATTGGGAGATAGAAGCCCAAGTATTTGCCACTACTATCACCTCCAAATCTTCACATCAAATTCCCCCAGAGAATCATACTTACTTTTCCCTACCAGTATCCAAAGCAGAAGGGGTGTCCCCAGCCTTACTAACATTTCTGGCGGCCCAAAAAGTGTCATTCCATGCCCTGGATGAACCTTTCTCTCCCCCCCTCCCCCCCCCCCAGCTGCTCACTTGGAGCGAGATTTTAAGTTACGCAATAAAGCCTACCGGATGTTCTCTCAGTACTTGGTGAGTCATCAAGTAACCGCCTCTCTTGCACGCACGATCTCGGCCATCACTGACCCCCAAATTAGAAAAGCTATTGAGCTGTCGCATAGACTTTTGCTACAAAATGCCATTCAGTCCCTAGGAGACATTAGAATTGCAATCATGGAGGCGGTTCGAGCTCGCCAAGATCTGAGAGTCCATCTGGTGAGGAAGTTGCCGGCGGACATAGGTCGCCGGGTAACTCTCTCCCCGGTTCTTACTGCCACCCTGCTTAACTCTGAAACTTGGAGTTTAGTTTTTAATATGGTAAGTGGGTGGAAGCAGGTTACCTCCCAAGCTAGGAAGGACCCACCTAAGAAACCCTTTCATAAATCAAAGGGCGGTAACAAACCGTTCCAACCCCAATCTAAACAGGCACCACGAGACCCCAGACCACCTCCTCAGCAGGGAGGTAATCAGTACAAACCCAAACACGGTAAACAGCACAGGTATAAGGGTAAGGCCCCATATAAAGATCATCAGGGCACTGCACCAGTCAAAACTAGTCAAGCGTCCGATGCCAACCTACCCCCACCTCCAAAAAACTAGCCACTCACACTCTCCACATCCCAGGGCCGAGCTCAAAGGCCCAAGATTGGGGAGTTGCCTTGAAGGACGAACCCCGGCTGCACCTGGGTTCGTTCCGTGCATTCCGCTCAGCCTGGCCCAAACATACCTGGGCCAGGAAGATAGTGAGCAAAGGAATCACCTGGCGGTGGCGCCGGCGGCCTCGACTGCATCAGCCGCAAGAATATACCCCAGTGTCTCAGGAGGAGGAGGTCATGTTACAGGAAATGATTGCCAAACAGGTCCTTATACAGGTCAATACCTTTCAGCCAGTGTTCACGTCAAGACTCTTCTTAGTTCCAAAAAGGGACAGTGTGCAGATGCGACCAGTTCTAGATCTCTCGCACCTGAACACCTTTATAGAGAATTCACCCTTCAGGATGATGACTGTACAGCAACTCAGACTCGCACTCCCGCCGCAAGGTTGGATGTGTTCGATCGATCTCAAATATGCCTATTGGCATGTCCCTATAAACAAGAGGTTCCAAAAGTATCTCGCTCTGAGAATCCGGCACGAGACTTATGTCTTTCAAAGGATGCCGTTCGAGTTGAACCTAGCACCGAGAGTATTTACCAAACTAGTCCGGCAAGCTCTCTTACCCCTGTTAGTTCGAGGCATACAGGTGTTTTGGTATCTGGACGATTGGCTAGTAGTGGCGAACACTGTAGAATTATGTCAAGACCATGTCAACCAAGTGTTAGCTCATGTACAAGCCCTAGGGTACAAGGTGAACTTGTCAAAGTCGCACCTTGTCCCCTCAAGGACGATTCAGTGAATAGGGCTGGTCTGGGATACCGCCTCTCTGACTCTTACTCAGAGTGCGGACAACCGCAGCAGATTTCGAAGGAAACTGTTCCGGTTCCTCCACAGTCTGGATATGACCAGGAAAACGTGGGATTCCCTGATCGGTTCTCTCAACTGGGTACAATTAACTGTAAAGTTGGGCCGATTGAAAGCCAAGCGACTAATCCTGGAAGGCAACAAAGTGTTCCCTCTCTTGCCGGAGAAGAAATTATGGCCAATTCCTCCATTAATCCACACCTTACTATCGGCCTGGACCAAGCACGAAGTCCTCTACTCAGTCATGTCATGGGTTTCTCCACCACTTACGGTATGGGTAGACACGGACGCCTCGGGGAGCCTGGGTTGGGGGTATCAGTCAAGCCTAGGCCACCAGGGACAGGGCATTTGGGTGGCAGACAACCAAGCCCATATCAACAAGCAAGAGCTTTTAGTTCCCCTGTTCTTTCTCCAAACTCGCGGCAGGACATTGAAGAACAAATCAATAGCATTCAGAATGGACAATCAAACCGCAGTTTTTTGCATTCAGAAGCAAGGCTAAGTGAGGTCACGAGAGTTGTTGAACGTTTCAGAACAAATTTTTACCCTAGCCGACTCGCTAGGGATTTCCCTGCATGCCACCTACCTCCCCAGCGTGGCGAACGTCGGGGCAGACGCTCTCTCTCGCCGGCAGAGCACTCTAGTAGAATGAACAATCAAACAGGCTATCTTCAACAAGATGATTGCAAAGCCGGCCCGTCCACATGTGGACTTGTTTGCGTCAGCAGAGAACCACAGACTTCCACTCTTTCTGACCCGGCACGGGGTAACCCCGGCGGGGTGACCCGATGCATTGCAGGTGGACTGGAACAGGTGGACCTCAATCTATCTGTTTCCGCCACCAGACTCTGTATTAATGTGTAAGGTCATTCACAAACTGAGGAATTACCGGGGCCGGGTAACGCTGATCGCGTTGCTTTGGCCGGCCCAGGTATGGTACCACCAATTGCAACAGTGGTGCAGGACCCCGGTGTCCCTCCCAGTCTCCGTCTTCCACTTGGAAACGATTGGCAACCTTCGGACCTCGCTCAGTTTTGCCTTATGGATATTTACTATGCCAAATGGTTAAATCAATTTGGACCAAGTGTCACTCAGAAGCTAATGAATCAGTACACACCGTCTACCAGGAGACAATATCAATCACATTGGAAAACTTTTACAACCTGGATTGTTGAGTCAGGGCAAACGACTGCCTCAGGAGCCTTAATTTTCAAGTACTTAGACTATCTATTTGAGCAGAAGTATTTTTCGGTCATAACGTTATAAAATCACTTGTCTGCCATTACGACCCCCTTCCTTGACCTCACCGGCCTTTCCATGCCACAGGCGGAGGAGAAAGGTATTAAGAGGGCGTGTTTCAAGCTTCGTCCACCTCCCTACCAGCTCATGCCCACCTGGTCCCTTGATAAAGCCTTAGAATTGCTTCAATCGCGCAAGTATAATAATGCGCCGGACTTTGACTCACTTTTAAAGAAAGCTGTTTTTCTCATGGCACTTGCCACCGGAAACTGGGTATCTGAGCTGGCGGCGATGAGCAACGAACCAAACTGTCTCAGGTTTGGGAGACTGCACGACCATGTTCAAATTGCGCCGTCTCCCTCCTTTATTGCTATGAACGAACATTCGGACCATGTGTTTTCTGAATTTTCCGTCCCGGCCTTATAGAGAGGCCTCATTCATCACATTTTATGTCCTGTGCAAGTTTATGAGGGCTGCGCAACCTCGCCAACCAGGTGCTTTATGGGTTAACCGAACAGGTAAGCGTGTTACAAAACGGAAGTTAGCTTCCTTGCTTGTCGACGTTATCAGGGAAAGCAATCCCGGCGTGATAGGCAGGGCTCACGACATTAGGAAATGGGCAGTCAGTGTCCCTCAGATTTTTACACATTTTTTCAATTGATGATATTGCTAAAACCCAACTTTGGGCTTCCAATCATACGTTCCTTACACGCTACCTGTCTGTTGCTCTAGATAAACCAAAGCGTACCTGTGTAGCTTTACGGCAACGGGTACAGTAGGTCATGTTATATTATAAGTTGTGTTAAAAAAGGGGGGGGTGGGGGTGCGGAATAGTCCATATCCCCCCTGTACCCTTGGAGATTGTGATACATCACGTGCTGTGATAGGACGGGTTCTACAGTCCAGTATTAGTTTACTTGTTTTTAAATGCTAAGAAATTTATCGCATAGTTGCAACTATGTCTGTTTTACCAAAGTGTACACAAATATTACTGTACAATTAATTTAAGGACAGAACGAATACCTACTGCAGAGTTATCGTTCTACAGGACACATGTGTGTCACTTTTTTTTCATGCATACGATCGATTGCAACGCTCTGACCAATGAGCAAGCAGTTTCTTAATGCCACGCACTACTAGCAAATCTTTTATACCTTTTTTATATTTTTGTATTGCATACAATAAATCTTAAGAAAATTTTATCCGGATTCTTCTTCCCTAAGGTTAGGATATTTTACGAATGTCCCGCCTCCAGTCTTGATATTCAGGCGAAGTCATCAATGATGGAGGGGCCGTATTTAATTATAGGTTTGATTCCCAAAGGGAAGTAGAGAAAACCTAATATTTAGTAGGGCCCCGTAATCATTGACGACTCGGGCCCTCCCAACCATCCCACCTCCCATTCGCTGATTTCTATAGTTTATTCTTGGTATATCAGTGAAGGACGAAGATGGCCGCTAGAGGGCCTGGTGTCGGGGAAACAAAGCATGAGAAATCCACGAATATGAAAGTCATATGATAACAGATATTAAGTTATTTTTTCCTTTTTATTTTTTACAGAGTTTTTTCTGTAGGGTACCCAATCAAAATGACGATCCCATGAGGGAATTAAGCGTGCACTTATGATGAGTACTCCACGATACTTATGATGAGTACTCCACGATACTTCCACGCGGGCTATTCAAAATGCTGACGCAGGATGTTGAATGGAGACTATTATTATTAACAGGCGAAGTGGTCAATGATTACGGGCCCTACTAAATATTAGGTTTTCTCTACTTCCCTTTGGGAATCAAACCTATAGTTTAGTTCCATTATTCTTTGGATGATCATAAGGGACAAGGGACATTAAAAAAAATCATATTATAGTCTGGCAATTATTAAACTATTTTATTCAGCTTAGGAAGAATGGCTGTAACCTATCTCAATTAATCCCTTTATCTACCATATATCCTTGCTAAGCTTCATGATATTGTCTAAATATATCCTTGCTAAGCTTCATGATATTGTCTAAATATAGCTGAAATATAGCTGAAATATAGCTGAAATATAGCTGAAATATAGCTGAAATATAGCTGAAATTAGATAATAGTACGTCGCCCGCACAGAAAGAGTTAACAATACACTTATGCCTACCCTTCTCAGAGAAGTTTTTCGCCAATCTTATATTCACAACATTTCAAATTAAATACTACAAATAATTTCAAGAATGGAGAAAGCCTTGCTATTACGAGCATACATTTTGTTTATATTAATTTATATATTCTTTCCATTCGTGTAACTTAGGCGAGCCGTACAGTTGGCCAAATAGGTGATGGCAAAGTAACAAATCAGTGAAACAAAATATAAGGTAGGAAATTAGTTTACTCGATATATTGCGTGTGTTTGAGTGCTTCCCCTACTATTCTACATTTACAACCTTATTTATTTATGGTATAAATAATACTACACTTCAGACAGTCATAAAATATAACAACGATGATTTCAACGACTTGGCCAAGAGAGCTAGAGAGAGAGAGTGTGTGTGTGTGTGTGTGTGTGTGTGTGTACAGGACGGACATACTTTTCTCTGGGAAGAATAACACCGTACGTATCATAGCATTAAAGATAACAGAGGCTATGACATAATATATACAGGCAAAAACCTTGGGGTGGAAAACATTTGTCAGAGAAAGGCACGGCATGAAAAGCTCTGTACAAATATAGCAAAGTTTACAACCAGTGTTTCCTGCCAACTAACAAAGCCAATAAAGAATAAGGGTAGGGGTGCGTGTAGAAGGACAGAAAGATGTGTACATGGATAAATCAACATACAGTACTCATATTATTTTATGTTATAAATGGTTTTAGAACAGCAGGAAAGGTAGTAATATGATAATTATATCGGCAGATGAATAACCGAGGGAAATTGTAGAAAACAAAAACATATAATGGAAATATATTGAAGGAAGAAAACCCAACTGAAATGGAAACACCACAAGATAAGCAATTAAACATACAAATGAGAAAGAGAGAGAGAGAGAGAGAGAGAGAGAGTAATATTGTTCATGAGATACAATAAAGGATGTACAATTATTTAATCTTGACTGGCTAGGCCTACGAAGACATTACAATATTGACGTTTGTTCTCAGGATAACACTTTTCTTACTATTATTCTGGTAGTCATTACATGGCTGTAATTACGTTGAAGTCCCAATATATTTCGTGATCAATCCATTTATATAATCGCTTTTTACCTAGAACCTACGCCCAATTTTCCAACGATTGCTCAGTGTAATTCCTAAAATCTCTATTCATTAATCGCATATGATATATATCTCATACACACGCTTTTATGTTCTTGTAAATCTTGATGTTGTGATATTTCGAATACCATGTTTAGGAATTCTTTCCCCCGTGTTTCGTGTAATTTCCATCCACCATACACTAATTGTATCTGTGTATTTTATTCACCTCGCCCTGTTAACCCGTGCAGGTCCGAGCCTGGTACTGCCTGTTATAAGTATCAATGAGTAGGACTTCGTCGCCTACGCCTATGTACTAATTGTGCCTGTACATTTTATTTACTTCGCCTGTTAACTCGTTCAGAAGCGAATCTGATATTGCGTTAAATATCAATGAGCTAAACTTCGTCATTAGCGTCAATTTAATTACTAAGTACGATCTACCGATCGATATCTGTTAATCAGTCAGTTCTCACTTTTTGAGATTAAAACTAGTGTTCATTCAAGTCTGAGTCTCTTGGAACTCAGTTAGTTATTTTGCTTATCTTCGTGTGTTATCTAAATTGCGAATATTGAATATTACATCTTGACCTAATTAATACCAATTAGCAGACCAAATAAATTACCTTTTTGCTCTTATTAAATTCACATTATTACTCTGCTTTACCTAAGAAAAATATAGTAACACGAATTCCTAAGTTCGGTTCGTTATCGTAGCATATGTTCAAGTAATATAATTCCGTAATAAGATATAACTTCCTTGAGAGCGATTTTGATACTTCTCATTTATTATAAATAATAATCTCAGCCCTTTCATATAAAGTAAAGTAACATCGCACTGTAGCTAAGTTCTTGCATTAACTAGAAAAAGTATTATTTACCATCTCAGTTCACCTGGTGACCTTCCCAGTGACCTGACCTGAGGGCAAGCTCACGCGGTCAGTTTATAAGGGTCAGCTGAGCCCCACACGTGACTCACCTTGCCTCCTGCGACTGTATCTTTGTAACCTCAACTCTTCTCATTGTCATTATCTAGGGCATTGAAGTCTCTTTGAAAATGGAAGATATTCTACTCTCATTTATTATTGCATTGAAGGTTAAAATTGATTCTTGTACATTATGCCTCTATGTATGTTTTTCCACATGATTTGATGTTATATTAGACTCTCACTATTGAGTTCTTCTGGTATCAGTAACATTGTTCTGACATAAGGACAATATATATATTTACTCTTATTGTGGGATTTGCCTTAATGATCATTCTTCTCAACCCACCTTCCTGTTTATTAAATAAAATATTCATGTGTGTTCTTCCTTGTGTTGCTATTGAGTATTATATTGAATCTTTAAATACCATTTTTACTGCTTATAGAACCTACTCGGGACGTCCCTGTCAAGTATATTTAAGACCATCAAACCAGAACTGGATTGTTTTAAGGACTGTATCAAGGGAATTAAACGATCAGAACCCGGCACAACAACTATATTATACACAACAATTATGTGTAGCTTTGTTACCTTTATACACTTGTAATATATTATACACAACAATTATGTGTAGCTTTGTTACCTTTATACACTTGTAATATATTATACACAACAATTATGTGTAGCTTTGTTACCTTTATACACTTGTAATATATTATACACAACAATTATGTGTAGCTTTGTTACCTTTATACACTTGTAATATATTATACACAACAATTATTATGGTCTACAAACATCATTATACACGGGGTATAACACAAAACATTATGTCTTATGATAAAATATATAATAAATGTTGAAGCTTGCCGGCCTGTAATAGAAGCCTGATATATGTTGAGTTAATTAAGGAAGAGGAAAGGAATGGCTGCAGGTTTATACTGGGGGGAGGAAATGGGAACACCAGAGAGAGAGAGAGAGAGTTACATAGAGTTACATAGATACACAGACTACACAGACCTTGCGGTCCCTACTAGGTAGTCCGGACTTAATGCTAGAATAGAATTTGCTACAAAGTGGAAGGCAAGGATAGCAAAGAAGAAGGCTCTCTCCCCACCCACCTTACCCTCCGACCGTTGGTCGGCATGGAATTAAGTTGGTGAAAGAAGTCACCCAGCTGAATGAGAAAAAAAATAAAAACTTCTACTGGGAAATTCATAGTAAAGAACGAAGATGCGAAATATTATAGGCCTATACTACTGATGCTTCACCTGTTTTTTTTTTTGTTTTTTTTTTTTTTTTTTTTTTTTTTTTTTTTTACTATATTATTCCCACCTCCTCAAAATGAATGTCTAGACGTCTTTTGAAAATGTCAATTGTCTTACATTGTACCACTTTCTCAGGCAATTTGTTCCACTTGAGGATCACACTGTAGGTGAAGAAGTTCTTTGTGACATCAAGATTCGCCCTCCTGGTTTTTAATTTCATTCCATTTCCCCGAGTTAATTAACTATTATCTATTTGGAAAAGTGAATCTACATCAATTTTGTCAAATCCCTTTAGTATCTTGAAACACTCGATTAATTGACCTCGCAATCTTTTTTTCTTAAGTGAAAATAAGTTTAAAATTTTTAGTCTTTCATAATAAGATTTATTTCTTAGTGACGGAATCAACTTTGTCGCTCTACGCTGCACCGACTCGAGATTCCCAATGTCCTTGCTCAGATAAGGAGACCAAAATTGCACACCATATTCAAGATAGGGCCTCACTATGCTTTTAAATAAAGGTACTATAATGTTCTAATTTTTATAAGTAAAATTTCTCTTAATATATCCCAATGCTTGATTGGCGTTATTCGCAGCTGCTGCACATTGATCTGAGGTCTTTACGTTTTCAGATATAAGAACCCCCAAGTCTTTAACTAATGCACTTGTTTTGATTGGCTGACCTTTCATCTTGTATTCATATTTGTTTTGTTTTTATGCCCTGTTTGCAAGACCTGGCATTTGTCAACATTGAATGGCATCTGCCATTTTTCCGACCACTCTACTATTTTATTTAAATCAGATTGTAGTTTATTTCTGTCTTCTTCGGTTAATACTGATTTTTCTATCTTTGTGTCATCAGCGAACTTTGAGATAGTATTATTAAGTTCAACATTGATGTCATTTATATAGATTGGAAACAAAACTGGCCCCAGGACCGATCCCTGAGGCACTCCACTATAAACAGGCTCCCACTCAGATAGACAGAGAGAGAGAGAGAGAGAGAGAGAGAGAGAGAGAGAGAGAGAGAGGAAAAATAAATAAATACCATATATTAATTAACGGGTGAATGGGACTTGTCAGCCTTGGTCGGCAACCCATCTAAGGGAGTAAACATTAATAATGTTTCAGGTTACTTTTAAGCGCCATTTCTCTCTGTTGGTTGGACAAATAATGAAAAATAATCATAAAGAGAGAGTTACAGTAAAAAGTATTAGAGCAAATATTACATGTTGTAAGATAATGAATACCTCTGTTGTGCACTCCCATGGCCCTGCTTGCTCCTCTTTCCTTGTGTAACCACAATATTAGGATTCCTGAGATGAGGTCAAACAAGTCTGAGCAGTCATATGAGTTCAAATGATCAAAATGAGTTGAGTGGTCTATATGGGCCAAGAGATCAAATTGTGGTAAGAGCTTAGGCTGTATGGTCAAACTAGCCTAAGCAGTCAAATAGGCGGGCCCACTACAGGCGGAGCTTGTGATCAAGTCATGTGTTTAGTGGCTTAACCCAGGAAGTGCGATAGGCCTTTCAGAAGGCACGGCATTTAACTCTCAAACAGCGGGGGGTCGTGTGTATATCACGGTAGCGCCAGGCGGCTATATATACCAAAATTTACCTTCATTCCTTAAATATTACAAGTCATGCAAGGACGATGATAGCGCTCTCCAATGACACTTGAATCATCCTTGTACGACCTCTGTTTATCTTGCAACAATCATGCAACCGAAGGGCAAAATCGGTAATTTATTGGTAATTTGGCATTTTTTGGTATGTGAAAGAGGTGTGTGGTTGACTTCAGTGTACGCTGCGGGACCGTGGCGAGCAGGTGAAGCCTGATTATTGTCCCTCTCATCGCTCATAATAGCCTCAAAATGGCGTCCGTCAAATCACGGGCACCGTACAGATGGCCAATTTTCTCTCTCCCGTCATATGACGGTCACCGCGAATTGAGGGTTAATCAAGTGTAAAAGGAATCCTTCAAATACCGTGCTAGTGCCGGGAGATGCCTCAAATTTGTGACACATAGGAAGTAGTAGCATCTCCCTATACCACATCCTTCACTCCTCCCCCCCTTTATACTTATCCCCCTCTCTCCTTCAACTTGACCTTGTTTTTTGCTCATTTATTTGCAGTCCACAGGTTAAAGTAAGACACATTTATTTGCTGATCTCATTCCTAAGCTTACATTTCCTCAGTGACACCATACAAGATCATTAGGTAGAAACAGTAAACATTTTAAAACCTGGCGAACTGTTTGGAGTGTCTGCTATCCAATCATAATGGACCAAGATGTTAAATGGTCTGAGCAGTAGAATTGGCAAAGCAGTAGATTTGGCTAAGCAGTCAAATAGGGTTTTCCAGTCAAACTGGACAGAGTGGTAACAAGTTCAATACATACATGAATACATACATAAATTTAATGACCGAGTGCTCTCCAAGAAGCGCGGTTCCGGTCTCATGTGCTAATGGCGATGCTCGAGCCAGCCCTGTTCAGAGCTGCCTAACTTGTCAGGTGTTTTAATTCAAGATCAGACCATAAGGTCTTTCTTGGTCTACCCCTTGGTGCAGCTCCTTCCACATTCACAGGCTTACCTAACCTCTCTTCATCTTCTGAACTTGGCCTCAGTATCCACACACTATCTGTGATAAGTACTAGATCATCTGCTTATATCAGTTCCCAGGGGAGTCCAGCTCTGAAATCTCAAGATAGTGCCTCCAGAACCATAACAAAGAGGAGAGAGCTTAAAACAGAACCCTGGTGAACTCCAACGCATACTGTAATTATTCCTCACTCGGTACACCTTTCACCCCCACTGCCGTTCGTGGGTCCTCATAAATCTTCATTATCACACTCACCGGCCACTCCTCTACGCCAAGTTTTCTCATAGCCCACTGCACAACTTCTCTGGGCACCCTATCAAAGGCCTTCTCCAGGTCTAAAAACACAAGGTGCAAATCGCTATTTTTAACCCTATCACGGCAGGGACCGTACTGGTACGTCTTGGAAATATCCTGGAATTATTATCCCATTAAAGCCTGTAGAGCTGAGCATGAGTGATTAGGAGCACAACAGGCGCCCGTCTGCTCTGCAGCAAGCCAGCCACGGCACTTAGATTCTCACCTCACATCTCGCAAGATATATTCAGTGTTGCCAAAGGCAAATGTAGCGGAAGATTGCTAATTATTAGCGAATATTGCCGATGTCTGTAGTAACGTTGCGGGTGAACCACACTAGCTATAGAGCTCGTTCTGGTGTAATTTGCAAGCTCTTTTCTGCTAGTTTTTTTGTTGCAAACATTTGATTTCTTTGAGGCACTTGCTTAAGCAATCAGGAGTGCCTGAATTAGCCCTATTATACCAGGAAATTGCCCACACTGTTTGGTTAAGTAAATATTGCAGCTGCTTGACTATGAAGATAACATTAATTGTACCACGTCTTGGCATGAAACCGAACTGCATATCGTCGATAGAAATGTTTTCACCTGATCATACCTTCAAAGGCTCTCTCACAGACCTTCATGACTTGATCAAGCATTTTCAGGCCCCTATTATTTCCTCTGTTTAACGAATCTCCTTTACCCTTCTTATGTTTACTACTATAATTGTATGCCATTCATCAGGGATTCTCTCCTCTCTAATGATGGAGGGTATTAGCTCAGTGACCAATCTCACTCCAAGTGGTTCAATTTGAACCATCCCCCCCACACCCTCATTCTCTCTCACCCTTCACTTAGCTCTCTCCCTAAGATTTTGGTTGATTCTTGCCTGAGAACTCTGTTCATCCGGTCCAACAAGAAGAGTAAGCTAAACATTTCTTCCGCTTGCTTAAGCGGCATAAGTAAACAAAAATAAATGAGGAAGTAGAAATAGAATATTTAGAAATATGATGGACCAAAATATAATAAGTGGGTACTACTCGCTTTTTCCGGACCCCCTTCTCCCTCATGTTTAGTATATTAGCTTTGAGGTTTTAAGACGTTTGTTCCGTTAGTTTGACGATTTTGAGACCTTTCGCCTAATTTGTTAGTCAATATTAACACCTAACTGCCTCTACTGAGACCGCCGCTGCAACATCCCACACACTCGGCCTCGCGAGACCAGGAAAAAACTGAGGAAATTACCTCATTTTAGTGTTTTTCACCTTCGGTTTCTCGATCGCTACAGGATAACCCGTGGTCATACAAAGATGATTTAGGTGTCATTGGAAAGCTCTATTATCGCCCTTTCACGGATACATAATTGTATTACGCTCTGGCTCTTCTTTATGCATGAAAAAGAGCATGGAATGAAGCTCGTTTAGGGTAAATCTGCCCGCTTGGCAGGTAGTAGATGTTACAAACATGCCCGGTCTAAGGGAGGTAAGACCTTTCGTGCCATTTAGGTGTCGATTTTTTCCTGGCGAGCGTAAGCGAGCCTCTAATTTTAGAAGGAATTGGCATTCGGTCGGGACATTTTTCTATTGAAAAAATTTACCAATTTATCTTGAAAGGGGATGTTTTTCTAAGCTTGATGGAGGTCTAGAGAGGAAACTAAAAAAAATAATTAATAAATAAATATATAGCACAAAAACCAAGCACTACCCACTTAAGAGAAGGAATTCATAGATATAACTTAAACAAAGAATCAAAGATGAAAACAAATATAATTATGAAGGAAGGACGGAAAGAAAAAGTGAAAAGATGGAAGGACTGAAAGAAAAAATTAAGAAAGGGAGCAAGAAGAATAGGTGTGAGGGAAAAACAAATATAAGAATAATATAGAATATATTACAAAGAAGAGAGAAATAGAAGAGACAACAAAACAACGTGAAGAAAAGAATAAATAATGCACATTTTAAAGAAGGGAAAGAGTGACTACATTAGGAAGGAAAATTAAGTGAAAAGGGAAAAGAGAGACAAAGAGAAAAGACCTTGCAATGACGAAAAAGATGGGATATATAAATCTTAACGCCTCTCTCAATACACACACACGCACGCACACACACAGACAGAGAGAGAGAGAGAACTAAACAGGGATATCCAATGGGACTCTAATGTATGTATATATGTATATACTTAGGCACATATCCCATACCTGGGATTGGCCGACTCGAGACAGAGCCCGAACTGAAACATCATTTAAAGTTCCAGTACTTAGGGTTCGGGACACCTTTTGCGTACCCTCGCACTTTTCTCCCAGACGTAGGGATGTGGCGACCCCACCGCCCATCACTTTGTGGCGCAGATAGCCCCCTGGAGGTTGGGACTGGTAATCCCTCCTCCAGAAATGTTAGAAGGAGGCTGTAGACGCCAGCCGAACAGGGCGGTACTTCCGGGGAGTGCTAGGTGACTGATAAGGACCGCTGGAACTCCTGCTTCACCACCTGGCCTCCCTAGCTGATCCTTTCAGTGTCTCATCAATATTGAGAGCAACCCCAGCCTGCCCTTCAAAACACCTTCTCCTATCAATACATTATACCCAGGGGTGTAAAGGTAACCCAGTACATTTACTCAAGTACGTCAGTACTTAAGTAAATTTTCTCAGTATCTACTTTTTAAAAAGTAGATTTTTTGCCCAGTACTTTTACTCTAACTTGAGTATTATTTATAAGAAGTACTTGTACTTTTACTCCACTACATTTAATTTACTTCTTTTAATTTTGTGGAGTAAAACTTCAGCAAATTTCCGAAATATTCCTTCCAATAGATTTGAAATTCCCAATAGCATTTCTCATGGACATTCCTCTGAGTGTAGGTGTGACATTCCTTCGCTAGTTCAAAGGTCATAGCTATTATATGGCGCTGATAGGCCTCCCTCTCCCCCAACCCCCAGGTATCCTAATGACTCCCCCATTGTCCCATCTAATCCCACAGGTTTCACACCTCACCCTTTCCACCCGTGATGGACTCAGCGTTGCTATTTCATTGACACTCATCTATTCTGAATATATTTTTTCCCCCAATTTCATGTAACAAAGACAACCGTAAACAAAACGAGCATTAGCTATACAAAAATAACTTGCGCAGAAAAAAATAACATAAGTGTTGTGCATTCTTGATACAAAGAAGATAATTACACTATATAAGAAAATACAAGTTATGTTATTCCTTCCATTGGGGTTTGTAATGGAGGATTAATGTTAAGAACGCGGTGTTCCTTTTATATATTATATATATATAAACAGGTATCTCATATTAATGTTAAGAACGCGGTGTTCCTTTTATATATTATATATATATAAACAGGTATCTCATATGTATCTTATACATTTGGGAAAATACTTTTTACTTTTGGTACTTGAGTAATTCATTCAGTAGATACTTTTTTACTTTAACTCAAGTAACTTTCTAGTTGGGTAGTTTTACTTTTACCTGAGTAACTTTTTGAGTACATACTTTTACTTGAACTTGAGTAAAATTAGTAAGTACTTTTTACACCCCTGAAATTTATACTACAAATCACCTTACATAGTTCACTAACTTGTTTAAAGAAAACAAAAATGACGAAACCTCGACCCGCCTCGGAGTCCCCAGGAGGGGGGGAGGGGGGACAGAAAGGCCCCCTGTCCCCTGGTAACGACTCGCCAAAATGCTCTGGACCACCACCTTCTACTCTTATTATTAATTTCTGTAACATTCGTGGCCTTTCCTCTAACTTCCACTCTGTGGAACACCACCTCTCCTCTGCCAACCCTGAGCTTCTCTTTCACACAGAGACACAGTTGTCTGGGACTGCTGACAGCAAGCCCATCTCTGTATCCTCCAACTATCTCTATCCTTAGTTTCGAGCCAAATGTGGATGTTGCGTATATGTACGCAATAATCTTGCTTTCTCTCGTGTTCCCAACTTAGATTCTTCTGAATTCTCAACTCTCTGGCTAAAGCTTTCCTGTCACTCTCAAACTAAATATTTATGCGCTGTTTATCTCTCCCTTAAGTCTACTGACTATCCAAAATTCTTTGACTATCTAACTTCTAAAGTGGAACACATTCTATACATCTCTCCTTTTGCAGAAATCTCCATCTTAGAAGATTTCAATGTTCACCACCACCAATGGCTCTCCTCAGTTTCCACTGGCCAACCTGGTGAACAAGCCTACATCTTTTCTATCTTAAACGACCTAGAGCAGTTAGTCCAGCAACCCACCCGTATCACGGATCGCTTCGGAGATTGGCCCAACATTCTTGACTTATTTCTAACCTCTAACCCTTCTGCTTATACTGTAAATATTTTCTCTCCTTTGGGCTCCTCCGACCATAAACTAATATCTGTCACCTCTCCCATCTTTCCAGTACGTCCACCCGATCTTCCCAACCGGCGGTGCTTCTGGCACTTTAGCGCTGCCAACTGGGGGTTCTTCGGCAGTACTTCTTTGATTTCTCATGGAATGACTTTTGCTTCCGTGCCCGGGGTACCCTCGGAGAGTGCTAAACGTATTACTGAGGTAATCCTCTCGGGCATGGAAGCATACATTCCATTTCTTTCTCTCAGTCTAATGCAAAACAAATCTTGGTTTACTCACGCTTGTTCTACTGCTTTTCGCAACAAGGAGGAAGCATTCAAATGGTACCGATGCGTTAAGACTCAAGAATCTCATTCTTCCTCTGTTTCTGCCCAGAATCAAGCCAAATCTGTTCTTCGACTTGCCAAACACTCTATCCAACTCTAGCTCTTCCCAAGCTTTCTGGCATCTAGCCAAAAACCTCTCCAACAATTTTTCTTCCTCGTCTTTCCCACCCCTTTTCCATTCTGATGGCACAACGATCACTTCTTCCTCTGACAAAGCTGAACTCTTCACTCAAACTTTCGCTAGAAACTCCACCTTGGATGATTCCGGTGCTATTTCTCCCTCTCCACCCCCCTCTCTCCTACTTATGCCTAATATCCTAATCTCTTCTAAAGATGTATTTTCTACCCTCTCTGGACTTAACCCTTTCACGCATTTATGATGCAGAGGTTGCCAGATTAGCAATAAGAAATAGAGTTCTCTCACTCTTATAATTACCTCTCCAAAATTAGTTTTCTGCCCACAGCTAACTCAAAGACAACTGCAGAGGTTGAAGTAACTAAACTAAAGGTTTCTAAATACCCCTGATGGTAACAAAGGCTTTAAAGTATCCTCAATAGGCTCAACATCGCGTCATATGTCGGAGAGGGTTAATACTAAGAAGACGTACGGTCCGGACGGTGTTCCTCCTGTTGTACTCAAAAACTGTGCTTCCGTGCTGACCCCCTGCCTAGGCAAACTCTTTCGTCTCTGTCTCTCCTCTAACGTCTTCCCTTCTTGCTGGAAGTTTTCTCTCATTCAACCTGTCCCAAAGAAGGGTGACCGCTCTCAACCCTCCAACTATCGTCCAATTGCTCTCATCTCTTATATCTCTAAAGTTTTTGATTCCTGCTTCAAAATTTCTTGAGCATTTTTTCTTCTCATAATCTTCTCTCAGATCGCCAGTACGGCTTCCTTAAAGGTCGCTCTACTGGTGATCTTCTTTCTTATCCTACTAACTCTTGGTCATCCTCCTTTCGGGACTTCGGTGAGACCTTTTCTATTGCACTATACATATCGAAGGCCTTCGATAGAGTCTGGCACAAATCTTTAATTTTTATACTACCCTCCTTCATTTTCTATCCCTCCATTTGTGCCTTTGTCTCTAATTTCCTTTCCGGCCATTCCATAGCTGTGGTTGTGGATGGCCATCGCTCACTTCCTCATCCTATCAACTCCAGTGTTCCTCAGGGCTCTGTTCTATCTCCCATTCTCTTTCTAATTTTCATAAATGATCTTCTCAACTGTACCTCCAGTCCCATCCATTCATACACAGATGACTTTACCTTACATTACTCAATTAGTTTTCCTGAACGACCCAGCCAGCAATCCCTCAAAGACAAACGTAATGAAGCCATGCAACACTTATCTTCTGATCTAACTACCATTTCCAATTGGGGCAGAGAAAACCTTGTTGCCTTTAACACCTTACGAGCGTGCCCGTCAGTAACTTCTACTACCCGCCAAGCGGGTGGTTTTACCCTAAACGACCTTGTTTCCGTGCTCTTTTTCATTCATAAACAAGAGCCAGAGCGTAATACAATTATGTATCCCTGAAAGGGAGTTAATTGAGCTTTCGAATGACACCAGAACCATCCTTCTACGACCACGCGTTCTCTTGCAACGATCGTGCAAGACGAGTGCAAAATCCCTAAAATAAGGTAATTTCCTTACATAATTCCCTGTGTAGCGAGGCAGTGCGTGTGGGTGTGTGTGGAGTAAACGTCCATAGTCGCGCGGGACCCGTGCCGAGCGGTCATGAGCCGAGCTACGCTCCTCCCATCGCTCGTCTCTCTCTCAGAGCCATTATTGCTCAAAAATTGCACACAGACTTAAGTCGGGCCCCGCCACATAGTCCTTGGTTCTCTAGCCCGACTTAAGTCCACCCCCGCTAGACAAGGGTTAATGCTTCCAAAACCCAATGTCTCTATCTTACTACCCGTTCAGAACTCCCAGAGGACTATCCCTTAAAATTCAACAATACAAAAATAAACCCTTCATCTTCTCTCAATATTCTCGGTGTCTCTTTTTCTTCTGCTCTCACTTGGAAGGACCATATTACCAGTCTTGCTAAGACAGCCTCCCAGAAGCTGGGTGTGCTCAATCGCCTCAAGGGGTTCTTTACCCCTCCTAACCGTTATAAATAAGCAAGTAAAGAACGATCATAAACAAGGTCAGACTGTCATTGGACTACAAGCCTAACTGACATTGGCAAAAATATCAAAGATTCTTGCAGAGTTTGTGTTTTCGGTAAAGATACTACTAGAACCCCAGGACCATCAAAAAAAATCACCACCTCCAAGCCTTAACAACTTATAGCCGTGGATGTGATGGACCTTATGCCCTCCAAAGCATCCAAAAAATATGTGGTAACATTGGTTGAACACGTTTTCTAAGTTCTTGATAGCTTTCCCTACGAAAGACCACACAGATCTAGTTGTGGCTGAAGCCATGCTAATACATGGTTTTCCTTATTTCGGCCTACCACTAGCCATACATTCAGACAACGCCCCTGAATATGTAGGACAAATATGGGAAGAATTATTCACACTATTTGGATATAAAACATCCCATTCATCCCCATACTAGCTGAATGCAGTCACCCAGCCTAGCAAATCAATTTAGAATCAATCAAGTGGTGTTAGACACCAACGACTGGCCTACACAAGTCAAAATCATACAATGAGATATGAACACCTGGCCATGTGATGATGGTATTGCGCCCCATGAGCTTGTATTCGGGGAAGCTAAACTACTAATCCCTCATCGCCACCAAACCACCACCCCGAGTCCCACCACTAATAAGAGCAACTCCCTGCAACACCTAAAAAACGTCTACAATAGTTGAAATACTGCCAGGGCATACAACAAGATGAGCCCCCTCCAGACAGCCCTTATTCACCTGGCGAACAAGTACTGGTGATTCAATTACCTTTTATAAAGGAACTAAAGCCCTGTTACTCAGGACCAATTGTTATCAACCGTGTTCCTAACCCTTATCAAGTAATAGTTGATTACCACGGTGAAAGCCATATCTACAGAAATCGCCATGTCAGATATTTTAGGCTATTAGGTACGCATGTATAAGCAGATCAAAGCACTCAAACTGACAATAGTAAGCAAACCCCTACCAGCCTGCCCATTAAGCCTCAGTCAGATCATTCAAATTCTTTCACTTCACAACCCGATTCGCCATACAACCTCCATCCTCAGAACACTCACACCTTAAAGCCCACCCAATTTCAAATTAAATTACCAGATCTCTCCATTAATAGAATCACCACCAATTCACTTGCAACAAGCTTCTACTCTCACCACGTCAACCCACTCCCAAAACACAAACATCACACCCCAGTAACAGCAATAAAAAAATATAAAAAAATCAACAAACACCAAATGCTCCTCACAGATCGCTTCCCATATCAAAGCATCCCCATTAACATCCCCGTCTCTCCTCACTACCAGACTCTGTGTTTCCTACCCCCCCCCCCAATCCCTCCTATACTGCATCCACATCTGCCACAACTGTAAGAACAATACTACCAACACCTATTGTTCCTACTGATGTTACCAATTCTAACCTCATGACTTGACATAATGTGCAAACTAGGGATAATGTTCAATATAAACATAACCAAGAAAGAACATTGAGATGTCTACCCGTGCCTCACTCCACCCAACACGTTATGCACCACCACCATACCACCAGAAGAAAAAAATCAGTCGCAACAACTGAGTTGCCTATTACCTGACCAGGAACCAGTAATACAGCCACAACAAACACAACGGTTGCAGCTCCAGACAGCACCACCAACCCTCCAGTGATATTTGATTAACCTAAGTTTGGGAGGATAAGTAACGTGACATCCCTCAAGTCAAGGGTCACCATTCACCTCCCAGCCACAGAAGTATCAACGTCTCTGTCACGCATTTCATCCTTACGTCTCACCTCCAACTTCGCTACCATGTTTGTATTATATGTGTTTCTACTAATATCTTCAGGCACTAAGAAACTTATTTCCAGCATACACAACCTTCAAAAGCGTCTAACTCATGAATCTGCATCATCCACCTTAATACTAGTGAACAATCTGAACAGAGAGCATGATGCCAGATGACAGAGGCCTAGAGCGCCTTTCTCGTGCGAAACATCCTCCGCGCCAGCTACCACCAAAACAAGATGCCTTCTACCATCACCAGAGTAACAGCAGAGTTAGAACAGGCAACACCATCAACCAGGGCAACTCAGGTGAACGGGACACTATGACCAGCAAGTAAGCAACCAGATATATATATATGTATAATATATATATATATATCTATCTATCTATCTATTGCCTGACGCCGTGATCCCCGAAGGTGTGGCCACGAACGAACCGCCCCATGCACCTCTGTCCCCAGTCAGTCGATGCCCCTCCCCCCAACCAGCACCGGCTTCGTTCATATACTTACTCACTCCATCCTTCCACCTCTCCTTCTGTCTACCTCTCCCTCTCTGGCCCTCCACCTCGCTCTCATACACCCTCTTAGTCATTCTCTCGCTTTCCATACGTTCCATATGGCCGAACCATCTCAAGTTGTTCCTTTTCACACTTTCCAGCACATCTACCTCCACACCAAGCCTCCTTCTTACATCTTCATTAGTCTGTCTAT
Source organism: Paralithodes platypus (assembly GCA_032716605.1). NCBI lineage: Eukaryota > Metazoa > Arthropoda > Malacostraca > Decapoda > Lithodidae > Paralithodes > Paralithodes platypus. The sequence continues at coordinate 47,949,966 of CM064581.1, read as the reverse complement.
CCCTCCATGTAACTCCGCACGCACTTCTTAAGTAATTCATTAAGTAATTCATTAAGTAATATACAGTATATATATATATATATTGTCACTAAGATATCAAAACTTTCTCTAGTACAGTTTTAAGTGGTTTAAGCCCTGTAGGCAAGCCGTGGAGCCGTGGAGCAAACTTGATATGGAGCTATGTAGGCCACCAGGGCGAGGAAGGTTAAGAAGTAGGTATAGAATTCATATGGATAATATGTATCTCATTTAAGGGGGTCACAGGGTATTTACTCTTAAAAGTATAAGTAGAATTCATCCAATTTGCACGAGATTAGGCACTCATATAGGGGACCACAAAAGATAAAACTTGGCACCATCCAATTGAAAATTTTGTTTTTTAGTTTCTGAATTAAGTAAAGATTAGGTTGAACACAAATATATCTTGTCCTACAAAATCCCCTGTAACATCTTTTCTTAGTATTCAATCAGCTCACAAAAGATTTTTCTTTTATTTGGTCCATTACATTTTATATATCATATCTAGTTTTGGAATTAAGCGATTAGATAATTAGGTGATTTTGTTTTTCATTTTGTTTTCTTCAAATTTGACAATACACTGCACGAACAAGGAGTAGAAGAAAATGGATGAGACAGTGTATAGATTTTTTCATATGCTTTCCAATGGTATATGAACGAACCTCGTAGGACCAGTAGTTACCTAGCCTATCAATTTCAAATTTCGGCAATTTTCGGTAATTTATGTTTTAAGAAAATGGCCCAAGAAGTTTGAGAAGTATTTTTTTAGTCCTCTTACATTATTACATAGAAAACGTAATTTTAGCGGACTTTAAAATCGATAGGCTCAGTGACTACTGTCCATAAAAGGAATTTTCATATACCATTGGAAAGTGCATAAGAAACTATAAAAATCAATAAGGTTAAGTTTTTACTCCCCCTCCCGCCCCTATTCGTGCACAGCATGTTCTCAAAATCTAACAAAATTGGAAAAATTTAACCTAAGTTCGTGCCCACGAAAGTTTGAAAAAAAAGTGAAAAGAGACAGATTTCCAAATGTTTTTTAGCAATAAAATGTCATAGGCCTATAAAGAGATGTTGAATGGATACTTTTACAGCAAATAACATAAATGTTCTGAATTTCAAGTTTTTCAAGCCTGTGACCCACAAACTGTTAGAATCTGTGCAAAATAAAAGGTAAAGTTGATTGAGGGAGGGGTGGTGGGTTATAAAGGAGGGGAGCAGTAGAGGATGTGGTATGGAGAGATGCCAGTATACTTTCTATGTGTCACCTCCTTTGATAGCACCCATAGTAAGCGACACATTCAATAAAATGAAGGACGGTAAAGCTCCAGCGTGCTCTGACATTGTCGCCGAGATGATAAAAGCCTCAGGGGAGATTTTTTTTTTGTTTTTTTTTTTTAAGAGACAATGAACGGAGGAAGGAAAACCACAGATAAAACAAAAAGGTCCATGTGCCTAAAGGCATCCTCCATTCATAAAATGTTTGTAACAACTGGATTTAAACATTTGTAGATTGTAAGTTTGTGGAAAGCAATTCGAGGGAAGTGAATTCCAAAGAGTAGTAGCTCTGGGGATAAATGAATTCTGATAAGCAGAAGTTCTGCATTGTGGAGGAGAAAGTGTAAATTCATGGGGGCTCTCAGCTGCCCTAGTTCTACGGGGAAAGATGTGGGGAGGCGGCACAATTGAAGCAAGTTCCTCGGAACAATTGCTGTGAAAATATCTGTAGAATAATGCAAGGGATGCAACGTTTCTTCGTATGGATAATGTAGGAAGGTCCTGTGTGATTGCAGGGTTATTGATTAATCTAATAGCTTTATTTTGAATTTTGTCCAACTGCCTCAATGCAACCACTCCACTTCCACCCCACAGAGGTGAACAGTAATCCATCTGAGAACGCACATGACTTTTATATATCACGGCCAACTGCTCGTCAGTGAAGAATTCTCGAACTCTGTACAGGAGTCCCTGTCCCTTCTAACATAATGTGTCCAGCTCAAGTTTGTAGTTAATGTTACACCGAGAATGTCAATACTAGGGGAAGTGGGAATATTTACATCATTAAAAAATATATGGGAGTCAGTGAGATTCTGTCGGTTTTCTGTGCATTAAAGGAAACTAGATTCTTTTGTCCCCATCCATTAATTCTAGAAAGGTCCTGGTTCAGAGAAATTGCAGTGTTTATTTTTGAATTTATAAAATCGGGTTGGGTGAAAGAATTGGTAAATGTGAAGGAACTGTGGAGTGTTGAGTCATCTGCGTAGGAATGTATTGGATTATGAGTGGTAGATATGAGATCATTGATATGAATGAGGAACAGAATTGGGGCCAAAACTGATCCCTGGGGAACACCAGCATTTATTGAGTGAAATTGAGAATAAAGGCCATCTACCATTACACATATTTTTCTGTTATGAAGATAAGAAGAAATTAGTGGAACTAATGATGCAAGGCCATAGTGTGACATCTTCGACAATAAGGATTGATGCCAGACTCTATCAAATGCCTTTGATATATCCAGTGCTATTGTATGTGTTTCACCATGTTGGTCTGTAGCTTGGTTGATTTGATGCGTAAGAAGGCAAAGCATGTCTGCAGTTGATCGACATCGTCTAAAACCATATTGCCTATCACTGATTAATTTATTATTCTCAAGATGCTTAATTATGTGATTATTTAATATAATTTCAAAGACTTTACCAAGAGTGGAAGTTATAGCTATTGGTCTGTAGTTTGATGGATCTGAAGAGGCACCTTTTTTAGGAACTGGATGGATGTTTGCTTCTTTCCAGGGTACTGGGAAGCATGAGGTATGAGTACACAGACGGAAATTTTTGCCAATACAGGAGCGAGCACCAAGGAGCAATTCTTAAGTACTATTGGAGGAATTTCATCTGGACCAGGAGCCTTATCTACCGAGAGATTCTGCAAAATAGTTTTGACATGTCTGGTGTGGATCTTAAGTGAGGGAATTTCAGGCGAATTAAAATTAAGTACAGGGACATCTTGATTTATTTCATCTAAGGTTGAGTTGGTGGAGAAAATATCCGCAAGAAGGTTAGCTTTACCTCGTGGGTCACTTACAAGATTGCCAGTCGGAGATTTTAATGGTGGAATGGATGAAGCAGTAGTGAAGTTGGATTTAAATGAGTTAAGAGTAGACCAAAATATTTTGTTATCATTTGGATTATTTAGAAGTTTATTTGCCTGCTTGTGGAGAAAGTTTGATTTAGTTATGTTTAGAATGGTTTCAGCTTAGTCACTGAGATGATAAACACCATTATTAAAGAGGAGAAAATCCCCAAGGATTGGCACAAAAGTGTAATAGTAAATAATTATATACAGAGGAAAAGGGATGTGTTAGATAGAGGTAATTACAGGGGCCTGAGAATGCTTGATCAAATCATGAAGGTCTGTGAGAGAGTCTTTGAGGGTTTGATCAGGCAAAGCATCTCCATTGATGATATGCAGTTTGGTTTTATGCCAGGACGTGGTACAACCGATGCTATCTTCATAGTCAGGCAGATACAGGAAAGATACTTACTAATAGGCAGGGATCTTTAATTTGTGTTTGTAGATCTGGAGAAGGCCTTTGACAGGGTGCCTAGAGATGTTGTGCAGTGGGCTATGAAGAAACTTGGTGTGGAAGAGTGGCTGGTGCGTGTGATAATGAAGATGTATGAGAATTCGCGAACTGCGGTGAGGGTGAAAGGTGTACTGAGTGAGGAGTTCACAGTCAGTGTTAGAGTTCATCAGGGTTCAGTGTTAAGCCCCCTCCTCTTTATTATGGTCCTGGAGGCACTGTCTAGAGATTTTAGATCCGGACTTCCGTGGGAACTGTTTTATGCAGACGATTTAGTCCTCATAGCTGACAATGTGCAAGATGCTGAGGCCAAATTCAGAAGATGGAGAGAGGGCATGGCGAGCAAGGGTTTAAGAGTCAATATTATGAAAACCAAGGTTATGCATTATAGATTGAGACAAGGCAATGTGGAAAAGAGTGGTGCATACCCATGTGCAGTGTGTGGAAAGGGTGTGGGCGCTAACTCGATTCGGTGTAGCGTCTGTCGATGTTGGGTGCACCATGGGAGTAAGCCATGTAGTAGAATTAAATGACCCCTGCCAAAGGAAATTCAGAAATCGAGAGATTAGAGTGCGTAGTGTGAAAGGGTGACCTTGTGTTAAATGACGATCCTGTGGCTGTGAATTTTGGAAATGACTCATTGTAGCTGGTGGACAAGTTTTGTTACCTAGGAGATACCATCTCTGCTGGTGGTGGGGCCGAGGCTGCCACTGTCGCTAGAATTAGATGTGGCAGGGGAAAGTTCAGAGAACTGCTGCCAATTCTGACTATGAAAAGAATGACTCTCCCGCTGAAAGGAAAGGTGTATGCCTCATGTGTTAGAAGTGCAATGATGTATGCCTCAGAAACATGGGTCATTAAAGTAGAGGATGTCAACAGAATGGAACATAATGAGATGAGAATGGTGAGATGGATGTGTGGGGCCAAACTGCAGGATAGAATAACAAATGATGAGCTGAGGAGCTGCTTAGATATAAAGAGTATTAGCGAGGAGATGCATACAAGGAGACTGGGATGGTATGGGCATGTGGAGAGAATGGATGAACAAAATTGGGCGAAAAGATGCAGGTCTGTGATTGTGGAGAGAGCTGCACCAAGGGGTGGACCGAGGAAGACCTGGGATCGGACTATACGTGCCGATCTCAAATCCAAAAACTTGACAAGGGAAGCCGCCCTTAACAGGGTTGCCTGGAACGCCGCCATTAGGACAAGAGACTGAAACTGCAGGTATGTGTGGAGCACTCAGTCTTAACATTTTATGTATGTGTATGTATGTATACCCAATTTTGAGACATATCCCAGCACTGGCACAGTGTTTGAAGGGTTGTTTTTACATATGTTTAACTTCTTATAATAGCGGGCGTATTGCCCCAAAATTACCTTAATTTCCTGCTCATTTTCATGCATAAGCAAGAGTCAGAGCGTAATACAATTATATATCCGTGAAGGTACAATGATAGAGCTTTCCAATGACATCTGAATCTTCCCTGTATGACATCTAGTTATCATGCAACGATCTTGCAAACAAAGGCTAAAATCGGTAAAAATTAGCACTTTTTTATGTTTTCAATATGTGTGGCGCTGCACATGAGTGAGCGAGCTGTCTCTCAGACCTAAGTGTGTGGTTGACGCTCCCCCGTGCTGCCTACAACAGTTGGACTTGCTCTCGGGCCTCATAACAGCCTCAAAATAGCGCCCGTCATATGACAGGGTCCGTACAGAAGGGGTTAAATACTGTGCATCCGGAAGGAGCATCTCACTCCCTAGGTTATCCTTTTGAATCATAGAATTTTATCCTAGACTCTGAAATATGGTCAAACTGTTCCTTTAATAAAATGAAATAGACGACATTTGTATTGAACAGATTAACCACTTGTGTACAAAATAAAATTGTGTTTTGATCTCAGTCACAAAATAATTTTGTTCAGTTAAGTTATTACCTTATAAGCATAAGATAAAGGATAAAAACACAAAATTAGCACAATTATATATTTATTTATGTAAATGAATAACACAAAAAGATCAATGGAATTACATACATCATGTGTTGCAGGTAGGCATATATTCATTCTGTATCGAAAATAAATGTGGATGGTCACAGCGCAAGACTTAAAGAACGGAGGGTGTGCGGCCCCCGACAGCCCCCTGGTATACCATCCGTCATATATGCAAACATTAAGGAGTGAGTCTTTATTGTATAGTTAATTTGAACTAACTGTGATGCAGATATAACAGACTATCATTGTAAAGAGAGCCAGGTAACAATGATGATAATGATCACTGGTGTTGTGATTCTCTCCTAATATTCTCTTCCTCATCATCTACTACTTCCTCTGTCACTCTCTTGGTTTACAGACCTTCCACCTTCTAAATGTACAGGACCTCTTTAGGTTTCCCTAGACGAACAATGTATGTACAGCCGGGTTCAATAGTTCCCGAACAAGGTAGCTGATGAAGTACGTTTGCATGTACGGTAGCGCTAATAAGTCATATCGCTCTGTGCTGTATTAATGTCTGCCAGATGTTGAACAGGTTGGGTAAGTGTAGGAACATGTTTGTATATCTCACCCGAAATGAATAAATCAAGTTTAGATATTGCCAATACCAATTATTCATCAAAATATACTTGGTACCGAGACATGACTTATTTGGCTGACTGTATGTATATAGAGAAGGCTGATGGGGCCGCACTGGACTTATGGACGACCAGGGGACACTGTTAGTCTAATACATTTCGGTCAGTATCTAGGCTGAGCTTTGCAATAAATGCTTTATTCCTCTGAGGCGGATTGTGTGGTTTGTAGCATATTTTAAACCTTGAAATACACCAGATGCACCTTGAAAATATTCATTTAGTTACCCCAATCCTCTTCAGTTTTCTTTCAATGGTGGTTGAACTTGAAAGAAAACTATTTATAGAGGGCTAACTTCAATCAATTTTCCTAAGTGCACATGACTAAAAAACTAAATATAACTGGCCACTGTGTGCCTGAGAGGGTTAAGTTAGCAGTATAACATTAATTAAACCAGTACAATACAACTTTGGCCACCCAAGCAGTTACTTCAAATGTAAAATACAATTCAAAATATCCGCAAGAGCTTGGGTTTTGCAATTATTTTGAACCCCTTCTGTACCGGCGGCGTCTTGATAATTTTATTTCAGATACATTCAGATGATTTTATGAAGCTTAGGAAGAATACTATATGGTAGCTAAAAGGACTAACTGAGATAGTTTGCAGCCTTTTAATGGGTAGACGTCGTTCCTGAGCTGAATAAAATCGTGTAATAGTGGCCCGAATATAATGAAAGGGACGTGACCGGTACAGAGTGGGTTGGACCTTTGAGGACTGGCCAACCATTGACCCGCCCTGGCCTGTTGGGTGGTGGTGGGGTTAGTACGGAGACACATAAAGTTCATGGGCACTCCACACTAGAACACCATCACCTGTAGGGCAGATGGCAGGATTTATTGGCTTATTGTTTTAGCTTTTATTAATTTTTAGTTTCCTCCCTAGACCTCCATCATCCTGTAAATAACACCCTCTAGACCCCCCTTCAAGATGAATTTGTACAATTTTCGGTAGAAAATTTCCCGGCCAAGGTCGGTTACTCATAAAATTACAGGCTCGCTCTCGCTCGTCAGGAAAAAAATTAACGGCCTTATTGGGCTATCCTCAGTTGGAATTATGCAAGGCTGGTACATGTCATATTTGTAACGTACTATGTGGTACCAACTCGGTAAATTGCTAACTGAATAAATATTATTATTATTTATTATTATTATTATTAACGACTAAATGTCACGAAATATCTTAATAGTGACAAAGAAATGGGACGTAAAGTCTTAAAATCGGCAAACTAATGGGCCGTACGTCTTAACACGAGGGAGAAGGGGGCCAGAAAAAAACGGCCCATCCCCCCTTAACCCCTACAGCACCATGACGCCTTTTTACCTTTGGTTCTGGCTAACGATTGTATGCAGTGTAAGAAGGACCTATGATATGAAGAGGGTTTATTGATATCGTATTGTATGCAGTGTAAGAAGGACCTATGATATGAAGAGGGTTTATTGATATCGTATTGTATGCAGTGTAAGAAGGACCTATGATATGAAGAGGGTTTATTGATATCGTATTGTATGCAGTGTAAGAAGGACCTATGATATGAAGAGGGTTTATTGATATCGTATTGTATGCAGTGTAAGAAGGCCCTATGATATGAAGAGGGTTTATTGATATCGTATTGTATACAATGTAAGAAGGACCTATGATATGAAGAGGGTTTATTGATATCGTATTGTATGCAGTGTAAGAAGGACCTATGATATGAAGAGGGTTTATTGATATCGTATTGTATGCAGTGTAAGAAGGACCTATGATATGAAGAGGGTTTATTGATATCGTATTGTATACAATGTAAGAAGGACCTATGATATGAAGAGGGTTTATTGATATCGTATTGTATGCAGTGTAAGAAGGACCTATGATATGAAGAGGGTTTATTGATATCGTATTGTATGCAGTGTAAGAAGGACCTATGATATGAAGAGGGTTTATTGATATCGTATTGTATGCAGTGTAAGAAGGACCTATGATATGAAGAGGGTTTATTGATATCGTATTGTATACAATGTAAGAAGGACCTATGATATGAAGAGGGTTTATTGATATCGTATTGTATGCAGTGTAAGAAGGACCTATGATATGAAGAGGGTTTATTGATATCGTATTGTATGCAGTGTAAGAAGGACCTATGATATGAAGAGGGTTTATTGATATCGTATTGTATGCAGTGTAAGAAGGACCTATGATATGAAGAGGGTTTATTGATATCGTATTGTATACAATGTAAGAAGGACCTATGATATGAAGAGGGTTTATTGGTATCGTATTGTATGCAGTGTAAGAAGGACCTATGATATGAAGAGGGTTTATTGATATTGTATTGTATACAGTGTAAGAAGGACCTATGATATGAAGAGGGTTTATTGATATCGTATTTAGCCATTTGTGTCGTACAGGTATACTATAAACTAAAGAACATCGTCTAATGGTAACCAGGGTATGATACAAATTACGTCATGGTGGTGAAGGATATGTTTAACCAATATTTGATAATATACCTTATTGATCATGTAGTCAATATAATATTACTTCTTAAATATGTAAATTGGTTATATTAACTTTTGTTTTCGTTTCCTTAGCCAGGGATATTAGGCCCTTTTTTCGACAAGGCTCGCTATCGCTCACCTAAAATTCCTGGCTAATGAAACGAAAACCATGATATTTGGCTCGCTATCGCTCACCTAAAATTCCTGGCTAATTAAAAACAAATGGCTCGCTATCGCTCGCCTGAAATTCGAGGGTAATGAAACGAATATATGAGATTCATGAATAATTTCCTACGTAGGAGGTTCAATCCGTATTTGGTCTAGAGTAGACTAGCCAATTAGTACGTTGCTCTAATCAGTATGCTGCCCTAATTGATACCTACTCACAACAAATAGATGAAACCCTTTGTTTTTAGTTTGAATAGGGTCTAAGGAGGAAACTGAAATATTAATAAATAAATATAGACGAATAGAGCCAAAACTAAGTCCTACCCCCGTTAATTAATGTAGCTTGTATTATGGCTGGATAATCATCACCTACTAATATTTGGCAGAGCTCGTAGTACCGTACAGTATATGGCTCGTGTACCCTACCTGTACCATCACTTGAATGCTACTCTAAAGCTCGGTTCACACATGCACGAATTAACGTCACGTCCGTCCCCGACCAAGAAAATAGGCAGGACGGCATCAATCTGGAGGCCCAATGTGGCCACGATGGCCACTAGGGCTGTTCCAAAGTTTTTTTGCCGCCGTTCTCATCCCGTTACTCGGCGTCTAGATGCCGCCAGGCTTTGTCTAGACAACGACTGCTCCCGTGTGTGTCCCGTGGGATAACACGTTTTCTGGCAGTTGCCCCGACCCACGGGCCATTTTATGCATGCACAAAAAGGACGCCGCCTGGCACGGCAAATTAAGGGGTCGGGGACGGACTAGACGTTAATTCGTACATGTGTGAACCGAGCTTAAAGGCAGAGGGGGCGTTTAGTTGGTCCACCCTTCTTCTTCACGTTTAGTCCCATTAGTTTTCAGATTTGTTGACGTTCGGCCCATTAGTTTGACGATTTTAAAACCTTTTTGCCCCACTTCGTTGTCAATATTTAAGACTTTTCGTGTCATTTAGGTGTCGATTTTTTCCTGGCGAGCGATAGCGAGCCTGTATTTTGAGAGGAACCGGCCTTCGGCCAGGATATTTTTCTATCGATAAAATTTCAAATTTATCTTGAAAGAAGGTTTTGTGCCAGTGTATTTCTAAGCTTGATGGAGGTCTAGGGAGGAAACTAAAACAAAAAACATTAAAAATATACATAAATGAGCCAATAAATACGGCCATCCCCCCTTAACATACAGCCATCCCCCCTTAACATACGGCCATCCCCCCTTAACATACGGCCATCCCCCCTTAACATACAGCCATCCCCCCTTAACATACGGCCATCCCCCTTAACATACGGCCATCCCCCCTTAACATACGGCCATCCCCCCTTAACATACAGCCATCCCCCCTTAACATACGGCCATCCCCCCTTAACATACGGCCATCCCCCCTTAACATACAGCCATCCCCCCTTAACATACGGCCATCCCCCCTTAACATACGGCCATCCCCCCTTAACATACGGCCATCCCCCCTTAACATACAGCCATCCCCCCTTAACATACAGCCATCCCCCCTTAACATACGGCCATCCCCCCTTAACATACAGCCATCCCCCCTTAACATACAGCCATCCCCCCTTAACATACAGCCATCCCCCTTAACATACAGCCATCCCCCCTTAACATACGACCATCCCCCCTTAACATACGGCCATCCCCCCTTAACATACAGCCATCCCCCCTTAACATACGGCCATCCCCCCTTAACATACAGCCATCCCCCCTTAACATACAGCCATCCCCCCTTAACATACAGCCATCCCCCCTTAACATACGGCCATCCCCCCTTAACATACAGCCATCCCCCCTTAACATACAGCCATCCCCCCTTAACATACAGCCATCCCCCCTTAACATACAGCCATCCCCCCTTAACATACAGCCATCCCCCCTTAACATACAGCCATCCCCCCTTAACATACAGCCATCCCCCCTTAACATACAGCCATCCCCCCTTAACATACAGCCATCCCCCCTTAACATACAGCCATCCCCCCTTAACATACGGCCATCCCCCCTTAACATACGGCCATCCCCCCTTAACATACGGCCATCCCCCCTTAACATACGGCCATCCCCCCTTAACATACGGCCATCCCCCCTTAACATACGGCCATCCCCCTTAACATACATACGGCCATCCCCCCTTAACATACGGCCATCCCCCCTTAACATACGGCCATCCCCCCTTAACATACGGCCATCCCCCCTTAACATACGGCCATCCCCCCTTAACATACGGCCATCCCCCCTTAACATACGGCCATCCCCCCTTAACATACGGCCATCCCCCCTTAACATACGGCCATCCCCCCTTAACATACGGCCATCCCCCCTTAACATACGGCCATCCCCCCTTAACATACAGCCATCCCCCTTAACATTGTATACTCCATCGTGTTACTTTCCGTCATCACATATATAGATAATGTCATCACTTAACCCTTTATTTAACACCCACGTCTTTATATTATATTCTGGCAACTATTAGACGATTTGATTCAGTTTAGGAAGAACCTCTTGCAATAATAAGGCTTCAAACTATCTCAACCAACCCGTTTTACCACCAGAGATCCTTCCTAAGCTGCATAATATTATCTAAATAATAGCTAGAATAAATGATACCACACGTCACTGTTACACAAAGGGTTAACATTTTATACTTCTGTGTTATTTGCCGTCTGTATAAAGCTCGTGTCATCCTTTAGGAATACATTAATATCTAATTCGTTATTTGGGTTTTATTATCATATACACATTAACTAATCAATATAAACACCTAATTGGAAGTAAATTGTAAGTAAATCATTTATGTATTGTTTTAGAAACACCAATTGTGAGATTATTTCAGTGTGTACCTGTTTTCCTAGAGGGACTATATGGGCCGTCCCTTTAAAGATCGTAAAAGCTTTCCCTACCACCTTTCGCGACCCAGATTGGCCCTTATCGTTTATCTGCATAAGGGTCAATCTGGGTTGGGAAAGGTTTTACGATGCTTAAGGGGGCAGTTCTTGTTTTGTTGGTCTATATATTTATATATTATTATATAATATTTGACTTTCTTCGGTAGACCTCCATCAAGCTTTAAAAATACGCCCCCTAAAATTGTACATTTTTCGGTAGAAAAATGTCCCGGCCAAAGGCCAGTTCCTTGTAAAATTACAGGCTGGCTTTCACTCGCCAAGAAAAAATCGTCACCTAAATTGCACGAAAGATCTTAATAATGACAAAGAAATGTGGTGAAAGGTCTCAAAATCACTAAAATAACGGAACGAACATCTTTATATCAAATAGACGGGGGTCCATAAAAAGAGAGCCATAGTATCTCCATAATAACCCCCATGTTGAGTCTGCCTGCCACAACCTTGTCACCGGGGAATAAAAGAGAGCCATAGTATCTCCATAATAACCCCCATGTTGAGTCTGCCTGCCACAACCTTGTCACCGGGGAATAAAAGAGAGCCATAGTATCTCCATAATAACCCCCATGTTGAGTCTGCCTGCCACAACCTTGTCACCGGGGAATAAAAGAGAGCCATAGTATCTCCATAATAACCCCCATGTTGAGTCTGCCTGCCACAACCTTGTCACCGGGGAATAAAAGAGAGCCATAGTATCTCCATAATAACCCCCATGTTGAGTCTGCCTGCCACAACCTTGTCACCGGGGAATAAAAGCGGAGAGGAAAAATAGCAAGTTTGACATTTTCTTCTACCATACTGACCTAAGGGCACACGGATGACAGGGTAAACTATTATATATTAATTTGTATACTGTATATATGTACATATTATCTGGCCGTCAGAATTCGTTATAAAACCTAAACATAATGGATAAGCTCAAACATAGATAATCTAACCACATCACATAGGCAAAAGTATTGATTGATCTGGCTGTACACAAACACACCCACACACACACCCACACCGATATATATGCACGTACCTATGTCTATATATATATTTATAAGATTACGTAGCTTTCATCATCTGTACATGGGATATAAGGAACACATTGTACTTCCGAGTGAGGGAAGTGAGAGAGAAGTAGTAAAATGAAGTGAGAGAGAGAGAGAGAGAGAGAGAGAGAGAGAGTAAAGGTTGGAGAGACAAATGGGATACTATACAAAATGGTAATCGTTTTTTAAGTTTGATTGAAAGTTTGATGTTTAATAGCTAGAAGGAGATCTAGGGGGTAAACTTTACAAAACTGCTCGATAAATGTAAAATATCCTTGTAATCCCCAACAAAATATCAAGAAGAAAATAAGTAAATAATTCCCAACACGTCAGATCAGCGAGTGTTAAATAAAATAAGAGAGAGCTGGGTAGTGGTTGATTTAAAGGGAAGTTGGATTTTAAAGGGTCTGGGGAACAGGAAAGTGGATGAATTATAGGGAAGCGTGAATATTTAAAGGGGGAAAAGGGAAGAGCAGAAGGAATGAAAGGAGAGGAACGAAAAATAATTGAAAGGGATGGGAAGAGGGGGAGAGGAAAGAGAGATAGAGCAAAGACAAGGAGAGCAGCTGAAAGGAAAGAAAGGAAGGGAAAGAGGAGGGTGAGACAACGAAGAGAAGAAAGAGGGGTAGAGCGAAGGAAAGCTGAAAGGAAAGGAAGGAAGGGGACAGGAGAGGAGGGGGAGACATAAGGCAGTAATGAAAGGGGCGACTCAAGTACGCCAACATAAAAGGAAGGAAGGGGACAGGAGAGGAGGGGGAGACATAAGGCAGTAATGAAAGGGGCGACTCAAGTACGCCAACATAAAAGGAAGGAAGGGGACAGGAGAGGAGGGGGAGACATAAGGCAGTAATGAAAGGGGCGACTCAAGTACGCCAACATAAAAGGAAGGAAGGGGACAGGAGAGGAGGGGGAGACATAAGGCAGTAATGAAAGGGGCGACTCAAGTACGCCAACATAAAAGGAAGGAAGGGGACAGGAGAGGAGGGGGAGACATAAGGCAGTAATGAAAGGGGCGACTCAAGTACGCCAACATAAAGGAAGGAAGGGGACAGGAGAGGAGGGGGAGACATAAGGCAGTAATGAAAGGGGCGACTCAAGTACGCCAACATAAAAGGAAGGAAGGGGACAGGAGAGGAGGGGGAGACATAAGGCAGTAATGAAAGGAGTGACTCAAGTACGCCAACATAAAAGAGAGGAGAAGGGGGACTGGACGAATTTAGAGGTGAAAGGAAACCAGCAGCGATTGGAGATCGAATGTAGATAAGGGGGAATTAGTACGCAGACTGGACGCATTACAGTACTTTAATAATAGTTTTGTGTTTATATAGTACATGTAAAAAGTGTACTGTAGTCTTTTATTGATGCATGTACAGTATATTAGGTAAGATACTGCATGCATTTAATTGAAGAAAAAAAAGAGACTTAATCAAAAATACATACAGTCTACCAACATGCACACTGATTTCACAATAAGAGGGCACTTTATGTGGTGAACATTATTTGAGAGCACTGTGAGAGAGAGAGAGAGAGCATACACAAATATTAAACAATAGGCCTACATCGAAAACTAAAGAGTTAAGGATGGAATAAAGGAAAGGCCATTATATATATCAGTAAAAAATACTTTGGTTCCGATTTCTATACAGAGTTTTTGAGAAAGTGAAATACTGTAGTCCGGATCATACATAGCTTTTTCCCCTGTGCTCTTTGTGTTGGAAGGCGAGGGTGGGCGGCAAAGAGGGTGTAAATCCGAGTAGCTTTACAGGAGGACCCCCAAAAATGTGAGAAAAGTGGTAGAGCAAGCCGAGAGATGAAAAGAAAACGGGGTAAAGAAATAGGCGAGGAGATAAAAAAAAAAAACGGGGTATGGTAGTAGGGGGCTGATCAAAAGAAAATGGGGTGTGGTAATAGGGGGGGCAGATTACAATAAAACAGGGTATGGTAGTAGGGGGGACTGATCAAAAGAAAATGTATTTTGGTAGTAGGGGACTGATGAAAAGAAAATGGGATGTGGTAGTAGGGGAATGATAAAAAGAAAACGGGGTATGGTAGTAGGGGGACTGCTGATCAAAAGAAAGCGGGGTATGAAAGTAGGGGGCAGATCCAAAGAAAACGGGGTATGGTAGTAGGGGGGCAGATTAAAAGAAAATCGGATATGGAGGCAGAGATTGATCAAAAGAAAGTAGGATAGGGAAGCCGGGATTACTCCAAATAAAACAAGGTAAGGAAGTAAGGACGGATCAAAAGAAAACAGGATAAAAAACAGGGACGGATAAAAAAAAAAAACGGGATTTGGAAACGAGTACTAATGAACAGAAAACATGGTACATGGGAAGGGACTGATAAACCCAAATAATACTTACACGGACAAATAGGAAGAAAACAGGGTGTGGGTTCAAGGGTATGGAAGCAGGGACGGACTTTTATTTGTTTGTGTGTTCTGCGTGGAGGCAGTGCTGGAGGTATTGGGTCGTTTCCTACACCAGGGAGTTCACCCACAGTCCAGTTGATCGGGAGTTGGTTTGAGGTGCATTTTTTGTCACCACCACTTCAAGTCAACTATATCCCAACTCAGCCCAAAGGTGTCATGGGTCACCATTAAGGGGGGAGGGGGGTATTAATATGCTTATATATTTATCTTTATATTATTTCTTTAGCTCCCTCTCTAAACCTCTATCATGCTGCTAAAAACACATCCTCAAAATTCCCCTTCGAGATTAATTTGTACATTTATCGGTAGAAAATTGTCACGGCCGAAGGCCGATTCCAACAAACTTACAGGCTCGCTGTCGTCCGCCAGGAATTGTAATTTTCGTCTCATTCTCCCCAAGACTTCTTACGTGGTATAGTATATTGGACTTGGTGATAATTAACTATGATCTATGGCTATATTTAGTTGGGTGATAATTATGGGTCAGTAATGGTGAAGGATGATAGTACTGACTGTAAACACTTGTTGGCTACCACAGACAACAGAAGGTGTGTTTTCTGACAAAGCTCAGGAGATAACCAAGTGCCCGGACAGTAGTGGTGGTCACACAAAACGATACATTTGTTTAAGTTAGGAGAGGTTGAGTTAAGAGGAGGTGGGTCGTTATTCTGGTCCCCCTCCTTCCTCGCCTTTAACCCCATTACTTTTCTGATTATAAGAAGTTCGGCCCATTAGTTTGGCGATTTTAAGCCCTCTCGCCCCATTTCTTTGTCAATATTAAGACTTTTCGTGTCATTTAGGTGTCGATTTTTTCCTGGCGAGCAATAGAGAGCCAGTAATTTAAGAGGAATCGGCCTTTGGCCGAGAATTTTTTGGTCTTGGGCAGGTGTTTTTTAAGTTTGATGGAGGTCTAAGAGGAAACTACAAAACAAAAAATATATACATACCTAAATGAGCAAATATACGCCCATCTCCCCTTAAGCGTTTAACTATATTAGGTAAGGTTAAATCTAGGCTAGGTTAGGGTTAACCCCCTGAACCCCAGCGACGACAACGTGTCGTCGGCAATGTATGTAACGCTAAACCCCAGCGACGACAACGTGTCGTCAATGTTAATTACTCCGGTCCTATGGCACCTAGAGGGCTCAGATTTGTATGGGAACTGTGTAAGTATCCCACGCAACCATGCCGATGGTTGAAAACTCTCAAAGTCCAACCGTGTGCACATGAGCGCGCAAAAACATGGTTTTTGGGTGTTTTTGCCTTCAATTTTTTACTCGTGGAAAATCGACTTTCGGGCGCACCGTAGGACCCCTTTTTGACCTAGGGGATCGTTTTTTTGTGGTTTTTCCTTCATTCCTAACCCATTCGCTATTGTTTCTAGAAAAAATCTGTTTTTCAAAACCTGCCGGTCCCTGGTGGCACATTTATTATAAACTAGCTGGGGCTCAGTGGGTTAAGATCAAGGATATTTTAGGTTATGGTAATATCTATAATAGGTCAGATTTGGTTAGGTTAGTTTAACGTAAGGCAAAGCAAGAGTTGATAAGATATACAAATTAGGTTAGGTAGAGGTCAAATAAGCTTAATTCAGGTTAAGCAAAGGTTAGGTTAGACTAGGTTATTGATAATGTCAATGTGAGTTAGATGACATTAACACTGGTGTGGAGTAATGGGAATAATTGGCGAAGTGAATGTGGGGCGAAGTGACTAAAGGAGCGTAATTACCGTAACTCGTGGGGGGAGGGGGGGTCTGTTGGAGGGTCTTGTCAGGGGGACCCGCAGAGGGCTACTCTCGGGCAGCGTGATATGCGGGGGTTGTGCAGGGGAATTAGGAGCAAGGGATAGAATCGGGTCAAGGATTAGAATGAGGGAGATAATGATTAGTTATCTTATTTATAAAGGAATCAAGAGTGGGGCTATTAACTATGTGAGATGGGAAGTGATTCCACTCTTGGATGCTGCGGGGACAAAATTAATGTCTGAATATGTCCGTGCTTGCCTGATATGTGTGGTATTTTAAATTGTGGCTGCGTCTCGTAAATCGTATGTTTGTAGCGTCTAAATATGTATTTTTGTCTATGTCCACTAAATTGTTTGTGATTTTGTATAACATCTGTTGTCTGTGTAATTGTCTTCTTGTTACAAGAGGGTTTAGTTTAATGTCTTGTTTGAGCAAAGTGACAGATGTAGTATGTCTGTAATCATGTCTGATCCATCTTGCAGCGTTGTTTTGTATGGCCTCTAATTTATTGATATTATTGTGAGTGTGTGGATCCCAGACGGTGTCGCAGTATTTTAAGTGTGGCCGAACTAATGATTTGAAAGCTAGAATGTTGATGTGTGCGTTGAGGGTATACATGGAGGGGGGGGGGGGGGTTTGTAGGGCATACATGGAGGGGGGAGGGGTATTTATCACACACTATTCATTATTGTGATTACTATAGTGAAGGTTGGTGATAACTTAAGGCCAGCACATCATAGGATAACCTAATAATGACAAGGTTTAAGGCATTATTATTACCAGGATAAAAATAAGTACAGAAATCTTAAATTATAGTTCGGGAAAGTAACTTATTTCAAGTAAGAGATGAACATAGGAAGCAGATAATTAATAGTTTGTTATAAGTTAGCTTCAATGTACGTTTGAAGACTGCACAGGAGGTAGAGGAGGTTGGGGTTTGAAGACTGCACAGGAGGTAGAGGAGGTTGGGGTTTTCTTTAACCCCTTCTGCACCATGGACGTCTTTTTCATTTTATTCTTGCTAGTAATAGACGATTTTATTCAGCTTCAAAAGGGCCTTCAGCAATTAAAAGGCTGCGAACTCTCTCCCTTAACCCTCTTCACTTCCACAGATATTCCTTAAGTTGCATACAATGATCTAAATATAACTAGAGTCAAATATAAAAGACGTCGCTGGTAAAGAATGGGTTAAGCAGTAATTTTGGAATATGGTTGAGAGCTAATCACACAAATGATCATATTTAATGAATTATATTTTACTGATCAATATACTAATACCTCAACAGTACGTGAACTTTACTGATCAATATACTAATACCTCAACAGTACGTGAACTTTACTGATCAATATACTAATACCTCAACAGTACGTGAACTTTACTGATCAATATACTAATACCTCAACAGTACGTGAACTTTACTGATCAATATACTAATACCTCAACAGTACGTGAACTTTCGTGATTAATCAACATAATTTGGAATGTTTATAAAGAATCAGCCGTGTCGTGTGTGATACTTGTTTTATAATACATGTTTGTCAAATGTCCCGTTGTGTCACAGGGCGTGATAAGAGGACGGGAGGCCAGAGTATTTTATATAACCCATTTTGTCCTCTTACACACTTGCCAAGACGCGAACATGATACAAGCCACTCCAACAGCTTCCTCTCTCTCCACACCCCTTCTCCCCTCTCAACACTCTTGGGAAGGTAGATAGGAGGTGCCGTTGCAAAGGCCTATCCCTGGATACCTTCCCCTGACCTGACCTGACAAGGGGTGCGGATGACCATACCTTCAAGGTGGGTTAACATTAAGGCCAGATTTACACTCCAGGAAGTTTTTTTCTGGACCCCCTTCTCCCTCATGTTTAGCCCCTTTACATATGAGATTTTAAGACGCTCGTTCCATTAGTCTGGTGATTTTAAGACCTTTTGCCCCATTTCTGTCAATATTAAGACCTTTCGTGCCATTAAGGTGTCAATTTTTCCTGGCGGGCGATAGTTCGGCCGGGACATTTGTCTACTGAAAAATACACACATTTATCTTGAAAGGGGGTCTAGGGAGTGTTTCTTGTTAAGCTTGAGGTTACTATAAAATAAACAAATAAACAAAAAAATAGACCAAAAATAACCACTGCCCCTTAACTGACTCTCATGTGAGGTGGGTCTGTTTGGACTCTCCCTGTTTTACTCCAATAGTTTGGAGATTTATGGACACCTTTCAAGTGTTCATTTGTTTTCTCAGTGATCGGTAGCGAGCCTGCAACTTAGGTGAAACCGGCTTTCAACCGAGGCCATTTTTGTTAACAATAAACGTACAATACATAATAATTTTGCCTGAAAGGGGGGGGGGGGGATTTTTAAGTTTGTATTGAGTCTGTGGAGGAGTTTATCTTAGTCTACTGGTCAAACTAACAATCGGTTATGGTCCAAACAATACAACCCCCTGACTAATAAGGTATTATAGGCCAGGTTAGGTTACCTGGGGCCACATAAACTAATAGTGGTGGGCCATTATACTCCATCCGTTCCGGTATCAGGCACATTACACTCTAAATATATGTGTTCATGATAATATATCCAGTGGGTATATTAGGTATATTGGCAGTAATATACCCGTTCAATATAAGGATAGAAAGGTATATTACTATTAACATACCCAACACTCTGATATACCCGGTACCTGCAGTCTATTGTATGATAGTGTAGAGGGGCCTTATACAGACAGGTGATATGTGGTGTTATTCCTCCGCTGTGTTATTATATACCATCGTCCGTCGTGTCCTACTATCACCCGTACTCTTAGACGTGTGGCAGAGGACATTATTATATTCAGTGATGGATTTTTTTGTTATTACCGGTATACATGTATATATAATTATATTATATATATATATATATATATTAGTTAGCTCCCCAGACCTCTACCAAGCTTAAAATAAACATCTCAAAGGAAGACCCCCTTTCGAAATAAATTTGTAAATTTTTCGGTAGAAAAATGTCATCGGCTGAAGGCCGGTTGCCCGGTTTCTCTTACAGTATAGTCTTGCTATTGCTCGCCAGGAATATATCGACACCTAAATGGCATGAAAGGTCTTAATATTGACATAGAAATGGGCAAAAATCTTAACATTTGAAAACTAATGGGGCTAAACATGAAGGGGAAGGGGGTTGAGCAAACAAACCAATACTTGCCCTTAGGCCGGTGTACTCCCTAAGACACACCTCCTGCTCTAATAACAAACACACCAATACTTGCCCTTAGACCGGTGTACTCCCTAAGACACACCTCCTGCTCTAATAACAAACACACCAATACTTGCCCTTAGACCGGTGTACTCCCTAAGACACACCTCCTGCTCTAATAACAAACAAACCAATACTTGCCCTTAGGCCGGTGTACTCCCTAAGACACACCTCCTGCTGTAATAACAAACACACCAATACTTGCCCTTAGGCCGGTGTACTCCCTAAGACACACCTCCTGCTCTAATAACAAACACACCAATACTTGCCCTTAGGCCGGTGTACTGCCTAAGACACACCTCCTGCTGTAATAACAAACACACCAATACTTGCCCTTAGACCGGTGTACTCCCTAAGACACACCTCCTGCTCTAATAACAAACACACCAATACTTGCCCTTAGGCCGGTGTACTCCCTAAGACACACCTCCTGCTGTAATAACAAACACACCAATACTTGCCCTTAGGCCGGTGTACTCCCTAAGACACACCTCCTGCTGTAATAACAAACACACCCTCAGGAAAGTATACTGTATATTTTTATGTAAGGCATCAACCCCTGCACCACTGTCACGCCTTCTTACCTTTGAGTGTGGCTGCAGTTACATGATTTTATGCAGTTTAAGAAGAACCTATGTTATTCAGAGGATTTATTGAGAATGTTTTTACCTCTTCGAGTCCTAGAGGTAGCTTATAAGCTAAAGAAAAGCGCCTAATGGTAGCCCGAATACAATGAAAATGACGTCATGGTGCTGAAGGAATTAATGATAAGATTGAAAATGACGTCATGGTGCTGAAGGAATTAATGATAAGATTCATTAAGTTCGGGATAGCTTTGTAAAGCTAAGGCTAAGATTAACCCGAGAAGCGTAAAAATTAGGTGTTTAAAAACCTCCGTATATGCGCAATTAAACCGCTCGATTCTGACATAAATAATTATATTTACCATATAAACCATTATATCTTATCCATGTGTGTTTATTTTACTTATATAATGAACACATGAACATTGAAGAGTGATAAAAGAAGTGAGAACAGCTGGGTGGTGGAAAACATATTATGTTTAAGCCGCCCAGTAGTATTCAGGGTCGGCTTGCCGAGAGATATATATCTTCTCTCTGCAGCGTCTTGCAATGTACTGAGCAACCCGGAAGAGATCTCACACTTCTATATTTTCCCTAGATGACTCACCCCTGCCTCCGAGCCCGCCTAACGATAATTGGCGTGGAAAATAACCGATAAATGACGGAAATAACAGGAAAAATAGCCAATAATTGAGGAGGGGGGGAAAAGGGGGGGAAGTGGGGGATTAGGACACATGTGGATAAATGCTAGGAAGTACTAGAGGGGAATTATCTCACCTAATCACATATTCCATTGTTTTGAGAGCCCCTGGGGCATTTTGGAAGGTTTTCTTCATGGTCTTTGTTCCGTGAGGATTATCGCATACGCTATACAGATACTTCCATAAGGCTTATCGCGTTTCTCGGGTTAATGTCCTTGAGTTTAAGACCTGGGTTGCCTAAATTAAGTTAGCGGACGGGAGTACAATCTGCAACCAGCATTAGCAACAAGGAAGACACGGGTCAATCACACTAACCCTTTGACAAGTCCAGGACGCGTAGTGCACTGTATTTGGCTATATGTAGACCATGCTAAATTGGCTTAAGGGGGCCCACCTAGTTCTCTCTCTCGGTTGTATCCATTCGGCCCCATTTAGCCTACTGTTATAAGACGTTTATCTTCATCCAGGTGTCCATTTTTTCCTGGCGAGCGGTAGCGAGCCAGTATATCTTTTAACATTATTTTGAAAGGAGACTAAACTTGTACATTTTTCGATAGAAAAATGTCTCCGGCGAAGCCGGATTTCTCCATACAATGCTGCCTTGTTATCGCTCGCCAGGTAGAAATCGACACCTGGATGGGGATAACCGTCTTAAAACAGTAGGCTGAATGGGGCCGAATGGATACAAGCCAGAGAAAAAGAGAAAAGGAGAGAACAAAAGCAGGTCACCAGGAAATAATTGTGGAAGTAATGCCGGTATCACACGAGAGTTTTTATAGTCAATATTCGATGATCAAAAAAATTCTGGTAACATTTCTGGAATATTATACACCGGTATCAGAAACTAGACTAATGATAAATACTGTATAATTAGCTGACAGATAGAATATAAATGTTGACCTCATAAGCTGCCAGACCAGTGTTGAGGGAAAAAACTCTGGTGTGATACCGCCTTAAGTGGATTGAGATTGTATTTAGGCCTGTGATACCTACTGGTCGGGCCTTCCTACACTGGGTAAACACAATATAGTATATGCGTCCTAATATTGAGTGAGCTATACACGGTATTATAGTGCTCACAAAATATTGACAAGATTGATGAGAATTAGTGCAAAAAACATATGGACAATTTGATATTCAACTTTAATCCCAGTCAAGTTGAAACCAGAGGCTTGAATTAGAGTGTAGAGTCCTAAGCTGTGTTTTGTTGTGTGGACTGTAAAGCCCGTAGAGTGTTGGTGGTGGTGGTGGTGGAGGGCAGGTTAACTAGGTACCAACACACATAAAAGCTCCGTGATACCTCCATAATGACAACTTTGGTTATCACTCTGCCTAAAACACACACACACACACACACACACAAAGCCTTTATAATCCAGCTTTGATCAGTTTTGTTGGCGAGTATTTTTCTTCTAATACGGTAATAACGTTGAAGTTAGAAGGAGGCCACAGGACTTTTACGCGTGCCTGTACACCCCTGCCCTGCCTGTACACCAGCCATAATGTACATCACTTAGTACAGTTGCCAACATTAGTTCCGCACTCCATCTACCAATACTTGTCTGTCAACAAAATAGATATTTTACTATTATTGAAAGTCACTTTGGTTTTTACATTGAAGCGTCCTCAGTACCCGCCTCTTGTTATTCCACTACAGGGCTCCTCTATCGGTTAGGGAAATATTCAAGCTTGTGCACCTAAGCTTGCACCAAAGGCTCAATTCAGATTGCCTAGATTGGGTATTTTTTTTTTTTTTTTTGTCTATGTGATTGAGGGAGGCAAAAGGCATAACTGCCTATAGCGAGTGCCTCCCCCATAGTTGAAAGAGTGACAGGGCCAAAATCAAGGGACGTTCGAGCCAAAATGCCTGGACACACGGAGTTTGAAGCAATTTAAGTCATAGGAAGAGGGAAAGACTGATTCTGGGAGAGAGTTCCAGAGCTCAGCTGTTGAGTAGAAGAAAGTTTGAGAGTAACGTTTCACTCTTGGGTTGGAGAGTTGCACAGAGTAGGGGTGGGATTGAGTTGCAAGACGGGTACCACGTGCCCTACGTAAAGGAGGTGGTATGCACTGGGATAGCTCTGAAGAACACTGATTATTATAGTAGCGATAGAATAGCGAGAGAGATGCAACATTGCGGCGGAGAGAGAGAGATTGCAGAGAGTTGGTGAGTGGACGGGAGTTAATGATACGAAAGGCCTTCCTTTCAACTTTGTCTAGGAGAGCGGTGTGAGAGGAACCTCCCCACACATGTGAACAATACTCAATACAAGGGCGCACTATGCCCCTGTACAGAGCAAGAAGCTGTGCAGGGGAAAAGAACCCCCTAAGGTGGTTGAGCACACCCAGCTTCTGGGAGGCTGCCTTAGCAAGACTGGTAATATGGTCCTTCCAAATGAGAGCAGAAGAAAAAGAGACACCAAGAATATTGAGAGAAGATGAAGGGTATGGAATGTTTATGTTATAAATACCAAGACAGGCCAAGAACATGTATACCAAGACAGGCCAAGAACATGTATACCAAGACAGGCCAAGAACATGTATACCAAGACAGGCCAAGAACATGTATATTTGGTTGTGATTAAATCTGAGCCCAACATATCATCACTGGTGTCACTGAGACCAAGAATATGTGAACTAGCTTCAATATTAGGCATAGGTACACTCGGATGCCATAGTCTCTAGCCCACTCATAACAATTCCTGGAACCTCTATGTTATTCTTTATGCAATTATAATTATCTGGATTGATTTATTGATAAAACTTGTTTTTCAATTAATAGCATATATAGTTTTGTAATTGATGCATAGGAAGTTATATTCATATATTCGTTTCCTGAGATATACTTCCATAAATAGAAATACGTGAAGTCCAGGATTGTTTGTGTGTGGGTTAGAGACTATGGCATCCAAGTGTACCATGCAAGGACCTCTCATATTACTCCTTATGCAAGTTATAGTGTGTAATCCGATATAGGAATATTAATTTTGCAATCAGTAATACTATAACCATAAATAATGTAATATACAGCATAATTCTTACGTTAATAAATCTCGATGACTGTCTTTGCACAAACGAATATATTGTACATAATTATTATTGCTTGGACAATAATGGTGTAATGGAGTGACAAGATTCATGAGTTTCAGTATTATAAAGTATACCGGCCAACCACTGAATATCTTACTATATAATGAACTATTATTATAACGTATACACATGAGAGGGAGGTCAGGAACTCATGGTGGCAACTATACTACCTTTCACTCTACCTGTTCACATTTGTCAAGCTTGCAACCTAGGAGCACATGATACACATACAATGTGGACTTTATCTTCACCTGGCAATACGTGCTAATATACAAATCTGGCTCTGTAGCCACATTACATAAATCCATAAATTCGTCCTTTATTCACACTATACAAATGCGGGACACATTTACAAATATTTATACATAGAAAGAGGACATCGTTATTCTACACCTGCATGTCTCTCTCTGTCCAAACCTGCCTTACACATATGTGCTACACACGCACAACCATGGTTCAAAGTTCAGCTACATTTCCAAAACTTCGATTTTAGTTTTCTTTCTAGTAACACACATAAGCAAATCGTATATATAAACCCAAATATGGTGCAAGCAAATGATAGGTTTTGTTTCACTATCGAAATAACTCCCAAAACCAGTAGATCAACTCAACCAATACACTCAACCAGTACGCATTCATCCACTGCTAACTTAACCAACCAATTTAGGTTAGGTTACACTAAGATTGTCAGAGTAATGCACTGCTACACTGGTTTACGTGGCACTGGTTGAATTAACGTGTAACCAATCATTGTGGCTGAATGATAACTAGTTTGGCAGGTTATTCTAATTTGGAAGGCTAGACACTATCTCTATTAACATTTTCTCCCTCACGATTTCTTATATTATTCTAGCTACAGACAGATAATGTAATAAAGCTCTGGCATGTCCTCCGTGGGTAAGTAGGTTGATAATATAATATACTAAACGCGAAATTGTGGAAATATGTGTTGCTTGGTGAACTTGAGTGGCACTGGTAACAACCCCACCCTCACTGCACAATAACCATGTAGCTATCTCACTGTAAACAATGGCATACGAGCCTCTATATCTTCCTCACACAACTATAGTCCGTTCATTCTAGGTTGGGCAGAAATTGTAACCTCTAACATCTGTAACTCAAAAAGGGCTAGAGCAAATACGCTGTCAATTTCCACACCTATTACCTAGCCAAGTCTTCCTATTTGGTAGACATGTTAGCTCGATTACTTTAGTTCTTTTTGAGTTATGAGAGGTTAAAGGTTACGATTTCTGCACAACCTAGCATGAACAGACTAAAATTATGCACACTCGCTCACTCATAAACATTCGTGGGCTCCCTGTATTTTTCTTAATGCAATTATAACTATCTGAACTGATTTT
This sequence comes from Paralithodes platypus, assembly GCA_032716605.1. NCBI lineage: Eukaryota > Metazoa > Arthropoda > Malacostraca > Decapoda > Lithodidae > Paralithodes > Paralithodes platypus. The sequence goes on along the minus strand of CM064581.1, from coordinate 47,923,977 downwards.
TGGAGAGAAGTTGCTTTTCAATAAATAGTATATAGTAGTTTTGTAGTTGATGTATAGAACATTATATTCATAAATTGGTTTCCAGAGATAGGCTTCCATACTCAGAAATAGATGCAGTCCACGAATATAATATGGGTGGGCTAGAGACTGTGGCATCCGAGTGTACACAACACAACGCAGTATCATTACTCTCTACATATTGTTCTCATAAATCACAAAATGTTATACGCATAATGATAATAAAGAATATATTATACACACAGTTAAATATCAGACATTTTCCTTTGGTGCATTTTATTGTCTCCATATCTGTATATCTTGTTTACTTGCTTCAGATATTTGATACAGCATAATACGTTTGTTTAGAAACGTAAGAGGTAATGTTTCTGTGTTTATCTTAATCCTTTGTCAAGAATATGTTAATGTTTACAAGTAGTACATACACCTTAACGTTCGGCCATACTACCTATACCCTATTCCAAGTAGGTACGTCACAAATCCTCAACCTTAACCTCTGTAACTCAAAAAGGGCTAGAGCAAATGGACTGTAAATGTTCATCTCCTAGTCCCTTCCTGACCCTTCCCAAATGGTAGAAATATTAGCTGGATCATTCCAGTGGTTTGTGAGTTATAGAGGTTAATGTTGAAGAGTGATGGCCTCCTTACTAGGAACAGGGTATAGTCTGAAAACAGTACTTAGCGAGAACTTGATATTTGTCCAGCTCCCAAACTCGTGACATCCTCTATTAACATCCACTTTAGTTGTGTATGTGATATCGCCATGTAGGGTCCTGAGAACTGATACCTACACACACACTATAATAGCTATGGACTCAACCATAGCAATACACCGCTTTATAATATCCCACAAGCCTTACAACTTGGTTTCAATGGGGAATGGGCATATTTATTTGCTTATTTATCTATATTGTTTTATTATTTTGTTTAATTTCCTCCCTAGAACTCCATCAATCTTGAAAATACACCCCAAGACCCCCCTGCAAGATAAATTTGTACATTTTTCGATAGAAAAATATCGCTGTCTGAGGTCGGTTACCACTATATTCCAGGTTAGCTATCGCTCGCCAGGAAAACAAATCACCACGAAAGGTCTTAATATTGACACATAAATGGGGTCAAAGGTCCTAAAATCGCCAAACTAATGGGCCGAACGTCTTCAAATCTGAAAACTAATGGGCTAAACATGAGGAAGAAGAGTGGCCAGAAAAACCTCTCTCTCTCATATGATTTAACCCGTCTTAGTCGATCATGCTCTTTTTCGCAACAATTCTTTGGATTCAGTGGCTCAATCTCATACTTGTTATATTTACCCTTTTGCGATTATCTTCTACGAAAACAAAATAGCCTATATATATATAAGCAATGAATATAGTCAACTGTTGTGTATAATCTAATATAGGTAATTATCAATCAGTTCAATCCAGTAAAATTGATTAACAATTGATTAACTCTCAGTAGTTTTTGTGGACATCTTTTCACATTACTCTGGTAATCATTGTACGATAATTATTTTAACTTGAGGAAGGATTTGAGGGAGTCGCCAGGTTAATAGAGATAGTTTCTAGCCCTTTGATTCCAAGATACCCTTCCTAAGCTGAATATATTCGACTAATGGTAGCCAGAGTATACTGACAAGAGGCGTCATCGTATCTGGAAGGCATTACTTAACGACTCTTGGATGTAAACAAACTCCACAAAGTCCACCTCAATATAAGCCAGCAATTACTAGTCTGAAAATCATCATTATCCTAAATAAAGTAAGACTAATGTTGGATTTCACATGACTACTAACATTTGTTTATATTTCGTTAAGCACAATTCAACTTCCCATTCCACATACTGTAAGTGCTTTCATATCAACCCACTTTACTTCACTTCTTCATTCATGTTGCTGTAACAGCCATGAATTCAATTTTAAGTGTTTGCAGTGTTCACTTATCTGTTCTGATGTTGTTCTAATGTGGTGAACCATATTGCAAGACAGATTAGCCAGTACCGGTGACGTCCTTTTAACTTTATTCTGGTTACTATTAGACGATGTTATTCAGTTTCAAAAGGGCCTCCAGCAATTAACAGGCTTCGAACTATCTCACTTAACCCTTTTTAATACCACAGATCCTTCTTGAACCTCACAAAATCGTCTAAATATAACTAGATTAAAAGTAAAAAGACGTCACCGGTACGGAAAGGGACCCTTTCTGTACCAACGACGTCTGTTATATATTATTCTAGGAATATTTAGACGGTTTTATGCAGCTTATAAAGGATCTGTGATAGTTAAAAGGGTTGATTGAGATAGTTCGAAGCCTTATTATTGCTAGATAGTCTTCCTAAACTGAATGAAATCGATTAGTAGTAGCCAGAATAATATAAAAGGGATGTCGACGTCACAGAAGGGGTTACATGGGGTCGTCCCTGGCTCTGCACAAACTCAAACACTTTTACGTTTAAAACAAGCTCTTAATTCATATATCTATTTGCCCATAGTATTTTAGGCAGCTTATGTAAACAGTTATAATTAATGTAACCCGTTCCCAGCCTTGCTAGCCCGTTCGTAATCAGGTTAATTATTTCTCTTTATTCAGTCCCTTTAACCAATTTAGTACCGGTGCCGTACTTTCCACTCTATTCTGGCTACTATTAGACGATTGTATTCGGTTTCAAAAGGCCTCCAGCAATAAACAGGCTTCGAACTACCACAGATCCTTCTTAAGGTGCACACAATCGTCTACATAGAGCTACAACAAAACTGGAAAGACGTCACTGGTACGGAAGGGGTTAACTAGTGTTGCTTCTAAATATGGATTGCTTCTCAGTCTGCACAAAGTTATTTACAATATATCTCAGTCAGTTGCCAGTCTACCAGTCTATAAATCATTGTCCACCATAACCGGTTCCCAGTCCAGGCAAACCAAATTCAAGTTCTCAACCGGTTCCCACTCCAAACGAACCGATTCCGAGGCGACCTGAACCTGTTCCTCGTCTGTATCTCTACCCTCTCTCGGTGTTGGTGAGGTAGGTGGAGTTGGTCAGTCAATAGTATTACGTGACGCACCCTTTGCCCTCTCCCTCTCTTTAATGTAACATCTATCAGTCTTACACTTGGTTTGAGGGTTTGTTGTGGCTATACACGGATACAATTGCCACTCATTCATCTTCTTCACGCCACACTATTATTGCCACGAACTCCGATTTATATACTGTATAATTATGTATTCCGTTACTGAAACTCTATTAGCTTTTATCTTTAAGCCACTCTCTAAATACTGTCACTTTCCATGGAACTATATATTTAGTTTCTCAAGCTCATTTGGATTATATATTTTAACAGAGATTCATTGCTTCTTCTTGGCCTCCTTGTTACCCATCTACTGTATTTATCATTTATTTCTTACTTCTCGTTCATTTAATAAGCCTACTTCTCATATACTTTCTGTGTTTCGTTTACCTCCTCGTTTATCTTGTAGGTTCACTTGCAACTTATACGCTTCCTCTTGTTTATGCTGGTGTTTATCGTTCATTTCTGGTTCGTCTTCTTCTTCTGGGGTTGGTGATGCCCCCCCCCCCCCCCCCCCCCCCCCACACACACACGACCGTCTACAATCCCTCACCAGTTGGCTCTCTCACCGCCCTAATATTCCCGCACCTCACTCACCTACCTCGGAGTGTTATAGTTAGTTATACACGCACAATTGCCACTTCACTCGTGTTTTTAATATTCAATTGCTCAAGCACAATCTGTTCCATATTTTCACTGTTTGTATGCAATTCAATTACAGAAGCACAAACGGTTCCTTTAGTTAAAATAGGAGTTCATAGGCCATCAACACTACTGGATTATTATGCCAGCACACTGTAAGTCAAGAATAGCGTCAGGACTGGACCCCCTTTTCGAGAACCCCAGTCGCTAATCGGTTCCTAATATTAATTGTCTATGTTGTGTTCAATTACTGAAGCACAGTCAGTTTCTTAGCGTCAGTCACAAGAACTCAGTTGCCTTTCCTTCTACTTCTTGTAATTATTACGTTCTTCAAATTATATGGACGCAATGGAGTTTTCCTATATTCTCGTACCTGAATAATTGTCTTTTTGGTATGTTAACAGTTGTACAGGTATAATTGATTCTTTATGTTCACTAACTGATGTACAGTATAGTTGGTGTTCTTCTACCTCCGACAGCTTTTCACCGATCTCACTTAGCTCAGTTACACAAACAACTTTTTTAGTGTAATTCTCATATATGTTATGTTTGCTTTGGCTTGGATTCATATTTTAATTACATATAGGTAATTTCCACTGCTTGACAATACCCTACTTAACTTTGGTTTGTATATTAAGCCCTTGAGGATTATGACGCGTTTGACAGCTTGTTATGCTCGATTATTACACGATTGTATTCACATTAGCAAGGGCGTATGCAAGTCAGAGTAATTGAGATACTATTTACCCGTTTTAAGTTGCATACAAATGTTTAAAGATAGGCAGAAAATACTGTCAAATTGCGTCATATTTCTCAAGTTACATATACGTATCTGATTGGTTCTTGTATTTGATAATAATTTTCAATGGCTTGTAATACTTCCTCTTAGCTTTGTAATACTTTTAAAACACATTTGTTCATGTTCAGTTACATAAACACTAATATTTGTTATCTCCTCATATCTTGTGAGTATAAAATAGCTTCATTTAGCTTTGGTTTTAGTGATGAGTTATAGAGACATAGTTGTTGTTTACTCCTAACACCTTTCACTTATATTTGGTTATTGTTTTCAAATAGTAAACTACCATTTTTACACAATGCAACCGCTTTCAAGTAATATAGATTCGGCTTGGTTCATTTCTTGGAAAACAATACAGTAATTTGCTTTTTGTGCTAGGTACTGAACATTTTGTTTTATTCAGTTTCAGAAGCCGAATTGGTTTTGTTATTATTAATTAATGACAAATTAACTTCATATCGCTCTTCACTTTGTGTTTTATTTCTAAGTGACAATCTTTATAGGGTTTTCCCTTACTTCCCAATGGACTTGGTTTTTAGTTTTGTCTTCAGTTACAGAAACATTTGCTTCACTTAACTTCTTATGATGCAGTTGTTTTTCATCTACTTCGTATACCTTCCATTTATCTTTGGTTCTTGTCTTTGGATACATAATAATAATAATTGGTTATGTGTTTTTATTCTGAGTGACATATACAGTAAAGGGAAGCTACTGGGTTTGTATTTATGGAGTTAAAATGGCTTTGGTTATTTCTTCAGCTACTTCTAAGGCAGCATACATACATACACACATACATACATTTAAAGACTGAGTGCTCCACATGAAGTGCGGTTCCGGTCTCATGTAACAAAGGCGGCGTTCCAGCAGCCCTGCTCAGAACTGCCTCACTAGTTAGGTTCTTCAATTCAAGATCAGATCGCAAGGTCTGGTCCCACGTCTTTCTTGGTCTGCCCCTTGGTACAACTCCCTCCACGTGCATGGACTTGAATCTTTTCACTCAACTTAGATAATCCATCCTCTCCACATGTCCAAACCATCCAATCCTGCTAGTATGCATCTCATCACTGATACTCTTGATACCTAACCTTCTCCTCACTCTTCACTACATATTCTAACTTGCAGCATAGCAGCACAAATCCATCTCACCATTCTTCACTACATATCCTAACTTGCAGCATAGCAGCACAAATCCATCTCACCATTCTTCACTACATATCCTAACTTGCAGCATAGCAGCACAAATCCATCTCACCATTCTTCACTACATATCCTAACTTGCAGCATAGCAGCACAAATCCATCTCACCATTCTCATCCCGCTTTGACAGGCTACGTTTCTGAAGCATATGTCATTGTGCTTTTAACACATGAAGTGCACACCTTTCCCTTCAATGGGAGAGGGAGTCTTCTCATGGTAAGTAGTGGCAAAATTTCTCTGAACTTTTCCCAGCTGCATCTTATTGGGACGATACTGGCGGCCTCGGCACCACCACCGGCAGAGATGGTATCTTCCAAGTAACATAACTTGTCCACCATCTCCAATGCCAGCCTAGGGAAACTGTACCTTTTGGATTCCGTTGGCCAGTTCAGCCCCAAGGTGCCATATCCGGGGGTGGGGGATGGGTAACATCCATTGCCAGTGTACCACCGTTAGGCAACTTGGACTAGAACAATGAAGTCCGGTCACGGCGCTGCCCACCATGTGAACACTATGGCCGACTCTAGCGTGGCACCAAAACAGCGCCCAGGTAAGACTAGTTGAGTCTCCTGTAGCACCTATCCGCTCCTCACCAGCCTTGGCAGTGCCACACTAAGCCAGCGTCAATAACTACGCTTCATTATATAGTAATGGTTGTTGGTCTACAAATCTAGCGCCATCCTCCCTATTAGTCGTCTTGAAGTATGTAACACGCAGTAGGATGTATGGGGCAGTGGTTTTCAATATATATTACAGTTATTCATTTATATTTCATATTCAATTATATACTGTATGTGTACAATATTACTTTTTTCAATTAAATAAAGGGTGGTGGGAAATTCCTCTTCAATAGAACATTTCCAACTTCTTCCATATTACTTACTGTTTTTTTATTTTTTATAAATTGTATATAAGAATGTATTCACTTTCAATTGCGGAATCTTCTACTCGTCACGCTGCAATAAATTTAATTTCAATGTATATGAAGAAGTTTACATTAATCCTTAATTACACAAACGATAAACATCAATTTCCTACGTACTTCCCCCGTCATAATACCATTTTGTGCATTTTACAGTCAATGTTACGTTGTGTGTGCCGCCAATGTGAAGTCTTAAGGGCAGATTTTCACTTAAATGGGTTTTTACGGGACCCCGCTTTCAGTCATGATTATCCCCATTAGTTTTGAGATTTTAAGACGATCGTCCCATTAGTTTGGCAATTTACAGCCCCTTCGCCCCATTTATGTTAAATTTAAGAACTATCGTACCCTTTAGGTGTAAACAATTTCCTGGCGAGCATAAGCGAGTCTGTAATTTTGGAGGAAACAACATTTTTGCTACCGGGAAATATACACATTTATCTCGAAGGGGGGCCATTGAGGTATATCTTTTAAGTTTGAAAGAGGTCTAGGGAGCAAACCAAAAACCTCCCCGTAATGTTCTCTGGAAGCTACAACCCATCATACCAAAGAGGACTCGGTCTTTCTTTCTTTTACGTCAACTCACTTTGTTTGTATCTTCCCTAATATAAAATGCCTTGATTTATCATTACACATTTACTCATACATTTTGGTTTTATTTTATTTTGTGTATTCATGTTTTTAATTATTTTATTTGTATTATTAGAATTGTTATTGGTAATATTATTTTGTATCATTATTATTATTATTTGATTTGCTTTCAGCCTAAGAGTGACTATGAATAACTATGAGGTTTCTGCTCCAGTTAATTTAAACTATTATCTTGTTTACTTCCCTTCAACATAGCTTTTCTTCCGAGGATATCGTGGTTAAAAGGACGCTTATATCTCTGCCACCTACTGTAGCCTACCCTCAATTATTAATTGTTGGTATATTGTTCACATCTTTACCACAATGTTCTCTTCACTTTCAAAAATTACATTCAAGTGTTACTTATTTTCCCATTATTTATAAGAATTGCATGCATTATAAAATATCGTTGAACGTTACGCAAATAAGGACCAAGAGTAGTTTACAATCGACCAGCCTTCATTAGTTTCAATTGTCGTGGGCTTCTTGTTTTGTTCTTTGGTCTTAACTGTTAATTACAATACCTGTTACTATATATATATATATATATATATTCCTTGTATGTGTACTCTGTAAAACGGGTCATACGACTTGGTAAGGAATGGAATCTTTCCCCCAAAGTTGGATTTCTCTATCTCCTAAATATAAATAGGAAATGGTTAACTATTCATTATCAAGCCGTGTTAGAATGGGTTAAAGTATGGACACTCATCCTGACTGTCCGTGGTTCGATCCTGGGTGAGGGCAAAAACTTATATATATATTTATATGTATTTATATATACGTATGCATATAAGAGAGGTTTTGTTCAAGTGAGTTTTTTATTTATATATACCTGTATATATATATATATATTTTTTTCATTCTTTGATATTTGATACAGCCTTTGAAAGTGTATACAATGTCCTTGACCCTCTGTGCATCTCTCACTCTGATTATCTGCTTACTCCTTTGCTTAGCTCATCACTGACCAAAAGAGTTTTCTTGTATCTTCCATCCCATGTAAACACCATTATACTAATCTGCCTCATTTACTTATTTTACAGGAAGTTCTGCTTAATATATTAATTTATAGTTAAACTTCTTATATACTAAATTACATCAATTTAATTATTATGTCCCTCTTTGTCATATCAGTCATTAATGTATCATTCATTATTGTCGTTCAAACACTATGTCACATCCATAATCCTTCATGACAAACAAAATGCTACAAATATAAAAGATATGTCATTCTCCTCCTCGAACAGTTCTTACTTCTACTTCCAACATATTTAGGATACATTATTAAAGTTGATGATTTCATTATCATAAATCAACTTAAGATTAAGTAATATTCTCGATATTTCTAGATAGCTATACGATCCTCCAAGCATGTGTATATTTCCCTCGTTTAATTCGATCTATTCACTTCGTATTTACGCCTTCTTGTCTGGCCTTCCCTCTCCGTTGTACCTTTTAAAATCCAGCATATAATTCAAACGAAATCTTCAGTTCTACTATAGTCATTTATTACCTACTTCTTATCTGTCATCCCACCCAATCTTAGCATCAGTGTCATCAATCCATCATATCACACGAAACATTCCACATCTCAGTTGACACTCCATTTACTAGCTCTTCTTCTTGATCATGTTCTAGTTGAGCCCACCCCCTCTTCTTTCTCCTTCAGGACACAATATCATAGGCCGTGTCCTCTAGCGTTTGTAGCCAGTTAAAGATCATCATATTCCTCTCATACTTGGTTAAGGGTCGGCCACGATCCCTCTCCACATCCCTAGCAGTAAGGCTGAGGTTCTTGTTCTGTGCCTGGCTGGTGGGAGGGGAGGCCGCAGGGAGGTCCACCTCTTTCTTGATGATCTTGAAGACGTCCTGGGCGGCGGGGTGGCGCGAGGGAACCACCAGAGTCACCCCTCCACCGTCGATCTGCAACACAAAATAAGAGGGAAAGAAATTAGCCTGGATATTGCATTTTGTAAGGATAATACTATAAACTCTGGAAAACTGAAATTTTATCAATATTCTCGTCTACAGTGTATGTTGTTTCAAAGTATCTGGACACTGGAAGATTGTTTTTTGTTGTTTTTTTCACTATATACAACCACATTCTCAATGTATAAAATGTAATTATTAGTAACAATATGATAATGTTAATGAGGAGTGATTTAGGAAGTGATATCACTCTTTTCCCAAGACAGTGAACAAATGCAATTGCCATATACTTATTATTTATCTATGTGGAAGAGGGAGACAAAAGACAAGACTGCCTGTGATGAGTGCCTCCCCCAGAGCTGAAAGAGTAACAGTGCCAAAATCAAGGAATGTACGAGCCAAAATACCAAAACTTAAATTGATAATATCATTATCTAAAATATAGCAACCTACCCTTTGGTATTCTGTGACCGAAAGATTCTACAAGAAAACTCTTGGTCAGTGATGAGCTAAGCAAAGGAGTAAGCAGATAATCAGAGTGAGGGATGCACAGAGGTTGAAGGACATTGTATAAACTTTCAAAGGTTGTTACAGGCAGTTTTGCCTTTTGTCTCTTTCATGCACATAGGACAACAAATCTGTTTCACTCTCACCGCCCACTATTACAAGTTGACCTTTATTTCTTCAACGATTTTCTCTACAACCTTTTGGTGTTCAGTTTTCTGACTTTTCCAGTTGGGGTTATATCCATAGTCTATTTTTCTCCAGCAGATGGTAAATTGCCGCGTTACTATTTTAGTTACTCAGCTATTACGTAGATTTGGTAGGGAAATATCTTGTTGATTATGAAAACGTGGCATAAATACTCCGCAGAGACATAGTAGATTCATATTTGTCCATTAAGTATCGATAAATCATGTGGTAAGGGGTTCACTTTACCATCAGCTGAAATATATCCTCCATCAACCTGGCCACACTAACACACACTTTACAGTAGTGGGCTCATATTTGTTGAAGGAGTCTGTAAACAACGCCGATCCTTTTGCCAGCGACACAATATTACCGAGAAGTAGGGGAAGCACCTCTGGAAAACAGTCACCAAGTTTTTGTAGCATGAGAACACATCTTCAGGAGCAAATATGTATTACCGTTACTTATGTTGTTATATTAATTAGTGAGCTTTAATATTGTAGCAGTCATATTGAATAAAACACAAGAACATAAATATGAAACATAGACGGACATTAATAAACACAGACAGACAGAGGGATATGTAGATTGATATGTTAAATATAAATATAGAGAGGGAGAAAGAAGAGAAGGTGGGGGTGGGAACAGGAAAAGATAAGAGATGAGGGATGGGCGTGAGAGATTGTGCATGGTCTCTCTCTCTCTCTCTCTCTCATATATTGGTTAGAACATTCATTGTCTATAAATTGTTATTGGCCAACTTTGAAAACCTGAGCCTAGAACCTGGGTACAGTTGTAATCTATCGTTTGGTGCAAAATATTCATATACACTTATTCCTTTCACTCGTTCTCGCATGATCCTAACTACACACACTTCTTTAGCTCGATCTCGCTCTCTCTCTCTCTCTTTCACTCTCTCTCTCCACTACTCCTTAACTTTCTTATAACCTCCTGCGGAAAGCTCTCACATTTCCCAGTACTCTTTACGCTTTTCCTCTTTGATGTGACGTCCCCCGGCTCTCTCTCTCCCTCTCTCAATTAGTCAGCCATCACTAATACTACTGTACTACTATAACAAACGAGGACATAATGTTATCCTCACCATGTTTGTAAAGTTGTAAACTAAGTAAATGTCAACTAAATGTGTCCAGACTCGCGGCCGTTTTTCTTCGTGGCCAATTTGGTCTGTTACCAGTATGGGCTAAACAGTCAAATACGATGGGCCACTTTGATTAACAACCGTTTCTATTTATGGTTAATTTGGTCTGTAGTCAATATAAGTAGAACAAATAATCTTATCAGTATTTGCCGAGTGATCGATTTGATCCAATGTAATTTTGGTTTGTGCCTGGTATACCGTATATCTTTAGTCTCCACAATTGCTGGAGAAATATTCTAGACCTTATGTACACTGGCAACAAGACACCTAAAGGATCAAAGTGTTTGGCAGCAAATCTCAAGCATTCACGCTTTGTAACGTACTCATCCAGAGTATATTGAACTCCAAAAGAAAGAGAATCAGGAGCCGTCTTCCATAATAGATCAAGAACCCTCACCAGATTCTGCTATTTAGCAGCAACACCATCCTGTTCCCTCTCAATGCGGGACTATTGGTAGCCCATTGACGCAGATACAAGTGGGCTTTGTCCATAACTTCACGAGCCATACCATATGCACGGACGAGGGAATCTTCATTGTCCCCCGTACCTTGGATATTATCGATATATAGCCCAGCCCTGATTTCCTGCACTATCTTTGGGTCCATATCAACAAGGAAAAGGTGTTTTAGGATGGTTGCATTCAGCAGAAACTGGGAGCAATTGGCACCAAATAATGCAACTCTGAATCGATAACAACATAGAGGTGAATCCAAAGAAAGAGGTTCCTTCAGCCATCTAAACCTGGTGTAATATTTTCTGTCGTCTTCATGCAGTTTCAACATCAAGAAAGCCTTCTCAATGTCACTGACCCACACATACTGATGCAGACGTAACCGCAACAAGAGACCTGAGCTAACTCTGGTACCAAAGATGGTCCCGTGTGTAGACAGTCATTCAGACTAGGCTTGTACTTATTAACATTTTCGGAACAATCAAACATAATGTGCACCGGAGTAGTCCTGCTTTCCTTCACAATACCATGATGCACCAGATAGTGACATAAACCAGAGTCCTTGAACGGCATCTCTTCTATAAAACCCAGCGACAATTGGTCAGAAATTACATGTGAATAATATTCACAAAATCTAGGCTCAGCAATAATCTCTTCTGGAGTTCTCGTAATCTACCCACGACCAAACCTTTGTTGGTGGGCAACTGTCCCTTTAATTTGATCCAGGGCAGACGTACCTGATACTGTTGACTCTCAAGTTCGTACGTGACAGTTTCCTCATATTTAGTCAAAGCTTGCCGTTCGGCTTGTAAACGTTCTTTAGATGATATACCAATGTGGTCTAAATTCCACAAAGCATTTAATTTTTCTTTGCATGGAAATTGTCCAGTAGACATATACTGATCTACTGGGGTTACTGCCACTTTGAGTTTTGTAACAACCTCAGTGCTGAAGCTAGAAGTGGTCGCCGCATATGAACCACTAAGTGCGTACCCATATTTGGTTGGAAGTAGAATCAAATGACTTGCCCCTATATCCAGGTCGCACTATGTTGAAATAATGGTTGGCACCTATCAGTAACTCCAGTTGTGCTGTCTCAGTAATGCATGAGTAGGACAATTTAATGCTACGATGCTACAAACTAGTCATTTCAAGATTCAGACTAATCTCGCCTTTATGTTTGGGTAGTTCGTTGACAATAATTGCTTCGTGATGATGAAACCTGCCACGATGTATGTATTTCAGTGCTACAATGGAATGCTCACGAGAGATTTAGGTTCTGGTGCATCCCTGAAGACGTAATTCTTTTCCCTTAGATTCATAAGAAAGGGACGGTAGTATAGAGCTCTTCACAAAAGTCCTCTGTGAGCACTGATCAAGTAGCGATCTGACCTTTACAGTCTTCTAGTACCTACCCTTCACAGGCAGCTGAACTGTGGGTAGAATTACAGTTTGTTTACTCATACTTGCGGACATTGTTGTTGAGGTTGCAGTTGTTGACTCGTCTCGATTATTGTTACCCCTACTTGCCGATCTCGCCTCTCTCGGTTTCTGGCAGAGGGAGTGAAATTGTTTGCCCCGGCAGTTCCTACTCTTCTTGATGTTAGGACTTTGTACACCCATTACTACCATGTTCACTGGAGAGACAACCTGTACAGAGACGTATATGCCTAGCTCTCTTCACTCTGAGAGGTCCCGTTTTGTACTTGTAACATTTGTACCAGGGATGATCACTCCCGCCGCACAATTTGCAGGGAAAACGGCTACTATCGCTCTGTGTCATGAAGGCAGCTGTAGCCACGGGCATTTCTCTCCCAGGGGTATCTTGAACCTCCATGTTATACAATTCCGCCTGGAAACACCGCATGAAAGTTTTATAATCAAGGCTCTGATCTCTCTCCTAACTGTCTCCTTAACTGGTAATGGCAACATATTTAATAATGAAACCACACATAACTCTTCTAGACTTACATTTTAACTCGACATAGATCTCATAACGCTCTCCATGTTTGCGCAAAAACCCTTTAGTTCTACAACTTGGCACTCAGGTGGAGCAAGGTCATTGAAATGCATAGTGTGTGCTGCCTTCACTCTGTCGGGATGCCCAAAGGTTCCTAGAGTAATTATACGGCGGGGGCATAACTTGCACCTTCAACTGTGAAGCCTTCGATCAGTTTGTAAGCATCTCCCTGCAGCTGCCCCTTTAAGTACGTCAGCTTTTGAATTGCACTTAAGTCAGCCTTCTCATGTAACACACAACAAAACATATCCCAAAACCCAGTCCATAGTATTATATTATATTAGAATAAACGAAGAAGAATGTCACCGGTAATGTTTGAGTCGAGCTGCAGGTACTGGTACATGAATTGCAAACCAAACATTTAAATATGTGAACAATTTAGATAAAGTAATGGATATAATAATGTTCTTTGTACACAATGTTCAAATAGTATTTCAATACTACACCATTCAGATTGTTTTGAAATATTGGCGAGAAAGTTTTCTACATCATGGTCAGGAATGTCTACATAATAGACAATCAAATGCTGTATAATTAGTTTAATGAGGTGGTTTCTATACTCTGTGTCAAAAGAATGCACCAATTTGTCACAATTGTTTGGTATGAACAGGTTATCTTTATGAACGAATACATGGTCGTGGACATGAACTTTACGCATGGAAAACAAAGACAAATCTGGGTTATTATCATTAATGCGACTATGAATTCATATTTGTTAATAATTATACAAATTGATAATACAGTAATATATTTAATTGCATTACATTGCATTATATTATATGGTGTTATTTTATGTTATGCCATAATTTTATAATAACATTGTTCCATAGTAGATGATAGAAGTATAATCATCGTGTTGTGTAACATGACCACGACTGTGATTTATTAAGATTTTTTTGTTTTCATCATCATTATGTTATTTTCAACCTTATGATGAAAGTGAGAGGTAATCTTAAATCCTCTTGGGTGCATCTGGCCATCTGTGTAATATCAGTATTGAGTATGTGAACATTACCGTATACAAAAAATGTTCCCATAAGTAGGTTTGTAATAATTTATATAATCTTTATTTACTTAAACCTAATAATACAGATGGGATTATATACGCCTGTGTGTGTATATTGTGTCGGTATGTAGAATGTGGAAATGAGTGAGAGAGAGAGAGAGAGGAAGAGGGGGAGGGGAGAGAGAGAGAGGGGGAGAGGGAGAGGGAGGAGAGGGAGAGGGGGAAGGAGAGAGAGAGAGAGTGTGTGTATGTGTGTGTGTGTGTGTGTGTGTGTTGCTGGGAGAGAATGAATGCGATCAATAATTGAGAAACGAAGTGACACTACAAATCTTGAGCCACTATTATTAAGTAGTGAATACATAATATCCAGGTTTGATGTCTTGAATATATAAAATGGTCCGTAAAGATTCACTATGATTATAGACACTGTAATCAGTTTCCCCTGTGTGTACTAATGGAAGTGAAACATTCAAATGTTAACACTCAGCTGTTTTGGTTACAGAATGAAAGTTCTGTTTATGTATTTATCGTTTTTCATTAACATAATGCACGTTGAGTTTTTGCACCATATATCAATTTACCGTTAATACTTTTAACCCACGCCATCATGGTTACTGAAGAACCAAACTTTAGTGTGATACATAATAGTGAGCTGTACCAAATTAATAATATTTGCAAGTGAAATAAAATATAATTTGCTGTCAAATTATGTTGATATGTAAAGCATGTAGGGAGACCATAGAAATAGCTAATGATGTGTGTTATTGTACAATATGTAATTCTGTCTTGCATACTAATTGTTTCAACTGGATATGCTTGGAGTGCAGTGCAGCCACTTTCCCATTTAATGATAATGTTGATGACGATACTTTCCGAGATTGCTTGGAAAATAACTGTGGATATGTGGAAGCAAGTAGGAATCTACAATTGGATAATATTATCTTCAACCCTATTGATCTCAATATTGTACATGACATGGTGCCTTTGCAAGACGTAGATCCAGACACAAATTACTTTAATAGTGTTGATTGGGAAAATTGTAGGTCTGACTATTATACAGAGGACAGTTTTAATGATAAATGTAGAAGAGAGATTGTCAACCCACAGATATTATCAATAATTCACTTGAATATGCGTAGTGTTCCAAGAAATCTTCTAAGTTTCGAGACATATTTACAAAATATTGATATAAAATTTGATGTAATAGGTTTAACAGAAACTTGGATAAAGGAATTTAGTCACAATAGATACAACCTTATAGATTATAATGTACATGAACATTTTAGAAAAAAAAGAAAAGGGGATGAGTTTCACTTTATATACGAAACCATCTTCTACTATTAGACACCCTTTAAGCGTAATGAATGATAATATTGAGTCTTTGTTTGTAGAGATTGGAGGGAATAAGGTACAAAAGAAGAATACTATAGTTGGTGTCATATATCGACCACCTAATGCATGCACAGAATACTATAGTTGGTGTCATATATCGACCACCTAATGCATGCACAGAATACTATAGTTGGTGTCATATATCGACCACCTAATGCATGCACAGATTACTATAGTTGGTGTCATATATCGACCACCTAATGCATGCACAGAATACTATAGTTGGTGTCATATATCGACCACCTAATGCATGCACAGAATACTATAGTTGGTGTCATATATCGACCACCTAATGCATGCACAGAATACTATAGTTGGTGTCATATATCGACCACCTAATGCATGCACAGATTACTATAGTTGGTGTCATATATCGACCACCTAATGCATGCACAGAATACTATAGTTGGTGTCATATATCGACCACCTAATGCATGCACAGAATACTATAGTTGGTGTCATATATCGACCACCTAATGCATGCACAGAATACTATAGTTGGTATCATATATCGACCACCTAATGCATGCACAGAATACTATAGTTGGTGTCATATATCGACCACCTAATGCATGCACAGAATACTATAGTTGGTATCATATATCGACCACCTAATGCATGCACAGAATACTATAGTTAGTGTCATATATCGACCACCTAATGCATGCACAGAATACTATAGTTGGTGTCATATATCGACCACCTAATGCATGCACAGAATACTATAGTTGGTGTCATATATCGACCACCTAATGCATGCACAGAATACTATAGTTGGTGTCATATATCGACCACCTAATGCATGCACAGAATACTATAGTTGCTGTCATATATCGACCACCTAATGCATGCACAGAATCATTTTTAAATCCTCCGAATGAAACATTGCTAAAACTTCAACAAAAAAATAAGTCCATGTATATAATGGGTGATTTCAATTTAAATCTGTTGAAAACAAAGCAACATAGACTGACCTCTACTTTTATCGAAACTATGCTTTCATACTCCTTTTTACCCATGATCAGTAAACCCACAAGAATAAAAAAAATATTCTAAAACTCTTATAGATAATATATTTTGTAACAAAACTTGTGAAAAGAGTTTGCTTAATGGTATCCTTTGTACAGATATATCGGACCATTTTGCATTTTTTTTCTATAAATGTTGATAATAACAATAATAAAAGTTGTAAAAAATATATAACAAAGAGAGTATTTAATCAAAATAATATGCAACACTTTAGTGACAAGCTGGACACAGTTGACTGGAGAAATATTATTAATATTAATTCTTGTCAAGAGGCATTTTCATTGTTTCATAGGAAATGTTGTGAACATTTTAATGAAAGCTTCCCACTTATCAAAATTAAGCTTGGCTATAGAAACAGAAAAAACATGGTTAACACCAGGATTGAAGAATTCGATCAAAGTGAAAAATAAACTGTATGTAATATCAATCAAGAATGCAACAATGGAAAATAAAAATAAATATAATAGATATAAGAGGATTTTACAGAGTTTGCTACGGAAAGCCAAGCGAAATCATTATCAGGAATTATTTAAAAAGAACTTGGGAAATATCAAGAAATCGTGGGAGACTATTAAAGAAGTTACCAATGTGAATAAGAAAGCATCTCAATCGAAAAAGAAATTTGTAGTGGAAGGTAAAATAGTATCAGATATAAACGTTATTGTAAATGGGTTTAATTCGTTTTTTTCAGCTATTGGATCAAAAATCAATGACTATTCCACCCACCAACAAAGACTTTTCCTACTTTATGTCGCCACCCTGTCCTAATTCAATATTTATCCAGCCAACTGATAGACATGAGCTTCAGGATATTATTAATGCTCAAAAGAACAAAAGTCCGGGTTGGGACGAGGTAACTGCAGATATCATTAAGCAAACTAGTCCAGTGTTTGTTGATGTTTTGGTACATCTAATTAACTTATCTCTGACCCAAGGTGTTTTTCTCTCAGAATTAAAACTTGCCAAAGTTATTCCTCTTTATAAGGGAGGAGACCCAATGCAGCTTAATAATTATCGCCCCGTATCCATTTTGTCAATATTTTCAAAACTTTATGAACGCATAATGCATAAAAGAGTAATGTCTTTCATTGATAAACATAACTTGTTATATAAATACCAGTTTGGCTTCTGCAAGGACTATGGAACACACTTAGCTTTAATCAAATTATTGGACAATATTACACAAAAATTGGATGCAGGTAATTATGTATTGGGGGTATTTCTTGATTTAAGCAAAGCCTTTGATACCATAAATCACGAAGTTTTTCTTAAGAAATTGTATAATTATGGAATTAGCGGGGTTGCCTACGACTGGTTTGAGAGCTACCTTAGCAATAGATCTCAATACATTTCATTTAATGAAAAGAACTCGGATAAATGTCTTATTAAATGTGGAGTTCCACAAGGTTCTATCCTTATATCCTTGTTGTTTCTTCTTTATATCAATGATATGATTTATGTTTCGTCATCTCTGGTACCAATATTGTTTGCCGACGATACAAATATACTTCTTAGTGGAAACAATATTGATGATCTAATAAATTCAATGAATTCTGAAATAGAAAATTATTTGAGTGGATAAATTCTAATAAATTAAAATTAAATGTGTCAAAAACACACTACATGATCATTATTTAGTACGTAAGGGAAAAGAACAACCACTAATCTATGCGTTCAAATACAAAATGAACAATTAAAAAGGCTAGAGAGCACTAAATTCTTGGGAGTGATTATTGATGCCAAGCTAAATTAGAATGAACATATAACACATATAAGGGGTAAAATTGCAAGGGGTATTGGGATAATGAGTAAAGCTAGGAAATCATTAAATACTTCGACTTTAGTTACACTTTATAACAGCTTTATTCTCCCTTACTTAACTTATGGCATAGAAGTCTGAGGTTCAGCAAGTGACTGTTACATTAAGACTATTACTATCCTTCAAAAACGAGTCATAAGAATGTTAGCATCTAAAAGAAGTAGGGACCATACTGCACCGATTTTTATATAATTGAGAATATTGCCTTTTTCAAAATTATATGAATACTGTATAGGCTAGCTAAAATTATGTTCAAATTCATGAAGAGGATGTAGCCTGCAGATTTCAATGTGTTCAATACAAACGAAGAAATTCATCAATATATGACAAGACAGAGAACACCAATCCATGTAGCAATAGGCAGAACATCAATGGTATATAGATCATTTAGGCAGAACATCAATGGTATATAGATCATTTAGGCATAAAGGAATACATATTTGGAATAGATTTTCAGAAATAATTGATCATCAATGTTCATTATTTACTTTTCAACGTAAGCTCAAAAAATATCTATTGGATAACTAAAACGTGTTAATATTATGGTTTTCATGATGGCCAGTTAGCTGAAATTGTCTACTGTAATTTACCGGTATTATTTTTTGTTCTTCTTTTTCACTAGCACCACACTAACCTTCTCACCGTCAATAAATATATATGTGTAAAGAATTACAGTATAAGACATATATACCAATAGGTATCAGTCCTAATTACCATGGACTGTTTGGAGTTAATTATCGTTAAGTATTGTAAAACTGTGTAAAATGTTCATGTCAATAAAAGTTTTGAATTGAACTAAATGTGGGGTCGCCGGCAAAGCTGAGTAAAGTTAGGTGGGGCAATTTAACACCCAATCCCATTTTATGCTCGGATTGAAAATAACCTGTTTTACCCAGTTTCTTCTTTAAACTGGCGATTACCCCATAGATGTCCTCTAAATAGACGGCATCTTCTTGGTTCTTTTTAATAAATTCGGCGTCAGAGGTATAAAGCGGCAACAATTTATCTTGGTTGGCTTCGTATTTGGTCACCTGTGTCTGCACATTATACAATCTTGCCTCAACGTCTACCTAAGTTGCCATTTCCAAGAACCCATCCAGGTCCTTTGATAGGACAGGCAATGAGCTTTTAACCCCTTCACCACCATTACGTAAATTTCATCATATTCTAGTTACCATTAGACAATTTTCTTTTGTTTATAATATACCTATTCGACTTAAATGGGTATATACGATCTCAATCAACCCTCTTCATAACATAGGTCCTTCTTAAAGTGCATAAAATCATCTAAAATTAGCCATAATCAAAGGTAAATAGGTGTCATGGCGATGAAGGGGTTAATACCCGCCCTACGGCACTTGCCTTGGGCTAGGGCATCCATTTTGCCACCTGTTTCTCACATGCAAATGAAGGTGGCGAAGTACAAATTTCCTGAAACAAGTAAGGAATATCTCCCAACTATCAATCTCAGTTCGGACCTAACACATACGCGAGCGACGAGCGACGGTACACCCGGAAGATGGTAAATCTAGAAAAACATGGTGATATACATCAAGGGGACAGCTCACATGCCGAAATAATTATAATTAATTTATCTTCTGAAATATAACCCTTCAAACATTGGATATAGAGGTTAGAATTTGGTCTAAAATTTAAGTTGACTAAGACAAGGGTTAATTTGTGGTTAGGCCAACATCAGAATTAGCTAACAATCAAATTTTGTTAGGCTACAGAATTTGAATTTAGGGGGTTAGGCTAACTTTAACGAGAACATATTGAATTTATATGGTTAGACTAACCTAATTCAGTAAGCACTATAGTGTTAGGGTAACCTAAAGAATATTCGACATAAGCGCTAATTTGCAAAGAATATTCGACATAAGTGCGGTCGACTAGAGCCTCCTCATCAGCACTGAAGAACAAACAAGACGATTCCACAATCTTCTTGAACAGCCAATCTGAGGCTGGATAAGTGAGGTGTACGCCATCTGTCGCGAAACCAGCCACCGCTGTATTAATTGAGGAGTAACGGCTGCGCATGTCTGGTAAATTTATCTTCACCCACTGACTCACTGCATTTGTCAGCTTGTTGAACTTATCAGTGTCAATGCCCCTTAGGTTTTGCCTCTTCTCTATCCCTATAATTTTACAATAGCCACTCTCAGACCCACTCTCAACATCTTTGGCCAACTGTTGAATTTGATTAGCAAGCTCCTTGGGCACAATTCCGTATCTAATATCATTGCCCCCTATCACTAAATAGGTCAGATGGGGCTCCCAGCTTACCAGACGGTTCCAAGCATCTGACTCATGCAGGTAGGGTACTGTGGCACCAGGGGAAGACAGAGGGCCAACAGTAAAGAAAGGATGGTAGATAGGCTTATCGACATATAAATTTCGAACATAGTAATGTCCTATTATCGCTATCGCTACCTTTTTTTATCTCCCCAGGGTATCTAGCCCTCTCTGGTACAAAATTTACCTCGCCTACACCTCCCCCAGCTGCGCCATGCTTGTAGAACCCGTGGGCCATGCGTCTGCCTGACAGCCAAAGCAACAACAAAACAAACCACGCCGCCACAACTCAACAAACCGCGAAGGACCAATTATTATGTGGTTATTCCTTATCGATATGACTTAAGTGGACTGTATAAACATTAATAACCAAATAATAGAAAGCTTTACCTGGACATTGGTGTGTGGTCGACGGCTATGGTGAAGTTTGGTGGTACACAAGGGTAACAAGATGGCGATGATGTTGAGAGACAAGCAAGTGGAACTAATGGAACTAATTTGATGAATAGGGATGAATGAATAGAACTTATGACATGATGAGAGTGATGATAGATGATCAGTGAATTGGTGGAACTACACTATAAGGTTATTACTAGCGTGGTAATGGAATTTAACGAGAGAGAAACAGTCGGTTTGTGGGAGCCCTACTATTTCCTGCATGCGCGAATCGGTTGGGAAATATTTACCCTTTTATCATTATTACCTAAGTTCATAGGAATGATATTATACTACCCAATATCTAATACAGAACATAATTTAATATTCTTCCCAATTATACTAAATAATATTATTATGATTCTTAATCCTACGAACTTAAGATTACACTTAAACTTAGACTGTCCATGCTCATGGATTGATAGAATAGACACCCATACTCACCTTATCTTACAAGCCATCTCCCTCCACCACTTCTACACACACACACACACAACATTCTCCTTATCTCTCGTCAATCATTCACATCTCATCAACATTTACTTACCCCACCCTAACTCCAGAGTCAACACCACTTCCACCACAACTTCCATCACTGTTTCTCACGCACTCATACAATCTTTCCTACACCATACAATGTCCCGCACTCAACTCCCGAGCCAGCCTTTCCAGCACCCCCATCACAACCTCCACCACTGCCTCCTACACGGTCACACATACTCTATAATAAACACTTTCCCTCTTTCAACTTAACTGCCGAACCAGCACCTCCACCACCACCACTGCCTCTCACCCATGCTCTCCAACACTCTCCCCCAGCCTTCACTCTCCCACACTCACCTTAACACCAGATCCCGCCCCTGCCGCCCCTCCAGCACTGCCATCACCGCCGCCACCACTACCGCTCGTGGCCAGGTCCGCGCCAGACTGAGAGAACCGCTGGAGAGCCTTGTAGGTCGTCACCAGTCGCCGCTTGATGTAGTTCTGACGCACCTGGTGGGCACAGAGATACACATTAGTTGGGCGATTATACAAGGTTTTCTTACATTAGTTTGATGTTTAACCTTTTCATTACCGATGATGTCATTTTGATTTTTAATCAGCTGCATTTAGACGATTTTATGAAGCCTAGGAAGGATAAATAGTAGCTAAAAGGATTAATTGAGATAGTCTGTAGCATTTGATGTGGTGGGCGTCCTTCTTAAGCTGAATAAAATAATCTAGTAGTCGCCAGATTATACAAAGAAGCATGTCACCGCTACAGAAAAGGTTAAAGACATTTCTCACCATTCAGGTAAAAATTTCTCCTTGGCGAGAGGGACGAGCCTGCAATTTAGGATAAACCACTTACATTAATGGCTCATTGTGGAAGAAACTCCTTGTTATGAATAAGATTAGGTAAAGTAGTTTTTGCTTCAGGATTTTATAAACAATGATGGACAAATACTTGCAGTAACAGTAAAAGAGGTAAGGACAACATTATCCCAAGAAGTGCGATAGGCCTCACGCAAGGCTCGGTATTTAAACATGTGTAAAAAAAAAAATCAAATACCATGCCAGTGTCGGAAAATGTCTCAAAATTGGATGACCCATAGAAAGTAGTAGTATCTCCCTATACCACATCCTCCACTCCTATCCCCCCCACCCTTTAATCCTCAACCCCCCTCCCTCCCCCAACTTGACCTTCTTTTACATTTATTAGCAGTCCATGGGTTAAGATACGAAAAGAGAGATTGGTGACGATAATCTTACTAATGACCAAAATAAAGACGCAGGTATTATAAATGAAATGCCTACAGCGCCGAAAGGTCCCTAAAGCCTGGAAAGACCCACCATTATTCTCATTCACAAAATAGAATTGCTAAGGACCTGAAAAACTATTGAACAATTTGGTTGCTCTCTGTGTAATAATTAGGCTATCATAGTGCAGTTCGGTATATGTACATGCTTAGATTAATATCCAGTATTCGAGAATGGATAATATGTTGTAGGCTTGTGCATAAAGCTTAAAAGGGGAGACTCCAGGATGATTTTTATCTCAGCTTCTATAAGAGACTCATTGCTGGCCTTTCGCCACATGTACCGTCATGGTGTAAGGTTGACTCGATGAGAAAATCAGGTCTCTATGTACGTGCGCGCGCGCGTGAGCGCAGAATTTCACAAAACAGTATTAACTTACTGAATTTTTTCCAAATTTCCCCCAATTTTGGCATGGCGTATCCTACAAGCATCCCCTACAAAGTAGCGTCAGCTTTCTCCCCTATAAATAATAGAAGGTGGTGAAAAAAATATTTTATACCATTAGTTTGGGGTAGAGCTGAAATGTGACTTTCAAGGGGTCATAACTCCTAAATTTGCGGGAAATCGCCGAAAAAACGACGAGAGAATGTTCTTTTATATGCCAATTTGCTGTGGTTAGATAGGGAATGCATTTGGGCAATACCAAATCCAGTTAATAGACTCGTTAGGGCCAAAAAGTAATTACTAGCAATTTAATTTGTAACTTTTAGAGAAATGTAAATCTATTCTGGTGGTCTAGTTTTGTTACCCCTCCTACATAAATGTTTTCTATGGGGGAGCTCTACCTATAGAAAATGACCTTTGATGGCTAACTAATTTAAAATTTATTTTACACCCACATTTTAAGAATATATTCACTCGAATTGGACAAAAATCCTTGATATTGGGCACCCCAAAGGGGTACCTTAGGGATGTAATAAGGGTGTTTATGCCCTCATATGACCAGTTATATTGCTTAGAGAAGCCCTTTAGACTACAGACACAATTTTTTTTTTTTGTGATTGACTGAATTTTATTCAGTTTTGGGGGGGTCCTGGGCGAACCCCCGCCCCTGGGGGTTATGGATGCAATATGTGTTTTTGTTCCTTCCTATGCTATTCTCATATGTTGAAAGAAGCAGTTTACAGAGAGAACAAAAAACTTGAAATTTTGACCAGAGCCAAAAAAAAAAATGGAGTCTCCCCTACTGTCTTGATAGCTTAATGGTTAGTGCGTGGAATGTTGGTGTGAGTATCCTAGGTTAGAATCCATGGAGTACCACATGTATTCATTAGTTTCACTGATTTCATTAATTAGGTTGATTTGTAAGTTAATTGGTGGGTTGGTTATAATATGAATTGTATAAAATGTTCACGAAAATCGTCACCAATTGAATAGGTAGAACACTAGATTCAAATTAGCCAAGAGAATAAGCAGGGCTATGACAACAGGCCATATGCAAGTTGTTTATCTATACCCTGTTCCAAGTAGCGAGGCCAGAAATCGTGAACCTTAACCTCTGTTACTCAAAATGGGCTAGAGCAAATGGGCTGTAAATTTCCACACCCATTCCCTTCCCAAATGGTAGAAACATCAACTTGATTACTCTCGTCGTTTGTTAGTTATAGAGGATAGTGTTCAAGAGTTTTCGCCTGCTTATTTAGAAAAGGGTATAGTAATTGAGAAAATAAAGGAGTTCAAAAAGCCACTGTGCTGCTGTGTATATTATTCATAGATTTAGAAAAGGCATTTGATTCGGTCGAAATTTCTGATGTTTTTAAAGCAATTCGAGAACAAGGTGTAGTAGAGATTTTTGGGGAAGTTTTAAGAGACATGTATCACAGTGGGACAACAATAAAGCTCCACAAGGAATATGATAACATTGGCCTACCAGTTAAAAAGGGGGTAAGATAGATAGATGGTTTATTGACCACAAAACAACATTGTTATACGTAAATACAATATACATTATGGTTAAATATAAAGTTCAGGTCAAGTAAATCTGACAATTAAACGCTAAGCAATAAAACCGAAAAATTTGAAAATGTGAAAACAAAAACATGGAACAATTAAAAAGAACAATAGACATACTGTAGGTAAGGCATGGCACGGACGATTTAAAGGTGAACTCAAAGGGTAGATCTTATTCAAACTACAAAGTCCATTGTAATCTGCTTGGTTTTAGGAATATGATACTGAAGAACTTCCAGTAATGTGTTCTAACAATATAAAGATATAGCTTATGTAACTTATTATATGTAGCGATAAGTGGCAGCTTGTCGCCATGGCAACCAGGGTCTGGTCCCGAGAAATTGTGTTGTACCATGATGTAACACTAGACATTGGTGGGAATACACAACATTGGGAGGCGGAAGAATCTGTGGTCTTCTCGATGAGAAAAACTCTTACAAACTGTATGAATGTGCGCAGCTGAACATTTGGCTTTAAAATAGTCTTTTAAGGAATCTCAGTTATAAAATTAACATCGCGAAAATGATACTATGAAGATAAATATATAAGCTTTAGTATTTTTGGACAAGGATCAACACCCAAAACAAGGCCTTTGTGTTTATGTTGGCCAGACTGGATTATATTTCGGTATGCAACACATCTTCAGGACCTTACTCGATCTTTTGCAGAGCTTAAGTATGGAACTGAATGGTTGTGATTCATAAAAACCAACCTGTCCCGGAGTGTGTGTTATGGTGGTATTCTTTGTTTGAGTGGGTGAGTGTGGGTGACGGATGCGATATTTTTTTTTTTTAATCCTTGCTAATTGAAGACACAATTCTGAGGGGGAAAATTATATATAAAATATGTGAGCCCGAAAACAAGTAATCATCTCCAATATAATAATTTCATTCACACTTATGTCCCGTAAACTGGAACTCTAATCTTCTAATCAATATAATAATACTAAAACTAGTTAGTAATTCACATATAGGTGTGTTTACTTTTATATAGAGGGATTCAAGTGATCTCAAGTTATTGTCCAGAACAATAACTTGAGAACACTTTAATCCCTCTATATAAAAGTAAATAAGTCTCAATTAAATAACATGTTGGCTGCTGCTCCCCTCTCTCTTGTGAAGTTATATAACCAATATGTAAAGCTTGCATTACTTTCGTCATTTAATTCATACTTGTATTACAAAACTCTCAATTAAATATAATTATATCCACTTCCCTTGTCTATTGTGTATAAGAATGTGTTTAAATCAAAGTAGCAATATGATAGCAATTTATTTTAAGTGATTAATTTAACTTTTAGACCACTGATGATGGCGTAGTGTTTATGCCGAAACGTTTGGATCCACTACAATGAAAATAAAGATGATGTTCGCTGCCTGGCTGGTAATTCTTTTCCTACTTAGTTAGTCATTTATTTACTACAAAAGTGCCTCCTTGACTGTGGCTCATAATACTAATCACGGAGGCACTTATGACAATATATATATACAGTATATATATATATATATATATATATATATATATATATATATATATATATATATATATATATCCATCTATATGCTCAGGCCCAATCCCCACTCTTCCTATTTTTGTATTTTATTTTCCTCTATTTTATTATTTTTGTTGTCTTGTAATTTCTTGGGGGTGGCCGACTCAAGACAGAGCCAGAACAGGAAAACAAGACAAAACAGCGAACACACACAGACAAAACACAATATTCACACACAACTAGGTCACCTAGGAGAATACCCAGAGACCAGGGTTACCAAGGTCCCTCCAGCACTCCCCCGGCCCCCGACCACCCGGAGAGGTTCCGATCTCGGCAGGCAGACATGTAGCGGAGCCAAAGCCGCAAGCCCGCCCACCATACTTCCAGGCGCACCCTTCATATTAATCGTCTTCCCGGGCTAGGTGCCTGATGGACTATTATAATAATAATAATAATAATAATAATAGTTCTTAAAGCTAGCGCATGCTAAGCCAGCTAAGGATAGCTCAATAATGCCGATTAGGCGTATTTCCATTAGGGTCCTGTACTACTACCCCATCCCCTTGCTCATGAGGGACGGTAATGACTCAGTGCTTGTGAAAAATCTTTAATGCGCCGAGCGTGGGCGCGATCCTGGGCATTCTGGGTGGAAGTCCAAGACGCTAGTCACTACACCAGCGAGCCATATCTAGTCCAACTTGCGCCCGACCCCTTCCCCCAAATGACCAGTGTTCACTCAACTATTCACAAGCATTCTCCATTCATTCCTGTTTATTACCACTTCCTTTGCCTGATCTATAGTCATTCCTCTATCATCCAAAGCTTGTCTTACACAGTCTCTCCATCTCAATGGGGGTCTTCCTGCCCTTCTATCTCCCCTTGTATCTGACTCATATATTCTCTTTGTAAGCCTTTCATCTCCCATTCGTTCAACATGACCATACCAGCTCAGCACCCTTCTGTCCACTCTGGATGACATATGTTCGTGCTGCCCCACTCTCCTACGTATCTCTTCATTCCTCAATCCGTCTCTACGAGTAACTCCACACATACTCCTCAAGCAGCTCATCTCCATCACATCCAGCTTTCTTCTCTCCTTTTTATATATACAGTATATATAATATACATATATATACTGTATATATATATATATATATATATATATATATATATATATATATATATATATATTTATGTTTATGTTCAAGTCGTCATATGCACTAGATATGAGAAAGAGAGAGAGAGGTGAAACTAGGTGACATATTCCCGTCGACTATTTTACCAGTCGAACCGGAAATATCATCAACCCCTTATGATTGAGGTGTGTGTGTGTGTGTGTATATTATAGAGCCTATAGTATATAATGTGTGTAACCCTACTGAACGGTACACACAGAGTCATCCGCCTCTACATCTTTCATCCTCAACACTCACATCATATCAGTCATCATCAATTAACCCAGCGGCTGCAACAATCCTATCAAGAGGTTTTACTGTTGGGCTGCGACACTCCTCTCGGAAGAAGAGATGTCAAACATGTACCAAAACACTCAACAATTACAAAAACTACAAGTGTGACTGTCAGGGCTATAGGAGTGAAAATCCAATTATATTTACTGTTCCCCATCTTGCCTCCACCCTGCTCCTCCCACTTCCTCCCTCCACCCGAACAAACAAAACTCCCATGCGCACAGCAGCTTGGTGCCGATTTTGTGCCACATTTTCATCTATGGACCACCGTAACATCTCAACCATGCATCTTTTTGGTATTCATATATATATGGTTGGATGTGCGCTTGCATTTCCTACACGATGATGTGGTTTTCGTTGCGCTTTGGAAGAGTCGACAAATCGGCCTAGATCTAGCACAGGGCAATGATAAGTCCTATTTCCTGGGTTAATACATCATTCAACGTCATTATTATATCAATCTGTACCAGGGTTCTTTGATATCAATCGGGTTCCTTCTTATCATTGATTTTAAACATGATTTAAACAAAAAGTTTGTTTAAAATAAATAAATTACTTAAACCATAAGTATATGTTTTATTTGTAAATGAAAGAAGAAAGAAGAAAATCTAAAGCAAATATTTATATTCTAAGGCCAATAATTATATCATTACTGTAACCAACAGAATTATATATTTTAATTACAGATCACAATTAGGCACAAAGATTTCCGTTTCTGAAATAATCACAGTTTGGATTTTCACACAATAGAAATATATATATATATATTATATACGGTATATAATATATATATATATATATATATACTGTACAATATATGCCTTATACTGTATATATTATTTTTAAATATATAATACAAATTCCTCCTTCCTAATTTGGTGTTTGGACTAAAAATACATATCTTTGTAACTGGTTATATAAAGCACAAAATCAAAATCCACATGTGCCATTGTAAAGGCTTATCACTCAATACCTTCACCTTCACAAGAATTACTAACAAAGAATGTAAGCCTCATCATAATAATCATGAACAGCAGTGTGTACATAATAATCATGAACAGCAGTGTGTACATAATAATCATGAACAGCAGTGTGTACATTCATAGATTTAACAAGATAAACAAAATGTGGTGTTTTTTATGTACCGGGGCAGTTCTATAGTTAATGAACAATTCCATAATAGGAGAAGACTCCCTCTACCTCAAAGGATGAGACTACTGTGGACAAGACTTGATGTACTGTTGTCAGTAGGTTACTGACCAAAACAAACACTTGTATATGACTTCCACCATGAGTCACCTAACTTATATGAGAGAGAGAGAGAGTGAGAGTGAGAGTGAGAGCTGTGGGGATGAATGGTATGGAGAGCTACGTATTTGCTACCCTAATTTCACATGCATCCCGCTTCTGGCGCGGTTAATGCATGTGTTTGAAAACCGTCACTTAAGTTGGTCTATCACCCTCCACCAACAACACCTCAAGTGTGGCCTCTCGCATTTTACGGGTTAATAGTTTTCTCTAGAATCAGGTTGATATAAAGAAATAGAAACGTAACTCCAAAGTCACCCAGGGCAGGCAGAGAGTAACTATAAGTAAACCGAACCATATCAGCTAGCAGTCAGATTTTACAATAACTATAAATCAATTTATATCAAATAAATTCGATTTAAATCGATTAAATCTGGTTTCTTTGACTCTTTTAAAATAATGCTACAACAAAATCAACAACCCTGTTTCTGTATTCACATTATCACAATCACCAGTTGCATCATCTTAGTAACAACCTACATGTTTCCATCCATGTCATTCACCACCTCATTTATTCACAGCATAGGGTGGGAACATGGATGAATTACGAAGCTCTATGGTCCCAATCCCACACCAATCATTTTAACCACATTGAAATAGAAAACTTGACCACCCATCAACAATACATTAACAAATAATCATATTTACCAAATAGTTTTGACCACAAGCGTGTACGATAATCAATGCAAATACGAATAGCCTGTAGTTTGTATATTTAGAACAAGAACATCAGCATCTTATAACATTCAAAACTGTTATATATCATGGTCAATCTTAATTCTTATTCAAGCAGGGCAATAAACAATTGAATAATCCTGTTGACAAAGTAAATAAATTGACATAAACTGAATTGGCTTAAGTACAACTTAGATCCTCATCCCTTCCGTCACTAAAACGTTGTACTGTTAATTTTGTAACTGATCGTCATGGGACAGCCATTACCGGTACTCTTGTAATGTTAAGTTTGTAACTGGTCCTCATGGCTTGCCCACAAAGACCAGTTACAATATTAACATTATAAGAGTATTGGCTTTCCCACGAGGACTAGCGATCCTATTGTAAGAAAGAGACTGGCCAACCCAGGCTTTTGTCCTAAGGAGGCAAGGGCCATTGATGAACCCTTGCCGAAACTCTTGCCAAACTACCTCAAACAAATGTGGACTTCTTTATCTAGTCCATAAATTCTTCTTTGGCGAGCAGCTTGCCGTTATTTACAATTCATGTGGCTCACTTTGAAGGAGTGGACTTGACGAGGTGGCATTAAGACACTTGTATAAAATTCAAGATAGAGAAATATGAACATATTGTTCATATCTCTCTATCTTGAATTAATCAATTACATACAACTTTGCCATTCAATTCCACAAAGAAATGTTGCATCCCTTGCATTGTTTTAAAGATAATATTATGACAAAAGTGTTCTTGCACTTGCATCTATAGTATCACATCTATGGTAGTGGAAAGTAATGTTAACACTCATGATTTGACAATCACTTTGCGCAGTGCAGAGCTTCTGTTGTCTGAGTTCGATTATATCAAGCACCACTTCTCTTTGAAATTCACTTCCTCAAAATAGCTTTCGACAGTTCTTCAATCCACAACAATTCAAAACTAATTGTTACAAAATTCTCATAAACAAAGGATGTCAATAAGTGTATGGTCTTATTTTAATTAGATATGTTGATTATCTTATGTTGTCATTTTATGCTAAGCAAATATGACCTCGAATCTCAATTTTCATTGACTGATATATAATCTTGCCAACTGGTCGAACCTCATCAGCAAGTTGGCACACTCCGAGGCCTCTGTGTGCCCTAATCCAGACAAACACCGCCAGGAAATGGTGAACTGATTGGTACCAGGCCAAACATTCACTACACACACGAGACAAGTACAGTACATGGACAATTCACAAACATTCCCACTGCTGTGTATAGTTGCTGTACTCCCTCGTCTGTCTTTGGTACCAGGCCAAACATTCACTACACACACGAGACAAGTACAGTACATGGACAGTTCACAAACATTCTCACTGCTGTGTATAGTTGTTGTACTCCCTCGTCTGTGTTTGGTACCAGGCCAAACATTCACTACACACACGAGACAAGTACAGTACATGGACAGTTCACAAACATTCTCACTGCTGTGTATAGTTGCTGTACTCCCTCGTCTGTGATTGGTACCAGGCCAAACATTCACTACACACACGAGACAAGTACAGTACATGGACCATTCACAAACATTCTCACTGCTGTGTATAGTTGCTGTACTCCCTCGTCTGTGTTTGGTACCAGGCCAAACATTCACTACACACACGAGACAAGTACAGTACATGGACAGTTCACAAACATTCTCACTGCTGTGTATAGTTGTTGTACTCCCTCGTCTGTGTTTGGTACCAGGCCAAACATTCACTACACACACGAGACAAGTACAGTACATGGACAGTTCACAAACATTCTCACTGCTGTGTATAGTTGTTGTACTCCCTCGTCTGTGTTTGGTACCAGGCCAAACATTCACTACACACACGAGACAAGTACAGTACATGGACAGTTCACAAACATTCTCACTGCTGTGTATAGTTGCTGTACTCCCTCGTCTGTGTTTGGTACCAGGCCAAACATTCACTACACACACGAGACAAGTACAGTACATGGACAGTTCACAAACATTCTCACTGCTGTGTATAGTTGTTGTACTCCCTCGTCTGTGTTTGGTACCAGGCCAAACATTCACTACACACACGAGACAAGTACAGTACATGGACAGTTCACAAACATTCTCACTGCTGTGTATAGTTGTTGTACTCCCTCGTCTGTGTTTGGTACCAGGCCAAACATTCACTACACACACGAGACAAGTACAGTACATGGACAGTTCACAAACATTCTCACTGCTGTGTATAGTTGTTGTACTCCCTCGTCTGTGTTTGGTACCAGGCCAAACATTCACTACACACACGAGACAAGTACAGTACATGGACAGTTCACAAACATTCTCACTGCTGTGTATAGTTGTTGTACTCCCTCGTCTGTGTTTGGTACCAGGCCAAACATTCACTACACACACGAGACAAGTACAGTACATGGACAGTTCACAAACATTCTCACTGCTGTGTATAGTTGTTGTACTCCCTCGTCTGTGTTTGGTACCAGGCCAAACATTCACTACACACACGAGACAAGTACAGTACATGGACAGTTCACAAACATTCTCACTGCTGTGTATAGTTGTTGTACTCCCTCGTCTGTGTTTGGTACCAGGCCAAACATTCACTACACACACGAGACAAGTACAGTACATGGACAGTTCACAAACATTCTCACTGCTGTGTATAGTTGTTGTACTCCCTCGTCTGTGTTTGGTACCAGGCCAAACATTCACTACACACACGAGACAAGTACAGTACATGGACAGTTCACAAACATTCTCACTGCTGTGTATAGTTGTTGTACTCCCTCGTCTGTGTTTGGTACCAGGCCAAACATTCACTACACACGAGACAAGTACAGTACATGGACAGTTCACAAACATTCTCACTGCTGTGTATAGTTGTTGTACTCCCTCGTCTGTGTTTGGTACCAGGCCAAACATTCACTACACACACGAGACAAGTACAGTACATGGACAGTTCACAAACATTCTCACTGCTGTGTATAGTTGTTGTACTCCCTCGTCTGTGTTTGGTACCAGGCCAAACATTCACTACACACACGAGACAAGTACAGTACATGGACAGTTCACAAACATTCTCACTGCTGTGTATAGTTGTTGTACTCCCTCGTCTGTGTTTGGTACCAGGCCAAACATTCACTACACACACGAGACAAGTACAGTACATGGACAGTTCACAAACATTCTCACTGCTGTGTATAGTTGTTGTACTCCCTCGTCTGTGTTTGGTACCAGGCCAAACATTCACTACACACACGAGACAAGTACAGTACATGGACAGTTCACAAACATTCTCACTGCTGTGTATAGTTGTTGTACTCCCTCGTCTGTGTTTGGTACCAGGCCAAACATTCACTACACACACGAGACAAGTACAGTACATGGACAGTTCACAAACATTCTCACTGCTGTGTATAGTTGTTGTACTCCCTCGTCTGTGTTTGGTACCAGGCCAAACATTCACTACACACACGAGACAAGTACAGTACATGGACAGTTCACAAACATTCTCACTGCTGTGTATAGTTGTTGTACTCCCTCGTCTGTGTTTTGATGATATTTTCTAAATATTCTGTATATAAGCCACAAGAGAGATAAATTATATATACTAATTATGGTCAATGATATGTCTTGACGTGTGTGTGTGTGTGTGTGTGTGTGTGTGTGTGAATTGTGCGGTATTTTTTTATTTTTGTATACTGTTTAATTGTATCTGTTCTTTGTACAAAAAAAATAACCACTTTATGTACACATGTACGAAATAAAGATATTATTATTATTATTATTATTATTATTATTATTATTATTATTATATAAGACTAGATTTTTATGAAAGTCCAAGTGATAAGCTGCCCGACCAGAGTTACTTATATAAGTTGATGGGCAAAGTGCTCGTGTTATATTGGCTTTAGTCAAAATAAAGTAGACATGTCAACATCGTTTGGAAAAAAATTAATACCAGCTGATCTGACTATTTGAGGGGTTTCTGTGGTGCTTGTATTTAACATTATTACTGGAAATCTTTATTATGTTCTCTTTTTTGAGCAATTTATATATACTTTACCCCCTAGACTACACGAAAACACCTACCTTCACCCCCTTCAAGCGCAACATCGCCTCTAAGACCACCCTTCAATTTTTTGTTTTTTTCCGGTGGAAAATTATCCCTGCCGAAAGCTGGTATCTTTTTAATTGCAGACTTGCTATCGCTCACTCAGTCGCTCACCCAGAAGAAAAGAGGAAAAAGGTCTTATAATGGTCAAACTAATGGGGTGAAACATCTTAAAATCATGCAAATAATGAGGCGAACCAGGGGTGACCCACAACGAGCACCCCCCGGTTAGATAGGGATGAATGTAATATCTGAGTGGTGACGTAGGTTGTGTTCATATGATCGCCTCTGTCATTACTATAGACGGTTTTAGTTCAGCTCATGGTAAATTGAATCCCTTAGCAACTGATCTATCGATACTTAATGGAATAATTTGAATCCACTCTGTCTCTGTGTCATATTAATGCCAAGTGTGCATAATTAACAGCATATTTCGTTACAAAATCTACGCGATAGCTGAGTAACCAAGATAGTAACATAGCAATTTACCATCAACTGGGAAACAGTAGACTCTAGCGCCTCCAACTGACCACTGGGGACATTAGGGCTATGAGCAAGTTGAAGCTGTAGACATAGACGTAAACCACAATTACAAGCTATAATACGTTTGTCATACACATATACAGTACAGTACAGTACATCATAGTCAACATCATTTATATTCACCTAACAAACAACACATTACTATAATTATAGTCTGTTTTTTCCAGCTATGATTTCCTCTTAATTAATAACTTGACTATTTCGAAGATATAATAGTATAATTAGTTGTTAATTTAAACATTAAAACTTGGCATTAATACGATGTTTTCGAATACCACCTAGAACCCCTTCAAGCTCAAACATCCTTTTCCAGACCCCACACAAGTTTTAATTAAAAAAAAAAAAAAAAAAAAATCGTAGATGCCTAATTATAAATAAATGTGTACATTGTTTATAGACAAATGTTTCACGTGAAGGCCGTGTACACCCAAGTTGCACCTCGCTATTGCTGGCGAGGAAATTTAATGGACACCTGGATAGGGTGAAGCATTATATAATCATCTAACTAATGGAGCAGTAACCTACGTCTTAGTTAAAGTAAACTATGAGACGCACACCGTTTCCTGCTAATCTCCTCTTATCTGGATTTAGTTCTTCCACATCCAACCCCATGTAGTGTCTGGGAGTCTGGTGGCGGCTGGTATGTTCACTGCAGAATTCATGAGGTCCGCCTGGTTAATTACACTCCGCGAATATTAACGAGCCATGAACGCAACAGGAATAATAATAATCCGGAAGAATTATCCAGTCCGGAATGTGGAACAGAAGGGAAGAGTGAGTGTGTGTGTGAGTGTGTGTGGGGGGGGGGGGGAGGAGGCAGATAGTGAAAATTACCTATGATAATTAGTGTAGGGCTCGCTGGGTTCTGTACTTTCAGCAGCTGTACATGGCTGATCCTCTTGGTAGACATATTCAGCCAATAAGTGGCCAGCAATCAGTTCGTGTTCCACAAATCAGCAAAAGATGTGTCCTCCTTTATTGACGTGAAGGAGGTTGTGGCTAGGATGGAGGGAGGGAAGACACAAGCTGTCTGTGGCATTTCTCCACAACTTTTGAAAGCTTGAGGTAAGACCTTGTTCTATGACGAAGCCGCGCTTTGTCTAGGGGTTGAATGCAGGTCCTGCCTGCTGTCTGGTGACTGGAGACATAAGAACATAAGAACATAAGAAAATGGGAGTCTGCAAAAAGCCGATCGGCCCACACAAGGCAGATCCCTGTCACACCCAACCCCAATTACATAACAACATAAGGTCATAAGATTGCGGGAAACTGCATATGGCCATGCGGCCCACATGAAGCAGCTCCCATTCACACCCAGCCCATATCACCCATATGGGAATCCAACTTATGCTTAAAGCTTTCAACTGTGTCTGAGCTAATTACTGTTCTGGGCAGTGCATTCCACATGTTAACAACTCTATTTCCAAACCAGTGCTTTCCTATATCTTTCCTAAATCTAAACTTATCTAACTTGAAACCATTTGAGCGGGTTATGTCGCCGTTCTTTAGCTTTAATACCTCATCTATATCGCCCTTATTTAAACCTTTTATCCATTTAAATACCTCTATCATGTCTCCCCTACATCTTCGTCTCTCTAGTGAGTGCAGGCCTAAGACTTTCAACCTCTCCTCATACGATAAATTTCTAATATTATGTATCTTTTTGGTCATTCTTCTTTGGACTGCCTCTAAAGGGTCGATATCCATTCTATAATAAGGGCACCAAAATTGAACAGCATAGTCTAAATGGGGTCTTACTAGAGCTAAGTATAGTTTTAAGAAAACTTCAGCAGTCCTGTTGCTAACACTCCTAGATATGAATCCTAGAATTCTATTTGCCCTATTCCTAACACTTATACACTGTTTTCTGGGTTTCAGATCATTACTAACGAGCACCCCCAGATCCTTCTCACACTTTGAGTTATCCAATTCTACATTGTCTAGTTTGTATTTAGCATCTAAATTACGATTTCCAATCCTTAATACCTTACATTTGTCTATATTGAAACTCATCTGCCAATTTATGGACCACTCGTGCAAGTGATCGAGATCATTTTGAAGACATTCCCTGTCGCTAGCTGACTCTATTATCCTACCTATTTTAGTATCATCAGCAAATTTACTGATCCTACTCTTTATGCCTAAGTCAAGATCATTTATGTAGATAATGAACAGAAGGGGCCCCAAAACCGACCCTTGGGGGACCCCACTTTTAACTAATCCCTAGTCCGATTTTACACCATTTATACTAACTCTCTGTTTCCTACCAATCAGCCATGACTTAATCCACTTGAGTAGCATCCCCCCAATACCATGTCCTTCTATCTTCCTTAACAGCCTTTCATGTGGAACTTTATCAAAGGCCTTACTGAAGTCTAAGTAAACTATATCATATGACTTGTCGTTATCTACCGCTTCATAAACCTCGGAGAAAAAAACTGAGTAAATTTGTTAGGCAGGATCGTCCTGGAGTGAAACCATGTTGAGAGGGATTTATTAACTTGAACATATCTAGGTGATTTCTAATTTTCCTGGCAATAATTGATTCTAGCAATTTTCCAATAATTGATGTGAGACTAATAGGACGGTAATTTGATGCTATGGACTTATCACCTTTTTTAAATATCGGAATTATATTTGCGAGCTTCCATGAATCAGGAACTAAGCCTAAAGCTAGTGAATTATTAAATAGGTGAATTAATGGGTAACTTAATTCGTCCTTGCATTTTTTTAATACCCTAGTATACATCTCATCTGGACCTGGAGATTTCTGGGGTTTTAGTCTATCTATTTCCTTAATTACTTCGTCACTAGTGACCTGAACTGTGCTTAATATTTCGTCTATACTACCGTTAAAAACTTGGTTGACTACTGGAACTAAATTTTCGTTTGTAAAAACAGAAAGGAAATTACTATTTAGAGTATTGCACATTTCTAACTCATCATCTGTAATCTCACCTATGACATTCTTAAGAGCCCTACTGTATCCTTTACCTTAGATTTATACAATTGATAAAATGCTTTAGGATTGTTTTTAGATTCATTTGCTACCTTGATTTCGTAGTTTCTTTTTTCCTTCCTAATTTCCTTCTTTACCTGCCTCGACAAGTTATGGTGATATCCTATAAGGTGGATTTCGCCTTTCTGTATTTTTCTGTATACACCTCTCTTTCTACCTATAAGATCTAATAATTTATTTGTCATCCATTTTGGTTGGTTTGTATGTGATCTAAATTTTCTTTTTGGTATATATTTATCTTGTTCGCTCTGTAGGGCAGAGATGAACTGATTATACACTCTATTTAAATTTTCAGTTGGTTGTCTAACTATCTCAGCTGTGTGACCCACCTGGCCCTGACCTCTCAGATCTGCTGGAACTAATCGGCTTACTTGATCTAAATTTCCTGCCTCCCCTTTAATTCTGAGTGATCGTTTTAATCCCCTAAAATTGGCTTTTCTAAAGTCAGGGATAAGAACCTTATTTTCCTTTGGTTTATGATTTAATTCTATAGATAAATATATTGATTTATGGTCACTGTTCCCTAGCTGGTCGCCCACTTCTAAATTTGTTATCCAATTTTCTCTGTTACTAAGAACTAGGTCAAGAATATTATATCCTCTAGTTGGTGAATTTACAAATTGAAAGAGAAAGTTGTCTAGTACTACTTCAAGAAAATCTTCGGATTCGTTATTGCTATTTTGATTAACCCAGTCTATACCTGGAAGATTAAAGTCGCCTAAAATGCAAACATTATTATTCTGAGATGCCTTACTGATTTCTTCCCATAATAATTTGCCTAAATTTCGACAAATACAGGGTGCCCTATATATGGTTCCCAAAATAATTGTCTCACCTTCCCCGCTAATCTCTACCCACACACTTTCATTTTCGCTATTTCGCTAAGGCAACATTTTAAAGTATCCCTGACATAAATTGCAACTCCACCTCCCCTTCTGTCTGTTCTGTCATATTTAAATAAATTGTATCCTGGCATATGAAATTCTGCTAATAGATGTCTAGAGTCAGTATTTATCCAGGTTTCTGTAATCGCTACAATGTCTATATTTTCCTTGCTAACAATTGCCCTAAGCCTATCCATTTTGTTACATAAACTTCTACAATTTGTATAATATACCCTCAACTTATTACTATTTTTTTGTAACTAATTGTCTATCGTTTTTAAGTAACTTATTATTTTCTTCGATTTCACTGCAGTCAATGCTATCATAATAGCATTGTCTAACGACATTTCCATCTTCCGTTGCACCATCACTACTATCATTAGCAATATAGTCATCATTTTTAGCATGAAACTGAATATCCTTATCGCTTTCGCCTGACGCTAAAATTGTTCCATTTAACCTCTCATTTACACTCTCAATATTTCTCTTCAAAACACCACAACCACCCTATCTAAAGAACTAGCTAATGTAGAAACCCCTAACCATGAAAGATGAACCCCATCCCTTGCGTACATCCCATCTCTCCCATAGAAACTATCCCAGTTATCAATGAATGGTATTGCTTTTTCTTTGCAATATTTCTCCAACCGGCAATTGACACCAATCGCCCTGGATGTCCATTCCTTGGGAACTCCTCTTCTGGGTAGGATACAATGTACTACAGGGATCCCTCCCTTCATCCTAACCTTATCTAACACATCCCGATACTGCTGCAGCAGTTCCTCACTTCTACCCTTACCAACATCGTTACTCCCGGCACTGAGACAGATAATGGGGTTATCTTCACTATCTTCCAAGATGTGGTCCATCTTCTCTAAAACCCTCCCAACTCCATTCCCTTGGCTGTAAAATAGGCTTCGTTATCTCTATCTGGAAAGGGAATAGCGATTGACAGGATTGCAACAACTACAGTGGTATTACACTGCTAAATATGCAAGGCTAGGTCTTTTTTTCAATCTTTTACTGATGACAATTCGAGGCCACCTGCTGATAAACCTGAGCAATCTTGTTTCACGCTCATAAACTCAATATTGACCAAATTCTGGCACTCGGATTCTCGTGGAATGTTTGTTTCAATTTTAAGTGGACTGTTTGCAGTTTATGTTAGTCTCAATAAGGAGTATTTTTTCTTCTATATTCCAATTACTCCCTCTTGGGCATAGGCTGAGAACCTGTACATTCTACCACTCAATACGGTGAAGCCTGTGAAGTCTCATTCCAGTCTAGGGAGTGAGCCATGTGAAGCACTTAGAGCTGTAACCAGCCTTCGCCATCTTGCTTTCGCAGAAGCACGGCGCTTGGTTGCCCACTCACGGCTCAAAGCAGCCCCATCTCTGAAGCTGCTTTCCGTTTGTGCTTCAATGTCTCACCCCCAAGACTCGGACCTTCATTCTAGGAACGCCATCAATTGAGCAATTAACTCGCTAGGCATTGCCCCCCTGTAGCATATTTTGATTATGGTAATATTCATACAGTGATATTTAATCAGGGAACAATGAGGGTAATTTTTGGCGTTTCGGTGGGCTCTATGGTAATGCACTGATACTAGGTACAACACAAATTCCATGCCAATAATATCTTCACATTGACACAGGGATTCGAACCAGGGACCATTGGATTACCAGTCCAGTGGCAAAACCACTCCACCACACCTTTCCTATGATTACTACAATACCGTGGGATACCTGCAGCTATTTTTTATCTGGTGTCCAGACTTCATACTACAACAGAGAGTACGGTCAAGTGTGATGGGCAGACCTCCCCCTTTATTACTGTTAACTCAACAGTCATCCATGAGAGCGTGCTAACACCTTCACTTTACAACATTTGTCAAGGCCGGACAGATAAGTCATACTCAATGTGGAGCCTTTCTTGCTGTGTTCATCATCACTGATGATATTGATTATGTAGGTAATATTGTGATCCTAGAGGAGGCACTGGAAATTTACATACTGTACTTGCTCTCAAGGCGCTTCACCATCACCACAGGAGTCGGAGTCCCAACGTTTCTTGGACTAAACTGTAATTCACATACTGTACTTGCTCTCAAGGCGCTTCACAATCACCACAGGAGTCGGAGTCCCAACGTTTCTTAGACTAAACTGTAATTCACATACTGTACTTGCTCTCAAGGTGCTTCACAATCACCACAGGAGTCGGAGTCCCAACGTTTCTTGGACTAAACTGTAATTCACATACTGTACTTGCTCTCAAGGCGCTTCACAATCACCACAGGAGTCGGAGTCCCAACGTTTCTTAGACTAAACTGTAATTCACATACTGTACTTGCTCTCAAGGCGCTTCACAATCACCACAGGAGTCGGAGTCCCAACGTTTCTTGGACTAAACTGTAATCTACATGGGAGAGAGGTATCCTGACCAGAATTTGAAACCACTCACCCCAGGTATATCTGGGAGAGCTGGGCACCGTAATCACCCGGCCATGAGCGGATAGGCTATATACCGTATACAGTATATATATATATATATATATATATATATATATATATATATATATATATATATATATATATATTTATATATTTATCACTTATCTTGTCCTGAAGAACCTTTAATTTTATTATCATATTATATATTACTTAATTTAATTAAACTCATAATTTTACTACTTAGTTTCCTTGAACCTAGATGTGTTCGAACTGATTGTTGACATTAGTTTCCAATTTAAATATAGCCTATTGTTTTCGTCTCTTTCACCTCGTCCACAACATAACAATATATATATATATATATATATATATATTTTTTTTTTTTTTTCTTTAATACATACGAGGTTGAAAGAAATGGCAATTTCTGCGTTGGAAATTTTATTATTCAAAGTTTCCAGGTCTCTGATGAGTTTTCGCTGGGTGGCAGGAAGTAGATGAAGGAGATGAGCAAAATTCATGGTGGTACAGGGTTACATTAAAGTACATGAAGATACAGGATATACGACGCGTTTCACTGGACAACCAGCATTATCAAGTAAGGAAGGAATGATATAAAAGGTAAACAGGAAGGGTATATATAGAGGGTGGAGGATCAGAGGAGGCGGAAAACAGGGGGCAAAAGTCTGCTATTGGTGGAAGGGTAAACTAGGAGAGAGAAAGGGGGTAACCGCTTCACGCATGCGCACTGGATGCGGGATGGTGGTCGATAGATGGGGTCGAAGCTGATTGGCTGCGTGTCGAGGGGCGTGGCCTAAGTTGTGTGGCGCCTGCAGAAGACGAAGCTGAAGGAGGTAGCGCGGGGGGCTGCGTCAAGGGCACCGGGGGCGAGGAGGGGTGTTAGGTCCTGTAGGGTAGTGCCTTTTGGCAGAAGGAAGGATCTGAAGGTCCAGAGTTTGGTTGTTGATGTTGGGATGTAAGGCTTGGATATATAAAGCTTCGAGTATAGGTAATCTCCTTGGGTCACTTTCTTTATCGAGTATGGTGGTGTGTGTTTCTCTAACTCGTTGCGTGTGAGGTGAGGGGGGTTAGGGGTGAGATAGTGGTCTTTGATGGCTCCAGCCTGAAGGTGAAGAGTTAACCGACGTGAAAGACGAGTCTGCGTCATACCAATATAGGAATGAGGTCCACAGTCCTCATAATTACAGGTATGTTGGTAAATGACGTGATCGTCGGTCATCGGGCTCTTTATCTTGGTGGAGGCTGGTTTGTTGCGGAGAACGAGGTTGGAGGTCTTGGGGGATTTGTAATAAATTATTAATTTGATTTTGTTTTCCGGGTTGGTTGGGTGGACATGCTTGGAGATTATTTCTTTTAAGATGGCCTCGTCATTTTTGTGTTCAGAGGACATGTAATTGCGGTAGAAGATCTTAATTTCATTGTGGGGGTCAATGTTGGGAGGGCTTTGGGTGTACCATTTTTCAAGATGGTGGTTGATGGTGCTGGAGATGTCGGAGTTGGAGTATCCGTTATTTACTAAAACTTGGGATAGTCTTTCTAGTTCCTGGTGGGTGTCGGCCCAGGTAGAGCAGTGCGTGAGGGCTCTCCTAACATAGGCGGAGATGGAGGATAGAAGATAACGGCGGGGGCATTCACTATCACCGTTGAGGCATTGTCCTGTGTTAGTTGGTTTAATGTAGACGGTGGTTTTGAACCCATGGTCGTTCAGAGCTACGAGGATGTCGAGGAAGGGGAGTTGTCCATTGTTAGATTTTTCAAAGGTGAAGTTAAGTCCGGAGGAGGTCATGAAGCGACGCTGGAGTTCCTGTAGTTCGTGGAGGTCCTTGATTTGCACGAAGATGTCATCCACGTATCTACAGTAGACGGCGGGTCGTTGGGCAGCTAGGAGCTCTTCCTCGATGGTACCCATGAAAAAGTTCGCAAAAAGAACTCCTAGGGGGCTGCCCATCGCCACACCGTCTATCTGCTTGTACATGTTGCCCCGGGGGCAAAGGAAGGGGGCCTCCTTGGTACATAGCTCCAGTAGTGTTTTCAGGGCCTTCTCCGGGATGTCCAGTGTAGGTGTATCAGGGCAATGATAAATTCGACGTAGAATCATGTCAATGGTCCTATCCACTGGCACGATGGTGAACAGGCTTTCTACGTCGAGAGAGGCGATTGTGTGGTTGTTGTTACGGGGGGCGTCTCGTAAAATTTCCAAGAAATCGTGGGCTGAGTTAAGGTTGAATTGGCTGGGAACGTAGGGGGTGAGGAGGTTGTTCAGGGCCTTGGCGATCTGGTAGGTGGCAGTGGGGATCTGGGAGATGATGGGGCGAAGGGGGTTCCCAGGTTTGTGTGTTTTGATGGTTCCGTACGCATAACCAGGGGTGTATTCTCCGACGAGTTTTTTAAGGT
Source organism: Paralithodes platypus (assembly GCA_032716605.1). NCBI lineage: Eukaryota > Metazoa > Arthropoda > Malacostraca > Decapoda > Lithodidae > Paralithodes > Paralithodes platypus. The sequence goes on along the minus strand of CM064581.1, from coordinate 47,880,363 downwards.
GGATCCCTCCTTGTTTGGCGTTGATGGCGGTGATGGTGGTGTTGGCAATACGTTTGATTTCGTCGGTTGGGTTGCGGGTGATCTTTTTAAATTTAGTGTTGTCACTTAAGATGACGTCCATTTTTCTAAGATATTCCTCCTTGTATATATACATCCCAATATCAACAACCAAACTCTGGACCTTCAGATCCTTCCTTCTGCCAAAAGGCACTACCCTACAGGACCTAACACCCCTCCTCGCCCCCCGGTGCCCTTGACGCAGCCCCCCGCGCTACCTCCTTCAGCTTCGTCTTCTGCAGGCGCCACACAACTTAGGCCACGCCCCTCGACACGCAGCCAATCAGCTTCGACCCCACCTATCGACCACCATCCCGCATCCAGTGCGCATGCGTGAAGCGGTTACCCCCTTTCTCTCTCCTAGTTTACCCTTCCACCAATAGCAGACTTTTGCCCCCTGTTTTCCGCCTCCTCTGATCCTCCACCCTCTATATATACCCTTCCTGTTTACCTTTTATATCATTCCTTCCTTACTTGATAATGCTGGTTGTCCAGTGAAACGCGTCGTATATCCTGTATCTTCATGTACTTTAATGTAACCCTGTACCACCATGAATTTTGCTCATCTCCTTCATCTACTTCCTGCCACCCAGCGAAAACTCATCAGAGACCTGGAAACTTTGAATAATAAAATTTCCAACGCAGAAATTGCCATTTCTTTCAACCTCGTATGTATTAAAGAAAATGTATTACCTGGCTTTACCAACATATATATATATATATATATATATATATATACTGGATTCGAAGAGTGGATACCTCTCTCTCCCAACCTGTCCGACATATAATTTGATATGTAATATAAATATTTGTTAATTTGTTGGATGAAGAATTGTAGATTACTGCAGTATGTAGCAAGAACATACACATCTTAAAAGCCTTGAATAAATTAACTTATCTTGGCAATGAGATCCATAACTGTCGTAGGTCACGTCATAGTATCATTCTAAGCCTTAGCCTAGTCCATATACCGGTAGGACTATGGACTTTCTCAACACAAATGTATGGTGAAAAGTGTAACTACGCACAGTCACGGAAAAGACCACCAGTGTAGCAAAGTATATACAGTATACTGTATATCTACGCTTATGTTCAAGGCGTCATATGCACTAGAAATGAAATATAACGAGTTACAAGGAGTTACAAGGAATAGTTAGTATCTCAGAGACCTTGCGGTCCATTACGAGGAGTTACTAGAAGTGGAAGGAGAGAGAATGTTTAGTGCACTACACTATGCAGTGTGCAAAATACTATCTACTCTCTTCTCTAACTGCTCTACTGAAGAACTGTTTACAACTTCGGAGGGAAGTTTGTTCCAGGTAGAACAGATCTTATATGTGAACAAAAATCCACAAATACTAGTGCTGATCCTTTTCAATTCTAATTTCCAGCCATGGTTGCGTGTTGTATTCATAAGAGAGAGAGAGAGAGAGAGAGAGAGAGAGAGAGAGAGAGAGAGAGACAGACAGACAGACAGACAGACAGACAGACAGAGAGAGAGAGAGAGAGAGAGAGAGAGAGAGAGAGAGAGAAGGGTGGGTGAAACTAGGTGACATATTCCCGTCGACTATTTTACCAGTGAACCGGAAATATCATCAACGCGTAATGATTGAGGTGTGTGTGTGTGTGTGTGCCTGTATATGTGTGTGTGTGTGCCTGTATATGTGTGTGTGTGTGCGTGTCCCTGTATAATTATGTGTGTGTGTGTGCGCCCGCATATGTGTGCGTGTGCCTGTATATGTGTGTGTGTGTGCCTGCATATGTGTGTGTGCGTGTGTGCCTGTATATGTGTGTGTGTGCCTGTATATGTGTGTGCGTGTGTGCCTGTATATGTGTGTGTGTGTGTGTATATGTGTGTGCGTGTGCCTGTATATGTGTGTGTGCGTGTGTGCCTGTATATGTGTGTGTGTGTGTGTGTATATGTGTGTGCGTGTGCCTGTATATGTGTGTGTGTGCGTGTGCCTGTATATGTGTGTGTGTGTGTGTTATAGACCATATAGTTACATTATGTGTAATGTTAGTGAACGTTGCACACAGAGTCACCGCCTCTACACCTTTCATCCTCAACACTCACATCATCTCAGCCACCACCAGTTAATACAACATTTATATCATTATTTGTTTTCACTGTTGCAATATGTTTCTTGAATTGCGTTGGTGTGTCATCAAGGATTCCCTCATAATTTTTATTGTACAATGGGGGACAGGAAAACGTCGTCTGCTGCTCTTTCGAATGCACCCAATAGTGTTCAGTTTCCATCCAGTGAGTCGAAATATATAAATTGAAGTCATCAAAATATCACTCATTTCTATATTCATTAATGTTACAGACATATTACTCTCAAATTATATTCAGTGCATTGCCCAATATACAAAGTATATATGATGAATATAACAGAATATATTATTCGTACAGAGACATATGGCAAGGATCCAAAACGTTTCAGATCTTTGGCATAATATTATGTCTCTGTAGGCCTAATATATTATGTCTCTGTAGGCCTAATATATTATGTCTCTGTAGGCCTAATATATTATGTCTCTGTAGGCCTAATATATTATGTTTTATTCATCAAATATTCTTTGTATATTGGGCAATGTACTGAGTAGAATTTGAGAGTAATATGTCTGTAACATTAATGAATATAGAAATGAGTGATATTTTGATGACTTCGATATATATATATTTCGACTCACTGGATAGAAACTGATTACTATTGGGTGTATTGGAAAGAGCATTAGACGACGTTTTCCTGTCTCCCATTAGGTCTTTGAGATGACCGTACCTAGGGATAGCCTTTGACCAATTGCTTGAATTCAGCCTATGAGTGTCCAGGTTGAACTTTGCCAGCTATGAGAGCTACCGCTTTGCTTAGGTGAGTTAACACTTGCTTCATTGTCGTCTTGGTTAAGTAGATTGAGTACCGGTTTGACCATTTCCATATGTGTGGCAAAATCACAGAGTTCTGGTTCTTATTTTTGAATGGGAATGTGTGAACGTTGTGCCATTTTACATGATTGTTTGCCTGATCTGTTAAACACGTATACCAAATTATATGTTTCTCCATGTTTAGAACAAACGCTAGCCACCAGTGTGGTTCTAAACAAAACATGTTTTGTGTATTCACTGAACGGGGAGAACAAAATATTCAATATACAGTACGTACACAAAACAGGGATAAAGCAGTTCATACACTCAGAGACAGAACATGGGTTGTATTCATATAACAGTATAAAGGTATTATTGAAATCAGATCAAGTCCCCGTTCAGTACCGGTAACGTCATTTTCATTATATTCAGGCAACTATTACATGATTTGATTCAGCTTAGGAAAGTCCTCTAACAATTATAAGGCAACACACTATCTCATTTAATCCTTTGAGCTACCACCGATCCTTCTTAAACTGCACACGATCGTCTAAATATAGCCAGAATAAAATATAAAAGACGTCCTCGGTAAAGAAGGGGTTAATATGAACACTATTATAGTAAACAACAACACTTTCACGTAAGTATGGAATTATGAACTACTGACTTAATCAATACTCAGAATCCTCTAAGATACAAACAGTGAGATATAATTCTAATATAAGTACAGATACATTCATATGGAAATGGTCCTCAGGATTAAATATGTACTACAAGATTGAATGCCTTAAATAGTTACTTTAGTAAGCCCGATAATTCAGTTAAGTGAGGATGGAAGTACTCGTTTTTTATGATGCCCGAGAATGAATAATCAAACAATGGAAAATCACTTAGCAGGAATAGTATTTTATGTATAAGTGTTGTGATTTATACATTACTTCTGATATTAAATCTTTCTATTATCTCGATCATGAAAGGTCGAAAGATCACAGTTCGATTCTAATATAAGAACACAAGGATAGAAAATGTGTATTGTTATCCCAAGTGGAAATTGGATGTGTGACAAAGAAGGGACTCGAAAATGCGTGACAAGAATTACCTATTTCATGAGTGATCTTCTGGGAGGAAGACTAATCCTTTCTCTTGCTGAAGGTTTCTTTTCCAGTGTTTTTAGTTTTGTGTCACAGGTCGAGGTCTTGTGTTAGCTGGCGTCATGGAGGGTCTTGAACCGCCTCCTTTAAGGGGTTGTTTGCCTTGGGACTTGATGACAGTGGAGGTCTTGGAGGCTCTTGAAGTGTCTCTTTTGAGTTTCTTCTTGCAGTTGCTGGGAGAGTCTCAAACTGCTTCCTTTAACCCTTACTGTACCAGAACATTTTGCAATTCATATACCCGTCAGTACCAGACATTTTTGCCTTAATGATTGATCTGCGGCGCGACATAATGTTCCTCTCACGAAAGCTGAGAGGTGATTGAGTATGGCTAGGTTGTGGCAGCGAGCCGAGACTCTTGCAGTGTTGCCAGGACCTAGCAGTAATGCCTTCAAGTCATGTTAACTATCTCACTCGATATTAGATATTGGCAGAGAACAAGGGTCGAGTATCAGTAGCGTATGACATTCGTCGCCCCCCACCCCCCCTACTAACGTATACCTTTTATACTGATGGATTATGATCGGTGCTGGGACAGCATGGGTAAGGTGTTAATTAGCATCGAGCCTACTTTAGCTAGCTTTAAGCCTAACTGGTATTTTGGCAGCATCAAGCTTACCACCAGTAGCGTCGATCCTACTTTTGCTAGCCTCAAGCCTAGCCGGTGTGTTGGTAGCATCAAGGTTACCTCTATAGTAATGTCAAGCGTATTTCGGCCAAACATAGAATTACTCCTAAAGTATTTGATACCTTGTCTAGGCAGCTTGGGTAGTGTCTCTTTTTTCTGTAATCCCTGTGTTGGTGGTGTTGAGGATTAAAAGGGCTTGCATGCTGTGAGGTCTTTGTGGAGTGTTGGTGATATCCGTCTCACTGGTGGTCATGTTGGGGTGGGGGATGCTCTGGGTCAGAAAGGTGTGTTGCAGCTGGTGTTGTTGACATTTTGTGCTCTTGTTGCTGAGAAACCCGGACCCCGGCTATCCTGGCTAATTATACTTCATGCATATTATTGTGTTTACACTTTCACTGGTCTTCTGACTTCCTGACCAATCAATACATCTCTTCTCTAAATCTGTTAACCCTCTCCGACATATGACGCGATTTTGAGCCTATTAGGGATACTTTAAAGCCTTTGTTACCATCAGGGGTATTTAGAAACCTTTAGTTTAGTTACTTCAACCTCTGCAGTTGTCTTTGAGTTAGCTGTGGGCAGAAAACTAATTTTGGAGAGGTAATTATAAGAGTGAGAGAACTCTATTTCTTATTGCTAATCTGGCAACCTCTGCGTCATATGTGCGTGAAAGGGTTAAGCACACTCACATAGCTGTCGCCTCATCATCACCAACCAACACCACCAGACCACCACTTTCGGCACTACCACCAACACCACTACCCTTCATCACGCCATTACCGGACACCCTGTCACTCATCACACCTCTACCTAACACCCTGTGGAAGCTGAAGGACAAATCAAGCAACAGCACCACAGTCACCCATACCAGCCAATTACATAGAAAACGGTATAGCACAATCACCCCTCCAACCCAGAGCCGAAGAAAATGAGGGTCCCCACCACCTGTGCTGCACCTCATTAGCCCTTTACCTGACAGCCCTGTGAAGGAAGGGCACAAGTCCAACCATATCATTTGGGTACCTGTGGCCCCTCTTCCCCAGAAACCAAATCCCAGAAAGAGACACCAAATAAGAGTAGAGGCGAAGATGGAGAGGTAATTCAGCAACTTCCCAGGGTTTGGGTTGGGAAGGGCGTTTTTAGCTTAAAGGGAGATGAGTCGTTATTCTAGACCCCCTTCTGCCTCATGCTTAGCCCCATTATTTTTCAAATTCTAAGATGTTTGCCCCATTAGTTTGTCGATTTCAAGACTTTTCGACCAATTTCTTTGTCAATATTAAAACCTTTCGCACTGTTTAGGTGTTATTTTTTTCTTAGCTAACGAAAGTGAGCCTGTAAATGTACAGATTAATCTAGAAGGGGGATCTAATGGGTGTGTATTTTTAAAGTTTGATGCAGGTCTAGGGAGGAAACTAATAAAATAATACATACAGTATATGAAATAATCAACCCAAAAAATATACCCTTCCCCCTTACAGGTTGGTCTGGGAAGGCACTTATTTACCCTGAATAGGGTCAAGGGAGCAATTGAAGACAAATTATGTGAAAATTGCAAAAACAACCAAAGCCCTCAATAATACATAAAAAAGACACTCCTCTCTTCATTCCCACAATCTTTCCCAACCTCAAACTCTCTCTCTCTCTCTCTCTCTCTCTCTCTCTCTCTCTCTCCCTCTCTCTTTATACCCAGACCTCCTCCCTCCGCTGGCGACCCGTTGGTAATCAATATAATGTCATCAGTGAGTATGATTGGAGTTGCTAGCCAATTGACTCGCGCCCGGCCCAGTACGAGAGGCTGCCACAACTAAAGGGGTAGGCTACAGAAGCTATAAAAGGTTAATGTACAGGGATATAAGGAGTAGTACAAAGGAGTACAAAGGAAATCAAGCAACAACAGATCTAGTGACCCTTCTAGGTTGCTTGTCCTCCAAAACACTGAGGATCAAGTGTCCAAACAGTGGTTTAGAGTGGGTAAGGGAACATTGGAAAGGGAATTACTGCCCTGGAACTAATGTCCGTGGCAGGATTAGGAAGTTAGTAGGGGACAGATGGGTTAGTAACTGAGGGGGGGATAAAATAAAGTTATTCATTTACAAACGCAGTTAGTCGCGGGTTTGAAGCGAGATATTTGTCTAGGCGGAGTTTAAATGAATCAACGGTGCTGCAGTCTATAACGTTTCGGGGAAGCCCATTCCACAAGTTGACAACTCGATTGAAGAAGAAATTCTTAGATTCGTGTGAGTTAAAAGATTTACCAATAATTTTGCAACCGTTTCCCCGCGTGTAATTAGATTGGTCGATAGTGAAGTACTTACTACAGTTCATATTGTCGATGCCTTTGATGATTTTGAACACTTGAATTAAGTCACCTCTTAATCTGCGCTGGGTTAAAGGAAATAGATTTAATTCTCTAAGACGCTCTTCGTATGGTTTGTTCTTTAGGCTAGGTATCATTTTGGTAACTCTACGTTGAACTCGTTCTAGCTTGTTTATATCTTTTTGGTAATAAGGGCACCAGGATTGAACGCAGTATTCCAGAAGAGGGCGGACTAAGGAATTGTAAAGGGTTAGGATAACTTCTTTGGATTGATGCTCAAATGACCTGCCTATAAAGCCAATTATTTTGTTTGCCTTCTTAACAACTTCTGAACATTGTTGACTCGGTTTTAGGTTACTCGATATTGTTACTCCCAGATCGGTTTCTCTGTTTACATTCTTAAGCTGAGTGCCATTCATCGAATAGTTTGCTTTCTCATTTAGGTATCCGATATGTAGTACTTTTACATTTAGTACATTTATCCGCATTGAAACTCATTTGCCAAATTTGGGCCCAACATGACAATTTATCTAGATTGTGTTGCATATCGTCAACTTGTTCTTTTGAGAGTACGCTATTTGCAATTTTTGTATCGTCAGCAAATTTTGAGATTGTACAGGTGAGGCCCTCATCTATGTCGTTGATGTAAATTAGAAAGAGAATTGGTCCTAGTACCGATCCCTGGGGTACCCCGCTACTTACATTGGTCCATAAGCTATACAAGACAAGCTAAAGGTTAATGTACAGGGATATAAGCTATACAAGGCAAGCTAAAGGTTAATGTACAGGGATATAAGCTATACAAGGCAAGCTAAGGGTTAATGTACAGGGATATAAGCTATACAAGACAAGCTAAAGGTTAATATACAGGGATATAAGCTATACAAGGCAAGCTAAAGGTTAATGTACAGGGATATAAGCTATACAAGACAAGCTAAAGGTTAATGTACAGGGATATAAGCTATACAAGGCAAGCTAAAGGTTAATGTACAGGGATATAAGCTATACAAGGCAAGCTAAGGGTTAATGTACAGGGATATAAGCTATACAAGACAAGCTAAAGGTTAATATACAGGGATATAAGCTATACAAGGCAAGCTAAAGGTTAATGTACAGGGATATAAGCTATACAAGAGAAGCTAAGGGTTAATGTACAGGGACATAAGCTATACAAGACAAGCTAAAGGTTAATGTACAGGGATATAAGCTATACAAGGCAAGCTAAAGGTTAATGTACAGGGATATAAGCTATACAAGGCAAGCTAATGGTTAATGTACAGGGATATAAGCTATACAAGGCAAGCTAAAGGTTAATGTACAGGGATATAAGCTATACAAGGCAAGCTAAAGTTTAATGTACAGGGATATAAGCAATACAAGGCAAGCAAAAGGCTAATGTACAGGAATATAAGCTATACAAGGCAAGCTAAAGGCTATTGTACAGGAATATAAGCTATACAAGGCAAGCTAAAGGTTAATATTACAGGGAAAGAAACTACACAAGGAAGGAAAACTAAATACTAATAATAATGGGAAAGAAGCTATACATGAAGGAAAGCTAAATGTTAATGTTATAGGGAAAGAAGCTACAAAAGGAAGGAAAGCTAAACGGTAATATTAATGGGAAAGAGGCTATACATTAAGGAAAGCTAAACGGTAATGTTACAGGGAAAGAAGCTATACGTGAAGGAAAGTTAAAGGGTAATATTAAATGTAAAAAGCTAAATAAAGGAAAGGTAAAGGTCTATGTTAGTTTACGTTACAGAGAAAGAGGATACATGAGAAAGAAAAGCTAAAGAAAAATGTTACAGGGAAGGAATCTATACAAGAGGAAGAAGAGGGTCAACTCAGGGGTGGTCATATATACAAGGAATGCTAAATTATAAGGGTAGGGAATATGGACAAGGAAGAGAGGATAGAGACGAGACGAAAGCTATAAAAGACATGGAAGCTATAGACGAAAGGAAGGGAAGCAATACGAGGGACGGAAGGAAGGGAAGCTATAGAAGGAAGGGAAGCTATAGAAGGAAGGGAAGCTATAGAAGGAAGGGAAGCTATAGAAGGAAGGGAAGCTATAGAAGGAAGGGAAGCTATGGAAGGAAGGGAAGCTATAGAAGGAAGGGAAGCTATAGAAGGAAGGGAAGCTATAGAAGGAAGGGAAGCTATAGAAGGAAGGGAAGCTATAGAAGGAAGGGAAGCTATAGAAGGAAGGGAAGCTATGGAAGGAAGGGAAGCTATAGAAGGAAGGGAAGCTATAGAAGGATGGGAAGCTATAGAAGGAAGGGAAGCTATAGAAGGAATGGAAGCTATAGAAGGAATGGAAGCTATAGAAGGAAGGGAAGCTATAGGAGGAAGGGAAGCTATAGAAGGAAGAGAAGCTATAGAAGGAAGGGAAGCTATAGAAGAAAGGGAAGCTATAGAAGGAAGAGAAGCTATAGAAGGAAGGGAAGCTAAAGATTGAAGGGAAGCTATGGGAGGAAGGGAAGCTATAGAAGGAAAAGAAGCTAAAGATTGAAGGGGAGCTATAGAAGGAAGTGAAGCTATGGGAGGAAGGGAAGCTATAGAAGGAAGGGAAGCTAAAGATTGAAGGGAAGCTATGGGAGGAAGGGAAGCTATAGACGGTAAAATAACACAATCTATTAAGACCCCCACAAGAAACAAAGGGAAAACCCCCGAGGAACAAGGAACGAAACAAATAGGAAAACGTTCCAGGAGTAAGGAAGAACTAAAATAAAGGCAACAACTACCAAAGCAGAAATAACAGGAAAAGAAATACTCACGATGTCCCACATTCCAGCCCCCCACATCAGCACCGAGAGTAGCGGGAACAAGAAGAACAAAGCCAACCCGCCCACAAGGAAGATAAAGAAAGCAGTAGCAACAGAAGACATAATAATAGCGAAACCACGAGGAAATAATAGCAAACAGAAGATACAAGAGGCCCGCCCCGATCACCAGAGAAAACATGCCCCGGAAGGAGACGAAGGAGAAACTAAAACACAACCAACCACACCAAAGACGGGAATAATAAGAAGTAAGATAAACACGATGCCCCGTATACCAAAATTACCCCACATCAACCACAAGAAAAACGAGAGCAAGAATATTCAACCCGGGACAGAAGACAAGAAGATAAGGACATCAACAACAACAAAAGACACACACATAGCGAAGCCACGTGTACGGGATCACCACCAGCATACTACAAATAATACCCGCATATATATACCAGCTACTACTTCTTCCACGCCCTCTGTGAACAACAGACAAGATGCCAGAATTGCCACCATTACACCAGAACTTTCATCAAGACCAGGAAAAGATATCCCCATAATACCAACACAACATGAGGCTCCCTGGAAAATAATAATATTCAGCCAGGGACAGAAGGACCAGCATCACCATCAGAACAGAAGCCACTCACGCCCTACTTCCACCCAAAGGCCGAATCACCTGCCCGCGAACTTCTAATGGGCCCTCCTAATCCCCTTAGATCCAACCCTACTGGACATATGACCTTTTGACCCCCTTACACCTACCCCGGGACATCTCAGCCAAAGTCGTCACTACTCCGACGAAACCTGAACAAGGCAAGCAATTCTAGGGCTTCATAACACTGGCATACTAGTGGTGTAGTCCTAAAATTACCCTCCCATTCAAGTAAGGATTGAAGGTATGCCGAATATCCCGAAAAGTCTAAGGAGTTCCCTTTCCTATTGAGGAATTGTGTTATACGTACCATGGTATAGTAATAACATTAAGGTCCAAGTTAGGCTGCACCTTTTAATACTAGAAGTATTATTGACGGACATGTCCCGAGGTACTTCTCTTATTAAATATGCACTATACAAACTATCGAAGGATACTTGACATGTCAAGGTCATTCGACTAGTTCCAGGGCTTTGCGAGACACCGTAACTGGCACTCAGTATACAGAAGTCCTTAGTACATCTGTCCAACAACATGTTAGCGGACATTTGTAATTAAAAGGTTTAAACACCGCCCCGAGTTCTCTGAACCTCTTATAACGGTCAGTTGGCAGTTGACCATAATAATGGTCATGGCCTTATTATCTACTCGCGTTAGCCCGATATGTTGTCACTGTGTTATGACATTTGAGACATCATATTAAAGACCCCACACCAAGAGTACCTGAACAGGACTTCACCACCGATTAGTATAACGGTCAGGATAGTCGAGTAACTCTAGCTATACGCTTAGCATACTCGCGTTAGTCCGATGAAGTGCCCAGTGTCATGACATTTAAGGAGCTTCATTTAAGACCCGATACCAACTAATCCAACTGTAACTTAAACAACTGATCCACACGACAGGTCAATCTGGGCAGCCCAACGGAGACTCAGACGACCCCAAGCTTTTACCTCAACTCATCACTTCTCCAGCTCCAAGTGTTAGCTCAGGAGTCCATATTGAAAACTATAAATAAGTCGATACCAGTGACGAGGTATATAAAATTAGAGTCTACAAATATTGACTCTGCCTAATTATCACCAGTGCACTACCAAGTTAGAGTTCCTCAGTATCGACTCTGCCTAAATTTCCACTTGTGCGCAAGTGAGGAAATAAAGTTAGACTGTTAAGAGTCCACAAATATTGATTCTACCTAATTCTCACCAGTGCGCAGGTGTACCTAGAAGTTAGAGTTCATAATAATCGACTCTGACTAACTCCTCGTCAAATGTATGAGTGTCTAGATTGTTATAGTGACATATTGAACTAGCACCATTATTGTAAGACTTATAAGAGTTTTAAATAACAGTTCATGAGTGTATTAAGAGGCAAGCTAAACCTATTGTATACCTGAGCTCCACCCAGATGCTCGACCGTGCTAGGACAGTTCATATTTTTGTAAACCATTGATTCACGTATACCTATTAGTATTGTTAACCTAGGAGTTAGATAAATAAAATACTGTTCGTATATACAGTATACTCAGTGTTATATGTATCCTCTATTTGTCTTCTATGCATGTGTTGTATGATTTGGACTTCTCCAGTTAAGTAGAACCTACCACATACAATCTCAAAACCTGGTAAAAACCAGCGGATGCAAATAGGGGAGCTATCTCCCCGCCAAAGGCAGCTTTCTAGGGCCTTTCCTAGCTGATGCTGAGAGGATTGGGTTCTAGTCATGTGGTGATGGGCTGGTCTATCAGAGTGAGAACTGAGCGATCTCTGCCATACCCATAGCTTACTTTGACTGTTCCTTTTACTTATATATTTTCTAGATCTCAAGTGACGGCGTCTCTTCTGTGGATTGACCTCCCAATCTACCAAGATTGGAAGCCAAATCGTCACATTTTTCCTTTGCCCCTCAACTTTCTCTTCATAATTGCTGAGGGGCACAGGGCCCTGGGTGGGGCTTTGGTTTCCCAGATGTTACCGCACCCTCCTCAGCTCCCTGCCACGGAGTGGCTTCGGTCACCCAGGCTTTATTGTGGTCGGCAGGGAGGGTTCTGTGGTGGCGCCCGGTTATGGCTTTGGCCTTGCTCGGGGCCTTGGGGCTGTTCGGTCAGGCATCTTGGGGAACAACACAAACAACAACCTGGTAAAAACCTTGGTATAACAGAAGGAAGGGAAGCTATGGAAGGAAGGGAAGCTATGGAGGAAGAGAAGCTATAGAAGGAAGGGAAGCTATAGAAGGAAGGGAGCTATGGAAGGAAGGGAAGCTATGGAGGAAGAGATGCTATAGAAGGAAGGGAAGCTATAGAAGGAAGGGAAGCTATAGAAGGAAGGGAAGCTATGGAAGGAAGGGAAGCTATGGAAGGAAGGGAAGCTATGGAAGGAAGGGAAGCTATAGATGGAAGGGAAGCTATAGAAGGAAGAGAAGCTATAGAAGGAAGGGAAGCTATAGAAGGACGGGAAGCTATAGAAGGAAGGGAAGCTATAGAAGGAAGGGAAGCTATAGAAGGAAGGGAAGCTATAGAAGGAAGGGAAGCTATAGAAGGAAGGGAAGCTATGGAAGGAAGGGAAGCTATAGAAGGAAGGGAAGCTATAGAAGGAAGGGAAGCTATAGAAGGAAGGGAAGCTATGGAAGGAAGGGAAGATCAGATAGATGGAAGGGAAGCTATGGAGGAAGAGAAGCTATAGAAGGAAGGGAAGCTGTAGAAGGAAGGGAAGCTATAGAAGGAAGGGAAGCTGGAAGGAAGGGAAGCTATAGAAGGAAGGGAAGCTATAGAAGGAAGGGAAGCTATGGAAGAAAGGGAAGCTATAGGAGGAAGGGAAGCTATAGAAGGAAGGGAAGCTATAGAAGGAAGGGAAGCTATAGAAGGAAGGGAAGCTATAGAAGGAAGGGAAGCTATGGAAGGAAGGGAAGCTATGGAAGGAAGGGAAGCTATAGATGGAAGGGAAGCTATAGAAGGAAGAGAAGCTATAGAAGGAAGGGAAGCTATAGAAGGAAGGGAAGCTATAGAAGGGAGGGAAGCTATAGAAGGAAGGGAAGCTATAGAAGGAAGGGAAGCTATAGATGGAAGGGAAGCTATAGAAGGAAGGGAAGCTATAGAAGGAAGGGAAGCTATAGAAGGACGGAAAGCTATAGAAGGAAGGGAAGCTATAGAAGGAAGGGAAGCTATAGAAGGAAGGGAAGCTATAGAAGGAAGGGAAGCTATAGAAGGAAGGGAAGCTATAGAAGGAAGGGAAGCTATGGAAGGAAGGGAAGCTATAGAAGGAAGAGAAGCTACAGAAGGAAGGGAAGCTATAGAAGGACGGGAAGCTATAGAAGGAAGGGAAGCTATAGAAGGAATGGAAACTATAGAAGGAAGGGAAGCTATAGATGGAAGGGAAGCTATAGAAGGAAGGGAAGCCATGGAAGGAAGAGAAGCTATAGAAGGAAGGGAAGCTATAGAAGGAAGGGAAGCTATAGAAGGAAGGGAAGTTATGGAAGGAAGGGAAGCTATAGAAGGAAGGGAATCTATGGAAGGAAGGGAAGATTAGATAGATGGAAGGGAAGCTATGGAGGAAGAGAAGCTATAGAAGGAAGGGAAGCTATAGAAGGAAGGGAAGCTATAGAAGGAAGGGAAGCTATGGAAGGTAGGGAAGCTATAGAAGGAAGGGAAGCTATATAAGGAAGGGAAGCTATAGAAGGAAGGGAAGCTATAGAAGGAAGGGAAGCTATGGAAGGAAAGGAAGCTATAGAAGGAAGGGAAGCTATAGAAGGAAGGGAAGCTATAGAAGGAAGGGAAGCTATATAAGGAAGGGAAGCTATAGAAAGAAGGGAAACTATGAAAGGAAAGGAAGCAATAGAAGGAAGGGAAGCTATGGAAGGAAGGGAAGCTATAGAAGGAAGGGAAGCTATAGAAAGAAGGGAAACTATGAAAGGAAAGGAAGCTATAGAAGGAAGGGAAGCTATGGAAGGAAGGGAAGCTATAGAAGGAAGGGAAGCTATAGAAAGAAGGGAAACTATGAAAGGAAAGGAAGCTATGTAAGATGCCGACTACCACTAGGAATAGACGCACAGCAAACTATCTGTTGTTGCAGTGTCTGGTTTGTTGAGGGGGAAGTGTGGAGAGAATACACAAGTAACAGGTGTACAAGTTTTATTATTTCAGTAGCAAGTATGAGGTGTATTTGCAAAGATATATTTGCTAGTGATGCAATAATTGTAGTACATTATGGAAATGATATAATTAGTATGGATAATAACTTACATTTGAGTAAAACACATAGGATACATATACTGTACTGTACATCAACACTTACTATAATTATGGACGTGAGGAAAATTGAATACTCTCAGGTAATATGGAAAGTGTGGGGGAAGTCCCTAGCTTGCAGCTAATGTAGATGTGGGTGGGGCAGAGCTTATGGATAGCGTGTATGGGAAATTTTAATTAAGCAAATGGAATGAGTATTGTAATTACATTAATGGGGACCTGAAAGTCAGGCCTCAACTAAAGCGTCCAACAAATACTAATTTGTACGGGGAGGGTTCCAAGAAGCTTGAGAGCATTCGAGGTCCTAGAGCCAGAGAGCAGTCTAGGTCTTCCGATTCAGTATTAGCCGTTTTAGTATCGGAAGTTGGGCCAGAGAACCTGTAAAAGCCTGTAAGTATTTAGATCTCAGAGAGGGGATAAGATAATTTTCCCCTACCTGGCCTGACTGAATACCAACTCACTTCTCAGGTACACTCTGCTGCGGGTAAGGTGCATGGAAAAAGGGCACGCTGGAATGTTTGTCTTGGTGATATCGTAGGCCGGTGTGGTTCTGGTGAGGGGGATAGGGGGGAGAGCAGTGGAAGGGCCCTCCTGATTTGGCGATGGATCCCCCCTATTGTCCAATCAGGCGACGCTTCTGGTGGTGATGTCAGCTCACTGGGGTTGGTGGAGGTGTACTTTCGGTCCTCCAATACGCGGCCGGCCTGGCCGCTTGATGACACAAATGGGTCCTCTGATAGGTGCCGCCTCTTGGGAGTGGGGGTGATTGAGGGGGTTTGTTATTGTTTGCGGTGGGGGAACCAGGGAGGCTATAGCCGCGTTTTCTATCGTGGCTTGTACCTGGGATGGGGCCAATGGTGTATCTGGGTCTTTGTGAGGAGGAAATGGGGTTCCTGGACTGCATCTCCCTGGGGTTTTGGGGCCGTTATAGAGGAGAACTGGGGTTCTGGGGTTGTGTTACTTTGTTGGGTTTAGGTATAACACTATAGAAGGAAGGGAAGCTATGGGAGGAAGGAAAGCTGTGGAAGGTCACAGTAGGTAACATATTAAATAAATAGACAAGGGAAGGACTATGCACTTACAGCTTAGTGTACTCAAGGGTTCCACCTTACTTTGTGTGGACTTCAGGAAACCTGGGATTGTAGAGGTTGATATATTACACACAAGACGTCTTCAGGGACCTCGGACGACATAGGCGTAGGCCCAACATGCTTTGGTGGTCTTCAGCAGTATACATGGTGCTCCAGTCTCGTGTTTGGTTCAGCAACGTCAGTTTCCACTCCCTCAGTGTCCCAGGCAATTTGGCCTTCCACTTTTAACTGAGTAGTAGTAGTAGTATTAGTCGTTCACTAGGCTGCCTGGCCAAACAGTCCCGAGCTCCTAAGAAAGGCCACGGCCGAGGAGCAGTGATGGGGACCAAATCGCCACAAAATCCCACTGCCCTCCTCCCGGGGACACAAGATCCTGTTCACTGAGTTAACTAAAGTAGTCATCGGCACTGTAGGATATAAGATCAGTGTCTTCAGTTTTTGCAGGTCCCCACACTCGGCGAGGATTTCTGTATCTGCATTAAGTTGACAGGGACAGAATAGGTCGTCCACAGGGTCAGTCTCGAAATTGGTGAAGGGAGATGACTGTAGTGTGAACAGGTGCGTGGGGGTAGGGGCAGGTATACTCGTGGGAAACTCAAAGTGGAGACTTAAGGGAGACTGACGTGGAGAGCTGAAGGAGAGGTCTCATGAAGAGCGTATTGTAATCTGTCAGCTGGGGGGTGCTCCCGGTCTTTACATATGCCGGTCCAGGACCATGTCGTGCTGGTCATGTTGTTATTGTCGGTTCCCGTCCTTTGATTCTTAATCCGGGTTATCCCCTAACAGGTAAGGTGGAAGGTCAGGCAAGTCGGTCTGACCAATCATCTGTCTTGTTTCCCCCTTCTATCATTCGCCACTTGGTCCGGTTCATGTTGCATTGTCGTGCATCAGTCTGGAAGAGCACTGCTTGCAATTGCAGGGACATGAGTGGAACGGGTTCTGGAGCAATGGGGGCTTCTTTATGATATGATGAGGGCGATGCCCAAGCATAGTTTGTCAGGGTTTCCACTGGGGATACGAGAGACATGCATCAGGATGTCTGGGTCCAGAATACCTGTCCCAGAATACCTGCCCCTGGAATAACATTCCAGGGGCATGTTGATGGGTTTTGTCTGACTTGTACTGCTAGGAGCGTCGGGGATGCTGAGGGTGTTGCTGCATGTTCAGGTTCTTGCTCAACACCTAGTTTTTCAAATAGGTCTGAGCATTAGATACAAAGGCTGCAATTCATGAAGTTTTCATCAGGGAAGTTCTTGGTACCATAACGTCCATTGCATGACCCACAATTGCAAAAAAAAAAGCATCCTTTTCTTCATTAAAGATAGAATTATATAGATAGATACTGTATATATTCAGAGATAGGGATAGATTGGTATATGTGGAGAGATTTAGTGAGAGTGAAGAAGATTGGGAAGAGAGAGAGAGTGAGAGTGAGTGAATTGTGGAGGAGAAAGAGTTTGAGGTATGGACAGGAGAGAGAGAGAGTGCAAAGGAAGGAGGGGGTAGAGACAGATACAGAGATAGAGACATAGAGAGAGAAAGGTAGAAAGGGCAGAGAGAGGGGGGGGGGGAGAGTATTGAGGGGTGTGCTGTAAACAGGAGAGAGAGAGAGAGAATAAATGGGTAAAATAGTGGATGAGGAAATTAGATATAATTAACCTCTATATTGTGGCTGGACACAATTGAGGTTTTGATGACTGAATGCGGTAGGACTTGATTGAGGCATGATATTCAATCAGGCTCTAAAGCTGCAGCAAAGGCGAGATACGTATATCAATTGGGTGACAACTAGAACTAAAGACTACTCTTGATTCCAAACCTTACAACACACGTACACACCACATACACTCACTAACCTCACCATAGCTCCTTCCTCCTCCCCTTCATCATCGTGAATACAGTGGCAGTGCTCAGGGACCATCACTCAGCCCCATATACAGTATATCCTATATCCTATGTAGATATACGAGAGAGACGAGGAGGGGGATGCAAAACTGTCACAAAGCACTCTGCAAGCAGTGGAGGAGGAGGGGAGGAGGTGTGTGTTTACCTCCCTCCTCCCTCCCGCCTTTGTAAATTTGACTACATAATTATATTCTTTACAAAAAAGTTCTCTACACCTAATTCCTTGGTCCTAATTCTTCAAAGGTGCCTTGTTCTTCAAACTTATGCACATGTGGCATAATAATATTGCTAAATATGGGAGATATTACAAAAATCCTCCACCTTACTCCACCCTTTGACTCGATTGCCTACGTTTGCCAACCTTGCAACTACTGATCACAACCACGCTATTTCTGCATCATTTCTGTACATAAAATATACTCATGGTGGATGAGGATATGTATTTACAATACGTTGATGTACTTCTCATCCCGTTTTGCGAAAGTCATATTTTTGACGGGATTACCGTACCAGGGATAAGTCTATTTAAACTACTTCATGCAATTGCCAGGTTAATAGGGGAGGCTGAACCTTTGACCCCCAAGTCAGCCTGTATAAGAGATTGTGTTTCTGGCATTATACCATCTTATTACCAATGGAAATACTAAGACTCGCTGAAAAAATCAGCTCTCTATGTGTGTGCGCGCGCGAGCACAGAATTTCAGTGAAATATATGAAAAATCATCTAGTCATTCAAAGATTTTCAAATTTCCCCCAATTTTTTTCTGGCGTATCCTACAAGCATCCCCTACAAGAAAATGATCTAGTTTTCCCATATTGAATAATAAAAGGGGCTGAACAAAAATATATAATATATCTATATTTTTTGGTAGCCAACATTTCGACAGGAAAAATTTTGAATCTTGAAAATTATGTGACATAATGCCATTATCTAATCATTTTACAGTTGCTATATAGTCCTATATGTAGGGTGTAGAAGGGGAATGAATTTGAGCAATACAAAATTGTTTAGATGATCTCGTAAGTGCCAATATAGGATCGCTGGCAAGCTAAAATCTTAGATTTTCACACACCAAAATCCAATTGTGGGAGAATTAATTAGCTTGGCCTCCTTAGAAAACGTTTTCTATGACAGCGCGCTCATAGAGGATGGAGTTTTATGACAAACTAAATTAAAATTTTGTGAGTAACAAGACTTTAGTAAATAATTTCATGCCAATATTTACCAAAATCCATGATATTGGGGCCCCCAGAAGGGGGTGCTAGGGATGTCATATGGGTGTTTATGCCCTCATATGATCATTTCTATTGCTTACAGAAGCCCTTTAGACAAAAGACACAATTTTTTTTTTTTTTTCTGAAGGAAAAAAAAAAATTGGGGGGGTCGTGGGCGAACCCCCGCCCCGGCGGGTTATGGATGCGATATGTTTTTTTGTTCCCTCCTATGCTATTTTCCTATGTTGAAAGAAGCATTATAGAACAAGAAAAAAAAAAAAAAAAAAATTTGATTTCTGGGCTCAGCTGAGGTTCAGCCTCCCCTAAGAGTAGGAAAGTGATAAAGACAAAGAATTGGAAGGATAAGAGGAAATAGGGTATGGTGTATAGGGATCAGGACGTCTACCTGGTATGGAAATGAGGCAGAAAAACATGTGTGGGATATATATAAAGGTTCTCAATCTCCTTGGGAATTGTTGGAATTTGAAGGAGGGTATATTTGTGATTTTGCACCTGAGAAAAATAGATATGCAAAACAATAAAATATTACAAATATTACAAATATATATGTTATATAATTGGTTACCTGGTTGGAAATGCTCTTATCTAAAGCAAAGATGTACTAAGGAAATTACTAAGTACTGTACAATGTTTACAAGGAGGTGAGAAATACAACACTGATTAAGACTGAAAATTATTACTGAAGCACTGATATTGGAAATTAATAACTGATACAATATACGTTGAATATTAACAAAGAGGCAGAGAAATTTAAACAAAAAAATAATAATATACAGTATATATATATATACCAGTATATATATATATATATATATATATATATATATATATATATATATATATATATATATATATATATATATATATATATATGTAGTAAAACTCGCTAGGAAAATTGAAACAATGGAACACCAAACCAAGCTTTCGCCTATTATCTCAGGACATCTTCAGGGTAATACAAGAAAACAGGGGGAGAGTGAGGCTTACTCTCGCCCTTTTTTCTTGTATTACCCTGAAGATGTCTTGAGAGAATAGACGAAAGCTTGGTGCATTGTTTCAGCATTGTTTCAATTTTCCTAGCGAGTTTTACTACATAATTTGATCACATGTATTTGTCATTTTACCTCCATATATATACAGTATATATATATATATATACCGGTATATATATATATTTATATACAGTATATATACAGGGTGTCCCAGAAGGAAAGGGCATAACTTAAGGAAATGATAGAATAAGGTATTCTAAGCATAAAATGTTATCTAACAAAAAGTCCAAATCTCAACGGTTATAAAGATATTGAAGGTTTAATTTAGTGTCCTCCCCCGTATCACTGTAATAGCCTCTTCCATGTCAAGTAGTTTCCAACTGGTCTAAAGCGAGCTAATATGACTATAATTATTTTGCAACTTACAGAATTATAGTATCTTTATAATACCATGGTCAAATAATTGCAGAAAGATGGAGGTGTGGTAGGCACTAGGACAGCTAGGCCAGCCGTATGGGGAAATACTAAAGAAAATACCATGTTCAACATGCAATATCTCGATACCGGTCGAGATTTGGAATATTTCTTATAGAACATTTTAGGCTTAGAATAAAGTATTCTATAATTTCTCAAAGTTATGCCCTTTTCTCCTGGGACACCCTCTATATATATTCTGACATACGGAGCCCTGTATGTTAATTTAAGAGTTAGAATTAGAGTTGAAGGAGCCAAACTACCCAAACGGTGAAGCAGACTAGCGAGCGAACGAGCGAGTGGGCAAACCAGCTCGCCCCATACCAGCGAACTAGCCTTCACACCTGCGTGCGTCATAGGGGACCCTTGCAAACTACCTCGATGACCGATGCTATGACGTATGATCGACGCCAGGAGCTGTGAGTGGACCAGGCACCTGTTATGCGACTCGAGGAGCTATGATTGGAGTAGGCACCACCCCCCGCCTCCTGATTCGTTCCTACACCATCATTGTTTGGTATATAAGACCCGAGTTGTGGGCATTCAAATCAGTCTCATTTGGAGTTGGGGAAGGTGAACTTGCAGCTGGAGGAAGACGGGGTGAAGTATTATAATGGGATTGTGACTGTCAGTCAGATTATATAAATGTGTGTTAAGTGTGTTCGGTGTAAACACTTACGTTATGTTGGTTAGTGAGATATGTGATTGGGAATTAACGTGAACGCTACTATTATGTGTTTAACTATTGATTGCGAATTAACGTTAACGCTACTATTATGTACTTCACTATTTTAGTTGCCTAACTTGTGGACTAAAGCAACTCTTTAAGTAATTGGGTTATGATGAAAGTAATACTATTGTTTTATATTAATACTTACGAGTTCTTTCATTTTCTTTTAATTAAGCTTACATTGCTTAATGGTGCTTAGTACGGTGATGCTATTGTCTCATATTAGTAATATCGCCTTAGACTAACATGGCTGTGTTAATATTACTTCTAGTGATTTCCTAAGCTGAAGAAAATTCTTTTGCTTCAAAATATTATATTTTGCTTTTCATATTATTTGAGTGAGACCTGAATCGAATCTATGAAACGATCCTGTAACTTTATTTACTCATAATCAAACCTCAATGTTACGTGGTTAAGAAATACATTTAACTAATTATTAAATATATATATCTAACTTTTTATGTGACTTTGATATAAATCCTGATGATAATAATAATATAATACTATTAACGTAAGACAAGAACCAAGAATAATTACATTAAATATAAAAAAGGACATATCATAAAACTATCTATTCATTTCAAAAAGGGTAAGAGACAGAAATATTCTTACTTTAATATTTATCTTTCAAGACTTTTTATAAAATTAATAGTCCTTCTTTAGCTATAACTTATTCGGTTCATAACCATAGCCTACTAAGCTTCGGTTAAATAATAATTCTTTATAAATACTACATGACTTTAATTAGTTTCAGTATTTTTCATAATTAAAGAGTATCAGTCCATAAAGGATACTAAGTCCTAAGATCCAAAAGGAAAGGAAGCAACAACAGGAAATTATTTTATTAGATTTTACTTTTGTTTTGCCTTCAGCTGACTGATACCTTAATATATATCTCTGTGCTATCTAGATTCATCAAGTTAACCACTTGAGGATCAAGATACGTAACAATATATATATATAATATATATATATATATATTATATATATATATATATATTATAGGGGAAGTGTGGTGGAGTGGTCTTGCCACTGGACTGGTAATCTAATGGTCCCAGGTTCAAATCCCGATGTGTCAATGGGAAGATATTATTGGGATTGAATTCTATCAGTGCATTATCACAAAGCCCACCGAAATGCCCCAAAAATACCCTCATTGTTCCCTGATTAAACATCACTGTATGAATATTCCCATATTCAAAATATGGTACAGGGGGGCAATGCCTAGAGAGTTAATTGCTCAATAGGTGGCATTCTAAGAGTGAGGGTCCGAGTCTAGGGAGTGAGAGAGTGAAGCATAAAGGTGAAGCAGCCTCAGAAGTGGGACTGCTTCGAGCCAGAGTGGGCAACGAAGAGCCGCGCGTCTGCGATGGCAGGTTGGCGAGGGCTGGTTGTAGCTCGTGCTTCACTTGTCTCACTTCCTAGGCTGGAACAAGACCTCATGGACTTCACCGTGTTGAGCGGTGATTGTGCAGGCTCTCAGCCTATACCCGAGAGGGAGTATTTAGAATATAGGAACAAAATATATATATATACAGTATATACTTTATATAATTATATACTGTATATTATTGGAATGGAATTTGTGCTGTACCTAGTTTCAGTGCATTACCACAGCACACCGAAATGCCAAAACAAAATACCCTCATTGTTCCCTGATTAAATAGCACTGTATGAATATTCCCATATTCAAAATATGCTACAGGGGGACAATGCTTAGTGAGTTAATTGCTCAATAGGTGGCATTCTGAGAGTGAGGGTCCGAGCCTGGGGAGTGAGACTGTGAAGCGTAGAGGCAAAAGAGCTTCAGAGATGGAGTTGGGTGCGAGCCGTGAATAGGTGCTTCGCATGTCTCACTCCCTAGACTGGAACAAGACCTCACGGGCCTCACCGTGTTCAGCGGTAGAGTGTAAAGGCTATCAGCCTATGCCCGAGAGGGAGCAGTTGGAATATAGAAAATGAAAAAAAAAAATGTACATATATTTTTATAATATATATATATAATATATAATATATATATATATATATATATATATATATATATATACCGGTATATATATATATATATATATATATATATATATATATATATATGATATATATATATATATATATATATTATATATCTATATATAATATATATATATATATATATCATAACCGGGTATATATATATCGGTATATATTTACTGTGTATATATACCGGTATATCTATATATACCGGTATATATATATATATAATATTATATATATCTATATATACATATATATATATATACTGTATATTTATTATATACCGTATATATATATATATATATATATTATATATAATATATATATACAGTATACAGTATATATATACCGGGTATATATATATATATATATATAGCATATATAGCATATATATAATTATATATATATATATACATATATATATATATATATATCTATATATATATATACTATATATAAATAAATATATATATATACAGTATATATATATATATATATATATACCGGTATATATATATATCACTAAAAAAAGGAACGAAAAGATATTAATGGAAGGAGTAACAGTGTAACGCAAACAAAAACAAAATAATTAACGGTGTCCCGGTTTGGTGGAGGGCAGAGGTGGATGAAGATGCGTGTTTCTTTTATGAGGGAGACAAAAGGTAAAGCTGCCTGTAACAAGTGTCTCCCCCAAAGTTGAAAGAGTGAGAGATAAATCAAACATTCATTTAATATTTATTTATTTATTATATTTTATATTTTGTTGGTGCATTATTGGAAAGAAGAGTGGTGTGTGTGTTTAGTGTTGTGAAATGGAAGAGTGGTGTGTGTGTTTAGTGTTGTGAAATGGAAGAGTGGTGTGTGTGTTTAGTGTTGTGAAATGGAAGAGTGGTGTGTGTTTAGTGTTGTGAAATGGAAGAGTGGTGTGTGTGTTTAGTGTTGTGAAATGGAAGAGTGGTGTGTGTGTTTAGTGTTGTGAAATGGAAGAGTGGTGTGTGTGTGTTTAGTGTTGTGAAATGGAAGAGTGGTGTGTGTGTTTAGTGTTGTGAAATGGAAGAGTGGTGTGTGTGTTTAGTGTTGTGAAATGGATAGGAGAAGGTGTTTGTTAGAGCAGGTAGGGTCAGGGTTAGGGATAAAGTCAAGCTAAAGGAAGAAGAAGAAGGTAAGCTTTTCTCTATAAAGTAAGCGCATGAATAGGGCATATAAAGTGTCCATAACAATGTACCCCTATCAGTTAGCTGTATTGGCAGTAATACATTCGCTTAATATAAGGATAGAAAGGTATATCACTATAATAGTATAACATCTAATTATCTTGTATACCATTATTATATCTTTATGTATTACAGTGTGTACCAACAAATTAAAATAGAGATATCTTATACATATTGTCTCTCTTTCTTACATCTCCTCATACTTTACTTATTTCACTACCCCCCTCTCTCTCTCTTTCTCTCTCTCTCTCTCTCTATCTCTCTCTCTCTCTCTCTCTCTCTCTCCCCGCCTGTTGATCAATAGATGTCAGCGGGGTGGATAATAAGGAACCCAGCTTAGTGACGGCCACCACCACACACACTCTGTACAGGGTTGCCAAATCAAGTTCGCTAGTATGTAGATAAATGCCGGAAATCGCTACAATAATGCCACAATCTCTAAAATATCACTCTAAAATGGCTCAACTCTCCAGAATATCACTAGAATTCATGTCAATAATGCCACAATCTCCAGAATATCACTCTAAAAACACTGAAATCGGTAAAATAATGCCACAATCTCTAAAATGGCTGACATCACTAGAATAATGCCACAATCTCTAAAATGGCAGACATCACTAGAATAATGCCACAATCTCTAGAATATCAATCTAAAATGGCTCATACCTCCAGAATATCCCAATAAGTCATGTCCCTAGATGTAACAATTTGCCGCTAGATAGAAGTAAATACCACTAATTCTAGCGGGAAAGTAGCTAAATTACCACCACTACCCCCACGCCAGCTATAAGGTCCGCGGTCCAGCTATACGAGGACACCTATGAGGAGAAGCTAAAGGGAGATCCACGGTAAAGCTATGGCCAGAACAATGGGCACATATGGAACGTTAAATTAAGGCAAAGGGATACAGGAGGGAGAGAGGGAGAGCAAGTGTGTGTGTGTGTGTTGTAGAAATTAAACTAAAGTAGGGAAGCTATATGAGGAACAGAAGTTGGAACGGCATGTTCGTTAGGGAAGCTAAAGAAGGGAAGCTTATAAGCTAAAGGGTCATGTTAGAGTGAAAGGAAGCTAAAGGTTCATGGTAGAGTGAAGGGAAGCTAAAGGGTCATGTTAGAGTGAAGGGAAGCTAAAGGTTCATGTTAGAGTGAAGGGAAGCTAAAGGTTCATGTTAGAGTGAAGGGAAGCTAAAGGGTCATGTTAGAGTGAAGGGAAGCTAAAGGGTCATGTTTGAGTGAAGAGAAGCTAAAGGCTCATGTTAGAGTGGAGGGAAATGTTAGTGCAAGAATGAAGGAAGAAAGTTAGCTTGGAAAAGATGATAAATATAGTTTTGGTAGACTTTGCCCCTATAACGTATTCCCAATTGCGAATTTTAAGCAACCTTGAGACAGAGGATGCTTTATATCTGGCGAACTTTATAATACACGATAATTGAAAAGAGTAATAATCCTTTGTGTACAAGCCCCTTCCTAACTAAATTAAAATCGATTAGCGGTGGTTAAAATCAATTGGTTGGGTAGAAAATCTTACAACTGAACAAACAAACCCAAAATACAGCAACAAAAGAGTGAGTTTAAGATGGAAAAAAACACTTGTTAATGAGTTGCCCTTTAATTGGTATGCTAATGTAAGGAGCCAGCCAACAAGACTTGAGAGAGAGAGAGAGAGTTGAGAATGACAGTATGACGGTGTATTGTGATACACCGTATGAAACTTTTTTTTTTCCAGTGTGTATGAGACAAAAGGCAATGCTGCCTGTAGCAAGTGTCTCCCTCAAAATTGAAAGAATGATAGAGAGTCAAATTCAAGGTAAATTAGAGTAACAATATCTGGATACACGAACATTGAAGCAATTTACTTCATATGATGAGGGGAATATAGATTGAGGGAGAGAGTTCCAGAGTTTACTTGTTGAGTGGAAGAAATACTGGGAAAATATATTCACTCCTGGGATAGAGAGTTTGACAGAATAAGGTTGGGAATGTGTTGAAAGGCTGTTGCCACTTACTCTCCGTAAGGGAGGTGGTACACACTGAGACAGCTCTGAAGAACACTGATTATTGTAATAGCGGTAGAAAAGTGACAGAGACTAAAGAACACTTGGCAGAAGACTCGAATGTTGGTGATGAATTAAACAATAGCGACCATTGTAAAAATAACTTTCAATTTAAAGTTAAATAATAATGAACCAAATAGCAGTAATGAGAAAGTCACAAATTTCGAAAAAGAAAACTTTTGTAAACTTAAAGTAATAGTTAAAGAACGTGTTTGGAGCATTTCAATTAACCATAATGACATACGTAAATCTTGGAAAACTTTTATTAACACTTACTTAGAAGCAGTGCATGAGTGTATACCATTGAAAAAACGTCTTTCAACTCATAATGATAACCTAAATGGTGGAACAAAAAGATTGCCGACTATTTGCTTGCGAAGGAAAATGCTCATGATAGATTAAAAACCTCGAAAAATTACGAAGAACGAGTAAAATTCATAGAACTATGACGTAAAGCTAAAAAGTTAAAAAAGCAAAATAAAAAGACACTCGAGTAACATGTTGCGAATCAAAGCAAAACAAACCAGAAAGAATGTTATAGTTACACCAGAAAGAAGAAAGTAGTTACTGCAGCTATTGGACCCTTAGTAGTTGAGAACGGAGATTACACCAAACAGATGAGTAATGCTGCCCTCATTACCTTTTTTGCATCAGTTTATACAACAGAAGACCTTAGTGATATCCCTACAGCACCACCAGTTCAGATAGACAATTCTGATGCTCTAATTAATATCAGAAGAGAGAGAAATATTGAAATGTTTGTAAACACTTAAATTAAATAAGTCACTTGGACCCGACACGATCTCACCTAGAGTTCTAAAGGAAGCTATATGTGAGCTTTCCAAACCACTGACGTTGCTTTTTCAATAAATCCATCCAGTTTGGGAGTATGTCTGATGAGAGAAAGCTCGCTAATGTAATACCGATATTTAAAATGGCAGTAAATCTGACACTTTTCTTTACTAATGTGCTTAATTGATAATAATATACAACTTACTTTTAACTGAATCCATGATCCCTTTACAATGACATATTTCGGTACAAACAAGGCTAGGTATGAATACCGTATAAATACCTGTTACACAAAACTTCGTAACCAATACACTACTACCCTTCAGGAATAAAGCATCTCACATGTTTACAATGCCAGGTAGGAATACCTGTAGTTGTTGCCTATTAACTAAACCCATACAATCAAGAACACTATAACTCCTATATAAATAAAGTATCTCAATATTTATAGAGGTAGGTATGGATACCCATACTGTATGTGTTGCCTGTTACCACAATCCGAATCTCGTATATACAGTACTGTGTGTACATTGTACAGTCCCAGCACCTAATGTAGTGACACCACAAGTGCAGATGTGTCAATACTCTAAACCTTTATAAGCTCTCGTTATATTTCCAATACAATATAACTAACTCTCAAACCTTATACAGTAACACAATTTGTCAACACTCTATACCTGTATACCTCTGATCAAGCATATACCTCTCATAGGATATCACCTTTTGTCTATATTACTCCCATTACACTGTACTGTATACATGCATTTCCACAGTATGTGATGCAGTAACACAACTTGTGATCACTATAAACCTGCAAAATCCCTCTTACAGAATATACATTCTATAGAATATCACCTTTTTGGATACAGCATGGACAATCGACCTGACTGTCGGTGGTTTGAAGCCCGCTGAGAGTATACAAACATAAGGCCTAGTAGCTCAGGTGTATTTTTGAGATATACTTTATATATATATATATATATATATATATATATATATATATATACCCGGTATATATATATATATATATATATATATATATATATATATATATATATATATATATATATATATATATATATACACAGTATATATATATATATATATATATATATATATATATATATATATATATACTGTATATATAATTATTATCTACATGATCTCCAGTGCATACATGTGTACTTCCTCATAACAATGGGAAAGATGAGTCATAGCTTGATCTATTTGTGGTCACAGGTAATGCAAGGCAGCTCTGGTTGTGTATAGTATTGTGATCTATGTATAACCTTAGTATTTGTGGTCACAGGTAATGCAAGGCAGCTCTGGTAGTGTATAGTATTGTGATCTATGTATAACCTTAGTATTTGTGGTCACGGGTAATGCAAGGCAGCTCTGGTTGTGTATAGTATTGTGATCTATGTATAACCTTAGTATTTGTGGTCACGGGTAATGCAAGGCAGCTCTGGTTGTGTATAGTATTGTGATCTATGTATAACCTTAGTATTTGTGGTCACGGGTAATGCTAGGCAGCTCTGGTAGTGTATAGTATTGTGATCTATGTATAACCTTAGTATTTGTGGTCACGGGTAATGCTAGGCAGCTCTGGTAGTGTATAGTATTGTGATCTATGTATAACCTTAGTATTTGTGGTCACGGGTAATGCTAGGCAGCTCTGGTTGTGTATAGTATTGTGATCTATGTATAACCTTAGTATTTGTGGTCACGGGTAATGCTAGGCAGCTCTGGTTGTGTATAGTATTGTGATCTATGTATAACCTTAGTATTTGTGGTCACGGGTAATGCTAGGCAGCTCTGGTTGTGTATAGTATTGTGATCTATGTATAACCTTAGTATTTGTGGTCACGGGTAATGCTAGGCAGCTCTGGTTGTGTATAGTATTGTGATCTATGTATAACCTTAGTCATGACACAAATCAAATGGATGGGTTAGCCTATGATTATGAAATCATAAATGTTTAGCTAGGGCAAGGCCGCGCAGCACTTCCTTGGTAAAATGACACCTATATACAGTAGGTACCTTCTCTGGATTCTTTCATTACTCCTACAAGTTTTCATTTATTTACAAACAGACACTGAGAAATATTACATGTATATATAAAATTAATACCGGTGTTTGTAGCGTTATGATCTTGAATCAATACCACCATTGTCAAATATATTTCCATGTGAGTGTAAGTTTCCCTTGTAGC
Source organism: Paralithodes platypus (assembly GCA_032716605.1). Taxonomy (NCBI): domain Eukaryota; kingdom Metazoa; phylum Arthropoda; class Malacostraca; order Decapoda; family Lithodidae; genus Paralithodes; species Paralithodes platypus. The sequence goes on along the minus strand of CM064581.1, from coordinate 47,850,960 downwards.
AGTCCGTGCAATAAATATATTTCCATGTGAGTGTAAGTTTCCCTTGTAGCAGTCCGTGCAATAAATATATTTCCATGTGAGTGTAAGTTTCCCTTGTAGCAGTCCGTGCAATAAATATATTTCCATGTGAGTGTAAGTTTCCCTTGTAGCAGTCCGTGCAATAAATATATTTCCATGTGAGTGTAAGTTTCCCTTGTAGCAGTCCGTGCAATAAATATATTTTCCATGTGAGTGTAAGTTTCCCTTGTAGCAGTCCGTGCAATAAATATTGGTGGTGCGAATATCTCCACCGTATCTCCGCCGGTGTATTATTTCCGCTGTGGTGTGGAAGGGGGAGGGGGGGGGGGGGGGGAGAGGTAAACCACAGCCCTAGAATATTATAACTACCGCAACACTTATGGGGAGATTTCCACCTGAGGGATTTTGTTTTTCTTGATCCCTTTCTCCCTCTTGTTTAGCCCCATTACTTTTGAGATTTTAAGATGGTCGGCCCATTCGTTTGGCGATTTTAAGAACTTTCACCCTATATCTGTCAATTTTAATACATTTCGTGCCATGTAGGTGTTAATTTTTTCCTGGCGAGCGATAGCGAGCCCGTAATTTAAGAGGAACCGGCCTTCGTCCGGGACATTTTCTACCGTAAAATGTACAAATTTATCTTGAAATGGGCTCAGAGAGGTGTAATTTTAAGCTTGATGGAGGTATAGGAAAGAGACTAAATACCTGCCCTTAACTGTCCCCTTTCTTGTTATATTACTGTACTGTATGTATCAAGGCTTGGTGTTTCTTGTTATATTACTGTACTGTATGTATCAAGGCTTGGTGTTTCTTGTTATATTATTGTACTGTATGTATCAAGGCTTGGTGTTTCTTGTTATATTACTGTACTGTATGTATCAAGGCTTGGTGTTTCTTGTTATATTACTGTACTGTATGTATCAAGGCTTGGTGTTTCTTGTTATATTATTGTACTGTATGTATCAAGGCTTGGTGTTTCTTGTTATATTACTGTACTGTATGTATCAAGGCTTGGTGTTTCTTGTTATATTATTGTACTGTATGTATCAAGGCTTGGTGTTTCTTGTTATATTACTGTACTGTATGTATCAAGGCTTGGTGTTTCTTGTTATATTACTGTACTGTATGTATCAAGGCTTGGTGTTTCTTGTTATATTACTGTACTGTATGTATCAAGGCTTGGTGTTTCTTGTTATATTACTGTACTGTATGTATCAAGGCTTGGTGTTTCTTGTTATATTATTGTACTGTATGTATCAAGGCTTGGTGTTTCTTGTTATATTATTGTACTGTATGTATCAAGGCTTGGTGTTTCTTGTTATATTACTGTACTGTATGTATCAAGGCTTGGTGTTTCTTGTTATATTACTGTACTGTATGTATCAAGGCTTGGTGTTTCTTGTTATATTACTGTACTGTATGTATCAAGGCTTGGTGTTTCTTGTTATATTATTGTACTGTATGTATCAAGGCTTGGTGTTTCTTGTTATATTATTGTACTGTATGTATCAAGGCTTGGTGTTTCTTGTTATATTATTGTACTGTATGTATCAAGGCTTGGTGTTTCTTGTTATATTACTGTACTGTATGTATCAAGGCTTGGTGTTTCTTGTTATATTATTGTACTGTATGTATCAAGGCTTGGTGTTTCTTGTTATATTACTGTACTGTATGTATCAAGGCTTGGTGTTTCTTGTTATATTACTGTACTGTATGTATCAAGGCTTGGTGTTTCTTGTTATATTATTGTACTGTATGTATCAAGGCTTGGTGTTTCTTGTTATATTATTGTACTGTATGTATCAAGGCTTGGTGTTTCTTGTTATATTACTGTACTGTATGTATCAAGGCTTGGTGTTTCTTGTTATATTATTGTACTGTATGTATCAAGGCTTGGTGTTTCTTGTTATATTACTGTACTGTATGTATCAAGGCTTGGTGTTTCTTGTTATATTACTGTACTGTATGTATCAAGGCTTGGTGTTTCTTGTTATATTACTGTACTGTATGTATCAAGGCTTGGTGTTTCTTGTTATATTACTGTACTGTATGTATCAAGGCTTGGTGTTTCTTGTTATATTACTGTACTGTATGTATCAAGGCTTGGTGTTTCTTGTTATATTACTGTACTGTATGTATCAAGGCTTGGTGTTTCTTGTTATATTACTGTACTGTATGTATCAAGGCTTGGTGTTTCTTGTTATATTACTGTACTGTATGTATCAAGGCTTGGTGTTTCTTGTTATATTACTGTACTGTATGTATCAAGGCTTGGTGTTTCTTGTTATATTACTGTACTGTATGTATCAAGGCTTGGTGTTTCTTGTTATATTATTGTACTGTATGTATCAAGGCTTGGTGTTTCTTGTTATATTACTGTACTGTATGTATCAAGGCTTGGTGTTTCTTGTTATATTATTGTACTGTATGTATCAAGGCTTGGTGTTTCTTGTTATATTATTGTACTGTATGTATCAAGGCTTGGTGTTTCTTGTTATATTACTGTACTGTATGTATCAAGGCTTGGTGTTTCTTGTTATATTACTGTACTGTATGTATCAAGGCTTGGTGTTTCTTGTTATATTACTGTACTGTATGTATCAAGGCTTGGTGTTTCTTGTTATATTACTGTACTGTATGTATCAAGGCTTGGTGTTTCTTGTTATATTACTGTACTGTATGTATCAAGGCTTGGTGTTTCTTGTTATATTATTGTACTGTATGTATCAAGGCTTGGTGTTTCTTGTTATATTACTGTACTGTATGTATCAAGGCTTGGTGTTTCTTGTTATATTACTGTACTGTATGTATCAAGGCTTGGTGTTTCTTGTTATATTACTGTACTGTATGTATCAAGGCTTGGTGTTCTTGTTATATTATTGTACTGTATGTATCAAGGCTTGGTGTTTCTTGTTATATACTGTACTGTATGTATCAAGGCTTGGTGTTTCTTGTTATATTATTGTACTGTATGTATCAAGGCTTGGTGTTTCTTGTTATATTACTGTACTGTATGTATCAAGGCTTGGTGTTTCTTGTTATATTACTGTACTGTATGTATCAAGGCTTGGTGTTTCTTGTTATATTACTGTACTGTATGTATCAAGGCTTGGTGTTTCTTGTTATATTACTGTACTGTATGTATCAAGGCTTGGTGTTTCTTGTTATATTACTGTACTGTATGTATCAAGGCTTGGTGTTTCTTGTTATATTACTGTACTGTATGTATCAAGGCTTGGTGTTTCTTGTTATATTACTGTACTGTATGTATCAAGGCTTGGTGTTTCTTGTTATATTACTGTACTGTATGTATCAAGGCTTGGTGTTTTCCTTATTGTCTTATGTTGTTCTGTTTACCATTTGCCCTTACTCTGACTACCCTATCTAGCTTAAGTGGCGTTGATAATCTTAACAAACACACGCACAACAAATTCACCCATAACATATGTGCTTCGTGAGAACAAGTCAAGAACAGGAACATTTATGGAATACGTTAGTCAAATCCCAGATACACGGATTTTGAAGGAATATAAAATCACGTGACAACAGATATAATATATGCTGAGGAATTGTGCCCCAGAGTGTTGTGGTTGGGTGAAGGAAACGATGTAAGAGAACGGGTATGTGTACATGCTTAGATTAATATGCAGTATTCGAGAATGAATATTATATCGTAGGCTTGCATAAACCTTTAACTGTCTTGAGAGCACAATGGATAGTGCGCGGAATTTCTGTGTGTGTATCCTAGGTTCGAATCCTTGGAGTACCACATGTATTCATTAGTTTCATTGATTTCATTAATTTGGCATATTTGTGAGTTAATTGGTGGGTTGGTGATAATATGAATTGGCTTAGAGAGTTTATCTTCAACAATGGTCTAGTAACTTATGAGGCAAACTGTTTTAGTAATTTTGTCGCCTAAGCTAATCTATATTCAGCCTAGTTTCCGATACCAGAGCAAAAGATCCCAAAAAGTTTTATATGAAAATATGTTGATCCTCAAAATTTACGATAGAATCTCTCGTGTGATACCTCCCTCCAACCCAAAAATTTACACATTTTCTCAGTATTTCTTCTACTTAACAAGTGAACTCTGGAACTCACTCCCTCAACCAATCTTTCCTTCATCCTATGACTTAGACTGCTTTAAACTGTTTGTGTCCAGGCATTTTTACCCCAACGTCCCTTAAATTTGGCTCTCTGTCACTCTTTTGGCTTTGGGGAGACACTCATTACAAGCAGGCTGTCTTTTGTCTCCTTCATACACATAGGAAAAAAATAACTTTCTGAGTTTGGGTGAAGCAAGTAAGTTGTAAAAATTAACTAAGATTATTTATATAAGTTCCGGAACAGCTAGTTGCGAGGTCGGTCCGTTGAGATCCGTGCACCATAAATTGTTCTTTCCTCTCGGATAAGCATCAAGCCGGTATCAAACGAGAGCTTTTATAGTCAACAATCGATGATCAACATTTTTCTGGCAACATTTCTGGTCTATTTTGCACTGGTATCGGAAACTAGACTGATGGCAGATGAATTTAGGTAGCCGAAATATATTGAATGTTGACCTGATAAGCTGCCAGACCAGTGTTGAGGATAAATGTTGAGGGAAAAAGCACTCGTGTGATACCGGCTTTACGCTATGGAGCCCTTGCACTCACTGGTTTGTTTACTTCTAGTTGGGGGTAAACACACGCACGATTTAATTCCCAACTAGAATAACAACACGTGTTAGCTTCTCTTATTTTAGACCATATCAATGATCTATGTGATAAGACAAAAGAACTAGGCATTTAGAACAAAACATTGTACGCAGTGGCGTGAGGGATAGTGTATTGACATTTTTGCCCGCTTTCCCGGATCTACTGGGAGACGGTGGTCTTTGTGTATGAACACCCATATACAGTGGATGTATGCATCTGAATAGGTCTGGATACATGTGGTAGGCATAAAGAATAGTTATTGATACAAACTGAAACACCACAGAAACTAATCATTTTGATAATAGTGACTAGGCCTATATAATATGCGAGAGGCAAGTGTCCAGACAGAATGGGTGATGTGACAATGACAGATCTTTGTGTACCCCCCCCCCCCCCCCCCAAGTAGTGGGCTGTGTCAAGTGTCCAGATTAATAGACCTGTGACCGAATTTACTTGTTTTCATACTGACTAGTGGGCTAATTGACTAGTGACCAAATTGTAATCGAATTGGCTTGTGACCACATTTATTTGCAACCAAATAAACTTGTGATTTAATTGATTTTTTAACTAAGTGACTCATGACCGAATAACATGTGGACGGACTAACTATTGACCAATCTCACTTGTTACCAAAATGGACTATTAACATAATTGAATTTGGCCAACCTGACTTTACCTTGAAGACGATCTGAGGGCATTCCATATTTGATTTACTTTATCTTATATATATTGTACATACAGTATACAGGGTTATTCAAAACTTTAGCGACAAAATTACAGGGTGAAGTCCTGACATGATATTAAACATGTTTCCATATGGATTTTTCCCAAAAATAAAAGGTTAATTACAGACATGAAAGCCAAATCCATTACCGTGGGCGAACGATCGTACACTTCAAAATCAACCCCGAACCCCCCCACAGCACCCCCTATTCTCTCTCGGGTAGGTGAGGGAAGTTATTACAACGTATGAAGCAATGAACCCTTACCGATCCCGGGATTCAAACAGATCCGTGGGCTTTGAATCGATCCCAAGGCTTCGTGTATCATGTAATGTCAGATAGGCTAAGAGAGTAGTAACCAGTAATAGTTTTTATTATTTTTTATTACAGGGTGTACAGTATCAGTGTATTAAATTAGTGTCACATGCAACCGTAACAGAAAATCCGATACCTGTATTACACGGCATTGTACAGTATGCCGTTAACTGTACGTATAATAACAGTCGTTAGAGAGCATTACACTAAAATTAGGGTTATCCTTGTAAATGAAAAAATTGAATACGTACAGTACAGTCACTCATAATTTTTTTTTGTTTTTAGATGCCAGGGCGTATACGTTACTACTATCTTATCTGACATTACATGAAACACGAAGCCTTGAGATCGATTCAAAGCCTACGGATCTGTTTGAATCTCGGGATCGGTAAGGGTTCATTGCTTCATACGTTGTAATAACTTCCCTCACCTACCCGAGAGAGAATAGGGGGTGATGTGGGGGGGTTCGGGGTTGATTTTGAAGTGTTCGATCGTTCGCCCACGGTAATGGATTTGGCTTTCATGTCTGTAATTAACCTTTTATTTTTGGGAAAAATCCATATGGAAATAATATGTTTAATATCATGTCAGGACTTCACCCTGTAATTTTGTCGTTAAAGTTTTGAATAACCCTGTATATATATTGTTTTGTTTTGTTTTTGTTTTTTTGCTTGAAGGGGGTCTAGGGATCAAACCAAAGGGTTAACATAGCTCAGAGTTGTTCAAAATATTCAAAGCTCTAAATAATAATTAGACAAATACCACAGTAACCTCCCCCAAGACGTCGGGTGAGCTAGTGTGGGTGAATTGCTGACTACCACCAGTGGAAAGCGGGGGGTGGGGGGGGGGGGGGGGGTCGTGAATAATGGAGTGTGAGGTAGTTTAATGGGAGTTGAGTTGGTGGAGTTTTGTGCTGGGCCTGATGTAGTGTTTGTTGACAACTATGGTGTGAGGATACAGTTATTACTGTGTTGATGTAGTGTGTGGTGAAGGGAAATTACAAAAATGGATAAAAAGTATATACATTAACCTTTCCCATTCATGGATGGGTTTAAGTATACATTTAAACTAATATATATGTTTTAACACCTTATTGGCGGGCTAGGCGGTCTATTTGACCGTACCGCCCACCGTTTTTTTTTAACCCTATATAGGGTTGTTTCCGTGCTCATTTTCATGCCTAAATAAGACCCAGAGCGTAAAACAAGTATCTATCCCTGAAAGGGCATAAACAGAGCTTTCCAATGACACCCGAACCATCCTTGTACGACCACTGGTTCTCTTGCAACGATCGTGCAACACGAGTGCAAAAACTCTAAAATAAGGTAATTTCCTTACATAATTCCCTGTGTAGCGAGTGAGAAAGGGGGGAGGAAAGTAGAATACAGTTCAGTACGTCCACGGTGGTCGTGGGGAGCGGTCATAAGGTTACTACGCTCGTCCCACCGCTCAGCTCTCTCTCAGCAACATTACGTGCTGAAAATGGTGCTCGACAGCTGTCGTTCACCGCCACTTAGTCCAAATTTATTTCACTCGACATATGTTGCGCGCCGCCAGTTAAGGGTTAATTAATATTGTATTTAGACCACGTTATGTATACACAAATGTTACCGTATTGATATTATAATAATAAACAATTGGTCAAGGGGGAACTAATAATTCTATAACACACACACACACTCAATACGCACAACAATCACATACACGTACACCATTCGCATTTACGCTCATGTATACATATCCGCTTTATCATTTTTTAGTAGACTATTAGTATACATTGGTAAATAATGTGCATGGAAAACATGATAAAGATTAGACCAGTATATGGAGAAGGAGGTTGTGCAAAGTTTCACTTTGTCTGGATTCAAACATACTGGCGTCTCAGAAGAATAGAGAGATAACAGATAATTATTAGCAAAAGGTAGCTAGGTACGTTGGGAGATGAAAAATGACAAATTGTTCACAGCGGTTAGGGTAAATGAAAATTGTATTGTATATATATATATATATATATATATATATATATATATATATATATATATATGCACTAGTAGTTCCTTCAAAATTAGGGTATTTGAACACCTTGGTAAGAGCTACCGATCGGGAAAGTTTTTACAGACGATGGCGTTTTCGGCTATTCGAAATCATTCGCGTGAAGAGGGTCATCTCTTTAGTGTGGGTGATTTTGAGATAGTCTCTAGGTTGGGTAGCCAGTCTGATGCATTGATTGGTGAGAAGCTGTTAATTAGTAAACTAAATCTTGAAATCAATCTTGCAAATAGTTGTTCATAGATATTGTTTTGGTCAGATTTCAAGGGTTTGTTCAACAGTGTTAGTGGTTCATTTGTTTGGAAAATTGTTTCATGGAGTTTATTTTAGCCGCTTTTCGGTTCTGGTTCCTCAGTTCTCTCTTGTTCCTGGTGCTGATGAGAACTCCTTTCTGGGTAAGTCTAGTATAATGTTGGGTTTAAACATAAATACTTGTGCTTTAGTCATTGGGAGTGTTGTGTTTTTTGGGTTAAATCTCTATATTGGGTTGAATTTTAGTCTCATCTTGCTATGATATAAAAGATTGATTTGGACTTAGTTTATTGATAGGTTTTTATGTTTTTGGCTAAGATTATAATTTTGTGTTTGGTCAGGGGTTATGCAAGTTAATGCTAGTTATCAAAATATTATTGCATACATTGTTTTCTTAGTGATAAATCAAAGGTGTTAGATAAATTGGGAGATCGATTCTTGATCCATTGTATGGTATTAGCCTGTGTTGTGACTTGGTTTGAATTTATGGAGAAAAAAAATTGTATTCAAAGGTTTAAATATTAATTTTGTTCTAGTTCAATTGTAATGGTCTCTATTTTGCTTTTCGGTATCTACACTGGTTTTACATGGTTTGTGTACGGAATTTAATTGTGTATCTAGTAAGACATAAGATTGTTTGTATTTAGTAAGTTTTACCTTATATAGATTCGATAATAATTTACCCTATTTTTTACAAATTGCGTTGTTCTAATAGTACATTACTTCTCTTTAGGGAATGTTGTTCCTGATGATGGCTTAAGGTTAGCCGAAAATTTAAAAATAAAGATGTTGCCAGGCGCCCTGTCAATTCTTTTCCTTTTGATATGGAGGTTCAAGTGCCCAAAATCTACTGCTGAAGTACTCATAACTATATATCTATATATATCTATATAATATTTCCAATTGTCTGTGTGTGTGTGTGTGTGTCTGTTCTTTATGCATGGCCACATTTTTTAAGCTAGAGCGTTCATACTTGGTATGCATAGTAAGGGGGTCCCTAGGCAGGTTTTAGTGAAAAAATAGAATTCCCCAGGGTGAAAGGGACGGAGAAAATTGGCGCGAAATCGGAAAAATCGCTTTTGGTTTAAAAAAAAAAAGGCCGTTTGGGGCAAAAGGAGGCCTCCGATCGAAAAGGTGTAACAAACGAAAGTTGTTCGCAGCCCCCCAAAATGGGGGTACGGATGAGGTCAGATCCTAAATCTGAGGTCATTTAGCGGCCGAAATCGAGGTCACCGTTTAATGAGCCACAGGGAGGTCGAGGCCGGTGATTATGTTAGTAGTAGTATTGTGATGATTGTGGTAGTAGTGATTGATGGTGTTGATTATGGTAGTAGTAGTGGTGGTAGTAGTGATGGTGATTATGGTGATTACCCGGGCAACGCCGGGTACCCCTGCTAGTATATATATTCTGACATACGGAGCAACTGTATGTGTTTATTTAAGAGTTAAGAGTTGAAGGAGTGCCAAATTACCCGGGCGGCGAAGCAGACCAGCAAGCGTGGGAACCAGCTCGCCCGCATACCAGCAAACAAGCCTTCACACCTGCGTGCGTCATATGGGGGGGGAAATTTGATGGGTGATTGACGTCATTACACAACCTGGCCCCTCCTTTCGGACCCTGCAAACTACTTCGATGCCCCGACGCTATGACGATCATCGATGCCATTGGACCACGCATCTGCTACGCAACTAGAGGAGCTGTGATTGGGGCGCGCACCATCCCCGCCTCCTGATTCGTTCCTACACCATCATTGCATAGTATATAAGACCCGAGTAGTGGGCATTCAAATCAGTCACATTTGGAGTTGGGAAGGTGAACTGGAGGAAGACCGGGGTGAAGTATTATAATGGGATTGTGACTGTCAGTCAGATTATATAAGTGTGTGTTAAGTGTGTTCGGTGTAAACACTTATGTTGGTTAGTGAGATATGTGATTGGGAATTAACGTTAACGCTACTATTATGTACTTAACTAATTTAGTTGACTGACTTGTGGACTAAAGCAACTCTTTAAGTAATTGGGTTATGCTAAAAGTAATACTATTGTTTTATATTAATACTTACGAGTTCTTTCATTTTCTTTTAATTAAGCTTACATTGCTGGTAAGAACAAGAACGGTGATGCTATTGTCTCATATTAGTAATATCGCCTTAGACTAACAGGGCTGTTTTAATGTTACTTCTAGTGATTTCCTAAGCTGAAGAAAATTCTTTTAGCTTCAAAATATTATTTTTGCTTTTCATATTATTTGAGTGAGACCTGAATCGAATCTATGAAGCGATCCTGTAACTTAATTTACTCATAATCAAACCTCAATGTTACATGGTTAAGAAAATACATTTATCTAATTATTAAATATATATCTAACTTTTTATGTGACTTTGATATTAATCCTGATAATAATAATATAATACTATTAACGTAAGACAAGAACCAAGAATAATAACTACATTAAATATAAATAAAAGGACATGATATAAGAAAACTATCTATTCATTTCAAAAAGGGTAAGAGACAGAAATATTTTTACCTTAATATTTATCTTTCAAGACTTGATATAAATATAATAATTAATAGTTCTTCCTTAGATATAACTTATTCGGTTCATATCCATAGCGTACTAAGCTTCGGTTGAATAATAATTCTTTATAAATACTACATGACTTTAATTAGTTTCAGTATTGTTTTCATAATTAAAGAGTATCAGTCAATAAAGGATACTAAGTCCTAAGATCCAAAAGGAAAGGAAGCAACAACAGGAAATAATGTTATTAGATTTTACTTTAGTTTTGCCTTCAGCTGACTGATACCTTAATATATATCTGTGCTATCTAGTTTCATCAAGTTAACCACTTGAGGATCAAGATACGTAACAGAAGAGTGGCGACCTCGCCAGGATTCTTTTCTTACAGTTTCACTCAGTTTCATTACCGTTTCACTACTTAAAAATCAAATATTATTCATGCCTGATATAATTAATGACGAAGATGCTCGGGGTTTCATAGAATCAGAACCCACAGCCCCTGATATTGACCGTCTGTCAAAAACCGAACTGAAAGTGCTTGCCTCACATCTCCAGTTAACTGTCTCAAACATGTCCAAAGTAGAGATGGCTCAGACCATAAAATCCCACCTGTTCCCTGTAGAAGGCGAGGAGGGTGACGGAGCAGTTGGTGGGATCCCGAGTAATCCTAGCCAACTTGATGAATTTTACCACCTGGTTTTACCGTTGATCAATTATTCGAACTAGAACTAGCCAGAGTAAAGACCGAACAATATCAATATCAATATCGTACGGCTCAACTAAATGTCAATATAAATGCTCCCTTAATTGCTCCCCCTCTGGGATTGACTATGACCAGTGTCATTCCACCTTTCACTGAGGATAATGTGCAGGATTTCTTTATTTTGTTTGAGGAAGTTGCTGGAGGTATGAGGTGGACAGAAGATCAATGGCCTTTTATGTTACAAACCGTTTTGACAGGGCAGGCTCGAGCCACGTATTTGTCAGAAGTAGCAGGGGTTAGGCAGGATTATGACATTCTCAAAGAAGCTATCCTAAAAACCTATCAATTACAGCCTGAGGCTTACAGGCAATCTTTCCGTAAAAACCAGAAGAAAGTAGAAGAAACCCATAAGGTATTTGCCAGAACCATGACTAAAACTTTCAATCATTGGGTCAAGAGTAAGAAAGTCACAAGCTACAACGATCTGAAGGAGTTGGTCCTGTTAGAAAATTTCCTATGGAAAATTGATTCTTCTGTAGCCTATCATTTGAAGGGGAAAAAGGTAGATTGTCTTGCCGACGCCGCTGACATGGCTGACACATACGTGCTCAACAACAAATTTCGTGGAAAGAAGCCCTACGATAATTCTAGTTCTAATTCTAAGTATCCCAATCACAAATCTGACAGACCCAGTCACAAGCCTGTAACGTCTTCCCCAGCTAGCCAAAATAGAATTGTTCCCCCAACTAAAAATGCGACTCAGGGCAATGGTAACAGAGGTGGGGCCCAAAGTAATAGTAATGCTCAAAGAGGGAACGTTCCCGTATCCCCTAAAGTATGTACTTTTTGTGGCAAAAGAGGTCACCTAGCTTATCAGTGCTGGGCCAAGGAGAGAACCGAGAGATCGGGGCAGACAGTTGCCACCGTATCTCAAACTCCATATGTGCCTTTAATGCAGGACTCCCGACAGAAGGAGTACCTAGCACCAAAAGTTCCTTTAATACAGGACTCCCGACAGAAGGAGTACCTAGCAGCTAACGTAAACCATCTAGACAGGGGTGTACTAGCATGCGTGGTGCAACCCACTAGGGTTAAGCCAATAATAATTTCTCCATCAGTGCAGGACAGTTACCGTCCCTTTATTTCATCTGGCAACGTGAGATTAAATGGTTGCATGCATGAGGTAAAAATTCTGAGAGACACTGGTTCTACTAGCACCCTCATGGTGAATCCTTACACTGAGTGCCCACCTGGCGAACCAGTTATAATGAAAGGTGCTGGAGGTCAAATTTATGCATACTTGGTAAAAGGCGAAATTGAATGTGAGTTACTACAGGGTGAGGCCACCATAGCTTTGTGTAGGTCCCAAGATATCCCTGTGCCTGGGGTAACACTCCTTTTGGGGAATGATGTAGCAGGTGAGAAGGTCCGACCAGACCCCATTTTGTCACTTTCCCCTGTTAACGAGCCACTAACCGGTGAGCTCGAAAAGGAGATGCCAACAGTTTTCCCTGTGTGTGCTGTCACACGTTCAATGTCTCAAGTAGCAGTTCCCTCAGACAGAAATGTACCGATTGTAAGAGTTGATGAAAGGGATGATGAGAGTGTGAATGACGCTCCAACTGTGCCTGATGATGTGACTGAGGTGGATGTATCTGACACCTTTATGGCTCATCTTGACCCTAACGATGACCATGAAACCCCTCCAAATTGTCCTAGTGGCCTGGTAGAGCTACAGAAAGATGATAGAGAATGCAAGGAGTTAGCTGCCAGGGCCGTGAGTGAAGAGGAATGTGAGAAGGAGGGTGGTGAATGTTTCTACCTCAAAGGAGGAGTATTGTGGCATAGATGGAGACAGCCACACAGACCAATCGATGACGGGGCCTGGGACGTCCATCAAGTAGTAGTCCCCAAACCTTGTCGTAGAGATATCTTGGAAATGGCACATTGTATACCATTGACAGGACACCTACAGGTAGGTGTGAGAAAAACTCTAGACAGAATCAGAGCCCACTTTCACTGGCCAGGAATGCGTGCAGAAGTAATGGAGTTTTGTAGAGTGTGTCACACCTGCCAGATGACAGGAAAACCCAATCAGAAGGTGCCTGTACATCCTCTGGTGCCCTTGCCCGTCTTCGAGAATCCTTTTACTCGGGTGGTAGTGGACATTGTAGGCCCATTGCCTAAGACTTCCCAAGGTAACATTTATTTATTAACGATTATGGACAAGGCAACTCGCTACCCAGAGGCTATACCCTTAACACCTTAAGAGCGGCCTATGCGGTTTATTTATATGTACCGCCCAGCGGGGTGTTTTTAGCCAAAATAGGGCTGTTTACGTGATCATTTTCATGCCTAAATAAGACCCAGAACGTAAAACAAGTATCTATCCCTGAAAGGGCATAAACAGAGCTTTCGAATGACACCATAACGATCCTTTTATGATGGCTAGTTTTCTTGCAATAACCGTGCAACGCGAGTGCAAAAAGCATGTAATTAGGCACTTTCCCCATACAATTCCGTATATAGCGAGTGAGAGAGGGAGGAGGGAGGTGGGATTCGTGTCAGTAGGTTCGCCGCGGTGGTCTGGAGCAGTCATACGCTCGCTACTCTCCTGCCACCACTTGTCTCTCTCTCTCAGCAACATTACGTGCTGAAATTGCCACTCGACCTATGTCGAGCACCGCCACATAGTCCAGCTTTATTTAACTCGACTTATGTTGCTCGCCGCTAATTAAGGGTTAAGGACTACCTCTGCTCCAACTGTCATCAAGGAACTGCTCAAATTCTTCACCAGAATGGGTTTCCCCCATGAGGTGCAAAGTGATCAAGGAACTAATTTTACCTCTAAAAATGTTCAGCAGTCCCTGAAGGAGTTGGGTATCGAGCATGTGAAGTCGAGCACCTACCACCCAGAGAGTCAAGGGGTTCTCGAACGGTATCATCATACTTTGAAAGCCATGTTACGTAAATATTGTACAGAGACCGGAGTTGAGTGGGATAAGGGGGTACCTTTTCTTTTATTTGCTACTCGTGAGGTTCCAACAGAATCCCTGGGTTTTTCCCCTAATGAGCTAGTTTTCGGTCACCAGGTAAGAGGTCCTTTGCAACTATTGCAGGATAGCCTAGTTGGCCAAGAAGGGAACCAAAACCTCCTCAAGTATGTTTCAGATTTCAAAACCCGGCTGAGATCCTCATGTGAGTTTGCAGCTCAAAACTTGACAGTGGCTAAAAGCTCCATGAAGAACTGGTATGACAGAAAAGCCTGTGAGAGGGAGTTTCAGCCCGGTGATGAGGTTTTGGTCCTGCTCCCCCTTTTTGGCCAACCTTTATCTACCAAGTTCAGGGGCCCATATAAGATCATTCAGAGGGTGAGCATTACCGATTATCTAGTAACTACCCCAGACAGGAGAAAGCCCATGCAAGTATTCCATATAAATATGTCGAAACCCTACCATAGGTCCCCTGATTCCTCTCCTCCAGATTCTCCCACTGTGGCAGTGAATGTCAGGACCTGTGGACAGCCTGGTGCGGACAAAGTCTTCAGTTCTCTTACTGACCCGCAACAGACTGTTCCAGAGCCTGAAGGTATCCATGCAGACTTTGACTTGTCATGTAGCCTATCCAACTTTAAGTATAACTCAGTAGCTTGGGGGGAATTACCATCTAAACTATGTCATCTTCCCTCTGATCAAGCGAACCAACTAATCTCTGTTTTATCTCAGTCTCCCAGTGTGTTCCGTGATACTCCAGGGCTCACTTCTTTGGCCGTGCACGACATCGACGTAGGGGATGCAACACCCAGTAAACTATCCCCCTACAGTGTCTCACCACAACGCAGGAGTATACTGCAGGTCGAGCTTGACTTCATGTTGTCAAACGAGCTGATCACTAGGGCCTTAAGCCAGTGGAGTAGTCCGGTTATACTTGTGCCAAAGCCAGACGGGAGCCATAGGTTATGTATGAACTATAGGCAAGTTAATGCTGTCACAAAGAACGATACCTACCCACTGCCACGGATCGACGACTGCATTGACCAGATTGGTACAGCCACCTATATCAGCAAGATTGACTTAATGAAGGGATATTGGCAAGTAGCTCTCACCCCTAGAGCGAGGGAAATATCATGCTTTGTAGTCAATAATCAAGCCTTCTGCTGTAACGTAATGCCCTACGGCTTGAAAAACGCTCCAGATACATTCCAGCGCCTCATGAATTTGGTGACTGATGGGGTACCTGAATGCGTTGTCTACATCGATGATATTCTTATCTTTTCACAGTCATGGGAGGAGCATCTTTACCAACTTAGATTGCTGTTCTTAAATCTTGCTGATGCCAATCTGGTGGTAAATCTTAAGAAATGCACCTTTTTAAAAGAGTACGGTCCAGTATCTGGGATATACGGTAGGTCAGGGGCAGGTTGCACCTCCTCAAGCAAAGGTAGAGTCTATTCTAGAATTCCCAACTCCTAGCACTAAGAAACATATCCAAAGGTACCTAGGAATGATTGGTTATTATAGGCGTTTCATCTTAAACTTTTCTAGGTTAACAGCTCCCCTGACAGATCTTCTCCGTAAGGATGTGAAGTTTGAGTGGTCCTCCGAATGTGAGGAGTCTTGAGGCCTTTTTAATGCTACCAAATATATTTTATCAAATTATCCTGTACTCCGAGCTCCTGATTTTAACAGATCTTTTTCCCTAGCAGTGGATGCGAGCAATACCGGGATTGGTGCAGTATTGCTACAGGAAGACGACTGTGAAGTATTGCGTCCTGTGTGCTATTTTAGTAAAAAATAAATTCTGCTCAACGTAACTATTCAGTCATTGAGAAGGAGCTGTTAGCATTACTTTTATCCCTTCAATACTTTGCTGTCTATGTGCAATCTGCCTCTGGTGCCATCACTGTGTATACTGACCATCACCCCTTAAAATTTTTGCATAAGTTCCAAAATAAAAACCAACGACTGACCAGGTGGAGTTTGTTGCTGCAGGAATACTCCCTGGATGTTAAACATATTAAGGGGGTCCAGAACGTGCTAGCCGATTGCCTATCACGTATCTATTAAAGATTGCATTTACCAGGTTGGCCTCATACAGCAGTAAGATTAACTTAATGAGAGGATTTTGGCAATTAGCTCTCCCTTGTAGCGAGGTAAATATCATGCTTTAGTAGTGCGCTTTCAAGCCTTCAACTGTGAGATAATGCCTTGCAGGTCGAATAACGCTCCAGCTACGTTCCGGCTATGTTCTGATGTGGTACCTGGAGACGTTGCCTACTTTGGGTGATATCCTTATTATATCCTCATTAAAATCTTGCTGTTGCCATTCTGGTGGTGAATCTAATTATGTATTATGTATATTGTGTACTATACTCCTTAAACTCTCTTCTAGGGGGGAGGTCTGACATATGGAGCCCTGTATGTGTTTATTTAAGAGTTAAGAGTTGAAGGAGTGCCGAATTACCCGGGCGGCGAAGCAGACCAGCGAGCGTGAGAACCAGCTCGCCCGCATACCAGCAAACAAGCCTTCACACCTGCCTGCGTCATATGGGGAGGGAAATTTGATGGGTGATTGACGTCATTACACAACCCGGACCCTGCAAACTCCTTCGATGACCCGACGCTATGACGATCATCGATGCCATTGGACCACGCATCTGCTACGCAACTAGAGTAGCTGTGATTGGGGCGCGCACCATCCCCGCCTCCTGATTCGTTCCTACACCATCATTGCATAGTATATAAGACCCGAGTAGTGGTCATTCAAATCAGTCATATTTGGAGTTGGGAAGGTGAACAAGCAGCTGGAGGAAGACCGGGGTGAAGTATTATAATGGGATTGTGACTGTCAGTCAGATTATATAAGTGTGTGTTAAGTGTGTTCGGTGTAAACACTTATGTTGGTTAGTGAGATATGTGATTGGGAATTAACGTTAACGCTACTATTATGTTCTTAACTATTTTAGTTGACTGACTTGTGGACTAAAGCAACTCTTTAAGTAATTGGGTTATGATAAAAGTAATACTATTGTTTTATATTAATACTTACGAGTTCTTTTATTTTATTTTAATTAAGCTTACATTGCTGGTAAGAACAAGAACGGTGATACTATTGTCTCATATTAGTAATATCGCCATAGACTAACAGGGCTGTTTTAATGTTACTTCTAGTGATTTCCTAAGCTGAAGAAAATTATTTTAGCTTCAAAATATTATTTTTGCTTTTCATATTATTTGAGTGAGACCTGAATCGAATCTATGAAGCGATCCTGTAACTTAATTTACTCATAATCAAACCTCAATGTTACGTGGTTAAGAAAATACATTTATCTAATTATTAAATATATATCTAACTTTTTATGTGACTTTGATATTAATCCTGATAATAATAATATAATACTATTAAGGGGAGACTCCACCTTTTATTTTATCTCAGCTTCTATAAGAGACTCATTGCTGGCCTTTTGCTACATGTACTGTCATGGTGTAACACTGACTCGATGAGAAAATCAGCTCTCTATGTACGTGCAAGCGCGCGTGAGTGCAGAATTTCTCAAAAAAGGGTTAACTCACTGAATTTTTTCCAAATTTCCCCCAATTTTGGCATGGCGTATCCTACAAGCATCCCCTACAGAGTAGCGTCAGCTTTTCCCCCTATAAATAATAGAAGGTGCTGAAAAAAATATTTTATACCATTAGTTTGGGGTAGAGCTGAAATTTGACTTTCAAAAGGTCATATCTCCGAAATTTACGGGAAATCGCCGAAAAAACGACGAGAGAATGTTCTTTTATATGCCAATTTGCTGTGGTTAGATGGGGAATGCATTTTGGCAGTACCAAATCCAGTTAATAGACTCATTAGGGCCAAAAAGTAATTACTAGCAATTTAATTTGTAACTTTCAGAGAAGTGTAAATTCGTTTTGGTGGTCTAGTTTTGTTACCCCTCCTACATAAATGTTTTCTATGGGGAGCGCTACCTATAGAAAATGACCTTTGATGACTAACTAATTTAAAATTTATTTTTCAACCATGTTTTAGAATATTTATTCATTCGATTTTGACCGAAATCCTTGATATTGGGAACCCCAAAGGGGTACCTTAGGGATGTAATAAGGGTGTTTATGCCCTCATATGATCATTTCTATTGCTTACAGAAGCCCTTTAGACTACAGACACATTTTTTTTTTTTTTGTGACTGACTGAATTTATTTCAGTTTTTGGGGGGTCGTGGGCGAACCCCCGCCCCTGGGGGTTATGGATGCAATATGTGTTTTTGTTCCTTCCTATGCTATTCTCATATGTTGAAAGAAGCAGTTTACAGAGAGAACAAAAAACTTGAAATTTTGACCAGAGCCAAAAAAAAAACTGGAGTCTCCCCAACATAAGACAAGAACCAAGAATAATAACTACATTAAATATAAATAAAAGGACATGATATAAGAAAACTATCTATTCATTTCAAAAAGGGTAAGAGACAGAAATATTCTTACCTTAATATTTATCTTTCAAGACTTGATATATAATTAATAGTCCTTCTTTAGATATAACTTATTCGGTTCATAACCATAGCCTACTAAGCTTCGGTTAAATAATAATTCTTTATAAATACTACATGACTTTAATTAGTTTCAGTATTTTTTCATAATTAAAGAGTATCAGTCAATAAAGGATACCAAGTCCTAAGATCCAAAAGGAAAGGAAACAACAACAGGAAATAATTTTATTAGATTTTACTTTTGTTTTGCCTTCAGCTGACTGATACCTTAATATATATCTCTGTGCTATCTAGATTCATCAAGTTAACCACTTGAGGATCAAGATACGTAACAATATATATACCGGTATATATTGTGACGATGTTCCTTCATCGTAAGCTTTATATAGTTTATAAATAGTCTATATAGCCTATATATTACTATGTTGCATTGGTCATAATATTATATTCACAGGGTGAATATATCATACGTCTCGCGGTAATTTCAATAGTGCGTGAAGCAGTGATCAACCCTGCTTCATATTATCCGTATATTATCGTCTGTCCCAGTATAATATCGCCTGCTTCATATTCTTATTATTTCGTTCAATGACGTGGTCACTTTGCGTTTCCATTCTCAGTGGCTATCGTCTGCAGATGTTTTAATTGTTTATTAGTTTATTAATTGGGGACTATTAATAATACATTAACACAATGCATATATATATATATATATATATGTTATAAATTGCATACATTTTGTATATAGTTATTTAATCCTATGTGGTCCTCCTTACATTGTACATTACGTTACATTGGTTACATTGTACACAAAGGAACCATCGTCCAAGCTGGTTCAGGTAGAGCCATCTGGTGGTGTCAGTGAAGACCCCTGCAAACCAGGCAGTCCGCATTTAACATTCAAGGGAACAACACCTCCCTCTCGCAATTCTCTCATATTGGCATTTGTTTATACTTATTTATTTATTGGCATTTACTTCTTTGTTTATTCATTTTGTATATTAAAGTAACTCAGACGGATTCTAAGGACGTGTGTGTGGCTTGTGTTTGTCCCTCCTATTGTACCTGCAGAGTTATATGTGTTTTCCTATATAGTTGTTCTTCCTTTCTGTGTTTCTTGAGCCGCAACCATGGCTTTGTTATGGTAGCCAGTATACTTCGGTATTGGTGGAGGGATACGAAAATATTCCTCGCTGGCATAACAGTGTTTATTTATTTCCTGCAGTGGTGTGTGTTGATTACCAGCCGATAGTTATTTATTTCTTTTATGTGCATATATTCAGCTGGGGGTCCAGACTATTGGGGCGCCTGGTTCGAAGTAGAGGGTGGAGGACTTCATTAGTCTTTCTGTTACAGGGAGGATTACTTCGGCCCAGGCCAACCAATGGTCTAGACAGCTTAAGAGGGTGGTGGTTGATTGGAGTTTTATTTTGACCAGTGTTTGATTCATTAAGTTTGCGTTCATTATTGGCATGTATTAACGTAATTGCATTAACGTAACTTAAATCAGAGCTTTCTCTTCCTTGTGCAGCTTAGGAAGGATGCTCCTCAGTATTGCCATTCGGTACTGAGTTTTGTTGATAGTTGTGGCTCAAGATATCTTTTCACCACAACTAGGGGTTCCAGTTTCTGCATTGTGTGTATAACGGAACCAGTTGGGGGATTGTCTGCACCTTTGGTCCCCAGAGAGCCTGGACGTTGCGAATGAGCTCTGTTCTGTTGCGATAGGCTGTGTTACGAGTTGAGGCTACGGAGGTGCTGAGTATTTACTTGTCTGTGTTAGTCCATGGACTAGAAGCCTCTACCGTCAGTCGTAACAATATACATATATATATATATTTATATTATATTTACTCACTATATTCGGTTATATTTCAGGTGATGGCAAATTGAATCTTTTAGCAACTGATTTATAGATATTTAATTGAAAACTATGAAACTAATGTCTGCATTATCTTATAGCCAAATGTTCATAAATAGCAACAGATTTGGCCACAAAATCTTCGTAATAGCCAAGATGAAAATATGACAATTTATCATCAACATGAAAAAATAGACTAGTGCTTCAAATATTGTCGACATTTATAAATGCAAACATTTCAAACATGATTTTGGTGACGGAGTTTGTGAAAACAATCGCTTTGTCTGGACGGCAGATATTCTGGCGACTTAAAAGATTAAGGGTAGATTACAGAAACGTATTAGCACATAGTATGTAGACTTGACTTTTACACACACACACACACTATTATATATATATATAATGTATTTATTTGCAGTCAGGCCAACTATGGTTTTCAATTGTACAGAATCGTGTTGTTGCCGTTTATATTATTTTTAAACTATAAATGCAAACAATTGTGTATGTATACATGTGTGCCGATTGCATGTAGAATAATAACTTCTTTACATTAGCTATATTTTTAGTCTGCTATGCCAACCCGATATATAATGGTAATTACACATTGACCACAAGGTCACATTTAACCAGGCCCTATTGTTATACAAATGTCGATAACAAGCTCTTGCAATCTAGGAATTTAATTTGTTTATGACCTGGACTAGATATAAGTAGTTGATCTTGTTTAACCCTTCTATAGCGGGGCCCGACTTAACCCTTGTCTAGCGGGGGGGTTTTGGGCTTATTTGGGCATATTCAGGCCCTCCTGCATGATAAATAAAGTATCTGCATGAAAAAAATATTTAGCAAAAAATTAGGCGCTAAAAGCTTCAAAATGAGGCCAGAACGAGCTACGTAGCACTCGTGGTTCTCATACAGTGATACCAGTAACATGGGAGTTTAGCGTATAGCAGCATATTTTTTCCAGCTATGCTCACTACTGGCTACACTGCCGGCCTCTCGAGAACACAGGGAACATGAGTTAATGGGCGGCGGTAAGCCCTGGGAGTCGGCTGTCTGGCCCGCTGCGCTCCCGGCCATTTGCACTCGATTTTAACCCTTTAAAAGCCTTAATAATGCTCCTAACTTGCTGCAAATTGGAACCGGACTTAAGTCCGACCCCGATCTTTAAGGGTTAAGTCCGTATGGAGAAGAAAGACTATGTGGTGGGGTCCGACTTAAGTCTGTGTGCAATTTTGGCGCAATATTGGCTCTGAGAGAGAGACGAGCGATGGGAGGAGCGTAGGTTACCTCATGACCGCTCGCCACGGCCGTCGTGGGTCTACTGACATGTACTCCACACTACTCCACCCTCCCTCCCTCCCTCGCTACACATGTAATTATGTAACGAAATGACCGTATTTTAGCGATTTTGCCCTTCGGTTGCACGATCGTTGCTAGACAACCAGTGATCGTAGAAGGATGGTTCTGGTGTCATTGGAAAGCTCAATTTACGCCCTTTCAGGGATACATAATTGTATTACGCTCTGGGTCTTGTTTATGCATGAAAAAGAGCACGGAAACGCCATTTATGGTAAAAAAAAAAACGCTGGGCGGCACGGTGAAATATACCCCACCACCCGCTCTTAACCCCTTCAGACTCATATGACGCAGAGGTTGCCAGATTAGCAATAAGAAATAGTTCTCTCACTCTTATAAATACCTCTCCCAAATTAGTTTACTGTCCACAGCTAACTCAAAGACAACTGCAGAAGTTGAAGTAACTAAACTAAAGGTTTCTAAATACCCCTTATGGTAACAAAGGCTTTAACCTATAAACGGCGAGGGAGGGGGTATTGAACCCGGTCCCCATGGGCGAGCATATTGGCTCCATTCAGGCCTATAATAGTCATTTTACGATAAATATCATTTTTACTTATTCATATGAGCCTATTTTACCTTCACTATGAAGATAGTAACCTGTAACATCAATAAAACAAGTGAAAATATAATTTTTCTGGTCAAAATCGCGAATATAGATGGACCAGCCCATTCATGAATTATGGAGAAAATTGAGGCAACCTCTCCCTCCACGAGGCCTCAAGCCACCACACTGAGCCTACTCATTCACACACTCGGTTGTGTAACACACTCGCTAGGCACGTAGGCACATCCTCCACACATTTTGCTAATGTTAACACAAAAATATGCCAACGAATTAGGGAATAACAGGGAAAATAGGTGATAATTGAAAGGGGAGGGGAAAGGGAGGAAGGAGGGGATGTGGAGGAGTGATATGAGGTATAGGGAAAAAAAAAAAAAAATTGTTTAGTGCTACTGGGGCCGTTTAAATGTTTTTTTTAGGCCTCCCTCTTAAGAGCTTTGCCGCCGTCGCCCAGTAAAACCTCTTATGAGCTTTGCAGCCGTTTACGGGTTAAAGTATCCTTAATAGGCTCAAAATTGCGTCATATGTCGGAGAGGGTTAAGGTGTTAAGAAATTAACATAATTTGATATCAATGAAATAGGTGTATAGGTGGTCTTGGCTCGATGGTATCCCTATTCAGAAAACGTGCGACCAGAATGGCTGTGGGTGACGTTACTTTGATGTCATAATATTTTGTACGGGTTGAAAAACGGCACAGGAAACGCTTCGTGTTAACCAGGCTTAAAAGTAATGTAGTGCATTAGTATGACCCGTGCAAACATCGGAAATGTGTCAACGGGGAGTTAAGTGCGTTAAGTCACAAATATGTTTACGCTTTGGTGTAACGTTATCAAAAGGTCCCAAAATAGCTCTAATACTGTCTGAGGCGCCACGTATAAAAGTAATGTTTGTGAGCGAAACATGACCTACAAGAAAAAGGCTGACATTAACCCTTTGAGGATCATGATGCATTTTGACAGTTTACCCTGGCTATCATTAGACGATTTTATTCAGCTAAGGTTGAACTTGTGGAAGGTAAAGAGTTAATCGAGATAGTTTTTACCCCTTTGATTCCTAGATATCCTTCCTAAATTACATAAAATCGTCTAATGATAACCAAAAGACAATCTAAAAATGCGTCTTAAATCCTCAAAGTGTTAAAACCGATTAGCACATCAGTGTTTACATTTGGGCCTCACTGCCAGAAGGGCTCTTGTATTTGGTGAGTATATAATCACTGGGTTCCCTGATGGAACATAGGCTGTTGGAGAGGTATTTAGTTCTATTCTACAGATTACGTGTTATTATTTATATACCTTTAAATGCAACATACCACTCTAAATCTAGCTCAAACATTAATGTCAATAACAAATATTCTGCAATATCAACACTTATCTAATATAAGTAACACTAAAGATGTCAATACATTAAATTTCCGGATAATATACCTGTTGATTGTGTCTACTGTACACTACTGAATTTAGATGTTCAAATAAAATAATTTACTCATCTACCTTGCTAATAAAGTCCATAATATTTTTTTCCAAGCTGATGGTATGTAAGTCCTTCACACATTCTTGTATATAGGGATAGGTGGGTGCAGGAATGTACTCTGGCTCTTATATATCTTAAGCATGGTTCACACATACAAGAGTCTGTGCCCAAGTCCAGCACGAGTGAACGATGAGTGACACTCTTCGTGACTCTGGCAAGAACCAGCCCGAGTAGGTCACTGTTCCCAATTCATCAAGAGTCAACAAGAGTCGGTACCTGTTCATCCAAGAGTCAGTACGAGTCACGGAGAGTCAACAAGAGTCACGAAGAGTGTAACACGAACCCAACACGAGTTGAGGAAATTTGAAAAATAACAGTCAAATTCCAGGGTACGAAAACAGAGTCGGTACGAGTCAACAAGAGTGTAACAAGAGTGTAACAAGAGTGTAACAAGAGTGTAACAAGAGTCAACAAGAGTCACAAAGAGTGCCGTCATCTGGGGTGTCATCAGACAGGTGGACAACTTCGGACATTTTGGATAATATGTAAAACGAATAGAATAGAGAGAAAGGAGAATTGGGTTGTGAATAACAAATGTGTAGTATTTAAGAGGAATGTTTTAACTAAATGTAGGATGAACTTATAATGTAAACCCATTTATGTTATGTGTGGGAAAAATTAGTGAATATGAAACACTGCAAACACATTTTTTGTATGCATGTCAAACTTCTACCGACCGACCGTAAGTAATGGGATGTTTTGAAGACAATTGACCTACACCAGATTGTTCTACAACTATGTGAGAGGCCATACACATAATTACTTTTTCCCCAAATTCCATAGTATACTGCTTATGGCCATTACAAGATACTTTTCATGTTTCCCAGATTTAATGGGGTGACTACGTACGTAATTTCTAATTTCGGGTGACCTCGGACCTTACTAAAAGTAAATGTACCGGCATGTATGTGTGTACTGTATGTGTGTATGTATATACTCATGCACACCCCGTAGCTGGGGTTGGCCGACTCGAGACAGACCGAACAGAAACTTTCATTTAAAGTTCCAATTTTTATGGTTTGGTACCACTTTCGCGTTCCCTCACCCCTTTCTCTGTCTCGTCTAGTAGATGAAATTTACAATGGGAGGAGGATTCCTAGCCTACCGTCCCCAGAAGGAAAAGTAGGACAGTAAAATACAGATAGAAAATAGTAAGTAAAAAGTATATAAATAGAAAAAATATAGAAAGAAAAGAAATGGCGCTAAAAATGTCATAAATTGTGGCACCCATTATCGCTTGCTTAGACCGAATGACCTCTTCCCCTCTATCAATCTACTGTATTTATCTTCTGTATCTAATTATCTTCCTTATTAATGAACAGAATTATTTGTTGTTTCATGATTTTTTAATCATTATTTAGTTTCTAATGCTATAAAATGGACAAAAATACTATCCTACCATTACATTAATAATTATTATGAAAACAAAACAGAAAATAAAAACATTCCCCCTATCTTTTATGTAAGGCTGAACGTATGATTCTGACACCTTATATTTTCAGAGAGTATAGGCTTATTTCATAATTTGCACATTTTACGCTCACTTGGACCTAACGACCTTCGATCTATATCTCCATCATCTAATTATCTCCCTTATTAATGGACAGAATTATATGTTGTTTGATATAATTTTAATAATTGTTTAGTTACTAATGCAGTGGAAATGAAAACAATAATGTCCTACCATTACATTAATAATTGTTATGACAAAAGAATATAATATAAATCCCCCCCCCCCCTCTTTTCTTCAAGCCGAACTAGGCTATTGACAATTTATCTTTCAGAAAGTTAAGTCTCTGTTTCATAACAAGCTTATTTTTGCTCACGCTATCGATGGGATGGATCGATAGCTTTCACTTCTCACTGAAGAAACGGGGACATAATTTTTTACATTTTTGTAATCGACTTGTGTCAGCTCATTATGTGTTAGTGGTATAATTAGTTTATTTAGCCCATCAAATCAGAAATGATTCACAGATTCCATAGAGACCAAATAACAAATATAAAAGCTGATAAATAAGGGAGATAGCTAGATACAGATGGAAATGAATACAGTAGATAGCAATATAAGTAATAGAGAGAGAAAGCAGATGACAGGGAACAGTATTATACGAAATGTACACAAATAACACTACTGATCTCTGTTTTCTAAAGGGTCACCGAAGTTACGATGTGTTCGATCTATTTTCTAAAGGGTCTTTGCAATTTCGAAGTTTTCGTATGGTTAAATATGGTTTAATATTATATTTTGAAGAAGTTGGGTCACAAGCGAGTCACAAAGCATTATGCAGAGTTCAACAAGAGTCAACACGAGTCACGAATAGTCAACAGGAGTCAACACGTGTCTACACGTGTGTCCTCGGACTCTTGACGGGGACAAGAAATTTCATGCAGGCATGACATTTCTAGGCCACGTCATGAGTCCCTAGGATACACCCCGATACCAACACGACTCACACGAGTGTAACACGAGTCACGAAGAGTATGCCAGTCATGGCCGAATCTGAAAATGTCCTCACTCTTGCTGGACTTGGGCACCGACTCTTGTATGTGTGAACCATGCTTTAGGATAGTTAGACTCTTATAGAATTATCTCCACATAACTGTCCATAGACCTGTTGATAGCAAGGGTTCCTGTGTACTATGCAAACTCAATTATTGCAATAATTCTGTCAGAAGAGTTAATTTGTGTTATATATATCTCCAGCACTCTAAAACTAATTCCCAATAATCCACCATTTTACTATTGAACCCTTTCATTTTGTAATGACGCAATCATTATGCTATTTTTGTTATCAAGTTACGCTGGTAATGGAATGGGGTACTAATTGTCTCCGTTCACCACATAACTCGCACAGATACTTCCTAATCCATGTAACATCGTAAACTGTAAGCCATAATACTATACAGAAACACAGCGTACTACTGAGAGGGGTAAGCCTCTCCACCATAGCTCACCATAGTTCACCACATAACTCACACAGATACTTCCTAATCCATGTAACATCGTAAACTGTAAGCCATAATACTATACAGAAACACAGCGTACTACTGAGAGGGGTAAGCCTCTCCACCATAGCTCTCCCTTGCCTCCACTCTCCATAACCCTTTAAGAGGAGATGGGTCGTTTTCTGCTCCCCCTTCTTCCTCATGTTTAGCCCCATTAGTTTTCAGATTTGATGACGTTCGGCCCATTAGTTTGGCGATTTTAAGATCTTTTGCCCCATATAATTAACAATATTAAGACTTTTTCGCGTCATTTGGGTGTCGATATTTCCCTGGCGAGCGATAGCGAGCCTGTAATTTAAGAGGATCCGGCCTTCGGCCGAAAAAATTTCTGTTTGTTTTTTTACAAATCTATCTTCAAGGATGGTCTCGGGCGGGTGTTTTTTCAAGCTTGATAGAGATCTAGGGAGGAAACTAAAAAAGAATGATAAAAATATATAAATGAGGAAATAAATCCGCCCATTCTCCCTTAACCGATGGAGTAAGAGGGAGGAAGGGAGGGTGGGGTAGCTATAACGCCCAATAACTTCAACTACCTGCTCACTTCACCCTCCATCATCAGTCAAACACAATTATACGGGGGAGAGAGAGAGAGAGATGTGTGTTGCGCATGCGTGTGTGAGTATTTGTGATAGTATCTGTTTTTGTGTTGGGAGCGGAATACAGAGAGAGAGAAAGAGTTTCAAGGGATAGTTAATATCATGAAGACCTTGCTGCCCCTTTTTGGGAGATACTTTACAAGAGAAAGGAGAGTGATTATATAGTATAACATTTGAGGAAAGTGTGAGCGAGTTTAAGCAAATTGTTGTATCGAGCAACAAAAGATGTGCACCAGACACCAAGAAGATAAGAGAGTAACCCCTGTGTCACCTCCGTACTCAAGAACACCACACACTAAGAAAATGGAGTAGACAAAAACGAGAAAAGAAAATGGCTGCCATACCCCCATCACCACCTACCTACTTGGGTCCCCGGGTAGCCGGATTAACACCTCCATAGAGAGCTACCCCCAGCAGCAGCCCAGGTCAGCCTTTGCTCTCAACCATCCAGCAGGCAAGGGTGACAGGAAAACTACCTACAATTTAGTTGAAGTTGACCAAATTAACATTCCTAACACGCCCTTCACAGTCAGATGTTAAGGTAGCACTCTATTCACAGCTGCATCTAGCCAGTTGAGCACGCCCTTCGCAGCTCAACCCTCACCTAGTGACACACCCTTCACAATCACGCCCACTTCCATCCTTTACATGCCCTTCGCAGTCCAGACCTCTCCTAGCGACACGTCCTTCGCAGTTGGGGCCCCACTCTTGGTCAGCCCATTGCATCCAAAACCTCTACAAGTGATATGCCCTTTGCAGTCACCTTTCCCCTCCCCCTTTGAAACGTTCATTGCAGTCAAACCCTCCCCTAGTGACACGCTCGTCGCAGTCACACCTGCCACTTTTGCCTTTTGTCTCCCTCATCCATATAGAAAAACTAATAAAATAAAAAATCGCAGCTATTGCACGGCATCACTTTTTCTCTTCCGGTAGACATAACAAAAGCTTTTGATAGAATCTGTCATAAATCTCTATTTTCCAACCTACCCTCCTTCAGTTTCTATTCCTCTGTCTATGCTTTTGTCTCTAATTTCCTTTCTGACAGTTCCATAGCTGCAGTTGTGGATGGCCATGATGCCATCGCTCACTTCCTCATTCTATCAACTCCGGTGTACCTCAGGGTTCTGTTCTATCTCCAGTTCTCTTTCTAATATTCATTAATGATCTACTTAACTGTACCTCTAGTCCAATCCACTCATATGCTGATGACTCTACTTTACACTATTTAACTAGATTTTCACAACAAACCAGCATGTAATCACTCCAAAAGTCACATGAAAATGCCATAGCATGCCATTCTTCTTATCTATCAATTATTCCTGATTTGGGCAGAGAAAATCTTGTTACTTTCAATGCCTCCCAGACCCAATTTCTCCCTCTATCTATCCATCCCAATCTTCCAGAAGACCATCAAATACACTTCAACAATATACAAATCAACCCTTCATCTTCTCTCAATACTCTTGGTGTATCTTTTTCATCCGACCTTTCTTGGAAAGATCATATTACTACTCTTGCTAAAACAGATTCCTAGAATTTAGGAGTGCTCAACCGTCTCTGTGGGTTCTTCACCCCTTCACAGATTCTTGCTCTGTATAGGGGCCCAATGCGCCCATGTATCGAGTATTGTTCATATGTGTGGGGAGCTTCCACCCATACTGCACTTCTCGAAAGACTAGTGTCAAAAGCATCAACTCACTTCCTCTTACTAGTTCCTTACAATCTCTTTCTACACAGGGCAATGTTGCATATCTTTCTCTCTTCCATCTTTATTACAACAATCAGTGTTCTTCAGAGCTCTCTCAGTGCGGCAAGTGCGAGGCACCCGCCTTTCAACACAGTCCCCCTCCTATTCCATCCAACTCTCCAACCTAAGAATGAGTACATTTTCTCAGTCTTTTTTGTACTCAGCAAGTGAACTCTGGAACTCTCTCCCTCAATCAATTTTCCCTTCATCCTATGAATTAGACTGTTTTATAATTTGTGAGTCTTGGCATTTTGACCCTAACGTTCCCTGAATTTGGTTCTTTGTTAATCTGTTGGCCTTAAGGGAGACACTCTTTACAGGCAACCTGCCTTTTGTCTTCTTCAAACACATAGAAAGAAATATATATATATATATATATATATATATATATATATATATATATATATACCGGTATATATATGTACAGTATATACCGGTATATATAAATTATATACTATATATTATATATATATATATATATATATATATATATATATATATACAGTATATATACTGTATATATATATATATATATATAATATACAGTATATATATATACAGTATATATATACTGTATATATACAGTATATATATATACAGTATATATATACTGTATATATATATATATATATATATATATACAGTATATATATACTGTATATATATATATATATATATATATATATACAGTATATATATATATATATATATATATATATACTGTATATATATATATATATACAGTATATATATATATATGTGTGAGTGTGTATTATAAAATGTATTGATTATTGTTAACCCGTCCAGCCCCAGCGACGCGTCTGACGCGTCGGCGATGTATGTAACGCACAGCCCCAGAGACGCGCCTGACGCGTCACCCTAATTGCGCCGACCGTAACCTCAGGTGTAGCCACTCAAGAGGGCTCAGATTTATATGGGAACTGTATACGTATCCCACGCAACCGTGCCGATGGTTGAAAACTCTCAAAGTCCACGTGCGTGCGAGCGCGCAATAACCTGTTTTTTTGGGATAATTGCCTTCAATTTTTTACTCTTGTAAAATCCGTTTTCGGGGGCTCTGTAGGACCATTTTTTAAGCTTTTTGAGCGGTTTTTCGTGGTTTTTCCTTCATTCCTAACCCATTCGCTATTGTTTCTGGAATAAAACCATTTTTTGAAAACCGGCCGGGTTCTGGTGCGCAAACATTACAAAACTAGCCGGGGCTCCACGGGTTAAAGAGATTATATTGTTGCCTGTTAGTCTGGTGATGATGGAAGGGATGTTTGGTCCCTTCACACTGTAACTACCTGGTTAGTCAATGAATGTATTGATTATTGTTAGAGATTATATTGTTGCCTGTTAGTCTGGTGACGATGGAAGGGATGTTTGGTCCCTTCACACTGTAACTACCTGGTTAGTCATTGAATGTATTGATTATTGTTAAAGAGATTATATTGTTGCCTGTTAGTCTGGTGACGATGGAAGGGATGTTTGGTCCCTTCACACTGTAACTACCTGGTTAGTCAATGAATGTATTGATTATTGTTAAAGAGATTATATTGTTGCCTGTTAGTCTGGTGACGATGGAAGGGATGTTTGGTCCCTTCACACTGTAACTACCAGGTTAGTCAATGAATGTATTGATTATTGTTAAAGAGATTATATTGTTGCCTGTTAGTCTGGTGACGATGGAAGGGATGTTTGGTCCCTTCACACTGAAACTACCTGGTTAGTCAATGAATGTATTGATTATTGTTAAAGAGATTATATTGTTGCCTGTTAGTCTGGTGACGATGGAAGGGATGTTTGGTCCCTTCACACTGAAACTACCTGGTTAGTCAATGAATGTATTGATTATTGTTAAAGAGATTATATTGTTGCCTGTTAGTCTGGTGACGATGGAAGGGATGTTTGGTCCCTTCACACTGTAACTACCTGGTTAGTCAATGAATGTATTGATTATTGTTAAAGAGATTATATTGTTGCCTGTTAGTCTGGTGACGATGGAAGGGATGTTTGGTCCCTTCACACTGTAACTACCTGGTTAGTCAATGAATGTATTGATTATTGTTAAAGCGATTATATTGTTGCCTGTTAGTCTGGTGACGATGGAAGGGATGTTTGGTCCCTTCACACTGTAACTACCTGGTTAGTCAATGAATGTATTGATTATTGTTAAAGATATTATATTGTTGCCTGTTAGTCTGGTGACGATGGAAGGGATGTTTGGTCCCTTCACACTGAAACTACCTGGTTAGTCAATGAATGTATTGATTATTGTTAAAGAGATTATATTGTTGCCTGTTAGTTTGGTGACGATGGAAGGGATGTTTGGTCCCTTCACACTGTAACTACCTGGTTAGTCAATGAATGTATTGATTATTGTTAAAGAGATTATATTGTTGCCTGTTAGTCTGGTGACGATGGAAGGGATGTTTGGTCCCTTCACACTGTAACTACCTGGTTAGTCAATGAATGTATTGATTATTGTTAAAGATATTATATTGTTGCTGTTAGTCTGGTGACGATGGAAGGGATGTTTGGTCCCTTCACACTGTAACTACCTGGTTAGTCAATGAATGTATTGATTATTGTTAAAGAGATTATATTGTTGCCTGTTAGTCTGGTGACGATGGAAGGGATGTTTGGTCCCTTCACACTGTAACTACCTGGTTAGTCAATGAATGTATTGATTATTGTTAAAGAGATTATATTGTTGCCTGTTAGTCTGGTGACGATGGAAGGGATGTTTGGTCCCTTCACACTGTAACTACCTGGTTAGTCAATGAATGTATTGATTATTGTTAAAGAGATTATATTGTTGCCTGTTAGTCTGGTGACGATGGAAGGGATGTTTGGTCCCTTCACACTGTAACTACCTGGTTAGTCAATGAATGTATTGATTATTGTTAAAGAGATTATATTGTTGCCTGTTAGTCTGGTGACGATGGAAGGGATGTTTGGTCCCTTCACACTGAAACTACCTGGTTAGTCAATGAATGTATTGATTATTGTTAAAGAGATTATATTGTTGCCTGTTAGTCTGGTGACGATGGAAGGGATGTTTGGTCCCTTCACACTGTAACTACCTGGTTAGTCAATCTAGGCCATGAATTGTTGTTCTCTTTGGTACTCTGTTTTCTCATTCTTATATATCAACCTTCTATTGAACCTGGTTGAGAACTACAGTTTGCATCTCTGAAATACCCACACAACAATACGTATATATTGTGTAAGCTAATATGAATCATAAATTTGATTGAATTTCAATGGTTATAAGCGGTATGAATCATGGTTGACAAATGTGTATTATAAATATTAATAGAAAATCAAATATTAGGAGTAATGACTTTGGTCTCATTTTTTTATCTTTCTCATACAATAAGCTATACGTATAACTGTAATCCATACAATAAGCTATACGTATAACTGTAATCCATACAATAAGCTATACGTATAACTGTAATCCATACAATAAGCTATACGTATAACTGTAATCCATAGCTCTAAAACATTTTTAAAAATAATCTGAAGGATTATAAATATTCACCTATAACTGTGCGAGAACCATACAGGTATATATTTGCGTTACTATATTCATATAAAATATACTATTAACGATAAACAAATTCTGATTGGAATTTTGTAAAGTGCATGAAAAATACTTGCTTTTCATATATAAGACAATATTGTCGTTGCTCAACATTTATATATACGACCGTGCGATGTTGAAAACATAAAACAATTTAGTCAGCACCTCTTTTATCAATGATTATTTCATTTTGTGTTGGTTTTGCTACTGTATTGTTGAAAATCGGCCATTCCACTTTCTATTGAGATGTATAGTAAACAACATTATTGTTCTTCAATTTCGATGTAGAATGAATACTTTGTTTTAAGCCTCGATATTTTTTAAACGCCAAAACCGATATTTATTTTATTTATATAAAAACAAATACTGATGATAAATACATTCTGATGATACATTTGGAATGAGCGTGAAAAATGTTTCTCATTTCATATATATTTGTTTTTATATTGCTCAGCATAGAACAAAAATATTATAGTGTAACTCGGAAAAAACGATTAAATATTTCCATTTCAATGTGATAATTGGATCATATGGGATTAATGTCTGCTTTTATAATAGTATGGGTCATTATCTTTGGATGTAGAGGTGATTATTGTGGGTTGATACAGAGATTAACATACTGCACATGTATTGTATCGCGGTAGAGTAAATAGTTTTGGTAGTGAACAGTAGTGGTAATTACATACCCAAAAACTTTAAGAAAACGAGAGGGTTAATATGAACAACCCAAATCCTTTACCAAGTCAGATATATATATATATAAAATCCTTCCCAATAGAAAACAATTAAATATTGAATTAGTTTGACCAATGTATATCCCCTTACACTTCTCCAGAGAGAGAGAGAGAGGGAGTGCGTGTGTGGATAAATCTCTCTCTCTGGTAATCCATTATAATCCCCTCCCCTTTCACTATGTTTGTCCGCTTATAGTTCATGGTCATTATATTTGTCTACATTGGTCTAGATATTTGTCCGTCCTTTTCTATCAATCTTTATTTTAGCATATCTATCAATCATTGTCCATTTATATATAAATATTAATTTAAATATATCTGGAAAAGTGTATTAATCAATGTCTATTACATTAAATATCAAGATAAACATACTTGTTTGCATCTTTCTATATATAATTTATATACAAAGGTATCTATCCAACAACAGTGTTCTCACAATGTATGTACTTAACTAATAATCTGCCTACCAATAAGTTATCAATTAATCTGTGGAATTACGTAGGTTTATGTATATCTAGCTTTAAATCTATATCAGTTCTTTATGGGTTCCTTTTATTCAGGTAATCTCTTCCATCGATAGTGTAATCAATAGTATCTACCTCTCGTCTAGTTTGATCTTCGGCATACCTCCAATCTCTCTTTGTAATCACTCGCTCTCTCTCTCTCTCTCTCTCTCTCTCTAAAAGCCTTTATCAAAGTGCCACAACATAGGCTAGCAGATAGATGACAACGAGTTGTGAGCATTTTTAGTACGTCTGGAATTCCACAGGGATCTAACCGTAACCCACTGGTCTGTATGTTTTATGTCAACAAAATCAGAACTGACCTGGTAAGTTTGATCTCCAAGTTTACATAAATCATTAAACTTGTCATGGATCTGAAGATACTTGGTGAATGGTCTGAAACCTGAGTGAAACCTTTAGTTTGGTTTAGAGAAGTGTAAGGTGATGTATGTCAACCATCAAATCTCATCAGACTATTCACTATTGAAAAAGTATGATGTTACTGACGTGATACCCGCGCCTACTAAGGTTGTTTATAATGGTCTTAAGAAGCTTAATGTATATTGATATTTAAAGAAAAACTTGGTGCTGAGGCATGACTGAACCGCACCGGTGTTTACTACCAATCTAACTCTAGCCGTTCAGTTTAATCTTATCCACTCATAAACTGATGACTCTACCTTAAAACTAGTTTTTTTTCACAACAACCTAGCATGCATTCACTCCAATACTCACTTACCAGGGCCATGGCATTCCTATCTTCAGATCTATCCATAATTTCTGTTTGGGGCAGACAAAATCTTGTTACTTTCAACGCCCCCAAGACCCAATTTCTACCTTTATCCACCCGTAGTAATCCTTATCAAGACTATCAATTACTCTTCAACAATACACAAATCAACCCTTCATCTTCTCTCAATATTCTAGGTGAATACTTTTCATCCGACCTCTTTTGGAAATATCATATTACCACTCTTGCTAGAACAGCTTCCCAAAAGTTAGGTGTGCTCAACCGTCTCCATGGGTTCTACACCCCTGCACATCTAATAAATATATATATATATATATATATATATATATATATATATATATATATATATATGAGAGAGAGAGAGAGAGAGTATTTATCTTTAATTAATTCTTACATGCCTCCCTTGCCTTCCCCTATATCCCCTTACTTTGTTCACTCCCTTCATTTGTTTTTCTTTTTGTTTGTTTTACACTGGATGAAAATGCTTGGAGGTACAGTTGGTCAAAGATCCAGCTGACCCACCCTCGCTCTGGGGCTCGCAGAATTATATGGCAATACTGGTGTAGGAAGGAGGTGTGTCTTACAAAGATTGGGATTGGTAGATCTGATTTCGGCTATTATCATTGTTAGAACATATACTAAACAAGGGAAAGTAAACCTATCTCAAATAAAAATGCATACATCGTTATGTATGATCCCGAACATTCACCCAAAGTTCGTAGATTTGCTTAAATATTTAAGTTATTATATCCACTGATTGGCAACTACACCAGTATTGCCAGCTAATTCTGCGAGCCCCAGAGCGAGGGTGGGTCAGCTGGAACTTTGACCAACTGTACATACTCAGAATAATGGTATAAACCTAGCATGAATGTGTATAAGCTAAAGGGGAATGTGTCCATATCCCCTATTTCAAAGCTCAACATATCTCCCCACTTCTTCCACTTTTTTTTTTTACCCATAGGTGGGTCTAAGGGGGGGAAAAGAGAGGGGGGGGGTGAGAGGGAAGAGAAAGGAGGAAAGTATGAAGGAAAGTAGGAGAGTAACAGTTGGTGGGCAGACCACCTTGCTATGTTGTGTGTTTGAAACATGTTTTTGTGTTGGGGCAAGTGGTGTATTTTCTTTATGTTTGTTGTTTGGTAGCTAGCTAAGGACGAAAGTGTGATTGTTATTATTATCATTATTTTTATTATTATTACTGTTTGTGTATAGTTGAGTTCATTATTTTTTTTTTTTTTTTTTTTTTTTTTTTTTATTTTTTTTTTTTTTTTTTTTTTATATTGGATCTGGTTCCTCTATTTCATTTATTATCTTTAGACTACTTTTGAACCAGGTGTGTTTCTGAGGTCTTGTTGTAATTCATGGTTATTTTTTATATTTACGAATATCGGGTCTTGTAGGTGTTCTAGTCTGCTCCATATTTTCGTTGCCTGTTTGTGGATGCGTATATTAAGTGGTAGAGTGTTTGTGTGTTCGTGTATCTGGATAGTTGTCATCGTATATGGGTAACGTTGGTTAGTGGCAAATCTTAGTGCTTTATTTTGTATTATTTGTAGTTTTCTGAGTTGTGTTTTACTCAATGTATGTGTAGGTACGGGGGGATAGTCTAGGATTGGTAATATGAGTGTTTTTACTAGGTGTGTTTTTATGTTGGTGTTAAGAGCTGAGAAGCGGTATAGTTTGTTAAAGGCTATTTGTGCTAGGTTTTTCCTCTCTGTTACATTTTTGGTGTAGCCATTTGTGCTAATTGTTAGGCCAAGGAGTCTTCCATTATTTTTTTCTTCTATTTGGTTATTATTTATATGTATTTGGGTTTTCTTTTTTACTCCTAGTTGGATGACTGTGAATTTATTGACGTTTGTTTTAATTTTCCAGTTTCCTCATAGTTGTTTATTATCTCTGCTTCTCTTTGGGTCTTTCTAGCCATGATGGCTCTGGATGGCCCTCCGTATCCTACGATCTGTGTTATATCATCTGCATATGCGATGTTTGTGCCTGTTTGTGAGGGAGGGGTGTCGCTTGTGTAGATGGTGAATAGTGTTGGTGATAGTACTGATCCCTGAGGGACACCACAACTTATGCTGATTTTGTCACTTAGGGTTGTCTTTATTTTAATTCGGGCTGAGCGGTTTACTAGGAAATTATTCAGTAGCTTTTCTATTATTATTGGGAGATTTAGGTTTAGTATCTTATATTGCAACCCTAAGTGCCATACCTTGTCAAATGCTTTTGATATGTCTCTCAGGATGACATGGCATTGTCCTTTGTTGCTCATGTTGTGTGCTATTGTTTCTGTTGCCAGAGCTAGGGCGTGTGTGGTGCCTCTTCTTTCCCTGAAACCATATTGTGCGGTGTTGTATAGGTTATGTGTAGTTAGATATGTTCTTAGTCTTTTGTTTATGATTCTCTCGAATATTTTCCCTGGCACTTCTAGTAGTGATATTGGTCTTTGGTTTTCTTTATGGTGTGGGTTTTTATTTTGTTTGGGGATGAGTTTTATTGTTGCTTCTTTCCATTTGTCGGGGAAATATCCTATGGAAAGTGCTGCATTTAGGATACTTTTTAATGTGTTTAGGGCTGAGTCAGGTAGGTTTTTAAGGATTGTTTTGTTTAATCCACTTTGTCCTGGGCATGTCTTTTTGAGCTTTGTTATGATTGTTTTTATGTCTTCTGTGTTTATTGGTCTGGTCAGTGGGTTGTTAATGTCAAGTCTGTTAATGTCTATGTCCTCATATGGGATGGTTCTGTGTCTGTTTAACTGAATGAAGTCTTTAATGTAGTCATGTCTTGGTAGATCGTTGCCCCCATCATTGAGTATACTTTCCCAATATTCTTTATGTATCTTTGCCTGTTCTTTGATGTCATATATTTTGTTCCCCTGAGGGTCTATTGTGTAGTTTGTTGTAGGTGTGTCATGTCCTTGCATCATTCGTATTTTTTTCCAGAACGTTTCTGGGTCAGTGTATGAGTTGGCTGTTTCTGTTAACTGTTGTCTCCACATTTCGTTGTATTCTTGTATCATATTTGTCTTGAGGCTGTCTTGCATCTGTTTGTATTGTCTGTAGTGGTTATATGTCCATCCATGATTGTGTGCATGTCGTCTAATTCTGTTGTATTGGTTCAGTATCATTTTAGTTTGTTGGCTCATTTTAGGACTATTTATAGTTTTATGGTGTGTTGTGGGGATATGTTTTTTCACATTATCTTCAATTATGGTGTGCCATTCATTTATTTTGGAGTCTATGTTTTCCTTTTTTCCGTTGTTTAGGTCAGTGTTTAGTTGTAGTTTTAGATCAATGTCGGTTTTGAATAAGTCCCAGTTCGCTGCTTGGAATTTGGGTCTTGGAGGGGCAGGTATTATTATTGGTAGGGTGGATATTGTGGTTATGATGGGGATGTGATCGCTAGTGGTGAGTGGTCCGGGGGTGAAGTGTATGTTGTGGTAGGTTTTATTGTTGGATAGTGCTATGTCGGGGTTAGTTGATGAGTGTGGGGCGTGGAAGGTTGGGAAGTGGGGGCCTATGTGTCTTATTAGACCGTTAGTGATTAATGTGCCTAATTGTCTTCCCACAGTGTTTTGGGTCCTATTATTCAGTGTGTGGTGTTTCGCGTTTAGGTCACCTATTAGGTATACTGGTATGTTGTTTCTGAATAGTCTGTAGAAGTCTGGGGTGGGTAAGTATGGTCTTCTGGGAGGTAAATAGACTGTGGCTATTATTATTGGGCCAGTGTCAGTAATTATTTCTATAGCTAGGAGGTCAGATATAAAATCATCATGTATTTTATGTGTGATAGTTTCTAGTACTGCTATAGCTGTACCGTCCATGGGACTGTCAGTTATGTTTTTTTTTTTTTTTTTGTAGCCTTGTATTTTTAGTGATTCGCTATTAGGGACACCGTGGCTGTTAATGAGTTATGTGTGGTTTTATAGTGCTATATATGTTGCTTAAAGTGTGTCTTCTATTACTCCAGTGTAGGACGTTGTGTTGTAGTATTTTTAGTGTGTTCATGAGTTTTGTTTGATAGATGATCTTGTTTTTGTTTTGGTTTGGGGTCGATTGGAGTTAACGAGTAGTTTTCCTTTTGTGTAGAATGCTTCATTTAGGGTGTTGTCTGTGTAGCATTTGTGAAAATAGTTAATAGCTTCATTTGGTGGCCATTGGGTACCGTCTAAGTCCTCAACTATAACCTTTTTGAGGGGGAGAGTTTTCCTTAGTTTATCCCATAGTTGGCTGTTCTTTAGGTTTTTGAATTGTTCATCAGTGTGTATCATTATTTTGTAAGAGTGGCCTGTTTCATGTTCCTCAAGAATGGGTAGTTCTACATCGTGTGTTTCTTCATCACTGCTTGATTCTGTGTCTGTCTCTTCCTCATTATCTTGCTGGTCGGGAGTGTTTTCTTCCTCTTTTGTTGTATTATGGGGGAGTTGGCTAGTTTCTGGGTTCATTGTTGTGGTTTGGGGGTGTCCAGGTTCCGAATAGTTGGAGTATTTTTCTAGATTCTTCTTTGGTATATTCTAGGGGTTGGTATGGGGGCAAGTTGTTCTGTTGCAGACTCTTTGCCATTGCTTCTTGCATGGTTGACTTTTCGGTTACATTGCACATGTGGGCTTCCATTAGACTAGTGAAGTGCTGGGCATTGTTTATGTGGTTTGTGTTTGTGGCAGGCATTTGTGGCTGACTGTTTGGGGTGTTGTTGCTTGTAATGTTTGCGTAGGTTTGGGATTTCTTTTCTTGTCTTTCTGTTTGTTTTGTTTTGAGAATGTTTTTTCTCTTTACACATTTCATTGCGAGGGTTCTATGTTCCTCTCCGCAGTTTATGCATTTTTGTGTTTGTCCTGGGGGGCAGTTCTTCCAGTCATGACCGGTTTGACCGCATTCAGAGCAGATTTTGTACTCTGAGTTTTGTGGGCATTTGTAAGTGGGGTGATCATCTAAGGCATAACATTTCATACAAGTTTCTATGTGAATGTATTCGTCCTGTCTGATGTCCCATTTGGGAATGGTCAGGTGGAACATCTTTAGGCCGTCCAGGGCCTTCTCTGCCATCTTTACATCTTCGAATTCTATTTTGACATAATGTGCACCAAATTTGGTAACATTTGTTATTTTGGCGAATGCATTTTTCTCTTCTGCTTCTTGTTTTATGTCTTCGGCTGCATTGTCAAAGATCATTTTGTCCACCTTTGAACATATGACACTTCTTCCACTCCCACCCTTTCCTTCCTTTATATACCCCCCCCCCCCCCAATACTCCACATAGACTCAGCTATCACCTTTAAGCTCCTTCAGCCAAATTATGCATCCTCGACATTTGCCCAAAAGGCGGTGTCAGTCAATACCCTCTACCCAATTTCTCCATCTATCTACCCATAAGGAACTCCCTGCGGACTATCCCTTATTCTTCAACAATACAAAAATCAATCTTGCATTTTCTCTCAATATTCTTGGTGTCTCTTTTTCTTCTGCTCTCAGTTGGAAGGACCATATTACCAGTCTTGCTAAGGCAGCCTCCCAGAAGCTGGGTGTGCTCAACCGCCTTAGGGGGTTCTTTTCCCCTGCACAGCTTCTTGCTCTGTACAGGGGCATAGTGCATCCTTTTATTGAGTATTGTTCACATGTGTGGGGAGGTTCC
Source organism: Paralithodes platypus (assembly GCA_032716605.1). Lineage (NCBI taxonomy): Eukaryota > Metazoa > Arthropoda > Malacostraca > Decapoda > Lithodidae > Paralithodes > Paralithodes platypus. The sequence continues at coordinate 47,810,297 of CM064581.1, read as the reverse complement.
TCTCACACCACTCTCCTAGACAAAGTTGAAAGGAAGGCCTTTCGTATCATTAACTCCCGTCCACTCACCAACTCTCTGCAATCTCTCTCTCTCTCCGCCGCAATGTTGAATCTCTCTCGCTATTCTATCGCTGCTATAATGATTAGTGTTCCTCAGAGCTTTCCCAGTGTATACCACCTCCTTTACGTAGGGCACGTGGTACCCGTCTTGCAACTCAATCCCAACCCTACTCTGTGCAACTCAAGAGTGAAACGTTACTCTCAAACTTTCTTTTACTCAACAGCTGAGCTCTGGAACTCTCTCCCAGAATCAGTCTTTCCCTCTTCCTATGACTTAAATTCCTTCAAACTCTGTGTGTCCAGGCATTTTGGCTCGACCGTCCCTTGATTTTGGCCCTGTCACTCTTTCAACTATGGGGGAGGCACTCGCTATAGGCAGTTCTGCCTTTTGCCTCCCTCAATCACATAAAAAAAAAAAAAAAAACGGCCGTATAAACAGCCGTGCTGGAATGTTATAATGTATTTTTGTTGTCAGAGTTGTATACAATAAGTCACACGGCTGCTCTGTTAAGGGGGTAGTGCTTGTGTTTTGCTTTATATAAGTCACACGGCTGCTCTGTTAAGGGGGTAGTGCTTGTGTGTTGCTATATATAAGTCACACGGCTGCTCTGTTAAGGGGGTAGTGCTTGTGTTTTGTTATATATAAGTCACACGGCTGCTCTGTTAAGGGGGTAGTGCTTGGTGTTTTGCTCTATATAAGTCACACGGCTGCTCTGTTAAGGGGGTAGTGCTTGTGTTTTGCTATATATAAGTCACATGGCTGCTCTGTTAAGGGGGTAGTGCTTGTGTTTTGCTTTATATAAGTCACACGGCTGCTCTGTTAAGGGGGTAGTGCTTGTGTTTTGCTTTATATAAGTCACACGGCTGCTCTGTTAAGGGGATAGTGCTTGTGTTTTGCTATATATAAGTCACACGGCTGCTCTGTTAAGGGGGTAGTTCTTGTGTTTTGCTCTATATAAGTCACACGGCTGCTCTGTTAAGGGGGTAGTGCTTGTGTTTTGCTTTATATAAGTCACGGCTGCTCTATTAAGGGGGTAGTGCTTGTGTTTTGCTATATATAAGTCACACGGCTGCTCTGTTAAGGGGGTAGTGCTTGTGTTTTGCTTTACATAAGTCACATGGCTGCTCTGTTAAGGGGGTAGTGCTTGTGTTTTGTTATATATGTCACACGGCTGCTCTGTTAAGGGGGTAGTGCTTGTGTTTTGCTTTATATAAGTCACATGGCTGCTCTGTTAAGGGGGTAGTGCTTGTGTTTTGCTATATATAAGTCACACGGCTGCTCTGTTAAGGGGGTAGTGCTTGTGTTTTGCTTTATGTAAGTCACACGGCTGCTCTGTTAAGGGGGTAGTGCTTGTGTTTTGCTTTATGTAAGTCACACGGCTGTTCTGTTAAGGGGGTAGTGCTTGTGTGTTGCTATATATAAGTCACACGGCTGCTCTGTTATGGGGGTAGTGCTTGTGTTTTGTTATATATAAGTCACACGGCTGCTCTGTTAAGGGGGTAGTGCTTGGTGTTTTGCTCTATATAAGTCACACGGCTGCTCTGTTAAGGGGGTAGTGCTTGGTGTTTTGCTTTATATAAGTCACACGGCTGCTCTGTTAAGGGGGTAGTGCTTGTGTTTTGCTATATATAAGTCACACGGCTGCTCTGCTAAGGGGGTAGTTCTTGTGTTTTGCTCTATATAAGTCACACGGCTGCTCTGTTAAGGGGGTAGTGCTTGTGTTTTGCTTTATATAAGTCACGGCTGCTCTATTAAGGGGGTAGTGCTTGTGTTTTGCTATATATAAGTCACACGGCTGCTCTGTTAAGGGGGTAGTGCTTGTGTTTTGCTTTACATAAGTCACACGGCTGCTCTGTTAAGGGGGTAGTGCTTGTGTTTTGTTATATATAAGTCACACGGCTGCTCTGTTAAGGGGGTAGTGCTTGTGTTTTGCTTTATATAAGTCACATGGCTGCTCTGTTAAGGGGTAGTGCTTGTGTTTTGCTATATATAAGTCACACGGCTGCTCTGTTAAGGGGGTAGTGCTTGTGTTTTGCTTTATGTAAGTCACACGGCTGTTCTGTTAAGGGGGTAGTGCTTGTGTGTTGCTATATATAAGTCACACGGCTGCTCTGTTAAGGGGGTAGTGCTTGTGTTTTGTTATATATAAGTCACACGGCTGCTCTGTTAAGGGGGTAGTGCTTGGTGTTTTGCTCTATATAAGTCACACGGCTGCTCTGTTAAGGGGGTAGTGCTTGGTGTTTTGCTTTATATAAGTCACACGGCTGCTCTGTTAAGGGGGTAGTGCTTGTGTTTTGCTATATATAAGTCACATGGCTGCTCTGTTAAGGGGGTAGTGCTTGTGTTTTGCTTTATATAAGTCACATGGCTGCTCTGTTAAGGGGGTAGTGCTTGTGTTTTGCTTTATATAAGTCACACGGCTGCTCTGGTAAGGGGATAGTGCTTGTGTTTTGCTTTATATAAGTCACACGGCTGCTCTGTTAAGGGGGTAGTTCTTGTGTTTTGCTCTATATAAGTCACACGGCTGCTCTGTTAAGGGGGTAGTGCTTGTGTTTTGCTTTATATAAGTCACGGCTGGTCTATTAAGGGGGTAGTGCTTGTGTTTTGCTATATATAAGTCACACGGCTGCTCTGTTAAGGGGGTAGTGCTTGTGTTTTGCTTTACATAAGTCACACGGCTGCTCTGTTAAGGGGGTAGTGCTTGTGTTTTGTTATATATAAGTCACACGGCTGCTCTGTTAAGGGGGTAGTGCTTGTGTTTTGCTTTATATAAGTCACATGGCTGCTCTGTTAAGGGGGTAGTGCTTGTGTTTTGCTATATATAAGTCACACGGCTGCTCTGTTAAGGGGGTAGTGCTTGTGTTTTGCTATATATAAGTCACACGGCTGCTCTGTTAAGGGGGTAGTGCTTGTGTTTTGCTATATATAAGTCACACGGCTGCTCTGTTAAGGGGGTAGTGCTTGTGTTTTGCTTTATATAAGTCACACGGCTGCTCTGTTAAGGGGGTAGTGCTTGTGTGTTGCTATATATAAGTCACACGGATGCTCTGTTAAGGGGGTAGTGCTTGTGTTTTGCTATATATGTCACACGGCTGCTCTGTTAAGGGGGTAGTGCTTGTGTTTTGCTTTATATAAGTCACACGGCTGCTCTGTTAAGGGGGTAGTGCTTGTGTTTTGCTATATATAAGTCACACGGCTGCTCTGTTAAGGGGGTAGTGCTTGTGTTTTGCTTTATATAAGTCACATGGCTGCTCTGTTAAGGGGGTAGTGCTTGTGTTTTGCTATATATAAGTCACACGGCTGCTCTGTTAAGGGGGTAGTGCTTGTGTTTTGCTATATATAAGTCACACGGCTGCTCTGTTAAGGGGGTAGTGCTTGTGTTTTGCTATATATAAGTCACACGGCTGCTCTGTTAAGGGGGTAGTGCTTGTGTTTTGCTTTATATAAGTCACATGGCTGCTCTGTTAAGGGGGTAGTGCTTGTGGTTTTGCTTTATATAAGTCACACGGCTGCTCTGTTAAGGGGTAGTGCTTGTGTTTTGCTTTATATAAGTCACACGGCTGCTCTGTTAAGGGGGTAGTGCTTGTGTTTTGCTTTATATAAGTCACACGGCTGCTCTGTTAAGGGGGTAGTGCTTGTGTTTTGCTTTATATAAGTCACATGGCTGCTCTGTTAAGGGGGTAGTGCTTGTGGTTTGGTTTATATAAGTCACACGGCTGCTCTGTTAAGGGGGTTGTGCTTGTGTTTTGCTTTAAATAAGTCACACAGGTGCTCTGTTAAGGGGGTAGTGCTTGTGTTTTGCTTTATATAAGTCACATGGCTGCTCTGTTAAGGGGGTAGTGCTTGTGTTTTGCTTTATATAAGTCACACGGCTGCTCTGTTAAGGGGGTAGTGCTTGTGTTTTGCTTTATATAAGTCACACGGCTGCTCTGTTAAGGGGGTAGTGCTTGTGTTTTGCTTTATATAAGTCACACGGCTGCTCTGTTAAGGGGGTAGTGCTTGTGTTTTGCTTTATATAAGTCACATGGCTGCTCTGTTAAGGGGGTAGTGCTTGTGGTTTGGTTTATATAAGTCACACGGCTGCTCTGTTAAGGGGGTTGTGCTTGTGTTTTGCTTTAAATAAGTCACACAGGTGCTCTGTTAAGGGGGTAGTGCTTGTGTTTTGCTTTATATATTGATCTATTAATATATTGTTGAGTTTCCTCGCTAGACCTCCATCAAGCTTAAATAAACACCCCCTAGACCCCCCTTCAAGATAAATGTGTACATTTTTCAGTAGAAAAATGTCCCGGCCGAAGGCCAATTCCTCTTAAACTTACGGTTCCATGTCATTTCAACCAGTAGACCATTTCAACCAGTAGCTCTCAACCAGTGCCAAATTAACCCAGACCAACCAAACCAGTGCCAAAATATAGTACTAATCTAATCTAACCTAACCTAAACTAACCTAGCCGTATTGGTTGATTTGGTTCTGGTTGAGAGCTACTGGTTGAAATGGTCTACTGGTTGAGTTGACCGGTCACCTAAACTTACAGGTTCACCATCGCTCGCCAGGAAAAAATCGACACCTAAATGGCACGAAAGGTCTTGAAATTAAAAGGAATGGGGCGAAGTTCTTAAAATCGCCAAACTAATGGTCCGAACGTCTTAAAATCTGAAAACTAATGGAGCTAAAAACTAATGGGGCTAAACATGAGGGAGAAGAGAGACCATTGCAGCAACCCATCTGCCCTTAATTAAGTCAGTACCCTCTAAGTCAGTATAAACAGCCGGGCTGGAATGGTGTAATGTATTGTATGTGTTGGTATTTATAAAAGATACAATGTCTATATATTGATCTATTAATATAGTGTTGTGTTTCCTCCCTAGACCTCCATCAAGCTTAAATAAACACCCCCTAGACCCCCCCTTCAAGATAAATGTGTACATTTTTCGGTAGAAAAATGTCCCGGCCGTAGGCCAATTCCTCTTAAAATTACAGGCTCGCTAACGCTCGCCAGGAAAAATTCGACACCTAAATGGCACGAAAAATCATTAAATTGACAACGAAATGGGGCGGAAGGTCTTAAAATCTATAAAATAATGGGGCGAACGTCTTAAAATCTCGAAATGATTGCAGCATTGAGGGAGGAGGGGGGCCATTGCAGCAACCCATCTCCCCTTAAGTCAATACCCTCTAAGGCCGTATAAATAGCCCGGCTGGAATGGTATAATGTATTGTTTGTGTTGGAGGAGTTGTATGTTGTTGTATAATGTATTGTTTGTGTTGGAGGAGTTGTATGTTGTTGTATTTATAAAGGATACAATAACTTAACAAAAAAAGGCTGTGTCACACGAGCGGCTTTTCCGTCAATTTTCTATGAGCAAGATTTTTTGTTCATACTATTTCTTATCTTTTTCGTCGCATTGAAATTGACAACTAGATTGACCTTATATGATTTTAAGAGACTGAAATCATATACAACTTGAATGTAGAAGATACGATACCAAAATTGCCAGGACAAATTGCCGGAAAAATCGGTGGTGTGATACCGGGTTTAGGATGGGAGAGGTAAGCATTGCGTCTACATTTAGAGAGACCAGATCATTACATAATATTATTGCAGTATAACCGGTACTGATTATGTTACTTGATAGGCCACCAAAAATCAAAGAGAAAATTAAAGATATGAGTATTATATAATTAAAGATATGAGTATTATATAATTAAAGATATGAGTATTATATAATTAAAGATATGAGTATTATATAATTAAAGATATGAGTATTATATAATTAAAGATATGAGTATATTATATAATTAAAGATATGAGTATTATATAATTAAAGATATGAGTATTATATAATTAAAGATATGAGTATTATATAATTAAAGATATGAGTATTATATAATTTTTGAATAGCAGTAATACCCTTGATATTTACTACCCAATGCTCGTAATCTGTGTTTATAATTATATAAACACGTTTTATCGCCAAGGCGATGCTGTTTACGTCAGAAATTTGGAGTCCACCTGGCCAGGCTGAGATGTGGACACCATCGGGCTCTTCTGAGCTATCAGAAGAGACTGGATGACTCCGTCGTCGACACCTGCCCGGGTTATAACACAGCACCCCATACCATTAAACACATCATAGAAGACTGCATTTCACACAACCACTTACGCCAACAACACAATTTACACTCTTTGAGAGCTCTGTGGGAAAGCCCGACCCGTGGCCATGTCCTTCCTTGGGGACTCGGGGCTGTTCGGCCAGGCAGCATAGGGAACAACAACAGCAACGTCAGAAATCACTAGTAAGATCATTCTAGACATTACCGGTAATCGATTCATGTTGCTACTACTAAATGACTGCGATATATTGTTACAGGCCAAATCTGTTGATGTTGTTCTGACGCGTGTTGTCATACTCCGGCCTATATATTAACCCTTTCAGTAACCAGCCACGTCTGTTATAGTTTACGCTACCACTATTTACACGATTTAATGAAGCTTAGGAAGGATGTGTGGTAGTTGAAGGGGTTGATTGAGACAGTTCGAAGCTGTATAATTGCTAGAGATCCTTCCTAAACTGAGTAAAGTAGACTAATAGTAGCCAGAAGTAGACTAAAAAAGATGCCGACGGTACAGTAGGGGTTAACACTGATTGTGGCCTTCCTCTGTTACCCGTTGATGTTGGTTGGGTGGGGGGGGGTACTGTATTGACGTGGCGGTGTAGCTAGGACGTTAAGAGGACAGTGGTTATTTTGTGGGGTATACTGTATATATTTACATTGTTATGCCAGGGTTTTTACCGGGGTTTTACTGGTTCTTACTCGACTGGAGAAATTTAAAGTCAAACTACATATGCACAAAAGTTGTTAAGGGTAAATATAAAACTGAGTACACACATGAAATTCCTTTTAATAATCACTCGAATACACAACACAAATAATTCACCTTACACTGATACATAGAATAATTCACAATATAATAGTCCTAGCACGGACGAGGATCCACGACGGACCTATAGAATGCACTTGGCCCTCTTATTCTTTCACTTGCATCAATTAGAGAGATACACTTGGTTCGCACTGGTGTAAGAATTAATAGAACTCCAGTGGCACTCCTATTCTTACACTGTGTAGATCTGAAGCTGCAGGCACGGGTGGATGAAGTGTGAGTTGCTGAGTCCTTTCTTCTGGTTCCGTCGAGCCGCTTAGGTGGTCCTGCCGTGTGGTTAATGGGGGTAGAGATACAGATGGAATAGTTGGTTTTGGGTCTTAAATGGTAATTCTTCATGTCATGACATAAGGTGCATACCATCGGACGAACGCGAGCATGAACTAGGACATGTCTTAAGTTATGACTGCTCGACTATCCTGACCTTTATACTAGTCGGTGATGAAGTTCTGTTTCGGTACTCTTGATGTAAGGTCTTTAATACAAAGTTCTGTTTCGGTACTCTTGATGTAAGGTCTTTAATACAAAGTCGCTAGTGTCATGACACAACAACGAAGTATCAGGCTAACGTGAGGAATAAGTAAGATCATGACTTTAATACTAGTTCGCTCACCTCTGACCGTTGTAAGAGTGTTCAAAGAACCCAGGGGTCGGTTATTAGGACTTTTTACAGCATATGTCCTTGACCATGGTGTTAGACAGACGCTGTATGGACTTCTGTGTGCTAAGTGCCATTATTTAGACGGTATCTTGCAAAGCCCGAACTATTATAGTTATCTTGCCATGGCAGACTTCTTTAATAATTTTGTAGAGTGCGTGATTTATCCTGGAAGTCAGTTTGTGGCATGGCCTTCGGTGCTACTTCCAGTGTCAATTTGCAGCCTAAAAGAGATCCTAATGTTTTTACTATACCCTGGTATGTAAGAACAAAAGTTCACCTGTAGGGAAAATAACTCTCAGACCATAAATAACTCAGCCATGGCATGAATACTTTAATGAATGAGAGGGTAATTCTTAGACTCCAAATTTTACATGTAAGGTAGATGAGCCCTTGAATTGCTGACTCTACCTGGTTCTCGTCGAGATGGTCATGACATTGCTGCTATGTCTCAAGGCTGGTACTTGAGGGTCAGAACGTCATAGGTGCAGGGGGAGGGGGTGACTAGGGGGTGGAGATAGCCCCCCTAGAAATTCCTGCGCTGGTGGTAGGAACCCTGCACGGAAAAGCGGCGCATCTGAAGGGGGTAGATTTGGGGTTTCTCTCTTTCCTCGTGGTCTTCATTTCGGGTATTTTATATATAATCATATATTATTTAGTTTCCTCGCTAGACCTTCATCAAGCTTAAAAAAAACACTCCCTAGACCCCCTTAAAGATAAATTTGTAAATTTTTCGATAGAAAAATCTTCCGGCCGAAGGCCGGTTTCTAGTAAAATTACAGGCTCACTATCACTCGCCAGGAAAAAATAGTCACCTAAATGGCACAAAAGATCTTTTTAATCTATATATAAATGAGACAAAAGGTTTAAAAATCGACAAATTAATGGGGCAAATTTCTTAAAAAACGAAAACTAATGGTGATAAACATAAGGAAGAAAGGGGACCAGAAAAACAACCCATCTTCCCTTAAGGAAGACTGTATATAAATCCACCCCAGCAGCTACAACTGTTCCCTCAAAGATTTAACCCCTTCTGTACCGGCCACGTATTTGTTCTATTTGATTTCAGCTACATTTAGACGATTTTATGAAGCATGGGAAGGATATATGGTAACTAAGCGGATTAATTGAGTTAGTGTGTAGCCATTTCATTGGTAGACGTCCTTCCTAATCTGAATAAAATCGTCTAATAGTTGCCAGAATATAATGAGAAGAGCGTGACCGGCAGTGAAGGGGTTAAAGTTTGGTGTTGTAATTCCCAGTAGAGAGAGCTACTGATTGAGCTTAGTGCCAGTAACTCTACCAATTCCCAGTAGAGAGAGCTACTGATTGAGCTTAGTGCCAGTAACTCTACCAATTCCCAGTAGAGAGAGCTACTGATTGAGCTTAGTGCCAGTAACTCTACCAATCAAATGACTCATTTTCGGTTTAAGGGGAGGTGGGTCGTTTTTCTGGTCCCTCTTCCTCATGTTTAGCCATATTGGTTTTCAGATTAATATTTTGTGTCATGTCCCAACCATGGTTCGAACCCAGGCCAGTAGTGCAGCACTCCAGCACCTAAACCACTAGACCACCGTGGAGCTCAAAAGTAGTGGCTTCATTTGGAATTATATCCCATCCACCACCACCCGCTCCGACTTTAAGACGTTCGGCCCATTAGTTTGGCGATTTTAAGACCTTTCGCCCCATTTACTTGTCAATATTAAGACTTTTCGTGTCATTTATGCGTCAATTTTTCCCCCGGCGAGCGATAGCGAAACTGTATATTAAGAGGAATCAGCCTTCGGCCGGGAAATTTTTCTATCAAAAAATGCACAAATTGTTCTTGTCTTTGGGGGATGGGGGGCTTGTTAAGCTTGATAGAGGCATAGGAAGGAAACTAAAGAAGATACATAAATGAGCAAATAAATACGCCCCTCCCCCCTTAACCCCTTCAGCACCATGAACTGTTTTTACCTTTGATTCTGGCTAAAATTAAATGATTGTATGCAGTTTAACAAGGACCTGTTACTAAGAGGGTTTATTAAGATCGTATTTACCCATTTGAGTCGTGTAGATAGATTACAAACTAAAGAAAATCGTCTAATGGTATCCCGGATATGATGACAATTACGTAACTCTAAAGTAATCTCTAAAGAAAGTTATTTAACAATGAAAGCACAGGTCAGAGTTAAAGGCCTAACTGACGTACTATTCAACCCCTTAACTACTAGAGATCATTCTTGGCCTGAAAAGTTATCTGACCGTAGTAAAAAAGGCTTCATCTGAATGAAGGGGATAAAGTAGGAAACTATATACCATCCAAAATCGATGATTCCTATCCCAAACATCAATAATATGTGTCATATACTGTAGTTAAATATATAGAAAGCGTGTTGAGTACAGGACATCCCTTGCCAAATATACAGTATTATTATATACAATACTTAATGAGATCATTCATAGCATTCAATAACTTTAGTAACATAGAAACAAACTACATCAAATATGTTCAGAGCGTTTAATAATGAACGTATATATAATTTATCCAACCCTATAAATAGCATTAAATGAGAGAGAGAGAGAGAGAGAGAGAGAGAGAAATAGAGAGAGGGGGGGGGGGGGGTCACTAGGTGGTCCAAATTAAGTTAAGAGCAACACGAACGTTTTAACACGAAGCTAAAGCAGGCACGAAACCTCCCCCTCCCCCATCTCCCTCTCTCATTCCATATCTCTCTCTCTCTCTCTATATATATATATATATATATATATATATATATATATATATATATATATATATATATACTGTATATATGTCTTTCTCTGGATCTATCTATCTATCCCTCTAACTTTATACCATTAATCTCGCATTCTATCTAATATACGAAGAGAAGAGAAGGGCAAAAGAAAGAAGAAAAGAAGGATGAATAATACAGAGAGGGAGCCACTATACGGAAGAGGCCTGGGTGCACTCCTACCCAGGGTCCTTCTGTCATACAAGCCGTCGACCCGGGTTGTGCTTGCGCGGCCGAGGTTTACACACCTTAACCTTAATGCGGTCACATCCCACACAACCATTCTAACCATCAATCAGACTTTCAATGACAACGCAGCCAAAGCTGAAACTACCTCAGCCAATATCATTGGAAGCCAGGTAAGGGCTGGTTTTGGCATTGTCTAATTCCACAGATAGGTTGTGTGCACTAGGCCACGGTTGTTCCCTCTCCCACAACCAACAAGATTGTGTCATGCACTGGCCTTCCCAATTGCTATAGTAGTGTAGATACCTTATTTGCTACTGTGTATCAATGTTAGACACTGACCAACCCAGCGTATGAGTCTATGAGATAAGACAAGCAGGAAGTGCTTATAGAGCCTGACTGCTATATAACAGGATGTCTTGTGCACTGGCTAAGGTGATTTGTTCTATATGGAATTGGAAGTCCACTGTTCTATCCCTGTATTCCTGCGCACTGGCCAGACGAAGAAAGGATAGTTATGGTTATTTATTCAGGGGTGGCCAATTAGTAAGTCGTTTGTGCCATGGCCATTACGATCACCTAAAACCAACTCCGGTGATTTCCTCCCAAACCCAGTGAGACCGCTCGCAACTGTGTGTACCTGCCGGGACCAGTAATCCAGCGCCCCAGCAAAGGACCTCTACCTGGAGGAATATATCTTCAATATTGAAGATATATTCAATGGTATACTTAGACATTTTTTGTATGTAAAACAAGCTCAGGGTGTTCAATCAAATTTTGATGTAAAAAAAAAGATAATTTATGTTAAAATGCCTTACTATGGATCTATCAGTAATGAATTTCGTAAAATTGCATTAAATGTTCTGAAAAATAGTTTTCCTGCTGTGAGCTTTAGATTTGTTTTCACCAATAAGTTTAGAATTGGGTCATATTTTAGCTTCAAAGATCGCGTGCCTGACTTTCTGTGTTCAAATATTGTATACAAATTTACTTGTCCTAGCTGTGAGGCTAGGTATTTGGGATGCACTAGTCGTTCCTTCAAAATTAGGATATTTGAACACCTGGGTAGGAGCTACCGATCGGGCAAGTTTTTACAGGCTATGGCGTTTTCGGCTATTCGAAATCATTCACGTGAAGAGGATCATCTCTTTAGTGTGGGTGATTTTGAGATAGTCTCTAGGTTGGGTAGCCAGTCTGATGCATTGATTGGTGAGAAGTTGTTAATTAGTAAACTGAATCCTGAAATCAATCTTGCAAATAGTGGTTCATAGATACAGTATATGTTTGGTCAGATTTCAAGGGTTTGTTCAACATGGTTAGTGGTTAATTTGTTTGGGAAATTGTTTCATGGGAGTTTATTTTAGCCGCTTCTCGGTTCAGGTTCCTCAGTTCTCTCTTGTTCCTGGTGCTGATGAGAACTCTTTTCTGGGTAAGTCAAGTATAATGATGGGTTTAAAGATAAATATTTTTGCTTTAGTCATTGGGAGTGATGTGTTTTTTGTGTTAAATCTCTAGTTTGGGTTGAATTTCAGTCTCGTATTGCTTTGATATATAAGATTGATTTAGGCTTAGTTTATTAATGTTTTCATGTTTTTGACTAAGAGTATCATTTGTGTTTGGATTTTTGGTCAGGGGTTGGTCAGGGGTAAGTTAATGCTAGTTATAGAAATATTATTATATAGTTTCCTTACTGATAAATCAATGGTGTTAGATAAATTGGGAGATCGTTTCTTGATCCGTTGTATGGTATTAGCCTCTGTTGTGACTGTTTTGAATTTATGGAAACAATTTTTGTATTCAAAGGTTAAAATATTTGTTATAGTTCAATTGTGATTGTCTTTATTTTGCTTTTCGGTATCTTCACTGGTTTTACATGGTTAGTGTATGAATTTTAATTTTATATATAGTGAGACATTAATATAGGATTGTTTGTATTTAGTAAGTTTAACCTTTTATAGATTCGATAATCATTCCCCTATTTTTTACAAATTGCGTTGTTCTAATAGTATATTACTTATTTTTAGGGAATGTTGTTCCTGATGATGGCTTAAGGTTAGCCGAAAATTTGAAAAATAAAGATGTTGCCTGGCGCCCTGTCAATTCTTTTCCTTTTTATATATATATATATATATATATATATATATATATATATATATATATATAATATACAGTAATTGTTAAGTGCATTTTTTACCTCAATATAGCTTTACATATGGGCAGGAGGGCCTCCTAAAAAGCCTCTTTCTCTCTCTCTCTCTCTCCCACGGACAAAATGTAATGACACCCCTTGAGGTGATGGCAGTTGACAACGGGAAAGTGTATTGGCCTGCCTTGATGTGGTGAAGCGACCAATGAAGGTGAAAGTGTATTGGCCTGCCTTGATGTGGTGAAGCGACCAAAGAAGGTGAACGTGTATTGGCCTGCCTTGATGTGGTGAAGCGACCAAAGAAGGTGAACGTGTATTGGCCTGCCTTGATGTGGTGAAGCGACCAATGAAGGTGAAAGTGTATTGGCCTGCCTTGATGTGGTGAAGCGACCAATGAAGGTGAAAGTGTATTGGCCTGCCTTGATGTGGTGAAGCGACCAATGAAGGTGAAAGTGTATTGGCCTGCCTTGATGTGGTGAAGCGACCAATGAAGGTGAAAGTGTATTGGCCTGCCTTGATGTGGTGAAGTGACCAATGAAGGTGAAAGTGTATTGGCCTGCCTTGATGTGGTGAAGCGACCAATGAAGGTGAAAGTGTATTGGCCTGCCTTGATGTGGTGAAGCGACCAATGAAGGTGAAAGTGTATTGGCCTGCCTTGATGTGGTGAAGCGACCAATGAAGGTGAAAGTGTATTGGCCTGCCTTGATGTGGTGAAGCGACCAATGAAGGTGAAAGTGTATTGGCCTGCCTTGATGTGGTGAAGCGACCAATGAAGGTGAAAGTGTATTGGCCTGCCTTGATGTGGTGAAGCGACCAAAGAAGGTGAACGTGTATTGGCCTGCCTTGATGTGGTGAAGCGACCAAAGAAGGTGAACGTGTATTGGCCTGCCTTGATGTGGTGAAGCGACCAAAGAAGGTGAACGTGTATTGGCCTGCCTTGATGTGGTGAAGCGACCAAAGAAGGTGAACGTGTATTGGCCTGCCTTGATGTGGTGAAGCGACCAAAGAAGGTGAACGTGTATTGGCCTGCCTTGATGTGGTGAAGCGATCAAAGAAGGTGAACGTGTATTGGCCTGCCTTGATGTGGTGAAGCGACCAAAGAAGGTGAACGTGTATTGGCCTGCCTTGATGTGGTGAAGCGACCAAAGAAGGTGAACGTGTATTGGCCTGCCTTGATGTGGTGAAGCGACCAATGAAGGTGAAAGTGTATTGGCCTGCCTTGATGTGGTGAAGCGACCAAAGAAGGTGAACGTGTATTGGCCTGCCTTGATGTGGTGAAGCGACCAATGAAGGTGAAAGTGTATTGGCCTGCCTTGATGTGGTGAAGCGACCAATGAAGGTGAAAGTGTATTGGCCTGCCTTGATGTGGTGAAGCAACCAATGAAGGTGAGAGTGTATTGGCCTGCCTTGATGTGGTGAAGCGACCAATGAAGGTGAAAGTGTATTGGCCTGCCTTGACATGGTGAAACGACCAAAGAAGGTGAAAGCAGATTGAAGCACCTGCTATTTGTATAAGGGACCATATTGGCCCTGCAAGACTTAACTGGGGAACAGCAAAATGTCTGACTGATGGTGTAGGTGGAATAGGCTATATAGATGTTGCTTTCTTGGGCAAGAACAAAAGAGTTCTATCTATCTATATGTTCAGGCACAATCCCCATGTTCAGGCCCAATCCCCATGTTCAGGCCCAATCCCCATGTTCAGGCACAATCCCCATGTTTTCCTATTTTTATTTTTATTTTCTATTTCATTCTATTTTATTATTTTGTTTTCCTTTTTTCTTGGGGGTAACCGACTCAAGACAGAGCAAGAACCGGGAAAACATAAAAACAACATAAAACAATGAACAAACAAAGATAAAAATACAAAAGAGTTAGACTATGACTATATAATAGATGAAATAAATATACCTGGAGTTGACTGATAGCTTTATATGGTTAGTGAAATTAAAGCTAATAGCTAATAATAGGTTTAAGATCTGATAGAGATATAAAAGTAAATAAAACATGAACCCTAAGTTCTGTGGAGTTAACTTGAGTTACATTAAGGAGGTCAAGGTCCATCCTATGCTTACCTGATAGATTAGGTATATAACAGGGAGCAGATACAAAGGTTGGACCTACTGTAATTTTGTCTCCAATAATAGGGCTAGACTAATACAGTAATCTTGCCCGCAAAGTTATGTGGATTTGCTGAGTAGAATTGTGTTAGATTAATTTAGCTTGAGTTTTAGTCGGGATAAAGGCAAGGAGGCCTGCCATTTGGAAATTATGTCTGCTAATAAGGAAACTGCATTTTCGAATCATTTATATATCTATTATCGATGGTATGCCAGCGAATATGTATATATATCTATTGTATAAGGAGTAAGATTATTACGTTACTCCAAGCAAACATTTTCCTTTGAGTTAATAGTTAGTGCGCCTTGAAACCGAAGATGAATTAAGTCAATCTTTGAACAGCGATTGTACTGATAAATTGTAATTAGAACTAATCACTCTGAAAACAATCTTATACTACACAGTCGTAGATTATTCAAACTCTTCTAGCTTGGACTGATCTCGACCCGGACAGCGGAACGGTAATTATACGGAATATTGTCTGTTTTTTGTTAGTCTTATTAAATATTGTATAGTTCTGATCAACTGTCGGATTGTTCCTACACTATTAGAATAAGTAAATTTGAAATACATACTACACATATTTAGCACCATTGTTGTTAGTATATAATGGAGTAATGAGTTAGTTTGTAATTAATTTATAACATTAATTATATTATATTCACAAAATATGTTGAAGATTTTTTTGTATATATCATATTTATAATCTAGATTCACATATACTGTATAGTGAAAATCACCATGGGAATTTATGATGTATAAGATAAAAGAGGAGGATAAAAACATAATCTATAAATACTATAACAAAAATACGACCTTATGAAGAGAATATCAATAGAGACTTTACTTAATTTTGAAATTATATAACTGCCACTGAACTTAATAAACACATTACCATCATAATATTATAATTATTTGGAAATAATTGAAATGAACCAATATCACTGAATGTCCTCATTCTAAAATTCAGTCTACTTATAGTTTATCTTCTAGACTCCATCGGGGCCAAACTCTAACTATAGTCTGTTCATTCTAGGTTGGGCAGAAATAGTAACTTATAACCTCTCATAACTCAAACTCTAACTATAGTCTGTTCATTCTAGGTTGGCCAGAAATAGTAACTTATAACCTCTCATAACTCAAACTCTAACTATAGTCTGTTCATTCTAGGTTGGCCAGAAATAGTAACTTATAACTTCTCATAACTCAAACTCTAACTATAGTCTGTTCATTCTAGGTTGGCCAGAAATAGTAACTTATAACCTCTCATAACTCAAACTCTAACTATAGTCTGTTCATTCTAGGTTGGCCAGAAATAGTAACTTATAACTTCTCATAACTCAAACTCTAACTATAGTCTGTTCATTCTAGGTTGGCCAGAAATAGTAACTTATAACCTCTCATAACTCAAAAAGGACTAGAGAGTAATCGAGCTAATATTTCTACCAAATATGAAGACTTGGCTAGGGAATAGGTGTAGACATTTACAGCTCATTTGCTCTAGCCCTTTTTGAGTTACAGAGGTTAGAGGTTATGATTTCTGCCTAAACTAGAATGAACGGACAATAGTTGTTGTACTTATTTTTCTCTAGTTTAAGTATCTACTAGGGAAGGAATATTCCGACAGGTGTTGAGAAGTTCATATATTTATTTAATCAACCTCTCACCTTATATTTAATACCTAGCGAATGATTCTCGGTTCTGGACCAGATAAGTTCAATCCACTAATTGAATAATTCGTTGATCCAATAAAACTTGCACCTTGGAGTCCTGGGACTCCCGTTACAACCTATTTGAATTCGCGTTATTCAGGCATTGACTTACTTCGTCTTCGATCCCAAGTCACACCGCCAGCAATATTTACAACGTCGAGAGAGTTAGTCCGGCCGTGATATGTCCTATCTAAAGACCTCGGCTGTAATGACTTTGCTGTCTCTCTCTCTCCCTATCTCTAATACAAATACTTACTGATATAACTGTCCTAAGTTAGTTGAACCCGAAGTTTCTTTACTCCGCTCTTTCCTTGGAAATACAGCTTAAACTAATAATGCCTTAGGCTACAGTCCCTATCTAATATTTCATGACACGCATAGTGAATACTTGAATAATAATTTCCTTCAGGAAGACCAGGTCTTCGTTACACCTACAGTTTATACCCTGGGCCCTACTCTGTGACGTCGTTACTTCCCACGTTGGGTTACAATATATATCACCCTCAGTCGTCCCGACTGGTTACTATATCAACATCAGAGAATAACAGTCTCGTGGTACACTTAGCATATGACTCTCTATTCGTATTTCACGTTACATTTAATATTTCAAGATTACAGTATAAGACCCTTGTGGTACATACAATATATGATCATCTATTCGCATTTCATATCTCATGATCACGAAATAAGTTTCTTATAATTAAGTACAATATCTCTGTCAACTCGGTAGCCTCTAATATGACAATTTGAACGGCCGCTTATTCCTCTCGGTTAAATTTATACTCTCACAGTTTCCTTTATAACAAAAAGATAAATCATTTTAGACTGGTGTCTTTCCTATCTAGTTATTGATATAAAGCTAAACTGTCATTAACAAAGTTCCTACTTCAAATTAAACAATCTTATTTGATACCCTCTGAAGTTCCCTGAATCTCTCCCTCTTTAGTTATTAACTATTCTATAAGAACCTGGACTATTTCTATCTAATGGGCTTGAGCCCTTTCCTATAAATAATATTCTCTGGACTCAACAACAAAGCATCCTTTTTATTTATGTCAATAGTCTATTTCTTTGATCTGGTTTGTTCTATTAGAACACATTTATATATTTATTCTGCAACCACAGGTGGTGTCCACATTTCTTTCGCTCTCTCTCTAACCATTTGCGGGCCCACAAGGGTCCTGTCAAAACTGGATGGGTGTCTTCTCTGTTCACCACATCAAGGCTGGCCAATAGCCCTCGCCGAAGTCTTCTTCCCCGTCTACCACCTGCCGTTCTTCTTGCAATGCTTGGCTAGGGCTTACGCAATGTGTCGGCAAGCCCCAGGATACTTGCGGTATATCCGGGGCACTGGAACTGGTATGGTAAAGCTGGATAAGGTGTGTGGTGGTGGCTGGTAATCCGGCGGGAAGGCTAGGTCTGGTGCCTTTAAATTCCCATTCGCAATTATAAGGGATGGCGGGAGTGAGGTGAGAGAGGACGTTGACCCTGTGGCTGCCCCAGCTGTACTGGCCCTCCGGCCACCCCCTACGCTGATTGGCTGAGCCGGCCGCCTGGGTGGCACTCACGTTTGCCGCATTGCTCTACTTTCTCGCGCTGCCTTCTCCGGTTTTCACATCTTGATAATATGTCCCTGGGAGTTGATTTGTACGGTCTTCCAGTGGCTTACGGGAGTATGAGGTTGGCACTGAAGCAACAGACCGTTGGGAACTCGAAGGGATCATGTTTAAAGGTGAAGGGAGTGAATTAAAACTCTCTCTTCTAGCCGCTGGAGAAGCTGTGACGTGCTCCGAAAACCCGGCTTTGTGATTGGTCGGTTCGCTGGGTGTGTCAGTGTGTGCACACGTGAGCAATCTGTCAATCTCAGCTGGTCTTGACGTCCGGGAAATCGTAGTGCGTGGATTGATTGATGGGATTATTACATTAATAGTAATGGTTAAACAAGTCAATTCAACTTTGAGGAGTAACAGAAGATTCACCCCGAGAACCATTTTGTAATATGTTCTAATTTACGAATACGTCCCGAATGTTACGTGTTGTGATCACCTTGTATACCATGTTTATACCTTCATTACACTTCTCTCTCCTTTGATGACTTCCAGGACTAATTTTGAAGATGAAAAAGAGTGGCATACCAACTTGCTCAAAAGTTGGGAAGTTATTTTACCATTGAAGGAGTGAAATATAAAGTTATTCCATTACAAACTTGGGAGAGCGGGAAGAGAGGCGCGGACAAAATGTGTGCGGGTCTTTTAAGTTTGATGTTTGTTCTCACCTTCTCTTATTGGGATTGTAAGCGGAGACAAAATATATATCTGTCAAGATGATGATGCAAAAAACAAATGCTAGTAATTATGATATATTGATTATAATTATGAGATATATTCATTGATGTTGAAGGAAATTATAGAACATAAGAACATAAGAACATAAGAAAATGGGAGTCTGCAGAAAGCCGATTGGCCTAAGCAAGGCAGATCCCTGTCCCACACAACCCCAATTCAATTACAAAGCCCAATTATAGGCTTCACACTCTAATACCCTGAGGATCATCTTACCAAAACGGTTAGAGATTAACGCAGGATTATGGGGTCTGCAGAGCGCTGATTGGCCCAACCCGGCTGATCCCCCTTCACACCCAACCCTTCTCGTCCATATGCTTATCCAATTTTATCTTAAAGCTCCCTACAGTTTTAGATCCCACTATAGCACTTGGTAGTCCATTCCACCCATCTACAACTCTGTTACCAAACCAATATTTGCCTATATCTTTTCTGAAACGAAATTTATCTAATTTGAAACCATTGGTACGAGTTCTTTCGCTATCACTGAGCTTTAGTACATTTGTCATGTCCCCTTTGTTAATCCCACTAACCCACTTGAACACCTCTATCATATCCCCTCTAACTCTGCGTCTCTCTAACGAATGTAAACCTAATTTCTTCAACCTTTCTTCATACGAAAGATTTCTAATATTATGGATCATTTTGTCATTCTACGCTGTACTCTCTCCAATGAATCTATGTCCATTCTGTAATAAGGACACCAAAATTGGACAGCATAATCCATATGGGGTCTCACTAATGACAAGTAAAGTTTTAAGATAACATCAGCAGTTCTGTTACTCACACTCCTAGAGATGAACCCGAGAATCCTGTTTGCCTTATTACGAACGCTTATACACTGTTTTCTAGGCTTCAAATCATTGCTAACAAACACACCTAGATCTTTCTCGCAATCTGAATTTTCTAATTCTAAATTAGCTAGTTTATATTTAACATTTGTTTGCATCTTCCCTATCTTTAATACCTTGCATTTGTCAATGTTAAACTTCATCTGCCAATTTACTGACCATTCATGTAAGGTATCTAGATCCCTTTGGAGGCACTCTATATCGCTATCTGAATCAATTGATCTCCCTATTTTAGTATCGTCTGCGAATTTACTTATCCTACTAGTTATACCTAAATCTAGGTCATTTATGTATATAAGAAACAACAGTGGACCTAATACCGATCCCTGGGGGACACCACTTTTGACTGCTCCCCACTCTGACTTGGTACTATTTATGCTGACTCTCTGTTTCCTACCAATTAGCCATGACCTAATCCATCCCAACAACGCCCCACCTATTCCATGTGCCTCAACCTTTCTCATCAATCTCTCATGAGGGACTCTGTCGAAAGCTTTACTGAAATCTAAATATATAATATCGTATGCCTTGTCATTATCTACTACTTCATATACCTCTGAGAAAAAACTAAGCAAATTAGTAAGGCAAGAACGTCCCTGTGTGAATCCATGCTGAGAAGAATTGATTAAGTTAAATGTTTCTAAGTGGTTTCTCATTTTCCTAGCAATAATTGACTCTAGTAGCTTTCCTATGATTGAAGTGAGACTAATGGGACGGTAATTGGATGCTATTGATTTATCACCTTTTTTGAAAATCGGAACTACATTTGCAAGCTTCCAAGCTTCTGGAACTATACCTGTTTCTAATGAATTGTTAAACAGAAATGTTAATGGGTAACTTAACTCATCTCTGCATTCTTTTAATACTCTGGCATATACCTCATCGGGACCAGGCGATTTCTGAGGTTTCAGTCTGTCAATTTCCTTAAGCACATCATTTCTACTTATAGTAACCGTATTTAACCTATTTTCTATACTATCTCTATATACCTTACGGACTTCTGGAATCTGTGCCAAATTTTCATTAGTGAAAACGGATAGAAACTGACTATTTAATGTACTGCACATTTCTAAATCATTTTCTGTCATTTCTCCTATCGAAGTTTTAAGGGGGCCTATTTTATCTCTAACTTTAGATTTATATAGCTGGTAAAAAGCCTTAGGGTTATTTTTTGAGTCATTGGCTATCCTGATTTCATAATTTCTTTTGTCTGTCCTTATACATTTTTTAACCTCTCTTGATAGATTCTGATAGTAAGCAAGTAGGTGAATTTCGCCTTTCTTTATTTTTCGATATATTCCTCTCTTTTTTCCTAGAAGATCTAATAGTCTATTATTCATCCATTTGGGTTGGTTCTGTGTTGATCTTAAATTTTCTTTTGGGGATATATTTATTTTGCGCATTGTGGAGTGAAGAAATAAAATTATTATATGTAGCTGTCAAATTATCCTGAGTTAAGACAGGTATCTGAGAGAGAGTATGTTCATTAGCGCACCTGGGTCCACTTAATAGTTTAACCATGGGATCGACTCTTAAGGCTCGTCTTAATCCACCATAATTGGCTTTTCTGAAATCTGGGATAAGTGTCGTATTCTCTTTAGCCTTTCCTGTCCATTGTATGTTAAAATAAATTGATTTATGATCACTATTTCCTAGTTGGTCTCCTATCTCTACATTATTTATCATTTGTTCATTATTACTGAGAACTAAATCGAGGATATTATTACCTCTAGTAGGCGAGTCTATGAATTGAAATAAAAACTATCCTGTACCGCCTCCATAAACTCTTCTGAATCTGAGTCGCCGATTTGATGCTGCCAATCAATATTCGGAAAATTAAAATCCCCTATAATACACACATTGCTAAACCTTGATGCTATTTTCACTTCCTGCCATAAAACTGTACCTTCGTTTCTACTCATATTTGGTGGTCTATAAATAACTCCAATAATTATGGTCTCACTACCTTCGCTAACCTCAACCCAAACACTTTCGTTATCAGTATTTAGTCTAATACCTGATTTAATACAGCTTTTTAAAGAACTCCTGACAAACACTGCTATTCCGCCGCCCCTCCTACTTGTTCGGTCGCGTTTAAACAAACTATAGTTTAAATAATGATGTATATTATGTATGTATGTATGTATATACTCATGCACACACCCCATTGCTGTGCTTGGCCGGCACGAGACAGAGTCCGAACAGAAACAACATTCAAAGTTCCTATTCTCACGGTCCGGGACCAGTTTCGCGTTCCTTCGCCCGTTTCTCTGTCCCATCGAGTAGGCGGTATTATACAAGGGGAGGAGGATTCCTAGTCTCCTGCCCCCAGAAGGAAAAGTACGACAGTAAAAGAGACAGACAGAAACAGCTAAGGTTGGGTAGAGGATGCCAAACCTCACTCTGGAGAGGACCAGCCCTCACCCAATAATATGCTAAAAATGTTAAAGTATGATGACATTTAGTACAGTGATTATTTTGGAGAAACATTAATGATGGTTTACATTTACCAACATCGACAACCATAAGCCTCACTGTTATTATCATTTACTAACTAGTACAGTAGATTATATACAGTATATACAGTATATACAGTATTTACCAGCTAGTACAATAGATTATATACAGTATATACCAGCTAGTACAATAGATTATATACAGTATATACAGTATTTACCAGCTAGTACAGTAGATTACAGTATATACAGTATATACAGTATTTACCA
The DNA here is from genome assembly GCA_032716605.1 of Paralithodes platypus. Classification (NCBI taxonomy): domain Eukaryota; kingdom Metazoa; phylum Arthropoda; class Malacostraca; order Decapoda; family Lithodidae; genus Paralithodes; species Paralithodes platypus. The sequence goes on along the minus strand of CM064581.1, from coordinate 47,787,777 downwards.
GCTAGTACAGTAGATTACAGTATATACAGTATTTACCAGCTAGTACAGTAGATTACAGTATATACAGTATATACAGTATTTACCAGCTAGTACAGTAGATTACAGTATATACAGTATATACAGTATTTACCAGCTAGTACAGTAGATTACAGTATTTACCAGCTAGTACAGTAGATTACAGTATTTACCAGCTAGTACAGTAGATTACAGTATATACAGTATATACAGTATTTACCAGCTAGTACAGTAGATTACAGTATATACAGTATATACAGTATTTACCAGCTAGTACAGTAGATTACAGTATATACAGTATATACAGTATATACAGTATTTACCAGCTAGTACAGTAGATTACAGTATTTACCAGCTAGTACAGTAGATTACAGTATATACAGTATTTACCAGCTAGTACAGTAGATTACAGTATATACAGTATATACAGTATTTACCAGCTAGTACAGTAGATTACAGTATTTACCAGCTAGTACAGTAGATTACAGTATATACAGTATATACAGTATTTACCAGCTAGTACAGTAGATTACAGTATATACAGTATATACAGTATTTACCAGCTAGTACAGTAGATTACAGTATATACAGTATATACAGTATATACAGTATTTACCAGCTAGTACAGTAGATTACAGTATATACAGTATATACAGTATTTACCAGCTAGTACAGTAGATTATATACAGTATATACAGTATTTACCAGCTAGTACAGTAGATTACAGTATATACAGTATTTACCAGCTAGTACAGTAGATTACAGTATATACAGTATTTACCAGCTAGTACAGTAGATTACAGTATATACAGTATATACAGTATTTACCAGCTAGTACAGTAGATTACAGTATATACAGTATATACAGTATATACAGTATTTACCAGCTAGTACAGTAGATTACAGTATATACAGTATATACAGTATATACAGTATTTACCAGCTAGTACAGTAGATTACAGTATATACAGTATATACAGTATTTACCAGCTAGTACAGTAGATTACAGTATATACAGTATATACAGTATATACAGTATTTACCAGCTAGTACAGTAGATTACAGTAGATTACAGTATATACAGTATATACAGTATATACAGTATTTACCAGCTAGTACAGTAGATTACATACAGTATATACAGTAGATTATATACAGTAGATTATATACAAACATTACTCTTAACCCTTCATGTACCGGTGCCGTTCTTTTAACTTTATTCTGGCTACTATTAGACGATTAGATTCAGTTTTAAAATGCCCTCCAGCAATTACCAGACTTCAGCTGTCTCGCTTAACCGTTTTTACTACCATAGATCCTTCCTAAACTGCACAAAATAGTCTCAATATAGCTAGAATAGAATAAAAGAGACGTCGCCGGTACAGAAGGGGTTAATTTAGACATAACCAAAGAACTAGTATTTGGCACTGAAGATGACAAATGAAAGGGTTGTCACACAAGTACTCTTATTACTTTGCCTATCATAGTTTTCGGCAATAAGCGCGTCTATAGATGCAGATATTGTGTTAGAGTCCTTTGACACATGGCTTGACATGAGTCACAGGTGTTTATTTGCTGAACGAGGCCATGCAAGATCAACAGGTAGACACAGTAAGCAACTAGAGGGGCACTCGCCAAAAACTCTATCATCAATAATAAATGGTCTGAAATTTCCAACTAATTTTCTTCCCTAGCATCCTGGCATCTAGCCAATTTATTTATTTTCATGTTTGTCCTGCGTGCATTTACTAATATGTTACCGTTAGACATAATAACCAACACCACCACCGGAATATCTAGTAAAGGTATGCAGGTGAATTTTAAGAGAAATGGTAACACTATTGCAGTGATGACTTTAGTGTTGATGACGACAGAATAACCAACAGGCAAGACTAGATAGTTTGTGGACTTACCTTTTTGTTAACAGATCTAATAAAGTCAGCGGCAGTGATGGCCGGACTCTCAATACTGCCTGGCCTGGCCTGTGGTGATGGCAGCTGTGAGGTGGAGGCTACATCACCTACAGCTACCCATGTAGAACAGGACCGAGAGGTGGGGTCCAGGCGAGGTAGTAACACACCCTCCAGCCGACCACCACCTCCACACACGTTGATCTGCAGCAGGAAGTTACCCTGAAACAAAAAATAAAGAAAGTATTAATGTTATGCAGTGTGATGAAGGGTGTGGAAGATTGGCCGTCTCCCAGCGCTGGATGCCATGCACTGCTACTCTCTGGTGGCGGGACTATGTGCAACCAATCCAATTTGTCCTCCCAAAAATATCCTTGGCTAACCCGGGAATCGAACCCAGGTCAATAGGCATACCAGCCTTCCCCATCCAGTCCATGCACGGGCGTTCAATTAGGAAGCAACCCTAAATCTCTTTTGAAGAACCAGGTGATAGTCTTCTGCCCCCCATACACGTGATTAATTTATTAGACTTTCCATAGACCATAGACTATTTTACACTTCCACAGACGCCATCTCGGCGGATGCGCGTAGTGGAGGGGATAATATTATCGAGAAACTAACTTCTGGGGCAACACAATTATTAATGAAGAAATAGATCAATTCTAGTTACCTATCTATTGTCGTATGCCTTCTAAAGACTGGCCACGAAATAATCGCCTCCACGGTCCTCAGTTTTCTGTTAGCCAGTGCCCCTCATCCCACACAACACAATTTCATTCATATACCTTCCAACTCCATCCTTTCATCTCATTCTCAGTCTACCTCTCCCTCTCTACCCTTCCACGTCCCTCTCATGCACTTTTAGTAATTTTCTCACTCTTCATACACTCCACAGGATCGAACCACCTAAAGTTGTTTATCTTCACACTCTACAGCACATCCACATTCACATCACATCGTTCTCGTACTTTCTCAGTTATCTGTCTACCTCTCCATATTACTCCACATGCACTTCACAAGTAACTCATTTCCACCCTTTCATTCTTGATTTATGGTTCTCCAACAACGTCAATGCTTCACTCCAACATGTCAATATCGGAATCACTACACTATCATGCAGTGACGTCTTTACTTTCATACACATCTCCCTATTTCTTGTCAATGTTATCATCGTACCTGCAACTTTTCTCCCATGTTACACTCTATCTTGCGCTTCATCCTCCAAACTCCCATCGATACTCACCGCACTGACCAAATACTTATATGAGCTAACATTTTGCAACACCTAACCTATTCAACGTCATTTCACACTCTTAGATTGCATTCCTTTCAACGAGCATAACCTTACTCTATACCACAGAGACCTTCAGTTACCGATAACGTGTTTAGCACACTGCACCAACATGTTACTAATCACTACAACTCCCACTTGTCATCACGAGGGGAGGTGTGGTGGAGTGGTCTTGCCACTGGCCTGGTAATCCAAAGGTCCCGGGTTCAAATCCCGATGTATCAATGGGAAGATATTATTGGGATGGAATTTGTGCTGTACCTGGTATCAGTGCATTACCACAAGCCCACCGAAACGTCAATAAAATACCCTCATTGTTCCCTGATTAAATAGCACTGTATGAATATTCCCATATTCAAAATATGCTATAGGGGTGCAATGCCTGGTGAGTTATCTGCTCAACAGGTGGCGTTGTGTGTGTGTAAGTGTGAGAGTCCGAGTGTAGAGGGTGAGACAGTGAAGCACGGGAACGAGGTGGCTTCAGAGATGGGGTCGTTTCGGACCATGAGTGAGCACCGTGCCTCATGTGAAGGCAAGATGGCAGGTGCTCGTTGTACTCTACGTGCTTCACATGTCTCACTCCCTAGACTGGAACAAGACCTCACGGGCTTCACTGTTCATTGTAAAGCGGTGAATGTTAAGGCTCTCAGCCTATGCCCGAGAGGAAGTAAGTTGGAATATAGAAAAAAAAAAAAAAAAAAAAAAAAATTAGAACTGTATCATCAGCAAACAGAATCACAGACAACATCCACTTACTACCTGCCCTTACTAGGGTTACTCCAACATCTACTGTCGAAGGATTCCCTCCACATCGGAACAGTTATTTCATCCCCCCCCCCCCCCTCTCCCTGGGAAGCCCCCACTAAAGGATTGCCATGACAGAAACACCTCCAGGCTACTTTGTCAAGGCTTGCTTTCTTTGCCTGTACCACATTGACCATTCCACTACATTAAACTTTTTTCTTAACCCTTCGAGTACCAGAGACGCACGTGATGCATCGGCAATTTATGTAACACTAAACCCCAGAGCCGCATAGGGTGCGTCGCGGTTAATTACTCCAGTCCTATGGCACCTAGAGTGCTCAGATTTGTATGGGAACTGCGTAAGTATCCCACGCAACAATGCCGATGGTTGAAAACCCTCAAAGTCCAACCGCGTGCGCACGCAAAAACGTGTTTCTGCATGTTTTTGCCTACCCTTTCTCCCATGTTAATTCCGACTTTCGGGCGCCCCGTAGGACCTCTTAATGACCTAGGCGATCGTTTTTTTGTTTTTTCCTTCATTTCTAACCCACTCCAGGTGTTTTCTGGATTTTTTTTTTTTTTTACAACCTGCTGGTCCTGGAGTTAACATTTATTATAGGTTTGAGTCCTGGAGAGAAGAAGGAAAACCTAACATTTAGTAGTGGCCCCGGAATCATTGACGATATGCTTATAATATAATGGCACTCTTTCAAACCCTTGCGTTAGCTATATGAAATACCCGCCACAGGGAGAAAGAGAGGCCACACATCGTAAGGGTACGCTAATTCTCTTACAGAATTGTCCTTATGATTGGGTACTCACTACGAAAAAACTTCGTAAAAAATAAAATAAAATTGAAATAAGAAGTGCTATAATCAAGCTTCCCAACTTGTGGATGTTTTGCCGTGCGGAGTATTCCCCCGAGACGCTGATCCTCTCGGGTCATCTTGTCCTTCAATGATATTATCAAGACTAACTTAAAAACATCAACAAATGGGAAGGGGATGGAAGGGAGGGCCCGCATCGTCAATGATTCCGGGGCCACTACTAAAGATTAGGTTTTCCTTCTTCCCTCCGGGACTCAAACCTATAATTTATTAGTAGCCCCTTCATCATTGACGATATGCTTGATATCTCAAGACTGGAGGGGGACATTCGTGACAATATCAAAACCATTAACAAATCAACAATAGGTTGAGAAAACACACCAAAACTAGCATTCTTAAATTTATTTTGTACATACAAAATTTGGTATAAGAAATGGAAAGAAAAGCAGGTTGCGCACTTCAAAGAAGAGCTGCTTGTACATCACCACCCAGGTACATGTAGTTATCAATTATAAATGTGATCATCATTTACAATCCAATACAATTTTGCTTATGAATTACATTCGTATACAAAAAATATGATACTCCTGACTCATACTGGTCTGGGAGGATTGTAAGGTATAAAAATATTTGGTTATACAAAATTTCACCTTATAAGTACTGTATATGCTGTACAATATGTCTATATTTCACCTTATAAGTACTGTATATGCTGTACAATATGTCTATATTTCACCTTATAAGTACTGTATATGCTGTACAATATGTCTATATTTCACCTTATAAGTACTGTATATGCTGTACAATATGTCTATATATTTCACCTTATAAGTACTGTATATGCTGTACAATATGTCTATATTTCACCTTATAAGTACTGTATATGCTGTACAATATGTCTATATTTCACCTTATAAGTACTGTATATGCTGTACAATATGTCTATATTTCCAACATAAACTAAAATAGCACTTGTGGACTGTAAAACCAGTCTATGTGTTTCCACTTACAAAAAATGAAAAATATTCTTGAACTTGGACAGCTAGTTCATTAATATTAACCCTTTCCCTGCGGGTGACGTTCTGGAACGCATAGGTAATTTACAGCAATTTCCCGGCTTTAAAAGCCTGCAAAAGCCGTAGAAATAGAGTGTCAGTGGGCGGGAGCGTGAGGGACCACCGTCCGACCCTCAGAGCAGCCAGCCGCTCACTGAGGGAGACTGTGGTCTCACGCGGGTGTCTCGACAGTGTTGCCAAGCGAGCAAGTGCTAATAATTAGCGAGTTTTCCCGAATGTCTATGGCAACGCTGCGGGTGAACCCCGCCACGTACGAAGCTCGTTCTGGTGTCATTTTGAAGCTATTTTCACCTAGTTTTCAGCAGAATACAGTTAATTTAATGCAGATAATTGATTAATCATTCAGGAGTGCCTGAATATGCCCTAAATAGCGCAAATAAGCTCGCAGAAAAAGGGTTAAGTATATCACATACTCATCACATTATCCGGTCGGGGCTGAGGGGGCCCCCCCCCCCCCCCCCTCCTTTTTACTCTTAAAAATTGTCCTTAATTCTAACAGCACTATACCTTTCAGACCTGTTGTCGTAATTCAACACAGGGAAGAGTTGGCCTATCCAGGGCAACAGACAGATAGCGCATTAAGAAGGTATGGTTAGACACCCAGATATCTTCAACTGAGAAATTCTGTAAAAATCGTAATGATACAGCCCATTTCCTGATGTCATGTGCACGCCCCACTATGCCGGGGTTGCTTTCTTTAATGACTTCCACTATCAAAGATGCTAACCTTCTTTTCGTAATGCGCTTACCTGTGTTGTTCACCCAGAGAGCTCCTGGCTGATTCGGCCGGGACACTCTCATAAAATTAATTAGAGATTGCACTGGACATAACTTATGATGCGTCTCCCCTCGTTTTAGAGCCGGGATCGTAAATGCAGAAAAATCATGATCACTATGTTCATTCTTGGCAATGAAAGTAGGTGACGGCGCAATTTTTACATCGACATTGCGTCGTCCAAACCTAAGACAATTTGGTTCGTTGCTCATCGCCGCCAGCTCTGATACCCGGTTTCCTGTAGCTAAAGCCATAAGGAACACATCCTTCTTTAGGATTAAATCAAAATTTGGGTTGTGACTATATTTCCGAGAATGTAGTAAAGACAAGGCTTTGTCCAGCGACCAGGTAGGCATGAGCTGACGGGGTGGTGGGCAAAGCTTAAAACATGCTCTCATGAAACCTTTCTCCTCCGCCTGCGGTACAGAGACCCCGGTTAAATCAGAATAGGACTCTGATTGCTGACAAATGGTTCTTAAGTGTGACTACTGAAAATTGTTTATGTTCAAATAGATAATCAAGGTATTTGAATATTAAAGATACTGATGCTTCAGTCTGAGCAGTTTCCACTATCCAAGTCGTAAATATTTTCCAATGTGATTGGTATTGACGCCTGGTTTACAAACTGTACTGATTCATAAATTTATTAGTTACACTTTCACCATAGGGAGTTAACCACTTAGCCTTTTGAATATAAATAATGCAAAAGTCAGTGAGGTCTTGAGGTTGCCAATTGTTTCTAAGTGGAAGTACGAGATCGGGAGTGACACCGGGTTCTCGCACCATGTCTTCAATTGGGAATACCACACCGGAGCCGGCCACAGGGGCGCGATTATCAAGACTACGCCCCGATAATCCTGTAGTTTGTGAACTACTTGAAACATGAGTGAAGCGTCTGGAGGTGGAAACAGATAGATGGAATTCCACCTGTTCCAATCCTCCATCAATGCGCCTGGACCCCCGCCAGGGTAATCTCCCGGCGGGTTAGGTAGAAAGGAAGTTTGTGGTTGTCCTTGGACGCAAATAAGTCCACTTGTGGACGGTATGGCTCTGCAATCATCTTGTTGAAGACGGTTTGCTTGAGCGACCATTCTACTATTGTGCTCTGTATTTGTGACAGAGCGTCTGCACAGAAATTGGCCACGCCCGGCAGATATGATGCATGAAGATGAATGTTCAGCTTTTCGGCTAGAACAATACAATTTTCCGACAACTCTAGCAACATTCGAGACCTCGTTGACCCTTGTTTTTGAATGCATGACACCGCATTCAGATTGTCCATTCGAAAGGCTATTGATTTCCCTTGCAAAGTGTAACCGTGAGCCTGAAGGAATATTAAGGGAACTAATAACTCTTTTGCATTTATGTGACACTCCTTGGATTGGGACCAATTATAAGCCCTTGACCCTGATGACCGAGGCTCGACTGATAACCCCAGCCTATTGTCCCTGAAGCATCCGTGTCTACCCATACCGTAGGTGGAGGAGAGGTCCACGTCATGATTGAATACAATGTCTCCGGCTTCGCCCAGACCGCTAGTAAGTTGTGGATTAATGCTGAGATTTGCCATAGCTTTCCCGCTGGCAAAAGCGGAAAATGTTTGTTTCCCTCCAAGATTAACCTCTTTACTTTCAACCGGCCCAACTTCACACTAAGTTGAATCCAGTTGAGAGAGCCGACTAGGGACTCCCACGCCTTTCTCGTGGTAGTCAGACTGTGGAGAAAACAAAACAATTTCCTGCAAAATCTGTTCCGATTGTCCACACTCTGACTGAGAGTGAGATTTGCTGCATCCCAAACCAGACCTATCCACTGAATTACCCTTGTTGGGACAAGATTTGACTTTGCCAAGTTGATATTGAACCCCAGGGCTTTGACATGGTTTATAATTTGATTGGCATGATTGAGGCATTGAATCTCGGACTCCGCCACCACTAGCCAGTCGTCTAGGTACCACAATACCTTGATTCCTTGTCTTAACCCCTTAAGAGCAGTGCCCGGCTATAGTCGGACAAGAGAACCAAGGACTATGTGGCGGGGTCCGGCTATAGTAGCATGCAATTTTGAGCACATTATCGGCTCTGAGAGAGAGTACGAGCGGTGGGAGGAGCGTAGGTTGACTCTGACCGTTCGGCACGGGTCCCGCGCGGCAACTGCCATCCCCTCCACACACATCCACACTCACTACCTCGCTACACAGGGAATTATGTAAGGAAATTACCGTATTTTAGAGATTTTGCCCTTCAGTTGCACGATCGTTGCAAGACAACCAGTGATCGTAGAAGGATGGTTCAGGTGTCATTGGAAAGCTCAATTAACGCCCTTTCAGGGATACATAATTGTATTACGCTCTGGCTCTTGTTTATGCATGAAAAAGAGCACGGAAATAAGCTCGTTTAGGGTAAAACCACCCGCTTGGCAGGTAGTAGAAGTTACTGCCTAGGCCGCTCGTTGAGTGTTATAGTGGTAGCAAAGCTTGTCGGACTAATTTGGTAAATATTCTCGGCGCTAGGTTCAAACCGAAGGGTATCCTTTGAAAGTAATAGGTCTGATGCTCGATCCTCAAAGCGAGGAATTTTTGGAACCTTTTGTTTACTGGGACATGCCAATAGGCTTCTGTCAGGTCTAACGATCACATCCAACCTTGCGGCGGAAGTGTTAGCCTGATTTGATTCACAGTGAGCATCCTGAATGATGCGTTGTGAATGTAAAGGTTCAAACGAGACAGGTCTACGACTGGCCTCATCTGAACACTGTCCCTTTTTGGCATGAGAAAAAGCTTGTACGTGTAAACTGGGCAAGTTTGATTGACCGGGACAGTAATACGCTTGGTGATCATCTCATGGACTAGTGACTCTACGTCAAAAGAAACATGATTGATTTCTAGTGCTTGACGTAAACGAGGTCGTCGGAGCCATCGCCAGGTTATGCCCTTGCGTACCATTGCCCGATCCCAGGTCCGCCGGGGCCAATCCCGGTGACACGTCCGGAATGACCCAGTTCCCTGACTGGGCTTGTCCGGCAGAACTGCAATCTGATCCAACTCGCCCACAATAGGCCCCGGGAGTGAGAGAGTTTTCAATGTGGCTAGTTTTTTGGTTTAGGTGAGGTAGAGGTAGACGGCTGGCTAGGTTTGGCAGTCATCGATCCCGGACTTGGTTTACGTTTAGTTTGACCCTTAAACCATTTACCTGAGCTTTTCCCTTGTTTGCTTCTAGCCGGACTGCTTCCCGGCATTGAAGGATGTTTGTAGCTCTGAAAAAACTTAGCCCCACTAGCGTGAGCCTGCTGACTACTTTTAGGTTTTGCATAAGGCTTAGGGAATTTGTGATGCTCTTGTCTCGCTGGGGAAGCAGTCGGTCTCGCAGCATCTACCAAATTAAATGCCATCTTCTACGTATTAGGACAGACTAGATTGGGAGTGAGCACTGGCGACAAAATTACCCGGCGACCTATGTCTTCCGGTAGTTTCCTTACTAGGTGGACCCGTAGATCCTGACGTGCCTGGACTGCCTCTAAGAAGGCTACCCATACGTCACCTAGAGACTGAATAGAATTATGCAAAGTCAAGCGGCGGGATAAATTTAGCGCTTTGACAGCATCTGAGTCCGTAATCGCCTGAGTAGTTCTCACTAATGACTGGGCTATTTGACGGCTCAACAAACATTGTGATACTAGTCGTAATGCCTTCTGTCGTAATTTAAAATCCTTATCCAACTGAGCCAGAGGTGGGGTTGAGAAGGGTTCCTGCATTTCCCACAATGACAATTTTGGAGCAGTAAGGAATTCTAACAACGCAGGTGGGACACCCCCGGCACTGGCTACTGGTAAAGAAAACTAACTATGAGTTTCTTGTGGGATATATATGGTGGGATGACTTAATAGTTATGGTGGATGCAAATTGTTGTGCTACTGCCTCCCAATCTAGCCACGGTCCTGTACCCACCTCCCCTATGTGCAAGACTGGGCTGCCGGATTCGTCCCTGACCGAAATTGTATCCAATTTCGGCATGAGTAAAGCAAGAGCTTTGATGTCATTAAATCCATCCACCTTGGACCAGTCTGCATAAAGTCTTGCAGATGAGGGAGGTGTTAAAGCTGGTGAAGAGGCATACACAAAATAATTTGGGGTATAAACACTTGGAATCACTTCTATGGATACATCTAAAGTCGCTCCCGACACATCATCTTTACCACTTAGTTTCCGGTGCTCATTGACTTGGATTTGCCAGTCACCTGGTACCGGAAGCTCTCCCAAGATTGTTTGTTGTGCAATAGAGGGATTCTGAGCAGTGATGTTGACCCAGGACAAGTCCGGACCGTACAACAACGGCATAGGGCCTTTCTTAACTGGGGTCTTATCTAATGGTGGAGGAACTACGTCTGTTAGGACACGTAGATTAGTTTTGGTCAGCGTCGATGTCGACTGAACAATACTAGGACAAGTGAGAGGGGAGGGTAAGTTAGATTTAGGAGCCACCTTGGCTGATTCTAATGGTCTTACAACTGACATAGTCGGAGCAGCTTCCGGCACTATTGTTTCCCTCTGAAAAGATTGCATCCTATTACTTAACATATCTTCGAGCACTTCCCTAGTTATAAATTCTTTATTAGGATCTTTAGTGGAATCATGAGACGCTACAGAGTGTGTTTCTGAGGGTCCCGGCGGTTGTAAAGGTTGAGCAGACGGCAAGGTTTCCACTACCCTTGTACACTGTCAACACATTCCATCTCTTCCACCTGATCATTCTGTAATGCGGGAATTAAGTGCTGTTGTTCAAAACCCTCCCAATCCAACTCTAAGTTCGGGATTGATGATGGAATAGGTTCAGCCTGGTGCCTATCACTATTATCTAAGTTCTCAGAGCTGTCTGACTGTTGACTAACACTTTCCGACTCCCTAAACCCCTCCGGGTAGTCTCGGTATTTCTCCACTGGTTCGGGGTGCCGCCATACACTATTGTCTGAGGCTTTTGAGGCCACTAGTTTATGACTAACACTCTCACATTCTTTTCCACCTGCCGGGTACCCTCGGTACTTGTCCGCCAAAACTTTCGCAGGCACCCTAGTTGTAGTATGGCTACGCTGAGGAATCACACGTGGTATAGAAAAGACTGGCCTAAGTGAATGTGCCAAAGAGTCAATTGCACTAACACTACCCCTGGGAGACTTCTCTGCCACCTCCGTTCCCACCACCGAACTGCCAGATTGGACGTGAGGCTTGGAGGAGCTAGGGACGGAGGGAGGAGGACGGAGACCCGGCGATTGCCGGTGCCCCGAGCACGAAGTCTCCGTACGGGGTTTATGTTTACTACCCGAACCCTTCCCGCCTGAAGAAGACGTCGCCGTTTCAGGTGATGTCCTCCTTTTCTTGGCAGTCTGAGGTCGCGATGAACCTGACGACCTGGAAGACTGCTTCAGTGGGGATCTGGACCATGACCTGGTCTGTTTGTCTTGCGGCAATACTGACCACGCCCGTTTGGGCCGGCCAGGGGGGGTTGCCTTTGAGGTATCCGAATCATCACTACTACTGATTAACTCTTTAGACTGTACTTTAGGTTTTGGCTTAGGCTTGCTACTCGACCTGGATGATTTTGGTTGTGGCGCCTGAGATTTTATGATCAAATACTCCCAGAGCGCCTCATCGTCGCATTGCAGGGCCTTATATGCTATGTCCTTCGTGTATGCTAAAAATTTAGCTTTTATTGCTAATAAAGCTACTTGACAAGATGGGTCACGATGAATTAACAGCCCTTTACGCAATTCCGAACAAACTCTACACTTTCTAGATAGCCAAATCCCCCGGGGTCGGTCTAAGCACGTGACACATTTGATACACAGCTGGTGATTAAAGACTGGTATGGCCAAACATGTTACAGTTAAGCATAAGGTTACGAAAGGCATGATGGTAACAAACCCCCCCCCCGCTGGGATCGGCCCCCTTACCTGGAGCCCGTGCCGAGGTTACTGCATGGTATCTGGAAAGAAATTTCCAAGAATCAACGCTCATAAGGATAATCCAAGACATCCACAAATGTATATACCTCGAATACGCCGGAAAATTAGAACTAGCGTCACTTGCTACTCTAACTTTCCTTTGCATCCCTCTGGAAAAAATCCCTTGTCCGTTTTTTTCCATGAAGGTAATCCGACTACTTATCTATGACACTCCATATCACTGACCTATACTGATACATTCTTATAGAATGCCCCTTGGTAACTATCCTAACGCCTCGCATGACGGGTGATAGTTTTAGCACCAAACTAGGCCTTTCCGCCGTGACGACAGATTTTATGACCTTCCCCACCGCCGGAGGATAATAATTAGCGTATAGGCGAGTCCTTTTTCGGCTGAGCCGAAAAAACCCTCGAGGAAGCCTTCTCTTCTGCCGGGGATGCGGTGGCACTTCTGACCACTAACGGGTTTATTGGATCATTGTCTCCTGTTCGCCGAGGCAAACTTCCGGTAAAATATTTCAGCCAATTTTCCGCCGGAAGAGACGAATCCACCCTTTGTGTTAACTAACTCGTCTGCCCGAGATAGCTTCACACACCAACATATAAATAACACTATCAGAACGTCTCCTGACACCTTCCATCATGCTTAATATCACTACATGAGAGGGAAGGTTACATCTTATGGCTATAATTATTATAATATACAATAATACCAATAATGTACCCTAGCCATAAAAACTTACCCTAAACTGAGGCAAGCCACGAGGCCTAGGGCAAGTAGCACGACGACATGCGACACTCTTACCACCATCGATGAGCAGCAGCCAGCCATCCTACGACGCCCCGGGCCAGAGGGGAAAAACGGGCAGACCATTCCAGAAAGTTCTCCACCACGTGGAGCAACTCTTGGACCAGAATGTCTGCTAAACAAGATTTACCTGCTACCTCTACCTTAATAGTAGCAAAGTAGCAGTGCCCCGCAATAACAGCCTCCAACTAGCTAGCAAGGCTAAGGTACGAGCATTGAAAAAACAAAAAACACAAATGGAGAGCGTGACCAAGGGGGCACGTAGACGCCAACACATTGTACCCTAATTTAACACACTCCTGTAAACGTGCCAATGGGGAAGACCAACCTGTCTAGTCTAAACCTATTCTAGAAAATCTCAGATAACACAAATGAGCAAATGACTCATTAGGAGACAGTAGAATACAGAATGAAGACAGGGCGAAAGACACGTCCGCTCGGCATGGCCACAGGGAGAGGAAGGACGAAATGACGCGAGAGGATCAGCGTCTCAGGAGAATACTCCGCACGGCAAAACATCCACAAGTTGGGAAGCTTGATTATAGCAGTTCTTATTTTAATTTTCTTTTACTATTTTTTACGAAGTTTTTTCGTAGAGTACCCAATCATAAGGACGATTCCGTAAGAGAATTAGCGTACCCTTACGATGTGTGGCCTCTCTTTCTCCCTGTGGCGGGTATTTCAAATAGCTAACGCAAGGGTTTGAAAGAGTGCCATTATACTATAGGCATATCGTCAATGATGAAGGGTCCACTAATAAATATTATATTGCCTGGTGCTCAGTGGGTTAATATATTTGCCACTTTCTTCTCCCATACCATCGGTGGTCTTCCACTACTAGTTGTTCCACTCACCTGACTTCCATGTATCTTTCTTGGCATTCTGTCCTCATCCATGCTCTGAACATGACCGTACCACCACAAAGTACTTCTCTTTATCCACTCAACCACTCCACAGTCAAAGCCCAAAACGTGCTCTTCCATTCCAAACAACACATACACGTCCCTATTACTTAGTCCATCTAGCCTATTCACAGCAGCTACTATTCTGAGATAGTTCATCTCCACAGCTCTCAGTTTGGAGAGGTCCTCGTCACTTGCTGTCATGTCTCACTTCCATACGAGAGTGTTGGGAGCAGCACTCTCTGTTCCTCAGTGACTTGTTCACCTCTTGACTAACCATTCTTCCTTTCCGAATACAATCAAGTTCTCCAATTACCTTTCTACCTGGCATTTTCTCTCTTTTATCTCATTCTTCATTTTAACATATTTGCACAGTACAGCTCCCAAATACTTGAAACTTTCATCCTCGTCCAATAGTTGATTTATCATTTTTATTTTACAACTTTTCTCATGTTCTTTCTTAATTCTATATTTTGCTTTATAATCTATGATTTCATGCATTCTTCTCTCAAACACTATTATCTTACATTTCCCTACATTGACCTTTAACTTTTCTTTTCGCATACCCTGTCGAAGTTAGTACCCACTCTCTGAAGTTCTTCCACATTTTCCGCCAACAGGACTGCATCGTCTGCATATAGGCATGTTAAAATCTTCAACTCTCATCCCTCTGATTCCAGCCTAGCTCCTATACCCATTGATCCCGCCCTATATTCTCTAATCACTCCATCCATGTATATATTAAGCGACCAAAGTGACATGACACATCCCTGACTTACTCCTACATTGACCTCAAAACTCTCACTTAACGTATCAGTTAACATGTACCTTCACATATGCCATTGCATTTCTATAAATAAATGTTACTGCCATTAGCAACTTCCCTCCCACACTATATACTGTTAACACATTCCACAGACCCTCCCAATCTACTTTGGCATAGGCCACTTCCAATGCATGAATGCTGCATATAGAGTTTTCTGTTCTTGGCCAAATACTTCTCTACTAACAAACGCATTTAAGCTATCTGGTCAATGCAGCCCCTGCCCTTTCTGAAACCACCCTGCTCTTCACCTATTTTGTTGTCCATTCTCTTCTGCAGTCTCTCTGTTGCTAATCTTGCATATACCTTTCCGGGTATGCTAAGCATGATAAATTCCCTATAACTCCTACATTCCTCTTAACTACCCTTCCCTTTCTACAGGGGAACAATCACTGCTTTCCTCAAGTTCTTTGGTACACATCAAGTTTTCCATGCTAATTTACATAGCCTATGCATTATGTCTATAGCTTCATCTCTCCCATAAATCAGCATTTCACCCGAGATGTTGTCTACTCCAGTAGATTTGCCCATTTTAAGTAAATTAGTTGCTTCTTACTTCTTCACTGCTTATCTGTCTTTCGTCTACCCTGTATATTCTACACCTCTCCATTCCCATAGTTGAGATCTTTGCCTTCCCCCTACTCTTTACAGCTAAACTACATAGATGATCTCTCCACACATCCACCACACCGTCACCATCAACCACCTCCTGGTTCATGTTCCTCATTCTATCACCTCAGACAATCTCGGTCTTACTCCCTCCTACTTCTTGCAAAGTTCTGTAGTATGCTATATTTTCACTCAAAAACTATTCACTAATCTTCTTCCCATGTTCCTCATCTGCCTTCCTTTTAGCGTCTTGTATCGTCCTTATCTCCTCGCATCTCTAGTTCCTCTAGATATATTATTTTGCAATATACTATTTCGCAACTCTTTCATATTTTTCAATATTTCTTCTGTCTCGTTGCTAAACCATGCATTACCTTTCTCATTCCACATTTTAACTTTGTTCCTGCCACATACTTTCTCAGCTGGTTTAATCATGGAGTCTCTTGTACTTTTCCATACTTCGTCTACAGTATTTCTTAATCTATTCCATAATCTATGCCCTTTACAGTCCCTTTCAGCATATCCATGTATATTGTTAGGTCATGTTGTATGAATTGCAAAAACAACATGAACAAAATGAGGCTTAGGATATATAATAATAAATATTAAGGAACGTGACATGTGAAATAGTGTCAATTGCTTCAAGTTTAGTTTTAAATGTTTGTGAGCTCATTCGTATTATTGACACTAGTTCGGGCAATGGAGTGGTTGGAATGAGAATGTGCTGCTAGTGTGGCTGTGGGTGAAATCAATGTATGAAGAGAGTTGAATAAGACAATATATTATGTTGCTAGAGTGACTGTGGGTGTGGATGTTGTCACGGTATGGAGAGGTTGGAATGGGACCGACACTATGTATGTGCACTCATTTTGTGACAATTAAGTGTTGATGTTTACAGTGTGGCTGTGAGTGGAGTCAACAACCAGTGAATGGATTGTAGGCCAGTCACACTTTCATAAACTACCACATAATTACTGGCCATGGTTGGAAATTTATGACATAATTGACATGTATTCATTATTTTACATTATATACAACTGTGGCCAATTTAAGAGGTTGAACTGGCAATTAACTTGATACATTCATAGTATATCTCCTGTAACATACGTCAGATACAATCTAATGGAAAATGTATAACATCCCATTGTAAGTATACAGTATATTGTATGATATCGACCACAATATATTTTTTCTTAGCCACGTAAAATTATCTGTATGAGCATGTGATCCATATATGAGCTAGGAAACTAAGACTAGAACAGAGACATGGGCCTCGGTGTATAAGGTATATTTTCCAAGTATATGGTGATTACAATACAAAAACACATGGAGAATTAACCAAAGTGCACAGGGAGTTTAACCCACTGAGCCCCAGGAAATATAATATAAATGTACACTCGTGGACCAGCAGGTTGTAAAAAAAAAAAAAGTTTCCCAGAAAACACCTGGAATGGGTTAGAAATTAAGAAAAAACCACTAAAAACGATCCCATAGGTCTTAAGGGGTCCTACGGGGCGCCCAAAATTCGGAATTAACATGGGGTAATTGGTAGGCAAACTCATGCAAAAATATGTTTTTGCGCGTTCACGCGCACGCGGCTAGACTTTGAGGGTTTTCAACCATTGACATTGTTGCATGGGATACTTACGCAGTTCCCATACAAATCTGAGCCCTCTAGGTGCCATAGGACCAAAGTAATTAACCGCGACGCACCCTATGCGGCGCTGGGGTTTAAGCGTTACATACATTGCCGACGCATCACGTGCATCACTGGGGTCCAGTGGGTTAAGGTATGTTTACAATCTGTGACTGGATTAACAAGCGCTAAAAATACAATACATAAATAATGAAGTAAGACTGACAAGAGGTAGTTTAATTTATACACAGAAAGATCAGTAGAACCTGGGAGAAGAACGTATGTTAAGCTTAAGTATGAATATTGGCTGAGTTTGAACACTATGATATGGGAAGTAATTATGGGTGGGTGTTGTATATATTTATATTTAATATAGGTTGTAGGTGGAGTCGTCTGCGAACTTCCAATTATCATTAATTAAGAAAGTGTGTATGTTATTCGGAGGACTTCAATATACTGTAGAATAGGGACTCTGTCAACCAGAGAAAATGGGTACCAATGGGTTAACTAGCCATATAAAATATATTTCCTTGGGGCCAAGGGGAGGTCAAGCTCTTATTTCATCTTCTTCTTCTTGGGTATCTGGGATGAGAGCCTATTGTTGTGGGACTTCTTCTTCTTCTCCTTGTTATTCTTCTTGAGAGTGGCTGAGCAAGGGTTGCTTAACTCAGTCCGAGAGTATGAATAGATAAACTCTCTGTTCTTCTTGGGAGTGGCTGAGCTAGGGTGGCTGAACTGTCTTTGGGCCAATCCCGTCTTTGCCTAGCAAGGGTTGCTGATCAAGGTTGCTGCTGCACAAGGGTTACTGTAATCTGAAAGCAGTAGCTGGCAAGCAAAGGTTAATGAACTTTCTGTGGTCTTCACAAGGGTTGCTGAATGAGTACTTGAGCAACAAGTGTTGCTGAACTCGTTCCCTGAGCAAGGGTTGATGAACTCGGGTAAGGCAAGACCAGATGAGACTGAACCCAGTAACCTGCCAAACAACGGCAGCCTTTGGGTCTTGTGAGTTTTTTTGCACCTCTCGGTGGAGGGAGTCTTGAGAGTGGAAGGGGCCTTACTCCTTGGGATAAGGCTGCCCTTAGGTCCCTTTGGTCCAGAACCGGTGGGGGTGGGCAGCTTCTCTGTCCAGGTGACAGGTAGGCTAACAGCTGTAGGAGGTGGAGGAGGAGCTCTGACTTCAAATGGCTCTGACGACACTGGCTGTGTCGTGGTGGAGAGGGACATTGCTTCATTTCTTCTGGTGGCTGGCTTTATTGCTGCCACACGTGTTAGCTGTGTGGCTGTTGGCTCTGGCTCGATGGTTGTTGTGGTGCTGGTAGGGACTTCTTGGCTGCTATCTTTCTCAGATCTCAACATAATATAATTTATTTCAAAAGACTTAATGAACATATCAAGTTGTAGCAAATATTTGCTGGCAATGTGCATATGACACAACATTAACAGCCCAGAACACACATTCTTTACAACTCACCTCGCTAACCCATGTCCGGTTGAGGTCGCTTTCACTGGAAGCCCCGATACCACTGATGTCTGAGGTGCTGAAGCTTTTGTGGACCCCGAGGGCGGAACTGAGTGCCGCACAAGACCTGATCAGATCACTCTCCTCTTCCCCCCACAGGTTAGAGCCCCCACCACCATCACCTGCAGAGCTGCCCCCACCACCACCACTACAGGACGGAACCTGGGGGACAAAGGAAGAACACACGTGTTATACACTTACAGTATACACTTATACAGAAAAAATAGACTACACAGATCCTCGTTCATTAATGGTCATACATGTACATACATATGCACGTATAAACAGACTGCACAGATCCTTGTCTATTTAAGGTCATATAGATATGCGGAAATTAATAGACTGCACAGTTCCAACTCCATTTGAAAGGACATGCATAGACATACTGTATATGCAAAAAATAAACAAACTACACATATCCTAGTCCATTTAAGGTTATACATATATAAAGACATTCAGAAATAATATACTGCACATATCACAGTATGCTTGACACAATACAGTTTTAACTCTTGAGGTGGAAAGAGAAGGCGTGAGTGGAAGTAATATGTGATGGTGATAGTCTATGAGCATGTTAACTCAATTCACAGCATTAAAAGACATGAGAGCAAAAATATTAATATGAAACATTTTAGACTGCACTCGACCCACCTGACCCTACAGTGAGTTGTGTTGCTGAAAATTATGGGTGTGAAAAGTGTATGTAAATTGTCTGTAATAATCTACCCTTATAATGGTAGTGCTAAACCGATCTTATACCAATTAGAAAGGTAAATCACTATTAATGCACCCAATAATCATATATACCTTCTTCATACCCTTCTTATACCCTAGATCTTTAAGAGTGTATAGTATTGTCATATCAAGTACTCACACTAGACAAGCATGCATCTTAACACTAACATGCTGAGAGAGAGAGGGAGGGGGGGGGGGGGGGGGAGAGCGGTAATTGTGTATGTGTGTGTGTGTGTGTGTCAGTATTAACACAGTGGAAAGGTATATTAAACTCCTACAACCATAACAGGTAGAACAAATGGAAAGTACTGTGTTTATTATTGTGTGAATGGTTACTGGCTCAACTATGTGATATATTTTCATCGTGTTAATCCCTTCTAAACCGGCAATGTTTTTTTAGTTATATTCTTGCTATATTTAGGCGATTTTGAGCAGTTTAAGAAGGGTCTATGGTAGTAAAAAGGGTAAAGTGAGATAGTTCAATCCCTGTTACTCGTTTGAGGCCCTTGTTAAACTGAATAAACTAGTCTTAATAATACTAGAATATATAATAAATAGACGCTGCCGGTAGAGAAGGGGTTAATGAAACCTATCTAAGGATTAATGGTAAGGATATAATATTATGTTACACGTTATACTTGGGAATATACCGGTACAGTATATATAGGAAACATTTAATATTACTCTGATAAAGATTTAGGTAATATGTTGCAGTTGAATTACTAATGTTATATGTATGTTAGCAGGCAACTGTACTGTACACCCCTCTCAGTGCAGAGGTCACTTTTGGGTCATCAACTGGTCATTAAATCCCTGTGTCAGGTTGATAACACTATATACAGCAGTCATAGGTCACGTTGAAAGACATCACAACTCAAGAGATCATGTTGGGTGGAAAGTTACCACACAGAGAGAAGTGGTTTTAACTGGTTTGGTCATACCTCAGTCACGGAGGGTTAGGGAAGATTAAGAGACCCCTACACACTTGGAAGCCAGCTGGCAAGGCGATCACAGAAGAGTTCTATTTGTTCCTAACACACATACTTAGGACATAGACTTTACATACATACATAACTTTGTTCCTGTATACATTGTGGATGGCAGAGAGGGTGTGTGAGAGTGAGGTGGAAGGGGTTAGAGGGAGGGGTATACCAAGAATGAGGTGGAGGGATAGAGTGGTGAGATGTATAGAGGAGAGGGGGCTGGGCTGGGAGGAGGGACGAGTGTTATCAGGGGCAGGGCGGCCTGGAAGAAGTTTATTCATGGCCACCCTGTCACGGATTAGGAAATTTGGAAGTCGGAGGGGATAATTGAGATATAATTTACCCCTTTGATGCCTAGAGAGCCTTCCAAAGTTGCATACAATCGTCTAATGATAGCCAGAATAACATTCTAAAACTAGTCATAATCCTGAAGGGGTTAGGAGTGTTTGAGTATACATGATTTCAACCCTTTCGATCTGTGCTTCACATCCGTAGTTCGCATATCAATACACTTTTTTTAGCATACAATGATGTGTTTCTTCATTTTAGTTTGGCCATTAGATGATTGTATTCAGCTTAACAAAGTTCTGTGAGAATCAAGGTAGTGTGTACCACTTGATTCCTGGAGGTCCATCCTATGCTAAATATAATTACCTAGTGGTAACCAGAACAAGATTAAAATAACAAGATCCTGTAGTGAAAGTGTTTAATGAGGTGCCGTTGGTTCTCCTAGAGAGATAATGGTTGTAGTGAACCCTGTGTGGTGGATGTTGGTTTGGTCGTCTACTGAGGTGCCGTTGGTTCTCCTAGAGAGATAATGGTTGTAGTGAACCCTGTGTGGTGGATGTTGGTTTGGTCGTCTACTGAGGTGCCGTTGGTTCTCCTAGAGAGATAATGGTTGTAGTGAACCCTGTGTGGTGGATGTTGGTTTGGTCGTCTACTGAGGTGCCGTTGGTTCTCCTAGAGAGATAATGGTTGTAGTGAACCCTGTGTGGTGGATGTTGGTTTGGTCGTCTACTGAGGTGCCGTTGGTTCTCCTAGAGAGATAATGGTTGTAGTGAACCCTGTGTGGTGGATGTTGGTTTGGTCGTCTACTGAGGTGCCGTTGGTTCTCCTAGAGAGATAATGGTTGTAGTGAACCCTGTGTGGTGGATGTTGGTTTGGTCGTCTACTGAGGTGCCGTTGGTTCTCCTAGAGAGATAATGGTTGTAGTGAACCCTGTGTGGTGGATGTTGGTTTGGTCGTCTACTGAGGTGCCGTTGGTTCTCCTAGAGAGATAATGGTTGTAGTGAACCCTGTGTGGTGGATGTTGGTTTGGTCGTCTACTGAGGTGCCGCTGGTTCTCCTAGAGAGATAATGGTTGTAGTGAACCCCGTGTGGTGGATGTTGGTTGGTCGTCTACTGAGGTGCCGTTGGTTCTCCTAGAGAGATAATGGTTGTAGTGAACCCTGTGTGGTGGATGTTGGTTGGGTCGTCTACTGAGGTGCCGCTGGTGGTTCTCCTAGAGAGATAATGGTTGTAGTGAACCCCGTGTGGTGGATGTTGGTTGGGTCGTCTACTGAGGTGCCGTTGGTTCTCCTAGAGAGATAATGGTTGTAGTGAACCCTGTGTGGTGGATGTTGGTTTGGTCGTCTACTGAGGTGCCGCTGGTTCTCCTAGAGAGATAATGGTTGTAGTGAACCCTGTGTGGTGGATGTTGGTTTGGTCGTCTACTGAGGTGCCGTTGGTTCTCCTAGAGAGATAATGGTTGTAGTGAACCCTGTGTGGTGGATGTTGGTTTGGTCGTCTACTGAGGTGCCGCTGGTTCTCCTAGAGAGATAATGGTTGTAGTGAACCCTGTGTGGTGGATGTTGGTTTGGTCGTCTACTGATGTGCCGTTGGTTCTCCTAGAGAGATAATGGTTGTAGTGAACCCTGTGTGGTGGATGTTGGTTTGGTCGTCTACTGAGGTGCCGTTGGTTCTCCTAGAGAGATAATGGTTGTAGTGAACCCTGTGTGGTGGATGTTGGTTTGGTCGTCTACTGAGGTGCCGTTGGTTCTCCTAGAGAGATAATGGTTGTAGTGAACCCTGTGTGGTGGATGTTGGTTTGGTCGTCTACTGAGGTGCCGTTGGTTCTCCTAGAGAGATAATGGTTGTAGTGAACCCTGTGTGGTGGATGTTGGTTTGGTCGTCTACTGAGGTGCCGTTGGTTCTCCTAGAGAGATAATGGTTGTAGTGAACCCTGTGTGGTGGATGTTGGTTTGGTCGTCTACTGAGGTGCCGTTGGTTCTCCTAGAGAGATAATGGTTGTAGTGAACCCTGTGTGGTGGATGTTGGTTTGGTCGTCTACTGAGGTGCCGTTGGTTCTCCTAGAGAGATAATGGTTGTAGTGAACCCTGTGTGGTGGATGTTGGTTTGGTCGTCTACTGAGGTGCCGTTGGTTCTCCTAGAGAGATAATGGTTGTAGTGAACCCTGTGTGGTGGATGTTGGTTTGGTCGTCTACTGAGGTGCCGCTGGTTCTCCTAGAGAGATAATGGTTGTAGTGAACCCCGTGTGGTGGATGTTGGTTGGGTCGTCTACTGAGGTGCCGTTGGTTCTCCTAGAGAGATAATGGTTGTAGTGAACCCCGTGTGGTGGATGTTGGTTGGGTCGTCTACTGAGGTGCCGTTGGTTCTCCTAGAGAGATAATGGTTGTAGTGAACCCTGTGTGGTGGATGTTGGTTGGGTCGTCTACTGAGGTGCCGCTGGTTCTCCTAGAGAGATAATGGTTGTAGTGAACCCCGTGTGGTGGATGTTGGTTGGGTCGTCTACTGAGGTGCCGTTGGTTCTCCTAGAGAGATAATGGTTGTAGTGAACCCTGTGTGGTGGATGTTGGTTTGGTCGTCTACTGAGGTGCCGCTGGTTCTCCTAGAGAGATAATGGTTGTAGTGAACCCTGTGTGGTGGATGTTGGTTTGGTCGTCTACTGAGGTGCCGTTGGTTCTCCTAGAGAGATAATGGTTGTAGTGAACCCTGTGTGGTGGATGTTGGTTTGGTCGTCTACTGAGGTGCCGCTGGTTCTCCTAGAGAGATAATGGTTGTAGTGAACCCTGTGTGGTGGATGTTGGTTGGGTCGTCTACTGAGGTGCCGTTGGTTCTCCTAGAGAGATAATGGTTGTAGTGAACCCTGTGTGGTGGATGTTGGTTGGGTCGTCTACTGAGGTGCCGCTGGTTCTCCTAGAGAGATAATGGTTGTAGTGAACCCCGTGTGGTGGATGTTGGTTGGGTCGTCTACTGAGGTGCCGTTGGTTCTCCTAGAGAGATAATGGTTGTAGTGAACCCTGTGTGGTGGATGTTGGTTTGGTCGTCTACTGAGGTGCCTTTGGTTCTCCTAGAGAGATAATGATTGTAGTGAACCCTGTGTGGTGGATGTTGGTTGGGTCGTCTGCTGAGGTGCCGTTGGTTCTCCTAGAGAGATAATGGTTGTAGTGAACCCCGTGTGGTGGATGTTGGTTGGGTCGTCTACTGAGGTGCCGCTGGTTCTCCTAGAGAGATAATGGTTGTAGTGAACCCTGTGTGGTGGATGTTGGTTGGGTCCTCTACTGAGGTGCCGTTGGTTCTCCTAGAGAGATAATGGTTGTAGTGAACCCCGTGTGGTGGATGTTGGTTGGGTCGTCTACTGAGGTGCCGTTGGTTCTCCTAGAGAGATAATGGTTGTAGTGAACCCCGTGTGGTGGATGTTGGTTGGGTCGTCTACTTGCATCATGGGGAGCTAATTGGTTGGCCGGCTCAAATGTAGAATATAAATTATGATGCCAAATCTGGGCATCCAAACCTAAAAGATGGTATCTATACAGGTATACCCGCTAGGTATTACCTCACAATGTTCTCTCTACATGCAGTGTATTATACATCCAAACACACTGCAAAATCTATACTATTATAAAACCGGGAAACAAATCCCATGAGATCAAACTATCAAATGTAAAATCGATATACAGTAGAAGAAATATTTAATAACTTTTCAAGCTTACACCGTCATAATTTCTTTAAAAGCTGAGCAATAATTTGTGTATAAATGAAATTAGAAGCCATTTTCACGCTCACTCCAAATGTGCCATCAAAATTGATTTATCATCTAGTTTTCATTTCATGAATAACATAAACAAATATATTTGGCCAAGAAATGTTATGCATGCGTAACCAAAATGTACATCCTACATCGGTTATCAGCAACAACAATTGCATTTAGTACATTCTATTATATCTTAATGGAAAGAGAAAATGTTGGTCTACAATATTACCATAGCAAAACCCACAACAAAATATATTAAGATCGATAAAAGTGATGTTGACTGTAATATAATTTTATGTTTATCCAACATTGTTTCACTTTGCACTGCCATAAATATAAAAATTCAGCAACAACAATATTTTTGTATATATATATATATATATATATATATATATATATATATGCAATTAAATGTATTTTTCACGCACTTTCCAAAACAGCAATCAGAATTTGTCTATCATCAATATTTCTTCTTTATATTAATATAATAGCACAAGTGTATACGATAGGGGTTCTTGGACTCGTACAGGTACATACGGTAGTACGGTACATTATTCTTATTATATTTTGTATAAGATATTTTAGTGCTATAAATTATATCAATATGTATTGTTCATGGTATAAGGAAGAAAATAAAACAAACTCGAAGTCCCTAATCCTAATATATGATTGTATATGATTATTTATATATATATAGGCAATCGTTGGACAAGAATGTTAGCACTCGTAGTTTTCTATTAAAACAATTTATACTACACAATGATAATAAATTACACTAACTATATAATGATAAAAAAAAAGTATTCTAAGATATGAAACCCTATCATATAGTATTTTAGATACACTAACCCGAAGTCCAGGCGAAAATTCCACCATGTTTGATTCAAAGGCCTGGCGAAGTGTAGCCTCACTCTGCCTGCAAGACACATAGTACCGACATGTTCTCTCTCTCGATCGATTGGGAGGGTGGCGATTGACTGAGAGCAGTGTGCCAAGGATTTCATTCAGCGTGTCACTACCAAAACATATTGTAGTCCATTTTATATGCATTTCAATTATTCAGTTATCATTCAATTGACTTCTAAATATCCAAAACGCTCATCTCGTATCTGTGCATTTAGGGACACCCTTCCTAAATACACGATTCAAAAATCCAAGTGTGAGAGGGTTACGATATGCTCACGCCTTAGTGATATTCAGGGGTGGCATCTTAACCCTTTCACGCACAGAACGAGATTTGCGCCCTTTCTGGTATACTTAAAGGCCTTTTTGACCATCAGGGGTGTTTAGAAACCTTTAGTTTAGTTTACTTCAGCCTCTGCAGTTGTCTTTGAGTGAGCTGTTGGCAGAAAACTAATTTAGGAGAGGTAATTATGAGATTGAGAAAACTCTATTTCTGAATGATAAACGGCAACCCCCGAGTCCACAAGACAGCAGAGGGTTTAATAATTTAACTAAATTATATTTTAATCTTAATCTCTATTTTCATATTTGTTGAGGCTGTATCTCCAACGATAACGAGACTGCAGTTTCAGAGAAACTGACCTTCGGGAGACATTTTTCTACCAAAACATGCATCATACATTTAGCTTGAAGGAGGGTCTAGGAGTTGGTTAGTAGCTTGAAAGCGTGGAGCGTGGAACGGGGAATGTGGGGAACCGTTTTGATTATGTTTTCTATATATTTACTTTTTTTTCTTTTAACTTGAATGGGATGAATGGGGCAAACCAAAATTAATGTTTGACAGAATAAGGTGATGCCCTGGGTATTTAGTGAAGTCTATGCCCTGATCCCCACACATCCTTCCTCACGCCCACCACTCACAACCACATACTATCTATCTATCTATCTATATGCTCAGGCCCAATCCCCATTTTGGGGGTAGCCGACTCAAGACAGAGCAAGAACAGGGAAAACACAAAAACAACATAAAACAAAAAATAAACACAGATAAAAAACACACTCTCACACATCCAGGTCACCCAGGAGAAGACCCAGAGACCAGGGTTACCAAGGTCGCTCCAGCACTCCCCCGGCCCCTGACCACCCGGAGAGGTTCCGATCTCGGCAGGCAGACATGCAGCGGAGCCAAAGCCACAAGCCCTACCACCACACTTCCAGGCACACCCTTCATATTAATCGTCTCCCCACATACTAACGGAACTTTAGGACCCAGACTACCCTCATATACTGTAGGCTCGTATTCCTTAAGAAACCCCATCATAGTTTTGCCGTATTCCTAGCCAGTCAATATGATACGCTAGTTCCTGTAGAGAGTCTCCGTGTATGCATTCATGGAGACAAATGAACTACACAACACCGGTCAACATGAGTTCAGAGCGGGAAGATCATGTCTCTCACAACTTTTGGAACACTATGACAAAATTCTTAAAGCGCTAGAAGAAAAGAAAAACGTGGATGTCATTTACACCGATTTTGCTAAGGCATTTGATAAATGTGACCATGGTATAATAGCCCACAAACTGAAAGCAAAAGGTATAACTGGGAAAATCGGACGGTGGATATACAATTTCCTCGTAAACCGAAAACAATCAGTAGCATTAAACCAAGTCACATCTGAGCCTTCGGATGTCAAAAGCTCATTGCCCCAAGGAACAGTGCTAGCGCCCCTTCTGTTCCTCATACTAATTTGCGACATAGATACCAACACCAGACACAGTACGGTGTCATCTTTTGCTGATGACACAAAATTAAGCAAGATAGTAAACACACAAGAGGACACGGGCCGACTGCAGGAAGACATGAATGTAGTGTTCCAGTGGACCAGGGAAAACAACATGCAATTCAATGAGGAAAAATTTCAATTAATACGGTACGGAGATAATAATGGTGTTAAAGAAATTACAAATTACTTAACAGAATCTAACCACATAATAGAACGGAAAGGCAGTGTGAAAGACCTTGGGGTATTAATGTCTGAAAATATGGGTTTCAAAGTACATAACCAGGTCAAAGTGGCGGCTGCGAAACGTCTAACGGGTTGGATTCTGCGTACTTTTAAAACACGCGGTGAATTGCCTATGATAACGCTCTTCAAATCTCTAGTGCTACCGCGGCTTGAATACTGTAGCGTATTAACATCCCCATACAAAGCAGGTGAAATAAATGACGTAGAGAGTGTACAAAGAAATTTCACTTCGCATATAAGTTTGATAAAACATCTACACTATTGGGAGCGTTTAAGAGCACTGAATCTGTACTCACTGGAACGTAGAAGAGAACGTTACCTAATAATATACACGTGGAAAATCGCAGAGGGTTTAGTACCAAACCTACATACTCCGATAGTCATGAAATTCAGTCATAGGAGAGGCTGGGAATGCGAAATCCCCCGGATGAATAACACGGGTGCTATGGGCTCTCTGCGAGAGGGCTGGTTATCACACAGAGGCCCACGTCTCTTCAACAAACTCCCACGGCGAGTAAGAGACATGAGGGACATCTCGTTAGACAACTTCAAGAGAGCCCTAGATGTCGAACTGCAAAAAGTGCCAGATGAGCCCATCCTCGCAAGGGAGCGAGCTGTCGCTTCAAACAGTCTACTGCACCAAATCACCACCCATAACGAGGGGCGTCGCGCTCCTTGGTGCCGCTAGAAGAGTGGCGAACACATCAAAAGGTATCAAAAGGATAAGGTATGCAGGCTGGTTCTTTACCCTCATATCATTATCATAGGCCAAATTTTCTTCTGGATCTGGGTTCCAAGAAATGGCCTGGATCACCTCTTAAATTAAATCATAATTTCATTGACGAATATCCTATCTGCTCAGTAAATTTCATGAAAATCGGCTCATAACTTTTGTAAGGTATGCCCACCAAATTGCGTGAAAGTCTTTGGATCGCCTCCTAAACTTAAAAACAGTTCTTCCTTGGTTCATATCCTATCAGCCTACCAAGTTTTGTGAAAATCGGTTCGTAACTTTGTGAGATATCTTGTTTACAGAGAAACAGACAAACACACTGTTGGGGATAGAGAAGAATACCCTACGAGCATCCAAACCACCACACTGCCGGGCCCGACACCTCTCCCCTTTATAGGATCAGCAGACATTAGGACAATTCAACTGCCCTCCATTATGGTACCCCCCAGAAGTCACCTTCACACCTTCCCGGGAGGCCGTGCAGTGGACTACAACGTCCTGGGCAACACACCAAATCAACCCGCCAAGCATCCCCATCACTTCCGTCCCGGTGCCATATATGTCCCTAGGTACTGAGCTATAGGCTAGACCTTTAGCTTATGCCCCTAGCCAGTGAGCCTAGCTTATGACATCATCGAAAACACATGCATGTGATTGGCTCAAGCCTGTCACAGAAAGTCAATTCGAAGGTGATTATCCAGGGCAAATAATTATCAAGGCGGGAAATCCTTAATCCCCAGATGAAATGCAAGGAACTCCTCAGTTACTGTTCGGCACCACATCAGCCAACAGCCCTCTCTCCCCATTACTCCCAGCAGGCCTTGCACCCTCAGCAAGCCTCCTTCCCCGACTCCTCACCGTTGAGTCTCCATCCCTCCACGACCCATGCTACTGAGTCTGAAGAAGAAGAAGCACTCTTCTGAGTGATAAATTCCCCTACTCACATAACCCATCCCCACCTGTTCGAAGAGCTGTGGGACCTAAGACAATTTATTGACCCATATCCCGACTCCTATTTTCTGCAACTTAAAGAAGAGTGACAAGTACCCTACGAGACTGGCGAGAGAGAGGTGAGGCCCAGGCACGAAAAGAAGATGATAACCTTTGGGCGTGAAGAGGCTCCATCTCCAGTGATTGCTACATGTGGAGAAGGGAAGTCGACACGGGTACATTGAACCCTCCACAGGAGAGGGCACAGTTCAGAGATAAGCAGATGACAGTATCCCTGTTGTGTAACTGTGGCAAGCTTAAATCAGCCTAGAATTGTGGCCAGCCCACACGCATACAACGCCCCAGCGAGACGTCCCCCAAGAGGAGCAACGAGGTTCCTCTCCCTTGACCAGCGAGAGGACTGCCCTAAGAACCCAAGGATAAAATTGGTTCAATCACCATGTGAGTACCAAACCTAGAATCAAGTGCCTAGTCATAAATACTCCACTCCCCTTGTGTTCAATCATTTAAATATATGTGTGAAATTCTTCCCTAGCAACCGTTAACGAGAGAGAGATCCCCCTCCCCCTTTTTACTTGAACTATATGTACATGTGTATGTTGTACCAACATATATAATACAAGATTCACACAACCTGTACACTCCACCTTGACGGGCTCCTCCTTTGCACTTTTAGTTGCCTCTTCTGACACGGCATTAGTTGATATCTCCCCACGTCCCCGGAGAAAGATTACCAGGTCAGGGATAACAGCTATCCCCTTGACGCCTCACGTACCTATTCAAGCCATATTTATCTCTGTGTTGCCATATTGCAACTGTGATATTACTTGCATAGTTAGACTCATATTCTACATTGTTTCTGGCCGTTGGTAGCCTAAGTCCCCTAATAGGAAGAATATATGAAGTATTCTCCAATTGGAGTGTTCCGTTGACTTTGTGTACATATATTCATAATCTAGAGTCAGATCATGCATTACCGTATTGTATAATACCTATAGTGCATCAAAGTGAAATCGAGAGTAACAGAGTACCTGAGCCTGGTAATGAGAATACTGACACTCGAGAGGTAAATCTAAGCGTGTGAATTATTGTGTATACTGTAATATTATCAGAGCCTTATCCAGTAGTCCAGAGTCCACATTCAGTGACCCCACCTTGATATAACTAGTTGCGGTTACCTGGCCCGAGAGTTCATATGTACACTCGGTCAAAAAAGTATCTGCACCCCTATGCTGATTATCTGGTGTGTACATATCGGTAGTATAGGTCGTAGGTCGTAGGTAGTAAGTCATAAGGTAGTATAGGTAGATAGTAGTATACAGTAGATGGATATAGGTAGTAGGGGTAGGCAGCCCCGCCCAGGGAAGTACTACCGCCAAGGTTTCGGGAGACTCAGGGAATAGCCTGAATTCCATTTTCTCTCCCAGGCCTTGGTAGCTGGATACATATCTTTCTGCCTCACACATCAGGGGTATCAGGAAAACCCTCTTTATATAACATACACATCCAACTTCACGACATTGCCCTACATTGCTATCCTCTATCCATAAAACACTACTCTTCCCACTACATATCATACATGTAACACCATACACCTTACCCAATAAACATGGCAGTACAATTGTTAAGAGCAAACCTGGTGGTCCCTCGGATATCCACCCCCGGCAGGGTTGGGTCATTGACACAGGGCCCTCCCGGTCGTCATCATGCGACTGTGTCAAGAGCATTGCAACGTCCCAAAGCTGCTCGTCGGTGCAGCTTTTTCTTTAGCAATATAAGGGGACTTCACTCTAACATCAATTCTGTACACCAATTTCTTCAAGCAGAATCCCCTACTCTCCTTTTTTTGACAGAGACTCAAGTAACATCCACATCTGACACGTCTAGATTTAATTTTCCAGGTTATCAACTGCTCCAAAATTTCAGACCTAAAGGAGGTGTATGTTGCTTCGCAAAATCTGAAATTGTCCCTGGAGGAGGTTACTAGTTTCAATTGTCCCTATTTTGATTATTCTATATACAAATTAATTTCTGCTGGTAAATTTAAATACATATGTTGCATCTACCGTTCCCCAAATACTCCTCCAGAGCAGTCTTTTTGATTCTCTGTCCTCACAACTCAGTGTCCTCAACTTAAATGCTTCTTCTGAAATCACTGTGTTGGGTGATTTTAATGTCCATAATGTTGAATGGCTCACTCATTCAGCCAGGACTGATGATGCTGGTCTTGAATGTGAGCTATTTGCAGACTCATTTAATCTCACTCAACTAGTCAACCAACCCACCTGTGTACCAGATAATCCTAATCATAATTCCCACCTACTGGACTTATTTTTAACAACCAATTCAGAAAATTATGATGTTACAGTGAGGTCCCCGCTTGGATCTTCTGATCACTGTCTGATACAGGCCACCTGTCTATCACCTACCACACCTTCCCACTCTGAACCTGTTTTGGTGACTAAATGGCATTACGATAGGGCAGACTGGGAGGGTCTTCAAGGTTTCTTTATTGATATTCCCTGGACCTCTTTCTTTTCTAATGATGCACACTCCACCTTGAGCCACATACAAGATTTTGTAAAAATTGGAATGGAAACTTTTATTCCTCATCAAAAGTACAGTAAAAGATCTAATTCACCTAAATGGTTTGACCATAATTGTGCTAGAGTAACTGAACAAAAAGCAATAGCCTACAATGCATACACAAGATCAAAAACACATGAAGCCTTTAACCTCTGAAGTGCGCATGGGGGTAATTGGAAACGTCCCCCTGTGCTGACGTATTTGAGGTGTTTCCGTCACTAAAATATTCATTGTGCCATTAATAGCATTAATATTTATCCATATGCGCCTATTATGGGTTGATTATAAAGGTATTAACCTGAAACAACAATAAAACGAGTGAAAACAGCGTTTGGATGGTCAGATTCGGAGATATAGCCCGCGAGTTGTATAATGTATGGGTGAGGCAATCTGCTTTCCCGCCAATTTCCCCCAAGGCCACTGAGACACAGTCGATCGATACTCTCTCTCTCTCTCTTGCACTCGCTTGCTATCAGTGATGACCACACCCTCCAATCGGATTTCTAATGTTAGCACGAAAATATACCTCAGAATAAGGGAATAACAGGGAAAATAGGTGATAACTGAAGGAGAGGAGGAAAGTGGGGAAGGAGGGGAGGTAGAGGACTGAGATTTTGCATGGCCCAGGGGCCAAAAAAATAAAATAAAAAAAAAAAAATATAAAAAAATATTTTTTTTTCGATGTCAAAAGTTGATTTTTATTTTCTCTGACTCTTAAGAGTCTTCCCGCAGTGCGCCGGGGGAACTCTTAAGAGTCTCCCCGCAGCTCCCGGGTTAATTACTTTAGAAACATCAGAAATCATGTCAAAACTGTATTAAACCTAACTAAATCAAACTTTCTCCACAAGCAGGCAAATAAACTTCTAAATAATCCAAATGATAACAAAATATTTTGGTCTACTCTTAACTCATTTAAATCCAACTTCACTACTGCTTCATCCATTCCACCATTAAAATCTCCGACTGGCAATCTTGTAAGTGACCCACGAGGTAAAGCTAACCTTCTTGCGGATATTTTCTCCACCAACTCAACCTTAGATGAAATAAATCAAGATGTCCCTGTACTTAATTTTAATTCGCCTGAAATTCCCTCACTTAAGATCCACACCAGACATGTCAAAACTATTTTGCAGAATCTCTCGGTAGATAAGGCTCCTGGTCCAGATGAAATTCCTCCAATAGTACTTAAGAATTGCTCCTTGGTGCTCGCTCCTGTATTGGCAAAAAATGTCCGTCTGTGTACTCATACCTCATGCTTCCCAGTACCCTGG
The DNA here is from genome assembly GCA_032716605.1 of Paralithodes platypus. Classification (NCBI taxonomy): domain Eukaryota; kingdom Metazoa; phylum Arthropoda; class Malacostraca; order Decapoda; family Lithodidae; genus Paralithodes; species Paralithodes platypus. The sequence continues at coordinate 47,754,663 of CM064581.1, read as the reverse complement.
AAAGAAGCAAACATCCATCCAGTTTCTAAAAAAGGTGCCTCTTCAGATCCATCAAACTACAGACCAATAGCTATAACTTCCACTCTTGGTAAAGTCTTTGAAATTATATTAAATAATCACATAATTAAGCATCTGGAGAATAATAAATTAATCAGTGATAGGCAATATGGTTTTAGACGATGTCGATCAACTGCAGACATGCTTTGCCTTCTTATGCATCAAATCAACCAAGCTACAGACCAACATGGTGAAACACATACAATAGCACTGGATATATCAAAGGCATTTGATAGAGTCTGGCATCAATCCTTATTGTCGAAGATGTCACACTACGGCCTTGCATCATTAGTTCCACTAATTTCTTCTTATCTTCATAACAGAAAAATACGTGTAATGGTAGATGGCCTTTATTCTCAATTTCACTCAATAAATGCTGGTGTTCCCCAGGGATCAGTTTTGGCCCCAATTCTGTTCCTCATTCATATCAATGATCTCATATCTACCACTCATAATCCAATACATTCCTACGCAGATGACTCAACACTCCACAGTTCCTTCACATTCACCAATTCTTTCACCCAACCCGATCTTATAAATTCAAAAATAAACACTTCAATTTCTCTGAACCAGGACCTTTCTAGAATTAATGGATGGGGACAAAAGAATCTAGTTTCCTTTAATGCACAGAAAACCAAGTACATTCAATTTTCTAACCGACAGAATCTCACTGACTCCATATATTTTTTAATGATGTAAATATTCCCACTTCCCCTAGTATTGACATTCTCGGTGTAACATTAACTACTAACTTGAGCTGGACACATTATGTTAGAAGCATTGCTAAGAATGCCTCTAAAAAACTGGGACTCCTGTACAGAGTTCGAGAATTCTTCACTGACGAGCAGTTGGCCGTGATATATAAAAGTCATGTGCGTTCTCAGATGGATTACTGTTCACCTCTGGGGGGTGGAAGTGGAGTGGTTGCATTGAGGCAGTTGGACAAAACTCAAAATAAAGCTATTAGATTAATCAATAACCCTGCAATCACACAGGACCTTCCTACATTATCCATACGAAGAAACGTTGCATCCCTTGCATTATTCTACCGATATTTTCACAGCAATTGTTCCGAGGAACTTGCTTCAATTGTGCCGCCTCTCCACATCTTTCCCCGTAGAACTAGGGCAGCTGAGAGCGCCCATGAATTTACACTTTCTCCTCCACAATGCAGAACTTCTGCTTATCAGAATTCATTTATCCCCAGAGCTACTACTCTTTGGAATTCACTTCCCTCGAATTGCTTTCCACAAACTTACAATCTACAAATGTTTAAATCCAGTTGTTACAAACATTTTATGAATGGAGGATGCCTTTAGGCACATGGACCTTTTTGTTTTATCTGTGTTTTTCCTTCCTCCGTTCATTGTCTCTTTAAAAAAAAAAAAAAAAAAAAAAAAAGTAGAGATGCCAACCCTACCGAGCTGTACACACCAGACAATCAGCGTAGGGGTGCAGATACTTTTTTGACCGAGTGGACCTATGCTCCCTGCCCCGTGTATTAAATATAATTACGATACAAAGTTCAACATTGTTGAATTATACTCAGTTCTATGTTGTTCCTTTGAATACCATATACAATTACATATTAACCAGGGAGATACTTCACAACAAAGTTGTGTATACAGTAATTCTTGTGTATCCTATTAGTCCATATTACAATTCAGACGACGGCATCAATTCAGCTAGACCACCACACAGATCACTATTAGCCACACTCGACATTAGTAAAGCCTTCGATGCCATCCCCCGCCACAACCTAACAAACAAAATCTACAACACAAACATGCACAACAACTCAAAACGGTGGCTGGCCAACTTCCTAGCAGGCAGATGTGCACACGTATCTTTTGCCGGTCAGTCATCTAAAATCAGAAACTTTCCAAACGGAGTCCCACAAGGATCCGTCCTATCGCCCGCACTCTTCAATCTGTACATGCACGATATAACTACACCCAATACGCCCCAAATAAACTTAGCCTCCTATGCAGATGACATAACACTCACATGCACACACCATGACCCAAAAAGAGCAACAGATCTCCTTCAACCCTATCTCAACACACTACATGGCTGGTGCACTACAAACAGACTTAATCTAGCCCCAGCCAAATCCACCGCAACCCTGCTCACAAGTTGGACAGGAGAACACGAATACATCCCTCAACTCACCATAAACAACACACCCCTAACACATACACACACACCCAAAATCCTAGGAGTAACATATGATACTCATATGACATTCAAACAGCACACCACAAACATTAAAAGAAACTGACACCCAGACTTAACGCCCTCAGGTCACTTGCTCACACAAAATTTGGAACAACAAAGAAACTACCACCACAGTATATAAACAATACATAAGATCAGTGATGGAATACGCAAGCCCAGCCTGGGCTTCTAACCTAGCTGAAACACATCATAAGACCTTACAGACTATTCAAAACAAAGCCCTGAAGATCATTACAGGCTGCACAGCTACTGCACCCACAGATCACCTACATCAAGAAACCAAAATCCTCAAAGTCAAAGACCATCTGGACATGAGAGGCACTCAATTCCTGGCAGCAGCCTCCACGAACCAAGACCACCCACTAAACTACATGGCAACACACCCACAGACACCAAGAAATATCAAAACAACACCCAGCACACGGTATCACACACAATTATTGTCCTCTCTCCCTCCTGCCCACCCCGAACCAACTTCCAGAAGCACATCCATACTCATATCTCTCACCGATCCATCCACTCACTCACAGACAACACACAGCTGCATGCACGACCTCCCGAAATCCATCCTTCCGAATCCTCCCTTCCTCGCGAGGACAGAGTCCACCTGGCCAGGCTGAGATGCGGACACCATCCAGCTCTCCTGAGCTATCAGAAGAGACTGGATGACTCCGTTGTCGACGCCTGCCCGGGATGTAACACAGCACCCCATACCATTAAACACATCATAGAAGACTGCATTTCACACAACCACTTACGCCAACAACACAATCTACACTCAATGAGAGCTCTGTGGGAAAGCCCGATCATGGCCATGGCCTTTCTCAGGGACTCGGGGCTGTTCGGCCAGGCAGCTTAGGGAACAACAACAACAACAACAACAATTCAGACGATATTAGTAAGACCCTTCATATATGCTTTATAATTTAATACAATTTTGAATACTGTAGAGTGGAAAATAGAGCTGCCTCCCATTCAGTGAGCTAATAAGTTAAAAGCTGTGATTCTGAGGCTCTAGTATATATACCTATATATATATATATATATATATATATATATATATATATATATATATATATATATACTGTATATAATTTGATACTGTATATATATATATATATATATATATATATATATATATATATATACCGGGTATATATATATATGTATGTATATATATATATATATATATATATATATATATATATGTATGAGTGTGTGGGTGTGTGTGTGTATGTGTGTATACAGTATATATTAGATCCGCATATGTGTGTGTATATATATTGATGTGTATTATGATAGTTTAAGTTATACATGTGGATTGTAGAGTACAGTTTGAATTACTGCCTTGCTACTTTAAAGTTATAAATAAATTCCCACTACCCTCGCCCTTCATTAACAGTCATCTTAGTGCGGCACCAACATCTTGACACATTTCCTGTTCCCCTAGACAAGCTCGTTAACCCTGCTCAGGTAATGTTCCAGAAGTTTAACAAAATTAGCAATGTGGCCCCATATGGGGACCGGCACTTTAAACGGCTCTCACCTGAAAACTGATTAATGGATTTTAAATTTCTTGTTACCAATAGAAACTACAATTAATGCTTAATATCCTGTTACGAGCAAATACACTACTGTAAATATTAAGTCATATATAAAAAAATAAAAAAAAATTGTGAAAAAAAGGGTCAACAAAAGTGAGGCATATCTCATACATTACATAAGCTGGATTAATTTGGTTGCAGGGCTGTGGAGGGTATGGCTGAGGGTCTTGGGTGACAACAAGGCAGAACTCTGGGGCTAAAAAAAGTTTGATAGGAAGGGGAAATTTGTAGTACACATTTGGGATTATGGACCCCATATGGTGACCGGACAGGTTGGTACAGGAAAGGGGAGGAGAGAGAGTGGCGGCTCACACCCTCTCCCAGTTGTAGGACGATGCAGAATGACTGCTAGTCTTCAAAACTTCTTGCCATCGGCCTCCGGCCGTGAAATATTCACGAAAAATCTGTTTTACGCATATTTTTTGGCCCATATGGGGCCAATATGCCTGAGCAGGGTTAAGATCGTTTTGCATCTGTCAGCAAATTAGGAATTAATGCTTTGAGTGTACCACCCGCTAAAACCACTTTTGCTTAGTCGCTCTAGTGTTCTGTCTGTGTGCATGGTACCAGCATGATATAAACAAACAGAGGTGACAACATAACCTCCAACCAATTTAATCAGCGGAGTTAATTACTAGCACATCCTATTGACTGGTTAGGAATACAGGTAAACTACGTCTAGGAATACTGGCCTTTGGGTATTACCTGCAAACATCTAATATATATATGTTACACTCGGAGACGTCATTCCTAAGCTAATTATAACCTTGTAAGATAGCTGAATAGGCCAAACCATGTAACATTCTTTGGATATGTATGATATCATTTTTAACCAATTGACTTGAATAATCCCTTTTTTATCTGAATAAAATAGTTTTGCTGTAATTCGAAAAATATACTACAAATCGTTATCTGCTTGAAGGGATTACCAATGGATTATTTGTATATTACTGGATTATATTAATTTAGACAAGTGTGGGTGATAGCTTGTTATTAAAGGGAAATGGCCCGTTTTTCTAGCCCCCTTTCTTCCTCATGCTTATCTCCATTAGTTTCAGATTTTAAGACGTTTGCCCCATTAGTTTGTAGATTTTAAGACCTTTCACCCAATTTCTTTGTCATTATTAAGAATTGTCGTGCCCTTTTAGGTGTCGATCTTTGATGGAGGTCTAGGGAGGAAACTAAAAAATATATGAATATATAAATTAATATATAAATTAATATACCCAAAAACATAACCACTGTCCCCTTAATTTAGACAATTGTAGGTGCCAATGGTGTTGACAACTTATTAACAACTTATTAACATATACTGTAGAAGTCACTTGGTAGAGTTGGTAATCCAAGTGGATGGGGTTCTCAATCAGTTCTTTGATACATCATAACTCTAGTCATAGGTTCATAAAACATATATTGGCACCCCAGCCATGTCACGGTCACCATGCATGTAACTCAAATAACCACAATTATAATAGTCATCACACACACACACACACACACACACACACACACACACACACACACACACAACTTCTGAGGGAGACTGTAGACAAAAACAAATCAGGACTCTCGCTCTCATTTCGCGATTTTGACCAGCCAAACACTGTTTCCACTTGTTTTATTGTTGTAACATGTTAATATCTTCATGTTAACCGTAAAATAGGCGCATATGGATAAGTATTAATGATATTTATGGTAAAATAACTATTTTAGTGATGGAAACAGTGAAATAGGTCCGCACCAGGACATGGTGTTCACTACATACGGTGCGCACTTCTTAGGTTAATATACTGTATACAAATATTGATGGACTGCCATCGAAATTGTTAGAAGTAAGGGATTTAGTTAATTCTAAGAAACCACATATAATATGTTTAACAGAAACAAAATTGAATGACAAAATTGGGAATGTAGTTATAGGTGTGGATGGATATCAGTATGGAGGAGGGACAGGACAGGCAAAAAAGGAGGCGGTGTGATGATTTTGACAAGGGAGGATCTACATGCTAGGGAAGAGGAAGTAATTGGCACAGACAAACACGAAACAATAGCCATTTAAATTACGTTTTTTGTTTTGTTTTTCTATATTCCAACTACTCCCTCTCGGGCATAGCCTGAGAGCCTGCACACTCAACCGCTGAACACGGTGAGGCCCGTGAGGTCTTGTTCCAGTCTAGGGAGTGAGACATGCGAAGCACCCCGGCTTGAAGCAATCCCATCCCTAAAGCTGCTCCGCCTCTGCGCTTTACAGTCTCATTCCCCAGACTCGGACCCTCACTCTCAGAATGCCACCTATTGAGCAATTAACTCACTAGGCATTGCCCCCCTGTAGCATATTTTGAATATGGGAATATTCATACAGTGCTATTTAATCAGGGAACAATGAGGGCATTATTTTGGCATTTCGGTGTGCTGTGGTAATGCACTGAAACTAGGTACAGCACAAATTCCATCCCAATAATATCTTCCCATTGACATATTGGGATTCGAACCCGGGTCCATTGGATTACCAGTCCAATGGCAAGACCACTCTGCCACAAGGTGAAGAACATTTACTAATAATTAATGTGTATATGCCACCACTAACCAGTGCTTGGCATAAGGATGATTATGAAGACCTAACAAATAAAACCATACAAATTTTAGATATGTTACTACAATAATCTGTAAGAAGGCACTATAGAGTAGTGTTAGTGGGGGATTTTAACTCTAAAGATATTGACTAGCTAAAGATGGAAACTAGAGGGGAGACTCATACCTGGAGTAGTAGATTACTTAACTTAATGATGGACTTGTACATGCATCAGCACGTTAATGAACCAACCAGAGTGCGAGGAGAGGACATACCGTCGATGTTAGATCACATAGTTATTAGAACGGATAATGAAATTGTGAGTTTGGAGTACATGCCTCCACCCGGTAAAAGTGACCATACTCTATTGAGTTTCCGGTTTATTGTTAATTATGACATCACCAAGGAGAGGGAAGAGCACAAACAAGACACACTCAATTTTGCAAAGGGTAATTATGAGCAACTGAGGCAATTCTTTAGGTAAATAAATTGGCAACAAGAGTTAGAGGAACGTGATGTAGAACAGCAATATAACTATTTTATCGAGGTGTATAACGAGGGAGTATCGAGAAATATACCCAAACAAAAGGGAAATCAGAGAAGGGGAAACAAAGAATGGTTTAACGAGAGATGTAGACTAGCCAAAGAGAAGAGAGATCTGTTATGGAATAGATATAGGAGACATAACACAAAACAAGCATATCACAAATACAAGCAGGCAAGAAATGGGTATACACAAGTACGAAGAAAAGAGGAAGCAAATTATGAAAAATATATAATAAACAGAAGTGATAAGGAACCTAACCTTGTTTACAGTTATATTAGAAGGAAACTAAAAGTGAAAGATAAAATACAGAGAGTTGTTGTGGATGGTGAAGTTTATGAACATGAACAAGCAATAAGTGAAGTATTAAATGCAAAGTTTGAGTCAGTTTTTGTTAAAGAAAATGGATTCGTAGAAGATAAAGACACTCGAGTAAAGGAAACTGGAATGGATGATATAGTTTTCAAGAAAGATATCGTATAAATAGGATAGGGTATGACTCTTTTGTGATCCCGTATGTCTCGGTGACGTCACGGTCGTTCCCGCTGCACGGCGTAGGACGAGAAGATCGTATATTATAAGATTGTAAGTAAGTTAAGATTATAAAAGGCCTAATATGCTATTAAGCAATATTGCCATGGTCTTATGTAGTATATATGAATTTATCGTATATATTAATATAATTTATCGTATTGAGCAACCTAGATGCGGTACGATAATTTGGGCTCCTGGCGTTTGCCAAGGCAGCAAGGTGTGCCTCTGAGGAAGACAGCTCAGAGCCTCCACTAACACCGACCAGTTAACATCTAATTTCCGCCCTCAGTTGATCGAGCTTTTGTGCCTCTAATCACAATACACTGACAGCAATAAATACAGCTACACCATCACGACGCTCTCATCGACGCCATGACTGACTGACAGATAAGCATAGTATTCATGTCCATTCCCATATAATAATTTGTTCCCTTTCACTTGACTCGAGCCTCAGGGACGGGCCGGTGTCTTGCCTCGCCATTGTCCGCCATCTTGGGTAAACATTCTCCTTTGCCTCATTGCCACGTGGAACTATTGGTGAGTTAATTCCTGGAATAATATTAACCCTTATAACCTTACCCTATATATAATTTATTATGTGAGACCTTTGGATATAAATTAGCTTTTTTCAGATCCAATTCAATTTAGATATGGAGTACCGGTAATTCGATTTAGATTGATTTTGTTTGGATTATAGCTTATAGATATTTAACTTCCATTGATAGTTTACCACATTGGTGCCCAGACCCGGGAATTAGCTACCAGTAAGGGATTTTTATGGCAATGAGCAAGGGGACAAATAACAGGATGCAGGAACAACTCTATGATAAACTGGTAAGGCTAGCCAAGCGATGGTTAGAGCTGGAATGCAGGGTTACATCGTTGCGCCTACCTAAGTCCTGCATGCATATGACCTGATGTAACATTTGTTCTTGTTCAATATGACCCTTTAGTAGGTATTGCTATTTTGTGTGCTATTTTTTCTCCATAACATAGAAGTCTGCCAGTCGGCGCCTCTTAACTAGGCTACCATTTTGCCCTTGTATTTGTAACATTTTAGATAAATAGCCTACAGGCTTACATGCAAAATGAATAAACAGCAAGAGACACCGTCTACTGGGGTGCTGAGCAAAGCCCCTAAAAATCAGAGGGCGGGACTTCGGGGAGTATTTAATAGGCTAATTGTAGATGTCAACACTTTCATCACTACTGCTGAGCTCGAGGAATTAGAAGCTAGATTAGACAACGTCCAGGCTACCCACGGTCGTATTGTGGCTCTAAGTGAGGTGATTGTGGCAGGCATGACAGAGGAGGAAGAGATAGTTACAGAGTGTGATAATCGCGCCCTCTATGATGAACCTGTCTTTAGAGCGAAGCACATATTACAGCGTGCTGTCGCAAGTAAGAAGGGAGGCGAGAATGAGACCCATAGAATGGTTGACCCAAAACACACTGTGCACCTTCCAAAGCTCAATCTTCCTACATTTGGGGGCAAATTGACTGAGTGGTTAGCTTTCTGGGACGTATTTCGGTCTACAGTACATGAATCCTCTTTGGATAATGTCTGCAAGTTTCACTACCTGAAGGGACAAATGGAAGGAGAGGCCTTACATTTGATAGAGGGTTTTGCAGTAGTGGGTGATAGTTATCTTGAGGCAGTACAATTATTAAAGTCCACATACGGGGATCAAGAGCAGTTGAAGGTGGCCCATGTCGTTGCCTTGTTAAAGCTCGCAGAACCACAGTATAAGGTTGAGGAGTTAGCAAATTTTAGGGCATATGGAGTGCCATACTCGATCGCTAGACACCCTAGGGCTCACCACACAGGAAATTATAGTCATTATCTTACGTCAGAAGCTTCCTATGGCAATACTTGACAAGGTTAGATCGTTTGATCTGGGGGAGTTCAAAACTCAGTTCAGTAAAGAAATTAATAATCTACAGTTGAACAATGGGAGAATGTATGTGTCGGGAGGGAGTGAGAATGTGGAGATGAGGGGAACTGTAAGCATGACGGTGGGGACTAAAGGAAAGAAAGAGGGTACATATAAGAAACCTGCTCAGATTCTATGTAAGCTATGTAACAATAACATACATAAATAGAGTTTCTGTGTAAAATACCCAACAAATGAGACAAAACTAGCACAGGCAAAGAGGTTGAAGTTATGTGTAGGTTGTCTAAGTAAGGAACATGGTAAGCAGGAACAATGTACTGCTACATATAGTGGGGGGGCCAATGTTTTCCCGTTGGTTTCAAATGTTAATTTTTGGCCACTGGTTGGACTGTCTTCTGGAACGATTTAACTTGCAAAAAAATGATGTCGCCAGTGTTTGGGGCCATTTCCTTATACGTTTCTATCAAATTTAAATTATGGCCCAAATTGTGCTAAATAATTTGATTACGTTACCCCAAAAAACAACATAAACACTACTGTATCCAAGTCAAACACCCAATATTATTGCTGAAAGTTTACATTTTGATAAAACAATAACATTTCTTTCAACAAACTAAACAAAAATTGCTTCTATAGTGTACAAACACTGATAATGTCATTGCTCAAACATGTTTTTGTTCATTCTCTCCATCAACCATTCTGGCTGGTTCTGGTCAGCTTTAAAAGAGGATAGAACATTAATGTGCAGCTAGTGTTTGTGTTCATAGTTAGATGGAAGGATCTCCTTCTTCTCCATCCTCATCAATTCCCAGGAGTGCCTGGCTGACGTTACTGCACACCTCCTCATCGGCTCCACACCTACACATCTCAGAGCAGTTGAGGCGCTGGGACCTACAGGAACAGTTGGACCTGCAACTGGTCTTCTTGCACCCACATTTGATGAGGTGAGTAACTGTGGCTGGAGCTGGAGGATCCCTTGTTGGGACTGGCACTAGTCTATTCCTCTCTTCCTTCCACCCATGGCGTGTTGCTGGTGGTAGCTGAGGGTGGGGAATATCATCCTGGTACCACACCATGGCCTGGTAATGTGCTCGGGCAATGGCTTCATGTAAGGCTCCTCGTGTCGGAGGTAGCTTTTGAGCTTCTAGTTGATTCTTGGTGAAAAGCTTCCACCTGAGATCACCAACATCCACCACAGTGGTACCAGACTCATAGACCTGGCAAACAAATGTTTCAATGGCACGTCAGTGTCAACACCCAGCTCCTCGCAGGTTCCCAGGGCAGCAAATGCAGATACCACCTCCATGGAGTATCTGTTTAGTGCTTGCCAACAGGTCAGCTTCCCCTTGCCAGCAAATCGGCCTGTTATGTCTGGCTCCAATCCAAATCCTGGTAAGACTTCAGCCTTTGCAGCGCCAAGTGCATTCACTACTGGTCCCAGTGGGATTACCCGCTTCTTGTTCCCCACACCAGTGACGAAGTAGGTGTTCCTGCAGAGCTGATGGCAACGGTGGATTGCAAGGACAAACACATCAGTGTCAGGTGACTGAATGTAGAGTTCTGTTGCTCCTCTTCGAGTAGCATCCAGACTGTGTAGGATAAGCCTTGTGTCAGCTTCTTCTTGGGAGCTGCAGAGATGTTGAACATCCATAGAGTTCGAAAGGGTCTCTTGCCGTGAAGTCACGATGAAGACCTTGGGCTTACCCTCAAAGTGGTGGAGAGCTTTCTTTGCAAGATAAACCGTCAGTTCATCTTTGGTTGTGGTACTGGACAAGAACTGCTTTGCTGACATCTTACTGACTGGTGTGTTGTCTGTGACATGATAAGCAGTAGCCGGCTTGCCACCCTGGCGTCTCTCTCTCGTGGCCTCCTTCAGTGAAGTGGGAAGATCATAGTGGTCAAAGACTAGATGGACCTCATCATAGTCACTGCACTTGCTGTCCAATGTGGCTGTGAAGTGGTCAGCCCATTGGGTGCATGTCTTGACCCAAGGTGGCTTACCCATTGCCTGGACAACTGCCATACCATCAATGACAGTCACCTTCCTTGGTGGCAATAGAGAAGTGGCATTGGTGACATCCTCTGGCTGCAGATCACCACCAGTTTTGTTTGGCAGCTCCTCAAGTATAGCCATCAGCTTGCTCTTGTCTGTGCATGGTAGGAGTTCGCCACTCACTGTGAACAAAGCTCGTGGGAGGGACGTGAACTCATGCTGGCCAATGCTCACCTTGAGGTTGATCTCAGGGCGTGACCGAGCAACAATCAACATGCGGGCAAATAGTGACCTGTCATCCTTGAGCTCTACTACCTGATCAGCCAGTTTGTGTGTCACTGACTTCCTTGCACTTTTCCACGTCTTCAGTTGAACCTTCTTCATTCTGGCCCAGACACTGACCTCATTTGTGTTGATGTGCTCCTCAACAAACTTGACATACTTCTGCTGCCCAATGTCATTTTGGTTGCACACATCTTTTTGCACCTCGGCTGGCATCACACCCTTTGTGATGATGTTGGTCAGGTCTTCACCCTCATATTTCATAGGATTAATGGAGGATCTGAGCACACTCTTCAGTCGAGCAATGTTCTCTGCCTGCCTCGTCCAGACAGCCAGTGACAGATCATGGTGTTCCTTGCGTGTAGCTGTTGGTGAGCCAGCCATCACATGTGCTTCTTCAGTGAGCCTACTCAGCTCTGGAGCTGTAAGGAAGAATTGCTCCCGAACACTGGCATTCTGTGTAATGCCCACAATTTCTCCAGTGACTTTCATGATGCGGTTGATGTGCTCAAGAGCATGATCCACCCCAATGGCACAGAATGGGATCTTGTTTTTGTTGACTACAAAGTTTCCATCCATGAACTCTTGATTTGGGTCACTAAATTTCATCAGAAAAAATAGCGACATCATTTTCCCACTTCCTAGCAATGCTAAGAACACGTTCATAATGGTTGCCAAAAATTAACACGCAAAACCAACGGGAACCCCAATCTGTTACATTGGCCCCCCCACTAATACTTAAGGCCCTGTCGCCACTGCAAAGGACATCACTTTGACAAGTTGTGTCCTACAGCAGATAAAGTCAAAGACGTCAAACCAGATGGTACTACTACTTTGACACTAGGTAGCACGCAAGACACCACTATATTGCCCCTATATATCGTAGGGGCTGAGACTCTTCGATTGCAGGGCTTCACAGGGGTTACTGACAAACAAGTCTACGAGATAGCGGAGATTTCATATTTCTACCGTAAAAACAGGTAATTTATGACATGTATCGTAGTAGACACCCTACCAGAATATGTATCTGTAGGTGTGAAGAAAGTGGAACACGCATTACGTAGCAAAGGGGTTAACTTGTCAGATCCCATGGGAGATCAGAGTGAGGTGCATGTTCCACTTGGTGTGGATCATTATTATGATGTAGTATACCCTGGATTTAAAAAGATGTGTGGCATAATGTTAATCCCCACTAAATTTGGCTATTGCATGAGCGGAAAGGTGCATACTACACAGTCAAATGTCCTGGTCGACACGGTTTCGATTTTAAGAGTGAATGTAACCGCGGCAGAGGAGTTGGGAAGGGAGGATTCCCAACCTAGTGACCCTAAATTGACTGCCGAGTTCGACCTGGAACGACTGTGGAGATTGGATCACATAGGCATTAATCCTATGGAGACTGATTATGACTCGGAAGTTGCGCTGAAAAAGGTATGACGAGTCTGTGAGCTACTGTGCCTCAGACAAGCAATACAAGGTTAGTTTACCCTGGAAGAATAGTGAGATGAGCCTGTCTACCAACTATGGTTTGACATTAGGTTGCTTGCGCGCATTACAGCGTAAATTAACTATTGAACCGAGCACGCGCCAGGCGTATGACGATGTATTTCGGAGTTATGAAGATAGGGGCTTTATTGAGAGAGTCCATGTAAAGGAACCAATTAAGAAGGGTAGGGTTCACTATCTGGCCCATCATGGGGTGAGGAAAGACAGCGTCACCACACCAATACGGGTGGTGTATGACTGCTCTGCCCACCAAGGTCAACAACCCAGTCTAAATGACTGCCTGCTGACAGGTCCGTCCCTGGTGTCGGACCTGTCCCAACATCTATTGCGGTTTAGGGTGGGGCAGTACGCATTTACTAGTGACATCAAGAAAGCATTCTTGATGGTCAAACTAAAAGAGGAAGATAGAGATATTACCCGCTTTCTTTGGTTCAAAGACATTAGCGACTCTGAAAGTCCGATCGTCATCTACCGTTTTCGGGTCATACTCTTTGGTGCTACGTGTTCAGTTTTTGTTGAATGCCACAATAAAAAAACATCTATCAGATACTCTTGAGTACACAAGTAAACTATCTCGCGGGTTGTATATAGACAATTTGCAGGGTTCTAGCGATAGTCAGGATGATTTGTTACATACCTACTGGCAAGCACGTAGATTGTTTACAGAAGCACATTTATTTCTCTGCGAGTGGGTTACTAATAGTGAAGATCTTCAGAGTTTGATACAGGTGGACGGTACGGCATCTCATAACCAGGAAAAGTCCAGAAATTTGGGGATGATTTGGCAACCTAAACATGACATACAAACTTTTCAAACAAGGTCTTTTGCTCAGCAGACAGGAGCGCACACAAACAGAAGTCTGTTGAGCAAAGTTGCGCAATTTTTTTATCCTTTGGGTCTAGCATTACCCGTTACCATAAGAGCTAGGATTCTGATGCAGGAAGTTTGGAGACATAAAATAGGATGGGATGACAGTTTGCCCGAGGACCTGAATGACCAAGGGACATTGTTGTTGAATGAGTATGACATCCTATGTACTAAACCTTTACCTCGTAAAGTGGCGGCATTCGGTGACGTTACGTTACACACGTTTTGCGATGCTAGTGCCACGGCATACGGGGTAGCCATATATGTCGTTACTTCATTTGGGGCACATTTAGTTACCGCCCTGGTTAAAGTCGCCCCGGTTAACCCTTCTTTAGCGGAGCCCGACTTAAGTCCGTATCTAAAAAGCTGGACAATGTGGCGGGGCCCGACTTAAGTCTGTGTGCAATTTTGGCGCAATATTGGCTCTCAGAGAGAGCCGAGCGGTGGGAGGAGCATAGGTTACCTCATGACCGCTCGCCACGACCGTCGTGGGCCCACTGACATTTACTCCACTCTACTCCACCCTCTCTCACTCGCTACACACGTAATTATGTAACAAAATTACCGTATTTTAGCGATTTTGCCCTTCGGTTGCACGATCGTTGCAAGAACCAGTGATCGTAGAAGGATGGTTCGGGTGTCATTGGAAAGCTCAATTTACGCCCTTTCAGGGATACATACTTGTATTACGCTCTGGCTCTTGTTTATGCATGAAAAAGAGCACGGAAACAACCCCATTTATGGTAAAAAAAAAAACGCTGGGCAGCACGGTCAAATATACTCCACCACCCGCTCTTAAGGTGTTAAAAAGGTAACTATCCCTAAAATTGAATTGACTGCCATGCTGCTATTAGCACGTCTGGTGCAACATGTACGGGCAGCATACGAGAGCGAATTAAATATTGAAATCGTTCACATTTGGTGCGATAGTCAGGTCGCACTCAACTGGATACATAGCAAGAAGTCTCTGCCAGTTTATGTGAGGAAGAGGGTAGATGAGATTAGAGCCCTATTGCCAGACGTTGCTTATCATTATGTAAATACAAAAGACAACCCTAGTGATCTCATAACTAGGGGTATAACGGCTAGCCAGTTAGTGTAGTCCGAATTGTGGTGGCATGGTCCAAAGTGGCTGCTCCATGAAAATGAATGGACGATTTGGCATGCTGTTGGTGAGGGACTTCTACCACTGGAAACAGTGGCAGTTACAGCCCAATCAAATGAGCCACCGGGTCCAGTAATAGAGTGGGCAAGATTCGGTGACTATAATAAACTAGTCAGAGTTGTAGCTTGGGTGTTGAGATATATATCCAATATCAAGCTTAAAGTAACGGGCCAACTCTGCAACAGGGGTCGCAACATTGATGCTCGTGAATATAAAGCAGCTGCAGTAACTTTGATCAAGTGGGTTCAAGCAGAAACCTTTTTCCAATGAATTAGAATCTTTGCAAAGCTCGAATAAGACTGTAATGCCTAATTTAGTGCATCAACTAAGGTTGCACCTAGATAATGACCTCATCAGGTGTGAGGGTCGCCTGAAGTGGTCGGGTGTAACGGACGGCACAAACCGTCCTATACTTATGCCAGCAAGACATCACGTTACTGATCTATTGGTCATACGTGCACATAAGGAAGTAAAACACTACGGGGTATGTCATATTATATCAAATTTGCGTCTCAAATGGTGGATACCCAGAGTTCGACAAGTAGCTCGACGCGTAGTAAGAAAGTGTGTAATATGCCAGAGACTAAAGGGTAAACTATATGCAACTGGCCACCTCTACCTGAATGCCATGTCAAGCACATAGAGCCTTTCCAAGCTGTAGGGTTAGATTACACAGGTGCATGGAAGACGAGAGAGCATGAGAAAGTTTATATATTATTGTTTACCTGTGCAACGTCTCGAGCGGTACACCTAGAACTATGTGATAATATGTCTAGCGAAGAATTTATTCTGGCGTTTAGACGGTTTTGTGCCCGTCGTTCATTCCCTCAACTCATCCTTAGCGACAATGCTCCCACTTATGTCCAGGCATCAAAATATCTAAAGGATATGAGCAGTGATCCTACAATCATCACTTTTTTGGGAGAGAGGAAGTGCGAATGGAGGTTCATTCCAGTTAAGGCACCTTGGTTTGGTGGAATATGGGAACGGTGTATCGGCATAGTAAAGTCAAGACTCAGAGCGGTAGTAGGACCTGCTCTATTAACCCTTGGAATCTGGGAGGCCTCATATGAGGCCAAATGCGCGGCTAAAAAGTCGCCGATATAATCATCAGAACTCGGTAACCACGCAACGTAGCGATGTCATCTCAACGGCAGTCTACAGAAAAGAAAACGTTCTACAATTTGCAAAACAATTGACTGCTCTAGGTGGTCTCAATCAGTAGCTACTGAATTATGAAGTTTGAAAATACCAAACTTCATATGAGGCCCCCCGGATCCCAAGGGTTAAAGAAGAGTGAGTTGACAACAGTCCTCACAGAGATAGAGGCAGTCGTGAATGATCGCCCGCTCACATACAGTATGTGTACACCGACCTGCAAGAACCACTACCATTAATGCCAGCTCACTTGCTATATGGTAAACCATTGACTGCATATCCATCTGATTTCCAATCCATAGTAGAGTTAGAGGATCCCTCGTTGTACTCTGAGGCAGCGGTGTCTAAGAGATACCAGTATATATCAAATGTAATCGAAGATTTTAGAAAACGGTGGATTAATGAATAATTATATGCTAGCATTGAGGGAAAGGAGTGTTACTCCCTCTGGTAGACCGACGGCACCTACTGTTGGTGAAGTAGTTTTAATTAACCCAGCAAGTGCTGGAAGACTCTTAAGAGTTTCCCCGGGTGACTGCAGGAAGACTCTTAAGATCCTGGGCCTAAAAAAATCCATTTAAAACACCCCAAAAAAACTTGAATTATTATTTTTTGTTTTTTTTGCCCCTGGGCCATGCCAAATATCACACTCCTTCACATCTCGTCCTTCACCACCTCCCCCCCCCCCCCCCCTCCTTCAATTATCACCTATTTTCCCTGTTATTCCCTGATTCTGTGGTCTATTTTCGTGCTAACATTAGCGAGTTGCAAGCAGGGCATTGTCATTACTGTTACCAAGCGAGTGCAAGAGAGAGAGAGAGAGTATCTCGACAGTCTCTCTCCAGAGGTGGGGAAGTGTGGAGGGGAGGGAGGTTGCCTCAGCCATAAATTATGTAACTCCCGGCCTGTATCGCCGATTTTGACCATCCAAACGCTGTTTCCACTTGTTTTATTGCTGTAACAGGTTAATACCTTTATAATCAACGTAAAATAGGCGCATATGAATAAGTATTAATGCTATTTATGGTAAAATAACGATGTTAGTGATGGGAACAGCTCAAATACGTGCGCACAGGAGTGTGGTGTCTCATACCCCCCATGCGCAAGTCTTAGGTTAAAGAAGATAGTCCTCGTTTATACTGGAAATTGGGCCGCGTGTTGGAGGTATACAATGGGGAAGACTCTGTAGAGCGGGTGGCGCTATTGAAGACAGCCACTGGAACTACTGTTCGTCCTATCGCACGTTTGTACGCTTTGGAGCTCGATTCCGCATTGCAATTGCAGTTCCCCACAAACATTTACTGCTAAAACTAAAAGCGCATGGAATACAAGACAGTGTGTTGAAATGGATAGAAAATTGGCTCAGCGACAGAAAACAAAGAGTAGTCATAATCGGTAAGGCATCTAAATGGACCAATGTAAGTAGCGGGGTACCCCAGGGATCGGTACTAGGACCAATTCTCTTTCTAATTTACATCAACGACATAGATGAGGGTCTCACCAGTACAATCTCAAAATTTGCTGACGATACAAAAATTGCAAATAGCGTACTCTCAAAAGAACAAGTTGACGATATGCAACACAATCTAGATAAATTGTCATGTTGGGCCCAAATTTGGCAAATGAGTTTCAATGCGGGTAAATGTAAAGTACTACATATCGGATACCTAAATGAGAAAGAAAACTATTCGATGAATGGCACTCAGCTTAAGAATGTAAACAGAGAAACCGATCTGGGAGAAACAATATCGAGTAACCTAAACCGAGTCAACAATGTTCAGAAGTTGTTAAGAAGGCAAACAAAATAATTGGCTTTATAGGCAGGTCATTTGAGCATAAATCCAAAGAAGTTATCCTAACCCTATACAATTCCTTAGTCCGCCCTCTTCTGGAATACTGCGTTCAATCCTGGTGCCCTTATTACCAAAAAGATATAAACAAGCTAGAACGAGTTCAATGTAGAGTTACCAAAATGATACCTACCCTAAAGAACAAACCAAACGAAGAGTGTCTTAGAGAATTAAAGCTATTTCCTTTAACCCAGCGCAGATTAAGAGGTGACTTAATTCAAGTGTTCAAAATCATCAAAAGCATCGACAATATGAACTGTAGTAAGTACTTCACTATCGACCAATCTAATTACGCGCGGGGAAACGGTTGCAAAATTATTGGTAAATCTTTTAACTCACACGAATCTAAGAATTTCTTCTTCAATCGAGTTCGTCAACTTGTGGAATGGGCTTCCCCGAGACATTATAGACTGCAGCACCGTTGATTCATTTAAACTCCGCTTAGACAAATATCTCTCATCAATCCCGCGACTGACTGCGTTTGTAAATGAATAACTTTATTTTATCCCCCTCTCAGTTACTAACCCATCTGTCCCCTACTAACTTCCTAATCCTGCCACGGATATTAGTTCCAGGGCAGTAATTCCCTTTCCAATGTTCCCTTACCCACTCTAAACCACTGTTTGGACACTTGATCCTCAGTGTTTTGGAGGACAAGCAGCCTAGAAGGGTCACTAGATCTGTTGGTGCTTGATTTCCTTTGTACCCTTTGTACCCAATCTGATGCTCCACCTTTTATTGCTGGGTCCGAGGATTCTCAAGGTAACGACTCCCCTCTTACTGGTGGTGGACCAATCTCGGACCGGGACGCGTCCCAGACGCACTGCTGCTGGCGCCGTCGACATGTGGCGTCAGAAGATAGCCTCTGGGCAACTTTAAGTTTAAGGTGGGGTTCAGGTATTTTTTTGTGGGGGGAGTGTATCGTATAAATACGATAGGGTATGACTCTTTTGTGATCCCGTATGTCTCGGTGACGTCACGGTCGTTCCCGCTGCATGGTGTAGGACTAGTAGATCGTATATTATAATATTTTAAGTAAGTTAAGATTATAAAAGGCTTAATATGCTATTAAGCAATATTGCCATGGTCTTATGTAGTATATATGAATTTATCGTATATATTAATATAATTTATCGTATTGAGCAACCTAGATGCGGTACGATAATTTGGGCTCCTGGCGTTTGCCAAGGCAGCAAGGTGTGCCTCTGAGGAAGACAGCTCAGAGCCTCCACTAACACCGACCAGTTAACATCTAATTTCTGCCCTCAGTTGATTGAGCTTTTGTGCCTCTAATCACAATACACTGACAGCAATAAATACAGCTACACCATCACGACGCTCTCATCGACGCCATGACTGACTGACAGATAAGCATAGTATTCATGTCCATTCCCATATAATAATTTGTTCCCTTTCACTTGACTCGAGCCTCAGGGACGGGCCGGTGTCTTGCCTCCCCATTGTCCGCCATCTTGGGTAAACATTCTCCTTTGCCTCATTGCCACGTGGAACTATTGGTGAGTTAATTCCTGGAATAATATTAACCCTTATAACCTTACCCTATATATAATTTATTATGTGAGACCTTTGGATATAAATCAGCTTGTTTCAGATCCAATTAAATTTAGATATGGAGTAATTCGATGTAGATTGATTTTGTTTGGATTATAGCTTATAGATATTTAACTTTCATTGACAGTTTACCACAAAGAAAAAGTTAGAGAGCTGCTGATGAATATAGATCAAAGGAAGGCGATGGGACCAGATGAAATTTCATGCTGGGTTTTGAAGGAATGTGCGGAGGAACTAAGCCACCCACTTTGCGTCATATTTGAAAACTCATAAGAGAAGGAAAGTTACCCTCCATATGGAAAACAGCAAACATCGTCCCCTTGTTCAAGAAAGGAAATAGAGATGATCCTCTAAATTACCGACCAGTGTTCCTCACGAGTGTAGTGTGCAAGGTCTTGGAGAAGTTGATTAGAAAGAGATGGGTAGAACACTTAGAAAACAATAGTTTATTATCAAGTAAGCAATATGGATTTATATCAGGTAGATCATGTGTGACTAACTTATTAAGTTTCTATGATGGAGTTAATGAAATAGTGCAAGAGAGAGAGGGCTGGGTGGATTGCATGTATTTAGATTTTAAAAAGGCCTTTGATCATGTTCCACATCAATGACTGTTATGGAAGCTGGAAATGAAAGGCGGAATTAGAGGATCACTTCTTAAGTGGATGAAGGATTTTCTTGTTGGAAGAAAGATGAGAACAGTAGTCAGAGGATAGTTTTCAAGTTGGAAAGAGGTTACGAGTGAGGTACCGCAGGGCACTGTTTTAGCACCGATCATGTTCCTGCTGTATATTAATGATATGCCAAGTAACGTCAGCTCGGAAGGTTATGTTAACCTGTTTGCTGATGATGCAAAGTTACTGAGACAAATAAGAGATCAAGATTCTTGAGTGGCTCTGCAGCAGTCTTTTCGAGTGGAGTAAAATTTGGCAAAGGGATTTTAAGGAAGAGAAGTGTCATGTCATGAAGATGGGTGAAAGTAAAAGAAGGCCGCATGGAAGATATAAAATGGGTGAAGAAAAGCTTAAACCTTCAAGGAAAGGAAAGTATTTGGGGGTAATAATAAATCCCAAGCTATCACCTGAAGATCACATAGGCCTAAACGAGAAAGTGAGAAATGCTTATGGACTGCTAGCCAATGTTAGGGTTGCTTTTTCATAAGTAGATTTAGATATGGTTAAAAACTAATAGTTACCTTTATACAACCCACATTAGAATATGCAACAGTTGCATGGAGTCCACATCTGAAAAAGCACAGAGGACAGCAACAAGATTAGTTCCAGAATTGAGAGGGTGCAGCTATGAAGAACGACTGGAAAAGATACTCCTTACTACATTGCAAGATAGAAGAGAACGCGGAGATATGATCACGATGTACAAATGTGTTAACAAGATTGACTGGATTGACAGGGAAGACTTCATCATACCATCAAAAGGAAGAACGAGAGGCCATACATTCAAACTGGTGGTTAAGCCTTGCAAGAAGGATGCGAGAAAATTTGCCTTTCCTTGTAGAAGTATAGGAAAGTGGAATTCACTCCTAGAAAAGATAGTGTGTGCCAAGAGTATAAGCCAATTCAAAGTAAAATATGATAATATGAGTTTGGAAGATGGGACATCACGAGCCTAGGCTCACTCCTGTAAAATTACAATTAGGTAAATTAGCTAAATACACACCTACACGCACACACACAAACACTGAGCCGTGCGGCTAGCTCAGTGGTACCGTCCCTGCCTGCAACCCAGCGGGTCGGGATTCAAATCTCGCTCAGGTTCATGAAGGTTTTCCGAGACATAGCTGGCGGTTACCATCTGCCTTGAGCAAGGAGATGGGTAATTGTCATTGATGATAATGTCTAGGAAGCAGGACAATACGAGCCAAAAACTCAATTCCTGTCAAACTACAATTATGAATACACACACACACATACACATACTGATTCTACTGATAGTCTACCCAGTACACCTGGTCAATGTGTTGATCTTTTTCACTTTATTCTAGCTATTAGTAGAAGAATCATTGATCACTTCGATTAACCTTTTCTACTAATATAAGATGTAAAGTCAATAATTAATTGTCTCACTCCTAAAATATCTTTATAAGCTGAACAAAATCGTCACCTGCTAGTCAGAACAAAGGAAGAAAAACACGCTGACGTAATTAGTAATGGTTAAGCTAGTCCTTATCCATCCTAAAATGTGGTGAGAGTATGATATTGTGTGTGTTGTGTCGGGTGAGAGTGTCAGTCTGCAGCTCCCTGGACGAGACAGATGGCCGGGCTGGCCCACAATTTATGGCACAACTTCCTGAACGGACCAACACAATCTCAAGTCGCTTCAACACTCACGGCTCGTCGGCTCAGAAGGATGATACTTCTTTTCTTTTTTCTTTCTTTTTTTCCTGCTGTCTAACTTAAGACATTCCTCAAAATGCTTTGCTGTTGAGGATTAAGAATTCCAGTGGTACTTTGAGAGGGCTGTGATATAAGTAACACCCCGTTCTTAACATTAATCATCAATTACAAACCCCAATGTACTTGAATAAACTAATGAAAGCATATGGTCCTCCCGGGATTCGAACTCGGGACACCACACCCAGAACATAAGTACCTAAACCATTACACCACCAACACAGTTAAAGGTTGAGTACACAATCACAGTTAATATCCATTTTCGAATTTTGGATATCAATCTAATCATGTAGGCTACTCAGACCCAACTGCTTATCGTAGTGGCCTCGGTACTAGTGATGCCCTCATCAGTGTTGCTCAATATCTGCAAACATCACTTTAACTTAACCATGAATGTCACCTGGTAGAAATTGTGTTCAATGTGTGTCGCGTGTTAACCACTTCTTCTAACTGTGCCGGCATGTTTTACATTTCTCATCTTTCTTGGATCGGATTGCCCCAGGGTCACCTTGGTGATCAGTTGTACATGTGTACTTTCCCGAAGGTGTCCAGTAGCCTACATTTGATAAATAATTTAAGAATAAGATTAAGACTGCCACAAAAGCCAACTGGCTGGGTGATATTCGTAATCTGCCTGCAGGCTGGTGAGACCTACAGCAAGAACTGCTTATAGTCTAGGCTCAAAGCCCAACACAACAGCCCTACACTTTTCTATGAGAAAACTTACCAAACTCAAGATATCCACAATTTCCCAGGACACCATACTTGTGATGACAACACCAAGTCACACACTGACAACCCCAAGTTACACGGTAGGGTGGGAAAGTGCACTGCTTGCATGAAAGAAGTATTCCAGGTAAATTAACAATTATACCATCCTAAAGAACATTTGGATTTTTTTAAGGTTACCACAAAAACTATTTATATATAAAATTATCTTTTACATACGTTTTACAATTATAAATAATAAGCCTACAGCTGATATGCTACTATGTATATATACTCCCTCCAAAGGTATCTGGGTGAATACAGAGACACTTGCCTGGCAACATTCTCACCTCCAGCTGATGTGGTTGTGTTCGATTTTGTCAATGTTATATGTTCCTTTATCTTATATTCACAATATTGTTGATAGCTTTTCTCTTATAGGTATTAGGCATTTGTGATGTACAATCTCATTCACATGGGTTATTTAATTGAATATGCGTGATAATAATGACAAGTGAAGTGGACGATGTTTCAGCCATTTGAGCAAAGCGCGGGACATGGTTCTAACAGAAACGTGGGACAGCAGTTGCGGGTTATTTTCCTTAATCTGTTTTGCTGTCAGACGAGGATTAACCTCAACTTGTCGCTTGATAGTTGTCAAAGTCCTAGGGGAAATCTTATGGCTGGGTCCTGGAGATTTCTTAGATGCGAGGTCTTGGGCCGGCCTGACGTCGCGCGTCTTCTTGCTCCAGTGTTGGACAGTTCGTAGATTAACCCTTCTGGCCCAGGCTGCCTTTCTAAATGACGGAGCTCGTATCCGGGCGATCTGGCTGAACAATGACACTCGTAAACAAAGACCTATCTCCCTTAACACCTTACGAGTGGCCTATGCGGTTTATTTATATGTACCGCCCAGCGGGGTGTTTTTAGCCAAAATAGGGCTGTTTACGTGATCATTTTCATGCCTAAATAAGACCCAGAACGTAAAACAAGTATCTATCCCTGAAAGGGCATAAACAGAGCTTTCGAATGACACCATAACGATCCTTTTATGATGGCTAGTTTTCTTTCAATAACCGTGCAACGCGAGTGCAAAAAGCATGTAATTAGGCACTTTCCCCATACAATTCCGTATATAGCGAGTGAGAGAGGGAGGGAGGAGGTGGGATTTGTGTCAGTAGGTTCGCCGCGGTGGTCTGGAGCAGTCATACGCTCGCTACTCTCCTGCCACCACTTGTCTCTCTCTCTCAGCAACATTACGTGCTGAAATTGCCACACGACCTATGTCGAGCGCCGCCACATAGTCCAGCTTTATTTAACTCGACTTATGTTGCTCGCCGCTAATTAAGGGTTAATACTAGAGGTACAATAATAAAATAAATAATAAAATGTGCGCCCTACCTTGCTGCGTAGACTGGCATTGAGTAGAGCTCTCTAGCTCAACTGGTTCCGGAGTTATGGCGATGTTAGTGGAGGTAACTTTTGGCGCGTATTTATCTCGGCGCGTCCGAACACTCGACCGCGGCCCCGGCTACGACGCACTGTTACACTCGTCGCCCCACCCGCAATTATGCCGGGAAGCGATTTGAGAGTTATTATTGTTTATTTGAGAGTTTTTATTGTTTATTCTGCCATTTATTATAGTTATTATGTTATTTTCACTCAATAAAGTTATTTTTATGAAGTTATTTGTATCTCGGTCACTTTTACTCAGTTTCATTGTTATTATAGTGTCACTTTCACTGGACTATGATAATTGATAGTGTCATTTTCACTTTTATGTATTGCTAGGTAAGGTACCGGGTATATATTATAGTGTCACTTTCACTTGTTCATATTGTTAAGAAGGCACTTATTATTACTTATGTGTGTCTCTTTCACTTATACTTAGTTTTATTATTATTATAGTGTCACTTTCACTGAACTATGATAATTTATAGTGTCATTTTCACTGTTATGTATTGCTAGGTAAGGTATATATATATTATAGTGTCACTTTCACTTGTTCATATTGTTATGAAGGCACTTATTATTCCTAATGTGTGTCTCTTTCACTTATTACTTAGTTTTATTATTACTCTTAGCCTACATTTTAGAGAGTGTCACTTTCTCTGTCATTGTCACGGGCACTTCAATATTGAACTAGAGTATGAAAGTCGTTGATAACCGTCCAGCGCACAGTGCCACTTCACACTCGAGGCATTCCCATGTGGTTTTCGTGACTTTGTGGGGTCTGCGAGTTGTGTGGCTGCACACATGGCACCTCTTCTGACTCCTAACTCTACTATACCTGGTGCTTTGAAAGGAAGGGGGTTGAGCTGGTGCTTCCTGAAGAAGTCAGCACACGCCGTGCGGTCCAGCTGGCCTGGTCCTAGTAGTGGTCTCCCGGCTGTAGCATATTTTCCCAGGAGCTCAAGTATCACCTGTTTGTGGAACTTCCGCAGGGACTTGTATTTCTTGGCTCCGGGAGTCCTCAGAAGCTAGATGTTGTAGGCATTGAGGGCCGACATATCTACCGTATGCAGAATAAACTTCTTATACCACCTGCAAGATGTTCGCAGGCAGTCGATGAAGCCCATCTGCATGTCGGACTTGTCGATGAGGCGCATGTTGAGGTTATAATCCAGGACAGCAGCTGGTTTATGGACGGGGTTTTTGGTTCTTCGGTCTACCTTCCCTGTGGCGACCATCTCTGCCTTGTGGCATGTGGTGAGGAGGTTGACCTTCCGCTGGTCATGCAAGTGGATAGAGAGGATGGGGCCACTCTTCTTGTGGAAGATGTCCGTCTTCTTTGTCTTCGTTGGGTATGATGGCATGCCCTTCCTCTTGGCCTTGACTGTGCCGACAGTTCCGGTCTTGCGGTCATGGAGGTACTTGGTGAGGATTGGCGACGTATAGTAGTTGTCTGTGTACAGAATGTGGTTCTTATGAAAGTGTTTCTCCATCATTTTCTGCACAACAGCGCCGCCAAATCCAATGTCGGGTCAGTCAAGATTTCGCCACCACTGCCGCTGTAGACCACAAAGTCCAGCACATACCCCGTCTTACAATCGCAGAAGACGAAGAGCTTGATGCCGAAGCAGTGTCTCTTTGATAGGATATACTGCCTGAAATGCAGCCTACCACGGAACAGGACCAGAGACTCATCAAGGCACATCTTCTGAAATGGAATCCGGTAGGTGGTATACCGATGACGTATCATGTCCTACAGCTTCCTGATTTTCCATAATGCGTCGGGAAGGTGGACTGCCATGTTGTTAGTCAGGTGGAGATAGGAGAGGATGTCAAAGTACCTGTCCCTGGACATGTACTTGCCAAATGCTGGAGTTGTGATTAGGTCGGCAGTGATCCAATAATCTGCCAGAGCGTGCTTCCTGATGTGTGTCAGCAGCATAGTGAGTGCCAGAAACACATACAGTTCTGCCACAGTCACATCTCTCCATGCCACCATCTTGGCACTGGTCTTCCTGTCAAGAAAGTTAGCACAGACCTCATGGTGATTATTAGTTCCTCGACGAGGTATTCCATGACTTCATTGTCATAGAAGCCACAGAAAAGTTCACTGGGGGTAGCATCTGGGCCACAGCAATATGCTGGTGACACCTCTGAGCCAATCTGCTGCTTGTCAAAGGCAGGACAATCTGGCTTAAAATCTGCCCCATCTGTCCAGACAAACAAGTTTGATGAGCGTGCACGTGCAGCTGCAGCAGGCACACGCCCAGGCACACGCCCTTGCCCACGTGGACGCCCCCCACGCCCACGCCCACGCCCACGCTCAGGGGCAGCGGCGTCGGCAGGCTGAGCACCACGCCCATGACCTCGCCCTCGAACTCGTCGTGCTGGGACTTCCTCTTCTTCCACATCCTCGTCGTCCTCCTCCTCCTCAGGTGATGTCGGGTCATCTGGGGCAATGTTGGGGTCGTCAGCATCTTCTTCGGGGGACATTTCTGGCGAAAAAGTGACCGGGCGTCGGCGACAGGAGGCTGAGGGAGGTGGAACAATGGGAGCCTCAGCCTCGGGAGTTGGGCTCCTTTTGCGGCGAGCCGAGGGCTTCTCCGCTGCAAATAATGCTCTACGATGCGGGCCCAGGGTGGGTCGCTTCTATATATGAGGATTTTTCGTTTTCATATTTTTAAAAGGCCTGGGGTTGCAAAAGATGAGGTTTATACTAGTAATGAAAACTGCACAATATGAGCTTCCTGCTACCTCATCTTCCACTGCCCCAACGAGATCAAAGTTTATGGTTTTTGGCCCATAGTTCCATTTCTATTTTTGACTACATTCTTTGCTTTAAATGGCCATATCGTAACAGGTTAATGTATTTTCTTCCATTTTTCTTGTATGCAACTCTTAGCTGATTGAAACTAAAGAAGTTCCTATCACCCAGAGCTCACCAAGAGGAGGTGGTTGCATTCCGAGCTCCGCCCGTGCCCTCCCATCCACCCTACCTTTGGCACTTCTATCTTCCTAGTTAGAATTTATCATTGTATCTAGTCTTTTTCTGGTTCAATTAGTTCTGACTTATTTTATAGTCCTTCTTTGAGTCAAGAATCCCCATTATACCTCGAGACTCTAAGGTTGTCTTTATTTTCCCCTCTCGACGTACCTCGCCGCAGACAGCCGAAGATGCTTCGGTTACCAATTTTACACACCTTTCAACTGCTTGGGTGTGGCATGGTAGCTTCATTTGAAAGACTGTTTCTTCTATTCCACATTTGATATACTTTACAAGGTCAGCGTCATCCAGGCTCTTTGTAAGTTGGGGTTCCATCCACACATTCCAATCAATGAGGTCTGTGTAATCTTGTGCATTAAGGTTGATTGCTGGAACCTTAAATTGCCTGACATTGTATCTTTAGCCAAAATAGGGCTGTTTACGTGATCATTTTCATGCCTAAATAAGACCCAGAACGTAAAACAAGTACCTATCCCTGAAAGGGCATAAACAGAGCTTTCGAATGACACCATAACGATCCTTGTACGATGGATAGTTTTCTTGCAATAACCGTGCAACGCGAGTGCCAAAAGCAGGTAATTCGGTACTTTCAGTACATAATTGAGTATGTAGCGAGTGAGAGAGGGAGGAGGGAGCTGAGATTTGTGTCAGTAGGTTCGCCGCGGTGGTCTGGAGCAGTCATACGCTCGCTAGTCTCCTGCCACCACTTGTCTCTCTCTCTCAGCCACATTACGTGCTGAAATTGCCACTCGAGTTATGTCGAGCGCCGCCACATAGTCCAGCTTTTTTTAACTCGACTTATGTTGCTCGCCGCTAATTAAGGGTTAAGGTTGATTGCTGGAACCTTAAATTGCCTGACATTGTATCTTTTAGCCATAAATCTATTTTGCTGTGAGCATGTTGCGAGGATTCTTCTCAGTGCAAGTTCTCGCACAGATGCCCTTTCATCAGTCAACATAGCTATCAACATGTTTTCTGGATGAGCATAATATGCATTTCGTCTGAGTACATCATCAACTACCTGCTTAGCTTTCCCTTCAAGAAAGCGTGAGTATTTCACTAGTTGAAAGAAATGTCTTGCTCCATCATTGCAAGTGGCTTTTGATTTAATACCAAACCACACTGGTGCATAAATTTTTCTTACATATGCTTGCTAATATGTCTAACTCAGTGGATGGATTTTCAACACTCACGTATAACCGGAGTATTCTGTTACCTGTTGTGAGCCACCTAGAATGAGAGATAGGACCTGGATTACGG
This sequence comes from Paralithodes platypus, assembly GCA_032716605.1. Classification (NCBI taxonomy): domain Eukaryota; kingdom Metazoa; phylum Arthropoda; class Malacostraca; order Decapoda; family Lithodidae; genus Paralithodes; species Paralithodes platypus. Next base: position 47,725,990 of record CM064581.1, on the reverse strand, counting down.
TTTGCTAGATCTTTTGAACATATACCTGATGACACTGCCTGGCATATTTCATAAAGATACTTCTGATCCTTACTTAGATCTTTCACAGTGGCCATATCTGGTAGGGATTTTTCAGCAATAATTGGCTTAAACTTTATAACTGGCTTATCTTCACAGTTGTTTAAAGCTTTCCCAATTTTACCTGAAAAGGCACTTGGTCCCTTTGTCACACCATCAATATGGGCTACAAGATGATGCAAAGGCAGTTCATTTGTGTATAAAAGGCACACCATCCACTGAAGGGGATGTCCCAAATGGAGTTCAAGTAAGCGAATAACTCCTCCATTAGCACCAGTATTTACATTTGTTGAATCACACCCAACTGGTGAAAGGGAGTCCAATCTAATGTCTTTGTCCTTCAAACAATTTAATATACCTTCTAAAATAGCTTGTGATGTTCCCTTTTGGACACTTACATGTGAAAGGTACTTTGATCCTGGTTCAGCAACGAGAGACACATTTTCTTCTACGACAGTGTTGGCATAATACTTATTACCCTTTTTTACATTAATTCTTGTCTTATCCTTTCGGCCATCAAAATAAAGCCCAATAGGAGAATTGTTACAAATGGTGTTAAGAGCTTTCCTTGTCTTCTTGCGCTCTCTTCTCATCTTGTTTTTGTCAATCACTAGTGATGTATCATTTTCAGAAATCATTCCAATATCCTCAAGTAGTGCTGTGGCTAGAGCGGCAGCACTCCTGTCAGAGATATTGTGTCTGTCTGCTTCTCTAGCTATAGTTGGAAGTTGAACCTTTCTGATATATTTTGAGCTAGTAGCTGACAAGGGGATCATATGAGATACTTCTAGCGAATTGGTCATATCTGATATATTTAAGGTGGAGGTTGAAGGCTCTATTTATTCATATATTTGATTATCTGTTTCTTCAGGTGATGATGCTTCAAGAGGAGAGTCAGTGATTTCATCTGAGCTATCCATAGAAGCAAAGGAGTCAGACTCTCTCTTAGCCTTAGCAATCCTGTCTTGAGCTTCTGCTTTGCATTTCATAGATTTTGTCAGTTGCTTGGTTTTCTTTTGATCCACACTTCCAATCATCATCTTTCTTTCCCTTCTCTGATCATTAAGAAACATCCTCTCCTCTGCTGGTACTTGTCGGTCCTTTAGGCAATTGCAGGCTGAATTAATTAGGCATTTATAAGCTGCTATGTCAAAAAGCACTAATGCTTCATCTTTAAAATTCTCCAGCCTCCTCTTGTAAGTATCATTATCTTTGCGTTGTTAGTAAGGCTTAAGAACTTTGCGGTACTTGATATGGTAATCTTTTATTTTAGCTACAACTCTTTGATGTGAGATGGTTGGAATACTAGCCTTAGCCCATACACTTTCAACTTTATTTGCAACCTTTTCAACTGTTTGTCTGGATAATTTCGCCTCTTCCGAACTAATTCCTTCATAGAGACAACATTTCATCAGTGATTCATAGGTTGGTAGGCAATTTAATGGAATGTCTGATGCTGCTCCAAATATAGGACAAGAATTTTGTGTCCTAGTACTAACGGTACTCATTTTCTAAAATAATAATTATTGTTTTCAGAAGAATAAGCGAAAAATAAGAAATATATAAACTAAAGAATATAAAATCTTGTGGTAACCATATGAGTACAAATATTTATACCAAATATTGTGATAATAGTGAGATATTATAAGGTAGCCAAAACATTATACTATGATATAGCTAAATATTTGCATATGTTGTAAAATGCCAAAAATAATATCAAGTATTGCAATATACTCCAATACTGTGATAGACTTGCAATGGCAAATTAAAAAGAATGCAAGTCAAAGCGACAGTGACACGTCCCTTTCTTCCACGAGCGAGAGAGTGGGAAAGTGAGACAAACTATTATACCTGAAGTTGGCGGTCACTTTGCGGGTGCGGTGTACGGGAAGGGGACTCAGGGGAGTGGGGACGATCACAAGGTCAAGGAGGTGAGGGTTACGCTTATAGGGGGATTTACAGTATTAAACATACTTCTCTCTTACCATATGTTTTCAATACAGTTCCTGTCTTTAAAATTCAGCAACACCTATTTTTTTATAAAATTCCTGAAAAAATGGGAAAATGGCTGAAACTTGATGGGGCTTGGGGCAGTGGAAGATATTAATATTCCAACCTGAGATTCTAGCCCAGTAATGAGGTTATCAAAACGCAACTTTTACGACCCCAGGTGTTAAAATATCGTTAAACTAATATTTTTGACCCACCCTAAATTTAATTAAATAATATAATAATTAAATTTATTACTGTCATTGCGGGGCCTGTGGTGGCACACTGTGGGAGGACAATGCCGCCCCACTAGTACCACTTGTAGAGGCCCTTTGTACATCCTGAGGGCGAGATGAAGCCGAGGGCTGTGGGTGACCCGCGCGGCGTCCCGGGTCAAGGCGTCGGGACAAAGGAATGCGGGTGGTTGCTAGACCAGGGTCTGCGTCACTATCACTATCATCGCCTTCCCTAGCTTTTTCTGCTGCCCTGCATGCTTTCTTGGCTGCACTTTTCACCAAAGATTGTTTATACAAATATTTCCATACTTCCAAGGGCGTATGGGCAGGCAAAGGGAAAGGTCCCGATCTAGGGCTAGGGCTAGGCCTAGGCTGACCACGCAAAGATGGCGACGGGGTAGGCCTAGGGTCAAGCACATTCGGAAGTTTGACTGCACCTTCAGTCACCACTTCTACATCAGGATCATCACTACTGTCTCCCCCCTCAAATACATCAACATTGTCATCATCCCCAAACCCCACAAAATCATCGTCTTCCCTTGCACTACTAATAAACTGTTCTTTATCGACCAAGCTTTCGCCACTGCTTTCTTCGATGGCAAAAGGTTCTCTCTCAATCGCACAATCTCTCAATAATACCTTTGCTTTCTTGCGTTGAGCCTTTTTCTTGCTTGCAACAGGCGTAGACGTAGCGAGCGGGGTAGCACTGGGGTGCGCGGGAGGTTGCACAGAATCGGACGCGTCGGAATTCATTATTTCGCTATAACTCGCCATGGCGGGCACGTACAAACTGATAACGGTAGTAGTTGAGGCTTGGTGGCGCTGCGATCGCCCCTGCAAAGTAAATTTTCGTCGCACGAATTTCAAAGCACGCTTTCAAGCATAAGGATTTTAAAAGGACACCCGGGCTCCGGCCCATCTGCCGCAGCGTCATTTTAAAATGCTGCCCGGGCCAGAAGGGTTAATGGCGGTTTGAGCAGAAATATCTTTATTTGACACACCAGTCTTGGTCAACTCTGCTATAGCAGTGATCTTGTAGTCTGTCAGCTTTCTAACGCCAGGCATTATGGTGCAGGAGGCTAAAATGTGGTGGTAGCTCTAGGGGAGAAAGGCCCACCCGGTCACTGGGCAGCGCAACACATCCGGCACTCAAGGGGGCCTAATGAGCAGTGAGTGTACATTTATCATGCCCTGCGTATTAGCTGCCACACAGCCAGATGTACGATTTCTGAAATCAGAGCATATTTACATGGGAAAAAATGGCCGAACCAAGTTTCGTCAAGGCGCTTTGCGCAGACCCTTTCGCGCAAAGCGCCATGACTCCCACTGTATAATATACAGTATATGTAAACAAAATAATAATAATGATAATAAAATAAAATAAAATATAAGCCAGGTCCAAGGTACTTCACGATAGCAAATGTTTTGAACAGCTGTACTTGTACCTAACCCTGTTTGTACCAGCGACGTATTTTTAATTTGATTTCAGCTACATTTAGACAAATTTTATGAAGCTTAGGAAGGATATATGGTCGGTAGAAGGATTAATTGAGATAGTCTAGTTTGTTCGTGGGTAGACGCCCATCCTAAGCCTAATAAAATCGCCTAATCATTGCCAGAACATAATAAAAAGAATGTCACCAGTACTGAATGGGTTAATAATAGAATAGATAGGAATTGCACATTTTGCAATGAGTGTAATCTACTGCACTATTGAACTATACAGTCTCCTTCTCCATCTACTGTGTCATCATGATATGGAGAGCAAGGCCTTATATTTGATCTACTGCACTATACAGTCTCCTTCTCCATCTACTGTGTCATCATGATATGGAGAGCAAGGCCTTATATTTGAGCTCTCTATCTATCTCTCTTTTTCTCTCTTTCTCTTTCTCTCTTTCTCTTTACGGCGTGCAATTTTGGTCTCCTTATCTGAACAAGGACATGGAGAAACTCGAGTCAGTGCAACGAAGAGCAATAAAGTTGTTACTTCCAATGAGAAATATATATTATCAATAAAGATAAAACAAATAAAACATGTCTTTTCACTTAAGAAAAGAAGCCTTCGATAACAATTAATCTAGTGTTACAAGATATTAAAAGTCTTTGACAAAATTGATGTGGATTCACTGTTCAAAATCAATAATAGTTCATCAACTCGCAGAAATGGAATTAAATAAATAACCAGGAAGGCGAATCTTGATGTTACAAAGCACCTCTTCACCTACAGTGTGGTCAACGAGTGGAACAAATTGCCAGAGAAAGCGGTACATTGTAATATAATAGACACATTAAAAGGAGGCTAGACATCCATTTCGAGGAGGTTGGAGTAATGTAGATAAAACAAAATAAAAATAATAATAACTCATTCTGCTGGGGGCCTTATTTCCCAAAATTATTTTCATGCGAACCCTATATCGAAGGGTGTGGTGCGCGGGGAGAGAGCCTTCTGCTTTGCTGTCTTTACCCTTCCACTTAGTAGTAAATTCAATGTTAAATATACAGTATATTCAGACTGCCTAGTAGGGACCACAGCAAAGTCTGTGTCATCTATGCAACTCTCTCTCTCTCCGTGCGTGTGTGTGTATGTGTGTGTGTCGGTGGTGTGAGGTATGGGTTGGTTAGGTCAGGGTCACACAGGTCATGAACGTGCGTGTACAGCAGGGTTCAATAGTTCTCTCACCCCTCGGAGACTCAATTATGTAACTTAGACCAGGATGCCTTTTCATTATTTTGTCTGGTTATTTTTGTATCTTCTTCAACCAAGGAAAAATAATAATAGAAATTAAACAAAAAACGTACTCCTTTGATTCCTATACATATTTTCTAAGCCGAGTAATTCCCTGTGATGATACATACAACGTCTTGAGGAGGTTAAGAGAGATAAATATTAGCCCTTTCAGCACGATGACGTTTGTATTCACCTCATTCTGGTTACGGTACCATTAGACGATATTCGTTAGCTTATGTAGGAACCAAGGAATCAAGGGGCAAATGCTAACTTAAACCATTTGCATAACATACGTCCTGCTTTAGCTGCATAAAATAGTTTAATGTTAGCCATAATATAAGGCACATTGGTGACCATCATTATGAAGGGGTTAATATAATAATCGTATGACGATAAAAGTCTACAGTTAATTGATAACTACAAATACAAGAACACTGTCTACTGTAGCTACCAGTACAGTGTGTGACCTTTAACAAATGATAACTACAAATACAAGAACACTGTCTACTGTAGCTACCAGTACAGTGTGTGACCTTTAACCAATGATAACTACAAATACAAGAACACTGTCTACTGTAGCTACCAGTACAGTGTGTGACCTTTAACCAATGATAACTACAAATACAAGAACACTGTCTACTGTAGCTACCAGTACAGTGTGTGACCTTTAACAAATGATAACTACAAATACAAGAACACTGTCTACTGTAGCTACCAGTACAGTGTGTGACCTTTAACCAATGATAACTACAAATACAAGAACACTGTCTACTGTAGCTACCAGTACAGTGTGTGACCTTTAACCAATGATAACTACAAATACAAGAACACTGTCTACTGTAGCTACCAGTACAGTGTGTGACCTTTAACAAATGATAACTACAAATACAAGAACACTGTCTACTGTAGCTACCAGTACAGTGTGTGACCTTTAACCAATGATAACTACAAATACAAGAACACTGTCTACTGTAGCTACCAGTACAGTGTGTGACCTTTAACCAATGATAACTACAAATACAAGAACACTGTCTACTGTAGCTACCAGTACAGTGTGTGACCTTTAACAAATGATAACTACAAATACAAGAACACTGTCTACTGTAGCTACCAGTACAGTGTGTGACCTTTAACCAATGATAACTACATATACAAGAACACTGTCTACTGTAGCTACCAGTACAGTGTGTGACCTTTAACCAATGATAACTACATATACAAGAACACTGTCTACTGTAGCTACCAGTACAGTGTGTGACCTTTAACCAATGTTTCCTCTGACTATCTCTGTTGAACAGGAAAGTAGAAGGAAGGAAGTGGAGCAAGTTAACACTTTCACATCCGGTGGAGAGTTTAGGACCGTAGCGTAACATGCGTGGAGTACAGGTGGTGGTAACGTTCGTAAGTCATACATGGGGGCCCTGGGATAGCGTTCGTAAGTCGTACATGGGAGGTCTGGGAGAGCGTTGGACAGTCGTACATGGGAAGGCCTGGGATAGATATTAGCCTTCTGTATTACGCTTCACCATCATAGGGTGAGAACTTCAACGATGTTATGGCAAACTCAAAGAAACTCGTGCATATCTTGCCGTATGGCGCGGTAATGATATAAATTGGAAAGACAAAGAAAAAGAGTACCACAGTATATAATTGGAAAGACACAGACAAAGAGTACCACAGTATATAATTGGAAAGACACAGACAAAGAGTACCACAGTATATAATTGGAAAGACACAGACAAAGAGTACCACAGTATATAATTGGAAAGACACAGACAAAGAGTACCACAGTATATAATTGGAAAGACACAGACAAAGAGTACCACAGTATATAATTGGAAAGACACAGACAAAGAGTACCACAGTATATAATTGGAAAGACACAGACAAAGAGTACCACAGTATATAATTGGAAAGACACAGACAAAGAGTACCACAGTATATAATTGGAAAGACACAGACAAAGAGTACCACAGTATATAATTGGAAAGACACAGACAAAGAGTACCACAGTATATAATTTCATAATAGTAATTCTAAACTTCTAGCAACAAATCATGTATATTTTATTAGTTAAAATAGCAATTTATTGTCAGATCTACGCATTTCCGAAGTTATTATTAGGATATACGTATATATTATGTATTTATTTCTTGTATATTCTACTAAATGTTGTACATTGCATATTCATTTGCATGTATTGAGATATATATATATATATATATATATATATATATATATATATATATATATATATATATATATACACAGTATATACGCACCAACTGGTGGTTTGGCTAGCAACTCTCCCCCGAAATAAACTACAACCAAACTAATTTTCCTGGATGGAGGCCATTCATCCGTGCCAAGGCAAGGCGTTCAAGGCAACTGCCAATAGATAGATACAACATCATATATGTTTTGTTATGAAAAAGTGCATGGATGTTGTTGAGTTCATCTTGATTATATAATTAATCAAATATTTTGCCTATATAAAGTATACCGGTAATCATACTGTAAGTAGTCCGCAGCAAATATATTGCCTATATAAAGTACACCGGTAATCATACTGTAAGTAGTCCGCAGCAAATATATTGCCTATATAAAGTATACCGGTAATCATACTGTAAGTAGTCCGCAGCAAATATATTGCCTATATAAAGTATACCGGTAATCATACTGTAAGTAGTCCGCAGCAAATATATTGCCTATATAAAGTACACCGGTAATCATACTGTAAGTAGTCCGCAGCAAATATTTTGCCTATATAAAGTATACCGGTAATCATACTGTAAGTAGTCCGCAGCAAATATATTGCCTATATAAAGTATACCGGTAATCATACTGTAAGTAGTCCGCAGCAAATATATTGCCTATATAAAGTACACCGGTAATCATCATACTGTAAGTAGTCCGCAGCAAATATATTGCCTATATAAAGTATACCGGTAATCATACTGTAAGTAGTCCGCAGCAAATATATTGCCTATATAAAGTACACCGGTAATCATACTGTAAGTAGTCCGCAGCAAATATTTTGCCTATATAAAGTATACCGGTAATCATACTGTAAGTAGTCCGCAGCAAATATATTGCCTATATAAAGTACACCGGTAATCATACTGTAAGTAGTCCGCAGCAAATATATTGCCTATATAAAGTATACCGGTAATCATACTGTAAGTAGTCCGCAGCAAATATATTGCCTATGTAAAGTACACCGGTAATCATACTGTAAGTAGTCCGCAGCAAATATTTTGCCTATATAAAGTATACCGGTAATCATACTGTAAGTAGTCCGCAGCAAATATATTGCCTATATAAAGTATACCGGTAATCATACTGTAAGTAGTCCGCAGCAAATATATTGCCTATATAAAGTATACCGGTAATCATACTGTAAGTAGTCCGCAGCAAATCAAGAATCTTGGATATTACCAGGACAAGCTTCTTAAAATAGTGTGATTCGTTGCATAAAGTAATCCTGAGTATCATACTTAGACGTATTTATCAATTTAATATTCTGTAGTAAATCTAGAAACCTGCTTATCATGTTACATATTTATCATGTTACATATTTAATATTCTGTAGTAAATCTAGAAACCTGCTTATCATGTTACATATTTATCATGTTACATATTTATGCTTCTGTAGTAAATCTAGAAACCTGCTTATCATGTTACATATTTATCATGTTACATATTTAATATTCTGTAGTAAATCTAGAAACCTGCTTATCATGTTACATATTTATCATGTTACATATTTAATATTCTGTAGTAAATCTAGAAACCTGCTTATCATGTTACATATTTATCATGTTACATATTTAATATTCTGTAGTAAATCTAGAAACCTGCTTATCATGTTACATATTTATCATGTTACATATTTAATATTCTGTAGTAAATCTAGAAACCTGCTTATCATGTTACATATTTATCATGTTACATATTTAATATTCTGTAGTAAATCTAGAAACCTGCTTATCATGTTACATATTTATCATGTTACATATTAATATTCTGTAGTAAATCTAGAAACCTGCTTATCATGTTACATATTTATCATGTTACATATTTAATATTCTGTAGTAAATCTAGAAACCTGCTTATCATGTTACATATTTATCATGTTACATATTTAATATTCTGTAGTAAATCTAGAAACCTGCTTATCATGTTACATATTTATCATGTTACATATTTAATATTCTGTAGTAAATCTAGAAACCTGCTTATCATGTTACATATTTATCATGTTACATATTTAATATTCTGTAGTAAATCTAGAAACCTGCTTATCATGTTACATATTTATCATGTTACATATTTAATATTCTGTAGTAAATCTAGAAAAAACCTGCTTATCATGTTACATATTTATCATGTTACATATTTAATATTCTGTAGTAAATCTAGAAACCTGCTTATCATGTTACATATTTATCATGTTACATATTTAATATTCTGTAGTAAATCTAGAAACCTGCTTATCATGTTACATATTTATCATGTTACATATTTAATATTCTGTAGTAAATCTAGAAACCTGCTTATCATGTTACATATTTATCATGTTACATATTTAATATTCTGTAGTAAATCTAGAAACCTGCTTATCATGTTACATATTTATCATGTTACATATTTAATATTCTGTAGTAAATCTAGAAACCTGCTTATCATGTTACATATTTATCATGTTACATATTTAATATTCTGTAGTAAATCTAGAAACCTGCTTATCATGTTACATATTTATCATGTTACATATTTAATATTCTGTAGTAAATCTAGAAACCTGCTTATCATGTTACATATTTATCATGTTACATATTTAATATTCTGTAGTAAATCTAGAAACCTGCTTATCATGTTACATATTTAATATTCTGTAGTAAATCTAGAAACCTGCTTATCATGTTACATATTTATCATGTTACATATTTAATATTCTGTAGTAAATCTAGAAACCTGCTTATCATGTTACATATTTATCATGTTACATATTTAATATTCTGTAGTAAATCTAGAAACCTGCTTATCATGTTACATATTTATCATGTTACATATTTAATATTCTGTAGTAAATCTAGAAACCTGCTTATCATGTTACATATTTATCATGTTACATATTAATATTCTGTAGTAAATCTAGAAACCTGCTTATCATGTTACATATTTATCATGTTACATATTTAATATTCTGTAGTAAATCTAGAAACCTGCTTATCATGTTACATATTTATCATGTTACATATTTAATATTCTGTAGTAAATCTAGAAACCTGCTTATCATGTTACATATTTATCATGTTACATATTTAATATTCTGTAGTAAATCTAGAAACCTGCTTATCATGTTACATATTTATCATGTTACATATTTAATATTCTGTAGTAAATCTAGAAACCTGCTTATCATGTTACATATTTATCATGTTACATATTTAATATTCTGTAGTAAATCTAGAAACCTGCTTATCATGTTACATATTTAATATTCTGTAGTAAATCTAGAAACCTGCTTATCATGTAACATATTTATCATGTTACATATTTAATATTCTGTAGTAAATCTAGAAACCTGCTTATCATGTTACATATTTATCATGTTACATATTTAATATTCTGTAGTAAATCTAGAAACCTGCTTATCATGTTACATATTTATCATGTTACATATTTAATATTCTGTAGTAAATCTAGAAACCTGCTTATCATGTTACATATTTATCATGTTACATATTTAATATTCTGTAGTAAATCTAGAAACCTGCTTATCATGCATGTTACATATTTAATATTCTGTAGTAAATCTAGAAACCTGCTTATCATGTTACATATTTATCATGTTACATATTTAATATTCTGTAGTAAATCTAGAAACCTGCTTATCATGTTACATATTTATCATGTTACATATTTAATATTCTGTAGTAAATCTAGAAACCTGCTTATCATGTTACATATTTTCCGTACCCTTGTTAGCTTTTGAAGGACCTTTAGGAATCAGAGGGGTACAGTCGGCCTAATAAGTGATGTCTCGGCACCCATTATGTTTTGATCAGTAATTGGTATTAGCAATATTTATACATGAATTCTTCTTTTTGAGTGAGATAAACAAACCTGTTCCTGCATTTACCCACCCTATTCAACATCTGTAGACATAATTACAGCACAGAGCGAGCCAAACGTAATGACAGCGGAGACATAACTTATTAGCGCCACCATACATTAACTCTAACTTTGATCGTTCCTTCATAATCTGAATAAAATCAGTTGCAAATGGAATAATGTAATTGAAATTATTAACATTTTGTGATAAGAAGTATTAAGGGGGTACTACTCGCTTTTTCTGGACTCCCTTCTCCCTCATCTATCTATCTATCTATCTATTGCGTGATGCCGTGATCCCCGAAGGGGTGGCCACGAACGAACCGCCCCCATGCACCTCTGTCCCCAGTCAGTCGACGCCCCTCCCCCCAACCAGCACCGCCTTCGTTCATGTACTTCCTCACTTCATCCTTCCACCTCTCATTCGGTCTACCTCTCTCTCTCTGTTCCTCCACCTCGCTCTCGTACACCCTCTTAGTCATTCTCTCGCTTTCCATACGTTCCATATGGCCGAACCATCTCAAGTTGTTCCTTTTCACACTTTCCAGCACATCTACCTCCACACCACACCCCCTTCTTACTTCCTCATTAGTCTGTTTATCCCTCCATGTAACTCCGCACGCACTCCATAAGTAATTCATTTCCACTGCTCTCACTCTTGGTCTGAGTCTCTCAACCAACATCCATGCTTCGCTTCCGTAAGTCAGTGTCGGGATAACCACAATGTCATGCAAGGACTTCCATACTGACAACCCTATTTCTTGTTACTGCTTTTAGTGTTCCTACAACCCTCTTCCCCTGTTGTACCCTCTCCTGCACTTCTTCATCCATAGTCCCATCTTTATTCAACACACTGCCCAGATACTTAAAAGAGTTGACGATCTCCATAGCCTGACCGTTCAGCTTCACCTCACACTCTGTGACTTCACCCCTTTCGAAGACCATAACCTTGCTCTTCCCCGCATTTACCTTCAAATTCCGTTTTTTGCACACTGTTCCAAACTCATTTACCAGACCCTGCAACTCCCATTCATTATCACTCATCAGAACTGTATCATCCGCAAACAGCAGTATACTGTAGGTAGCTTTCACTCAATTCCCTGCCTTTTCAGCGATACACCAACATCCACTGCTCTTGATAGTATTTCTTTCATGACTCCATCCATATATACAGTAAACAACCATGGGGACATCACACACCCCTGTTTCAAACCAACATTCAGGTCAAAGAACTCGCTCTGCTCACTCTCCACACGTACTGCCGCCTTTGCACCCTCATACATGCTCTTCACTGCTTTCAGCAACTTGCCCTCTACTCCGTATATTCTAAGTACTTTCCACAAACCTTCTCTATCCACTCTGTCATAGGCCTTCTCCAAGTCCATAAAGGCAACATACACCTTTTGTTTCTTCTCCAGATACTTCTCCACAACACAATTCAGGGTAAAAATCTGATCTACACATCCTCTTCCCTTCCTAAAAACCTCCCTGCTCGTCGCCTATCCATTTCTACGTTCTCACTCTCACTCTCTCAATCACTACCCTACTACGCTTAGAAGACATATTCCTCGGTGGTTACCACACACTCCTCTTTCCCCTTTGCCCTTATATAGGGGGACTATTATGCCAGTCTTCCAGTCATCGGGTGCACTCCCCTTCTCCCATGCTAGTTTGCACATTTTCCATACCCATTCTATCACTATCTCACCACCATACCTCAACATTTCCCCACACACTCCATCTGTTCCTGGTGCTTTCCCCAACTTCACTCTTTTCATGGCTTCCCACACTTCTGACCTCCTGATCTCCACCTCCTCCTCCACTACTTCTCTTCTTCTCCCTCCCATACCATATCCAGCTATGTTTGCTGGCTCTTCATTCCTTACATTTAGCAACTCACTGAAGTACTCCCTCCATCTTTCGACTCTCTCTTGCTTCTCGGCTAGCATTCTCCCATTCTTATCTTTCACACCCTTACTGTTTCCCTTGCTACCTTCCCTAACTTTCTTGACTTCTTTCCAGAACAGTTTCTTACTCTCCCTCCATTTTACACTCAGATTCCTTCCAAATTCCTCATCTACTCTTCTCTTACTTTCCTTCACTACTCTCTACACCACCCTCTTACTCTCCACGTGCCTCGCTCGTTTCTGTCTCTCGGAATCTTCATTCCCTCTACTACCCAACCACTCTCTATATGCTTTCTTCTTTTCTTCCACAGCTATTCTTACCTCTTCTGTCCACCATGCTGTACCTTTCACTCCCCTCCCTCTTCTCCTCACTCCACACACCTCCTCACATGCTGCACAGATCTCATCCTTAAACACTTTGCTCATCTCCTCCACTTCCTCCATAACTTCCAGGTCGAACCCACCTAGTCGTCTTTCCACTGCTCTCCTGTACTCCTCCCTGACTTCCTCCTCCTGCAACCTCTCCACCCTCCTCACCATTCCACCCTCCTCTCGCCTCCCTCCAGCTCTCCTCACCCACTTCTTTTGTATCCTAACCTTAGCTACCACTACATAATGATCAGACAGACCCCCTGCAATACCCCTATACACCCTAGCATCCATCACAGATTTCTTCATTCGTTCATTCACACATACATAATCAATCAATGACTTTCGTTTCACCACTGTCTTATCCTTCGTCGTCAACATCCGTTTCCACGTGTACCTGTGGATCATTCTGTGTCGGGAGGTGTTGGCTATCCACAGCCTCCTCCCCACACATACGACCACAAGTGCACTACCATTCCCATTCACCTCTGATGGTACCCCCCACCCTCCCACCACTCCCTCAACTTTCCTATCACCCACCTTACCATTCATATCCCCAATCAGAAATATTCTTTCGTTCTTGTCAAACTCCCTCATGTTTAGCATATTAGTTTTGAGGTTTTAAGATGTTTGTTCCGTTAGTTTGGCGATTGTGAGACCTTTCGCCCCATTTTTGTTCAATATTAAGACCTTTCGTACCATTTAGCTTTCGATTTTTTCCTGGCAAGCGATAGCGAGCCTGTAATTTTAGATTTTTTTTTTTTACAAATCTATCTTGAAAGGGGGTCTAAGGGGTGTATTTTTAAGCTTGATGGAGGTCTAGTGAGGAAACTAAAAAATAAAGTTAATAAATAAATATATAGGCCAAAAACCAAGCCCTACTCCCTACGCTCAAGCCGCAGTGACCGTCATATGACGGACGAGAGATAAATGGACTATCCTTCGGTACCCGTCATATGACGGGTGGCATTCTAAGCACATTAAGGGCTCTGAGAGAGAGTCCGCGCGTTGGGAGGACGATAGGCGAGCTCTGACCCCTCGGCACTACCACTGGGCCACGTCTGGGACCACCGCCGCCTCCCTACACACACCCGACCTCGCGAGATAAGGAAAAAACTGAGGAAATTATCTTATTTAGGGTATTTTCACCTCCGGTTGCGCGATCGCTACAGGATAACCCGTGGTCGTACAAGGATGATTCAGGTGTCATTGTAAAGCTCTATTATCGCCCTTTCACAGATACATAATTGTATTACACTCTGGCTTTTGCTTATGCATGAAAAAGAGCATGGAATGAAGCTCGTTTTCGGTAAATATACCCGCTTGGCAGCTATGTCATGTCAACAAACGGCCCCGTCCTTAAGGGGTTAAAGAGGTACAAAGGTGGTGTGATTGGGCCAGTGATGTAAGAGTGAAGCCAATGAAGACAGTGACATGGCTCAGTACAGTAGTAATGGGTCAACCGTCAAACAGTAACCATATCAAGATTAATGTTAACATAAATAGGTTCCCCCTTTATAGAGAACAAACACAATACTTTAGTCCACATAGCAATGGTTATTGAAAAACCAACCTGCACTCTGAGCGGGTGAAAGAGTAGCTTATTCCATATTCATTATAGAAACTCTGAAATTGCAAGTTATTTTAATGAAATGGTGTTAATCTAAAGTGATATCCGAAGCCAGAGGGTTAAAGAATATCATATACAGCAAAAATAACGTAGATATCAAAAAGTGAAAACAAGCAAGATCAAAAAATGATAAAAACAAGACGTAATTGAGATATGCAGGTTGATTGAGTCTCTGTTCACATCTCACCCGCCTTGTCCAATCACAGGGAGTGCATTACCTGTTACATCATTAAGGGCAGATTGGTCGTTTTTCGGGTCTCACTTCTTCCTCATGTTTAGCCCCATTAGTTTTCAGCTTTTAAGACGTTCGCCCCATTAGTTTGTCGATTTTAAAACCATTCTTCCCATTTATATATCAATATCAATACCTTTCGTACAATTTAGGTGTCAATGTTTTCCTGGCGAGCGAAAGCGAGCCTGTAATTTTTAGAGAAACCTGCCGGAACATTTTTCTATCGAAAAATGTACAAATTCATCTTGAAGGGGGGTTTAGGGAGTGTATTTTTAAGCTTGATGAAGGTCTAGAGAGGAAACTAAAAACTAAATATATATATAATAAACCCGCCAAAATAACCAATATCCCCTTAAGACATGCAATGGCTTCCCAACCCAATCATAAACCATTACGGTGTTGGGAACGACAAACATGAAGGGGAGAGGAGTCCGGAGGGAGGCTATATAAGCCCTTCCATACCAGAGACTCTTCTTCATTACGGTGTTGGGGACGACAAACATGAAGGGGAGAGGAGTCCGGAGGGAGGCTATATAAGCCCTTCCATACCAGAGACTCTTCTTCATTACGGTGTTGGGGACGACAAACATGAAGGGGAGAGGAGTCCGGAGGGAGGCTATATAGGCCCTTCCATACCAGACTCTTCTTCATTACGGTGTTGGGGACGACAAACATGAAGGGAGAGGAGTCCGGAGGGAGGCTATATAAGCCCTTCCATACCAGAGACTCTTCTTCATTACGGTGTTGGGGACGACAAACATGAAGGGGAGAGGAGTCCGGAGGGAGGCTATATAAGCCCTTCCATACCAGAGACTCTTCTTCATTACGGTGTTGGGGACGACGAACATGAAGGGGAGAGGAGTCCGGAGGGAGGCTATATAAGCCCTTCCATACCAGAGACTCTTCTTCATTACGGTGTTGGGGACGACAAACATGAAGGGGAGAGGAGTCCGGAGGGAGGCTATATAAGCCCTTCCATACCCGAGACTCTTCTTCATTACGGTGTTGGGGACGACAAACATGAAGGGGAGAGGAGTCCGGAGGGAGCCTATATAAGCCCTTCCATACCAGAGACTCTTCTTCATTACGGTGTTGGGGACGACGAACATGAAGGGGAGAGGAGTCCGGAGGGAGGCTATATAAGCCCTTCCATACCAGAGACTCTTCTTCATTACGGTGTTGGGGACGACAAACATGAAGGGGAGAGGAGTCCGGAGGGAGGCTATATAAGCCCTTCCATACCAGAGACTCTTCTTCATTACGGTGTTGGGGACGACAAACATGAAGGGGAGAGGAGTCCGGAGGGAGGCTATATAAGCCCTTCCATACCAGAGACTCTTCTTCATTACGGTGTTGGGAACGACAAACATGAAGGGGAGAAGAGTCCGGAGGGAGGCTATATAAGCCCTTCCATACCAGAGACTCTTCTTCATTACGGTGTTGGGGACGACAAACATGAAGGGGAGAGGAGTCCGGAGGGAGGCTATATAAGCCCTTCCATACCAGAGACTCTTCTTCATTACGGTGTTGGGGACGACAAACATGAAGGGGAGAGGAGTCCGGAGGGAGGCTATATAAGCCCTTCCATACCAGAGACTCTTCTTCATTACGGTGTTGGGGACGACAAACATGAAGGGGAGAGGAGTCCGGAGGGAGGCTATATAAGCCCTTCCATACCAGAGACTCTTCTTCATTACGGTGTTGGGGACGACAAACATGAAGGGGAGAGGAGTCCGGAGGGAGGCTATATAAGCCCTTCCATACCAGAGACTCTTCTTCATTACGGTGTTGGGGACGACAAACATGAAGGGGAGAGGAGTCCGGAGGGAGGCTATATAAGCCCTTCCATACCAGAGACTCTTCTTCATTACGGTGTTGGGGACGACAAACATGAAGGGGAGAGGAGTCCGGAGGGAGGCTATATAAGCCCTTCCATACCAGAGACTCTTCTTCATTACGGTGTTGGGGACGACAAACATGAAGGGGAGAGGAGTCCGGAGGGAGGCTATATAAGCCCTTCCATACCAGAGACTCTTCTTCATTACGGTGTTGGGGACGACGAACATGAAGGGGAGAGGAGTCCGGAGGGAGGCTATATAAGCCCTTCCATACCAGAGACTCTTCTTCATTACGGTGTTGGGGACGACAAACATGAAGGGGAGAGGAGTCCGGAGGGAGGCTATATAAGCCCTTCCATACCAGAGACTCTTCTTCATTACGGTGTTGGGGACGACAAACATGAAGGGGAGAGGAGTCCGGAGGGAGGCTATATAAGCCCTTCCATACCAGAGACTCTTCTTCATTACGGTGTTGGGGACGACAAACATGAAGGGGAGAGGAGTCCGGAGGGAGGCTATATAAGCCCTTCCATACCAGAGACTCTTCTTCATTACGGTGTTGGGGACGACAAACATGAAGGGGAGAGGAGTCCGGAGGGAGGCTATATAAGCCCTTCCATACCAGAGACTCTTCTTCATTACGGTGTTGGGGACGACAAACATGAAGGGGAGAGGAGTCCGGAGGGAGGCTATATAAGCCCTTCCATACCAGAGACTCTTCTTCATTACGGTGTTGGGGACGACAAACATGAAGGGGAGAGGAGTCCGGAGGGAGGCTATATAAGCCCTTCCATACCAGAGACTCTTCTTCATTACGGTGTTGGGGACGACGAACATGAAGGGGAGAGGAGTCCGGAGGGAGGCTATATAAGCCCTTCCATACCAGAGACTCTTCTTCATTACGGTGTTGGGGACGACAAACATGAAGGGGAGAGGAGTCCGGAGGGAGGCTATATAAGCCCTTCCATACCAGAGACTCTTCTTCATTACGGTGTTGGGGACGACAAACATGAAGGGGAGAGGAGTCCGGAGGGAGGCTATATAAGCCCTTCCATACCAGAGACTCTTCTTCATTACGGTGTTGGGGACGACAAACATGAAGGGGAGAGGAGTCCGGAGGGAGGCTATATAAGCCCTTCCATACCAGAGACTCTTCTTCATTACGGTGTTGGGGACGACAAACATGAAGGGGAGAGGAGTCCGGAGGGAGGCTATATAAGCCCTTCCATACCAGAGACTCTTCTTCATTACGGTGTTGGGGACGACAAACATGAAGGGGAGAGGAGTCCGGAGGGAGGCTATATAAGCCCTTCCATACCAGAGACTCTTCTTCATTACGGTGTTGGGGACGACAAACATGAAGGGGAGAGGAGTCCGGAGGGAGGCTATATAAGCCCTTCCATACCAGAGACTCTTCTTCATTACGGTGTTGGGGACGACGAACATGAAGGGGAGAGGAGTCCGGAGGGAGGCTATATAAGCCCTTCCATACCAGAGACTCTTCTTCATTACGGTGTTGGGGACGACAAACATGAAGGGAGAGGAGTCCGGAGGGAGGCTATATAAGCCCTTCCATACCAGAGACTCTTCTTCATTACGGTGTTGGGGACGACGAACATGAAGGGGAGAGGAGTCCGGAGGGAGGCTATATAAGCCCTTCCATACCAGAGACTCTTCTTCATTACGGTGTTGGGGACGACAAACATGAAGGGAGAGGAGTCCGGAGGGAGGCTATATAAGCCCTTCCATACCAGAGACTCTTCTTCATTACGGTGTTGGGGACGACAAACATGAAGGGGAGAGGAGTCCGGAGGGAGGCTATATAAGCCCTTCCATACCAGAGACTCTTCTTCATTACGGTGTTGGGGACGACAAACATGAAGGGGAGAGGAGTCCGGAGGGAGGCTATATAAGCCCTTCCATACCAGAGACTCTTCTTCATTACGGTGTTGGGGACGACAAACATGAAGGGGAGAGGAGTCCGGAGGGAGGCTATATAAGCCCTTCCATACCAGAGACTCTTCTTCATTACGGTGTTGGGGACGACAAACATGAAGGGGAGAGGAGTCCGGAGGGAGGCTATATAAGCCCTTCCATACCAGAGACTCTTCTTCATTACGGTGTTGGGGACGACGAACATGAAGGGGAGAGGAGTCCGGAGGGAGGCTATATAAGCCCTTCCATACCAGAGACTCTTCTTCATTACGGTGTTGGGGACGACAACATGAAGGGGAGAGGAGTCCGGAGGGAGGCTATATAAGCCCTTCCATACCAGAGACTCTTCTTCATTACGGTGTTGGGGACGACAAACATGAAGGGGAGAGGAGTCCGGAGGGAGGCTATATAAGCCCTTCCATACCAGAGACTCTTCTTCATTACGGTGTTGGGACGACAAACATGAAGGGGAGGGAGTCCGGAGGGAGGCTATATAAGCCCTTCCATACCAGAAACTCTTCTTCATTACGGTGTTGGGGACGACAAACATGAAGGGGAGAGGAGTCCGGAGGGAGGCTATATAAGCCCTTCCATACCAGAGACTCTTCTTCATTACGGTGTTGGGGACGACGAACATGAAGGGGAGAGGAGTCCGGAGGGAGGCTATATAAGCCCTTCCATACCAGAGACTCTTCTTCATTACGGTGATGGGAACGACAAACATGAAGGGGAGAGGAGTCCGGAGGGAGGCTATATAAGCCCTTCCATACCAGAGACTCTTCTTCATTACGGTGTTGGGGACGACAAACATGAAGGGGAGAGGAGTCCGGAGGGAGGCTATATAAGCCCTTCCATACCAGAGACTCTTCTTCATTACGGTGTTGGGGACGACAAACATGAAGGGGAGAGGAGTCCGGAGGGAGGCTATATAAGCCCTTCCATACCAGAGACTCTTCTTCATTACGGTGTTGGGGACGACAAACATGAAGGGGAGAGGAGTCCGGAGGGAGGCTATATAAGCCCTTCCATACCAGAGACTCTTCTTCATTACGGTGTTGGGGACGACGAACATGAAGGGGAGAGGAGTCCGGAGGGAGGCTATATAAGCCCTTCCATACCAGAGACTCTTCTTCATTACGGTGTTGGGGACGACAAACATGAAGGGGAGAGGAGTCCGGAGGGAGGCTATATAAGCCCTTCCATACCAGAGACTCTTCTTCATTACGGTGTTGGGGACGACAAACATGAAGGGGAGAGGAGTCCGGAGGGAGGCTATATAAGCCCTTCCATACCAGAGACTCTTCTTCATTACGGTGTTGGGGACGACAAACATGAAGGGGAGAGGAGTCCGGAGGGAGGCTATATAAGCCCTTCCATACCAGAGACTCTTCTTCATTACGGTGTTGGGGACGACAAACATGAAGGGGAGAGGAGTCCGGAGGGAGGCTATATAAGCCCTTCCATACCAGAGACTCTTCTTCATTACGGTGTTGGGGACAAACATGAAGGGGAGAGGAGTCCGGAGGGAGGCTATATAAGCCCTTCCATACCAGAGACTCTTCTTCATTACGGTGTTGGGGACGACAAACATGAAGGGGAGAGGAGTCCGGAGGGAGGCTATATAAGCCCTTCCATACCAGAGACTCTTCTTCATTACGGTGTTGGGGACGACAAACATGAAGGGGAGAGGAGTCCGGAGGGAGGCTATATAAGCCCTTCCATACCAGAGACTCTTCTTCATTACGGTGTTGGGGACGACAAACATGAAGGGGAGAGGAGTCCGGAGGGAGGCTATATAAGCCCTTCCATACCAGAGACTCTTCTTCATTACGGTGTTGGGGACGACAAACATGAAGGGGAGAGGAGTCCGGAGGGAGGCTATATAAGCCCTTCCATACCAGAGACTCTTCTTCATTACGGTGTTGGGGACGACAAACATGAAGGGGAGAGGAGTCCGGAGGGAGGCTATATAAGCCCTTCCATACCAGAGACTCTTCTTCATTACGGTGTTGGGGACGACGAACATGAAGGGGAGAGGAGTCCGGAGGGAGGCTATATAAGCCCTTCCATACCAGAGACTCTTCTTCATTACGGTGTTGGGGACGACAAACATGAAGGGGAGAGGAGTCCGGAGGGAGGCTATATAAGCCCTTCCATACCAGAGACTCTTCTTCATTACGGTGTTGGGGACGACAAACATGAAGGGGAGAGGAGTCCGGAGGGAGGCTATATAAGCCCTTCCATACCAGAGACTCTTCTTCATTACGGTGTTGGGGACGACGAACATGAAGGGGAGAGGAGTCCGGAGGGAGGCTATATAAGCCCTTCCATACCAGAGACTCTTCTTCATTACGGTGTTGGGGACGACAAACATGAAGGGGAGAGGAGTCCGGAGGGAGGCTATATAAGCCCTTCCATACCAGAGACTCTTCTTCATTACGGTGTTTGGGGACGACAAACATGAAGGGGAGAGGAGTCCGGAGGGAGGCTATATAAGCCCTTCCATACCAGAGACTCTTCTTCATTACGGTGTTGGGGACGACAAACATGAAGGGGAGAGGAGTCCGGAGGGAGGCTATATAAGCCCTTCCATACCAGAGACTCTTCTTCATTACGGTGTTGGGGACGACAAACATGAAGGGGAGAGGAGTCCGGAGGGAGGCTATATAAGCCCTTCCATACCAGAGACTCTTCTTCATTACGGTGTTGGGACGACAAACATGAAGGGGAGAGGAGTCCGGAGGGAGGCTATATAAGCCCTTCCATACCAGAGACTCTTCTTCATTACGGTGTTGGGGACGACGAACATGAAGGGGAGAGGAGTCCGGAGGGAGGCTATATAAGCCCTTCCATACCAGAGACTCTTCTTCATTACGGTGTTGGGGACGACAAACATGAAGGGAGAGGAGTCCGGAGGGAGGCTATATAAGCCCTTCCATACCAGAGACTCTTCTTCATTACGGTGTTGGGGACGACAAACATGAAGGGGAGAGGAGTCCGGAGGGAGGCTATATAAGCCCTTCCATACCAGAGACTCTTCTTCATTACGGTGTTGGGGACGACAAACATGAAGGGGAGAGGAGTCCGGAGGGAGGCTATATAAGCCCTTCCATACCAGAGACTCTTCTTCATTACGGTGTTGGGGACGACAAACATGAAGGGGAGAGGAGTCCGGAGGGAGGCTATATAAGCCCTTCCATACCAGAGACTCTTCTTCATTACGGTGTTGGGGACGACGAACATGAAGGGGAGAGGAGTCCGGAGGGAGGCTATATAAGCCCTTCCATACCAGAGACTCTTCTTCATTACGGTGTTGGGGACGACAAACATGAAGGGGAGAGGAGTCCGGAGGGAGGCTATATAAGCCCTTCCATACCAGAGACTCTTCTTCAATACGGTGTTAGGGACGACGAACATGAAGGGGAGAGGAGTCCGGAGGGAGGCTATATAAGCCCTTCCATACCAGAGACTCTTCTTCATTACGGTGTTGGGGACGACAAACATGAAGGGGAGAGGAGTCCGGAGGGAGGCTATATAAGCCCTTCCATACCAGAGACTCTTCTTCATTACGGTGTTGGGGACGACAAACATGAAGGGGAGAGGAGTCCGGAGGGAGGCTATATAAGCCCTTCCATACCAGAGACTCTTCTTCATTACGGTGTTGGGGACGACAAACATGAAGGAGAGAGGAGTCCGGAGGGAGGCTATATAAGCCCTTCCATACCAGAGACTCTTCTTCATTACGGTGTTGGGGACGACAAACATGAAGGGGAGAGGAGTCCGGAGGGAGGCTATATAAGCCCTTCCATACCAGAGACTCTTCTTCATTACGGTGTTGGGGACGACAAACATGAAGGGGAGAGGAGTCCGGAGGGAGGCTATATAAGCCCTTCCATACCAGAGACTCTTCTTCATTACGGTGTTGGGGACGACAAACATGAAGGGGAGAGGAGTCCGGAGGGAGGCTATATAAGCCCTTCCATACCAGAGACTCTTCTTCATTACGGTGTTGGGGACGACAAACATGAAGGGGAGAGGAGTCCGGAGGGAGGCTATATAAGCCCTTCCATACCAGAGACTCTTCTTCATTACGGTGTTGGGGACGACAACATGAAGGGAGAGGAGTCCGGAGGGAGGCTATATAAGCCCTTCCATACCAGAGACTCTTCTTCATTACGGTGTTGGGGACGACGAACATGAAGGGGAGAGGAGTCCGGAGGGAGGCTATATAAGCCCTTCCATACCAGAGACTCTTCTTCATTACGGTGTTGGGGACGACAAACATGAAGGGGGAGAGGAGTCCGGAGGGAGGCTATATAAGCCCTTCCATACCAGAGACTCTTCTTCATTACGGTGTTGGGGACGACAAACATGAAGGGGAGAGGAGTCCGGAGGGAGGCTATATAAGCCCTTCCATACCAGAGACTCTTCTTCATTACGGTGTTGGGGACGACAAACATGAAGGGGAGAGGAGTCCGGAGGGAGGCTATATAAGCCCTTCCATACCAGAGACTCTTCTTCATTACGGTGTTGGGGACGACAAACATGAAGGGGAGAGGAGTCCGGAGGGAGGCTATATAAGCCCTTCCATACCAGAGACTCTTCTTCATTACGGTGTTGGGGACGACGAACATGAAGGGGAGAGGAGTCCGGAGGGAGGCTATATAAGCCCTTCCATACCAGAGACTCTTCTTCATTACGGTGTTGGGGACGACAAACATGAAGGGGAGAGGAGTCCGGAGGGAGGCTATATAAGCCCTTCCATACCAGAGACTCTTCTTCATTACGGTGTTGGGGACGACGAACATGAAGGGGAGAGGAGTCCGGAGGGAGGCTATATAAGCCCTTCCATACCAGAGACTCTTCTTCATTACGGTGTTGGGGACGACAAACATGAAGGGGAGAGGAGTCCGGAGGGAGGCTATATAAGCCCTTCCATACCAGAGACTCTTCTTCATTACGGTGTTGGGGACGACAAACATGAAGGGGAGAGGAGTCCGGAGGGAGGCTATATAAGCCCTTCCATACCAGAGACTCTTCTTCATTACGGTGTTGGGGACGACAAACATGAAGGGGAGAGGAGTCCGGAGGGAGGCTATATAAGCCCTTCCATACCAGAGACTCTTCTTCATTACGGTGTTGGGGACGACGAACATGAAGGGGAGAGGAGTCCGGAGGGAGGCTATATAAGCCCTTCCATACCAGAGACTCTTCTTCATTACGGTGTTGGGGACGACAAACATGAAGGGGAGAGGAGTCCGGAGGGAGGCTATATAAGCCCTTCCATACCAGAGACTCTTCTTCATTACGGTGTTGGGGACGACAAACATGAAGGGGAGAGGAGTCCGGAGGGAGGCTATATAAGCCCTTCCATACCAGAGACTCTTCTTCATTACGGTGTTGGGGACGACAAACATGAAGGGGAGAGGAGTCCGGAGGGAGGCTATATAAGCCCTTCCATACCAGAGACTCTTCTTCATTACGGTGTTGGGGACGACAAACATGAAGGGGAGAGGAGTCCGGAGGGAGGCTATATAAGCCCTTCCATACCAGAGACTCTTCTTCATTACGGTGTTGGGGACGACAAACATGAAGGGGAGAGGAGTCCGGAGGGAGGCTATATAAGCCCTTCCATACCAGAGACTCTTCTTCATTACGGTGTTGGGGACGACAAACATGAAGGGGAGAGGAGTCCGGAGGGAGGCTATATAAGCCCTTCCATACCAGAGACTCTTCTTCATTACGGTGTTGGGGACGACAAACATGAAGGGGAGAGGAGTCCGGAGGGAGGCTATATAAGCCCTTCCATACCAGAGACTCTTCTTCATTACGGTGTTGGGGACGACAAACATGAAGGGGAGAGGAGTCCGGAGGGAGGCTATATAAGCCCTTCCATACCAGAGACTCTTCTTCATTACGGTGTTGGTTACGACAAACATGAAGGGGAGAGGAGTCCGGAGGGAGGCTATATAAGCCCTTCCATACCAGAGACTCTTCTTCATTACGGTGTTGGGGACGACGAACATGAAGGGGAGAGGAGTCCGGAGGGAGGCTATATAAGCCCTTCCATACCAGAGACTCTTCTTCATTACGGTGTTGGGGACGACAAACATGAAGGGGAGAGGAGTCCGGAGGGAGGCTATATAAGCCCTTCCATACCAGAGACTCTTCTTCATTACGGTGTTGGGGACGACAAACATGAAGGGGAGAGGAGTCCGGAGGGAGGCTATATAAGCCCTTCCATACCAGAGACTCTTCTTCATTACGGTGTTGGGGACGACAAACATGAAGGGGAGAGGAGTCCGGAGGGAGGCTATATAAGCCCTTCCATACCAGAGACTCTTCTTCATTACGGTGTTGGGGACGACAAACATGAAGGGGAGAGGAGTCCGGAGGGAGGCTATATAAGCCCTTCCATACCAGAGACTCTTCTTCATTACGGTGTTGGGGACGACAAACATGAAGACGAGAGAAGTCCGGAGGGAGGCTATATAAGCCCTTCCATACCAGAGACTCTTCTTCATTACGGTGTTGGGGACGACAAACATGAAGGGGAGAGGAGTCCGGAGGGAGGCTATATAAGCCCTTCCATACCAGAGACTCTTCTTCATTACGGTGTTGGGGACGACAACATGAAGGGGAGAGGAGTCCGGAGGGAGGCTATATAAGCCCTTCCATACCAGAGACTCTTCTTCATTACGGTGTTGGGGACGACAAACATGAAGGGGAGAGGAGTCCGGAGGGAGGCTATATAAGCCCTTCCATACCAGAGACTCTTCTTCATTACGGTGTTGGGGACGACAAACATGAAGGGGAGAGGAGTCCGGAGGGAGGCTATATAAGCCCTTCCATACCAGAGACTCTTCTTCATTACGGTGTTGGGGACGACAAACATGAAGGGGAGAGGAGTCCGGAGGGAGGCTATATAAGCCCTTCCATACCAGAGACTCTTCTTCATTACGGTGTTGGGGACGACGAACATGAAGGGGAGAGGAGTCCGGAGGGAGGCTATATAAGCCCTTCCATACCAGAGACTCTTCTTCATTACGGTGTTGGGGACGACAAACATGAAGGGGAGAGGAGTCCGGAGGGAGGCTATATAAGCCCTTCCATACCAGAGACTCTTCTTCATTACGGTGTTGGGGACGACAAACATGAAGGGGAGAGGAGTCCGGAGGGAGGCTATATAAGCCCTTCCATACCAGAGACTCTCTTCTTCATTACGGTGTTGGGGACGACGAACATGAAGGGGAGAGGAGTCCGGAGGGAGGCTATATAAGCCCTTCCATACCAGAGACTCTTCTTCATTACGGTGTTGGGGACGACAAACATGAAGGGGAGAGGAGTCCGGAGGGAGGCTATATAAGCCCTTCCATACCAGAGACTCTTCTTCATTACGGTGTTGGGGACGACGAACATGAAGGGGAGAGGAGTCCGGAGGGAGGCTATATAAGCCCTTCCATACCAGAGACTCTTCTTCATTACGGTGTTGGGGACGACAAACATGAAGGGGAGAGGAGTCCGGAGGGAGGCTATATAAGCCCTTCCATACCAGAGACTCTTCTTCATTACGGTGTTGGGGACGACGAACATGAAGGGGAGAGGAGTCCGGAGGGAGGCTATATAAGCCCTTCCATACCAGAGACTCTTCTTCATTACGGTGTTGGGGACGACAAACATGAAGGGGAGAGGAGTCCGGAGGGAGGCTATATAAGCCCTTCCATACCAGAGACTCTTCTTCATTACGGTGTTGGGGACGACAAACATGAAGGGGAGAGGAGTCCGGAGGGAGGCTATATAAGCCCTTCCATACCAGAGACTCTTCTTCATTACGGTGTTGGGGACGACAAACATGAAGGGGAGAGGAGTCCGGAGGGAGGCTATATAAGCCCTTCCATACCAGAGACTCTTCTTCATTACGGTGTTGGGGACGACGAACATGAAGGGGAGAGGAGTCCGGAGGGAGGCTATATAAGCCCTTCCATACCAGAGACTCTTCTTCATTACGGTGTTGGGGACGACAAACATGAAGGGGAGAGGAGTCCGGAGGGAGGCTATATAAGCCCTTCCATACCAGAGACTCTTCTTCATTACGGTGTTGGGGACGACAAACATGAAGGGGAGAGGAGTCCGGAGGGAGGCTATATAAGCCCTTCCATACCAGAGACTCTTCTTCATTACGGTGTTGGGGACGACAAACATGAAGGGGAGAGGAGTCCGGAGGGAGGCTATATAAGCCCTTCCATACCAGAGACTCTTCTTCATTACGGTGTTGGGGACGACGAACATGAAGGGGAGAGGAGTCCGGAGGGAGGCTATATAAGCCCTTCCATACCAGAGACTCTTCTTCATTACGGTGTTGGGGACGACAAACATGAAGGGGAGAGGAGTCCGGAGGGAGGCTATATAAGCCCTTCCATACCAGAGACTCTTCTTCATTACGGTGTTGGGGACGACAAACATGAAGGGGAGAGGAGTCCGGAGGGAGGCTATATAAGCCCTTCCATACCAGAGACTCTTCTTCATTACGGTGTTGGGGACGACAAACATGAAGGGGAGAGGAGTCCGGAGGGAGGCTATATAAGCCCTTCCATACCAGAGACTCTTCTTCATTACGGTGTTGGGGACGACAAACATGAAGGGGAGAGGAGTCCGGAGGGAGGCTATATAAGCCCTTCCATACCAGAGACTCTTCTTCATTACGGTGTTGGGGACGACGAACATGAAGGGGAGAGGAGTCCGGAGGGAGGCTATATAAGCCCTTCCATACCAGAGACTCTTCTTCATTACGGTGTTGGGGACGACAAACATGAAGGGGAGAGGAGTCCGGAGGGAGGCTATATAAGCCCTTCCATACCAGAGACTCTTCATTACGGTGTTGGGGACGACAAACATGAAGGGGAGAGGAGTCCGGAGGGAGGCTATATAAGCCCTTCCATACCAGAGACTCTTCTTCATTACGGTGTTGGGGACGACAAACATGAAGGGGAGAGGAGTCCGGAGGGAGGCTATATAAGCCCTTCCATACCAGAGACTCTTCTTCATTACGGTGTTGGGGACGACAAACATGAAGGGGAGAGGAGTCCGGAGGGAGGCTATATAAGCCCTTCCATACCAGAGACTCTTCTTCATTACGGTGTTGGGGACGACAAACATGAAGGGGAGAGGAGTCCGGAGGGAGGCTATATAAGCCCTTCCATACCAGAGACTCTTCTTCATTACGGTGTTGGGGACGACGAACATGAAGGGGAGAGGAGTCCGGAGGGAGGCTATATAGCCCCTCCCATCCCAGAGACTCTTCTGCATTACGCTGTTGGGGACGACAAACAGGGGAGAGGAGTCCGGAGGGAGGCTATATAAGCCCTTCCATACCAGAGACTCTTCTTCATTACGGTGTTGGGGACGACGAACATGAAGGGGAGAGGAGTCCGGAGGGAGGCTATATAAGCCCTTCCATACCAGAGACTCTTCTTCATTACGGTGTTGGGGACGACAAACATGAAGGGGAGAGGAGTCCGGAGGGAGGCTATATAAGCCCTTCCATACCAGAGACTCTTCTTCATTACGGTGTTGGGGACGACAAACATGAAGGGAGAGGAGTCCGGAGGGAGGCTATATAAGCCCTTCCATACCAGAGACTCTTCTTCATTACGGTGTTGGGGACGACAAACATGAAGGGGAGAGGAGTCCGGAGGGAGGCTATATAAGCCCTTCCATACCAGAGACTCTTCTTCATTACGGTGTTGGGGACGACAAACATGAAGGGGAGAGGAGTCCGGAGGGAGGCTATATAAGCCCTTCCATACCAGAGACTCTTCTTCATTACGGTGTTGGGAACGACAAACATGAAGGGGAGAGGAGTCCGGAGGGAGGCTATATAAGCCCTTCCATACCAGAGACTCTTCTTCATTACGGTGTTGGGACGACAAACATGAAAGTAGGGAGGCTATAAAGCCCTTCCATACCAGAGACTCTTCTTCATTACTGTTGGGAACGACAAACATGATAATGCCTTATATACATTATAATGATAAAAGACACATAGTTGGGGTAACGCCTGCAATGATACATTATAATGATAAAAGACACATAGTTGGGGTAACGCCTGCAATGATACATTATAATGATAAAAGACACATAGTTGGGGTAACGCCTGCAATGATACATTATAATGATAAAAGACACATAGTTGGGGTAACGCCTGCAATGATACATTATAATGATAAAAGACACATAGTTGGGGTAACGCCTGCAATGATACATTATAATGATAAAAGACACATAGTTGGGGTAACGCCTGCAATGATACATTATAATGATAAAAGACACATAGTTGGGGTAACGCCTGCAATGATACATTATAATGATAAAAGACACATAGTTGGGGTAACGCCTGCAATGATACATTATAATGATAAAAGACACATAGTTGGGGTAACGCCTGCAATGATACATTATAATGATAAAAGACACATAGTTGGGGTAACGCCTGCAATGATACATTATAATGATAAAAGACACATAGTTGGGGTAACGCCTGCAATGATACATTATAATGATAAAAGACACATAGTTGGGGTAACGCCTGCAATGATACATTATAATGATAAAAGACACATAGTTGGGGTAACGCCTGCAATGATACATTATAATGATAAAAGACACATAGTTGGGGTAACGCCTGCAATGATACATTATAATGATAAAAGACACATAGTTGGGGTAACGCCTGCAATGATACATTATAATGATAAAAGACACATAGTTGGGGTAACGCCTGCAATGATACATTATAATGATAAAAGACACATAGTTGGGGTAACGCCTGCAATGATACATTATAATGATAAAAGACACATAGTTGGGGTAACGCCTGCAATGATACATTATAATGATAAAAGACACATAGTTGGGGTAACGCCTGCAATGATACATTATAATGATAAAAGACACATAGTTGGGGTAACGCCTGCAATGATACATTATAATGATAAAAGACACATAGTTGGGGTAACGCCTGCAATGATACATTATAATGATAAAAGACACATAGTTGGGGTAACGCCTGCAATGATACATTATAATGATAAAAGACACATAGTTGGGGTAACGCCTGCAATGATACATTATAATGATAAAAGACACATAGTTGGGGTAACGCCTGCAATGATACATTATAATGATAAAAGACACATAGTTGGGGTAACGCCTGCAATGATACATTATAATGATAAAAGACACATAGTTGGGGTAACGCCTGCAATGATACATTATAATGATAAAAGACACATAGTTGGGGTAACGCCTGCAATGATACATTATAATGATAAAAGACACATAGTTGGGGTAACGCCTGCAATGATACATTATAATGATAAAAGACACATAGTTGGGGTAACGCCTGCAATGATACATTATAATGATAAAAGACACATAGTTGGGGTAACGCCTGCAATGATACATTATAATGATAAAAGACACATAGTTGGGGTAACGCCTGCAATGATACATTATAATGATAAAAGACACATAGTTGGGGTAACGCCTGCAATGATACATTATAATGATAAAAGACACATAGTTGGGGTAACGCCTGCAATGATACATTATAATGATAAAAGACACATAGTTGGGGTAACGCCTGCAATGATACATTATAATGATAAAAGACACATAGTTGGGGTAACGCCTGCAATGATACATTATAATGATAAAAGACACATAGTTGGGGTAACGCCTGCAATGATACATTATAATCAGTTAGTCTGGCTGACAACTCAACTTATTAACCCCTTCCTTACCGGTGACGTTTTTTAGTTTTATTTTAGCTATATTTAAACGATTGTTTGCAGTTTAAGAAGGATCGCTAGCAATAATAAGGCTTCGAACTATCTCAATCAACCCTTTTAACTACCTCAGATCTTTCCTAAGCTGTACATAATCGTCTAAATATAGCTAGAATAGAATGACAAATACTTCGCCGGTATAGAAGATTTTTTGTTATATATATATATTCCAACTACTCCCTCTCGGGCATAGGCTGAGAGCCTGTACATTCACCGCTCAACACGGTGAAGCCCGTGAGGTCTTGTTACAGCCTAGGAAGTGAAACAAGTGAAGCACGAGCTACAACCAGCCCTCGGCAACCTGCCATCGCAGACGCGCGGCTCTTGGTTGCCCACTCTGGCTCGAAGCAGTCCCACTTCTGAAGCTGCTTCACCTTTATGCTTCACTGTCTCACTTCCAAGACTCGGACCCTCACTCTCAGAACGCCACCTATTGAGCAATTAAATTATCTCACTAGGCATTGCCCCCCTGGAGCATATTTTGAATATGGGAATATTCATACACTGCTATTTAATCAAGGAACAATGAAGGTATTTTTTTGACGTTTCGGTGGGCTTTGTGGTAGTGCACTGATACTAGGTACAGCATAAATTCAATCCCAATAATATCTTCCCATTGACAAATCGTGATTTGAACCAGGGACCTTTGGATTACCAGTCCAGTGGCAAGACCACTCCACCACACCTCCCATAGTGCTTTTGGCTCTATTTATGTATTATTTACTTATTTATATATACCGGTATATATATATATATATATAAATATATATATATATATATATATATATATATATATATATATAGAGAGAGAGAGAGAGAGAGAGAGAGAGATATTTCTAATCTCTCAGTGGGGTTCGAACCGCCGACCGTCAGGACGATAGCCGATACTTTAATCAACTACATGATAGCGTCGGCTATCGGCCTGACGGTCGGCAGTTCGAACCCCACTGAGAGATTAGAAACATTTAGTGGCTCACGTGTATTTGTGATATATACTCAATATATATATATATATACTGTATATATATATATAATATATATATTATAGTTTCATCGCTAGACTTCCATCAAGCTTTAAAAAAAAAAAAACCGAGACCACCTTCAAGATTAATTTCTAAATATTTCGGTAGAGAAATGTCACGGCCAAAGGCTGGTTTTTCATAGAATTACAGGCTCGATATCGCTCGCCAGGAATATATCGACCCCTAACTGGCAAGAAAAGCCTTTACATTGACAAAATAATGGGGCAAAACTTCAAAAGGTCTTAGAATCACCAAACAAGTGGAACGAACGTCCTAAAATTTCAGAGCTAATGGGACTACACGTAAGGGAAAAGAGCAACTACTTCCCCCTTAACCCCTTTCAAAGAGCAACTACTTCCCCCTTAACCCCTTTCAAAGAGCAACTACTTCCCCCTTAACCCCTTTCAAAGAGCAACTACTTCCCCCTTAACCCCTTTCAAAGAGCAACTACTTCCCCCTTAACCCCTTTCAAAGAGCAACTACTTCCCCCTTAACCCCTTTCAAAGAGCAACTACTTCCCCCTTAACCCCTTTCAAAGAGCAACTACTTCCCCCTTAACCCCTTTCAACACCATGGCGTAACTTTCAACATATTCTGGTTACCATTAGAAGATTTCCTTTGGCTTATAATGAACCTCTAGAATTCAAATGGGTAAGTAGGATCTCAAAAAACCCTCTTAATAACATAGCTCCTTCTTAAACTGCATAATAGCGTCTAATTTTAAGAGATTGTTGTGAATGGATTATGGTGAAGGGATTGTTGTGAAGGGTTTGTGGTGAAAGGATTGTTGTGAAGGGTTTGTTGTGAAGGGTTTGTATTGAAGGGATTGTTGTGAAGGGATTGTTGTGAAGGGTTTGTGGTGAAAGGATTGTGGTGAAAGGATTGTTGTGAAGGGTTTGTTGTGAAGGGTTTGTATTGAAGGGATTGTTGTGAAGGGATTGTTGTGAAGGGATTGTGGTGAAGGGTTTGTTGTGAAGGGATTGTGGTGAAGGGATTATTGTGAAGGGTTTG
Source organism: Paralithodes platypus (assembly GCA_032716605.1). Classification (NCBI taxonomy): domain Eukaryota; kingdom Metazoa; phylum Arthropoda; class Malacostraca; order Decapoda; family Lithodidae; genus Paralithodes; species Paralithodes platypus. Next base: position 47,693,067 of record CM064581.1, on the reverse strand, counting down.
TGGTGAAGGGATTGTGTTGAAGGGATTGTGTTGAAGGGATTGTGGTGAAGGGATTGTGGTGAAGGGATTGTGGTGAAGGGATTGTGGTGAAGGGATTGTGTTGAAGGGATTGTTGTGAAGGGGTTGTTGTGAAGGGTTTGTGGTGAAAGGATTGTTGTGAAGGGTTTGTTGTGAAGGGTTTGTTGTGAAGGGTTTGTATTGAAGGGATTGTTGTGAAGGGATTGTGGTGAACGGATTGTGGTGAAGGAATTATTGTGAAGGGTTTGTGGTGAAGGGATTGTGTTGAAGGGATTGTTGTGAAGGGATTGTGGTGAAGGGATTGTGTTGAAGGGATTGTTGTGAAGGGGTTGTTGTGAAGGGATTGTGGTGAAGGGATTGTGTTGAAGTGATTGTGGTGAAGGGGTTGTGTTCAAGGGATTGTTTTGAAGGGATTGTGTTGAAGGGATTGTTGTGAAGGGATTGTGGTGAAGGGATTGTTGTGAAGTGATTGTGTTGAAGGGATTGTGGTGAAGAGATTGTGTTGAAGGGATTGTTGTGAAGGGGTTGTTGTGAAGGGATTGTGGTGAAGGGATTGTGTTGAAGGGGTTGTTGTGAAGGGATTGTGGTGAAGGGATTGTGTTGAAGAAGTTGTTGTGAAGGGATTGTGGTAAAGGGATTGTTGTGAAGGGATTGTGGTGAAGGGTTGTGGTGAAGGGATTGTTGTGAAGAGGTTGTGTTGAAGGGATTGTTGTGAAGGGATTGTGGTGAAGGGATTGTGGTGAAGGGATTGTGGTGAAGGGATTGTTGTGAAGGGGATGTTGTGAATGGATTGTGGTGAAGGGATTGTTGCGAAGGGATTATGGTGAAGGGATTATGGTGAAGAGATTATGGTGAAGGGATTGTTGTCAAGGGGTTGTGGTGAAGGGGTTGTGGTGAAGGGATTGTGATGAAGGGATTGTGGTGAAGGGATTGTGGTGAAAGGATTGTGGTGAAGGGATTGTTGTGAATGGATTGTTGTGAAGGGATTGTGGTGAAAGGATTGTGGTCAAGGGATTGTGGTCCAGGGATTGTGGTCCAGGGATTGTGGTCAAGGGATTGTGGTCAAGGGATTGTGGTGAAAGGATTGTGGTCAAGGGATTGTGGTGAAAGGATTGTGGTCAAGGGACTGTGGTCAAGGGATTGTGGTGAAGGGATTGTTGTGAAGGAATTGTGAAGGGATTATGGTGAAGGGATTGTGGCGAAGGGATTGTGGTGAAGGGATTGTGGTGAAGGGATTGTGGCGAAGGGATTGTGATGAAGGGATTGTGGTGAAGGGATTGTTATGAAGGGGTTGTGGTGAAGGGATTGTGGTGAAGGGATTGTGGTGAAAGGATTGTGGTGAAGTGATTGTTGTGAAGGGATTGTGGTGAAGGGATTGTGGAAAAGGGATTGTGGTGAAGGGATTGTGGTGAAAGGATTGTGGTGAAGGGATTGTGGTGAAGGGATTGTGCTGAAGGGATTGTGGTGAAGAGATTGTGGTGAATGGATTGTGGTGAAGGGATTGTAGTGAAGGGTGAATGTATTGTGGTGAAGGGATTGTGGTGAAGGGATTGTGGTGAAGAGGTTGTGGTGAAGGGATTGTGGTGAATGGGTTGTTGTGAAGGGATTTTGGTGAAGGGATTGTGGTGAAGGGATTTTGGTGAAGGGATTGTGGTGAAGGGGTTGTTGTGAAGGAATTGTTGTGAAGGGATTGTTGTGAAGGGATTGTGGTGAAGGGATAGTGGTGAAGGGATTGTGGTGAAGGGATTGTGGTGAAGGGCTTGTGGTAAAGGGATTGTTGTGAAGGGATTGTGGTGAAGGGATTGTGGTAAAAGGATTGTGCTGAAGGGATTGTGCTGAAGGGATTGTGGTGAAGGGATTGTGGTGAAGGGATTGTGGTAAAAGGATTGTGGTGAAGGGATTGTGGTGAAGGGATTGTGGTGAAGGGATTGTGGTGAAGAGATTGTGGTGAAGGGATTGTGGTGAAGGGATTGTGATGAAGGGATTGTGGTGAAGGGTGAAGGTATTGTGGTGAAGGGATTGTGGTGAAGGGGCTGTGGTGAAGGGGTTGTGGTGAAGGGATTTTGGTGAAGGGATTGTGGTGAAGGGATTGTGGTGAACGGGTTGTTGTGAAGGGATTTTGGTGAAGGGATTGTGGTGAAGGGATTTTGGTGAAGGGATTGTGGTGAAGGGGTTGTTGTGAAGGGATTGTTGTGAAGGGATTGTTGTGAAGGGATTGTTGTGAAGGGATTGTGATGAAGGGATTGTGGTGCAGGGATTGTGGTGAGGAGATTGTGGTGAAGGGATTGTGATAAAGGGATTGTGGTGAAGGGATTGTTGTGAAGGGATTGTGGTCAAGGGATTATACGGACACTGTAGAAAATTTGCATAGACGTGATAGATAAAAGTTAAATATTGTAATCGTGATTGTAGCAAAGCTGTGCGAAATGTAATACAAAACAATTATTACCGGTACACCGTGAATTATTACCGGTACACCGTGAATTATTACCGGTACACCGTGAATTATTACCGGTACACCGTGAATTGATGTACAAGTTGTACTCTAACCATCCATCTATTGCCAGACACCTTCATCACCGAAGGGGTGGCCGCGAATGGATCGCCTTAATATTCGGCAGCAATTATTTCGATGTTGTAACTTGTTTATGTGTTGTTAGCCCATCCACCCATTGGTGTACACAGTGGGTGAGGTGCCTTTGAAATGTTAATGTACTGTTAGCATGGCTGTGGATGTCAATGTAATCAATTAACAGTGTAATCAGCTAGCTCATGTTAATCAGATATATTTGTCTACATGCGACACTGGTATACCGCAACTCTAATGTCCGCCATTGTAGTTAGGGGGACGGACTTACGGAACACCCCATTCTTAACATTAATCCTCCATTACAAACCCCAATGCACTAGAATAAACTAATGAAAGCATATGATCCTACCGGGATTCGAACTCGGGACATCACACCCAGACCCACAAGTCAATAAACCTATAGTTAGTGGAGCAGATAACTGCAAATTTCAGGAGAATCGTTCATTTCCGGAAACAAGCACCATATTTGGCACACATACTTCTTGGGGATTGCTCTTTTGATAAAACCCGTTAGCCACCTAAAAATTCAAGATGGCGGCCATTTTTCAAGATGGCCGCCATTGAATATTCAGAAATATTGCATTTCGCAATAAAATCGCAAAGACTTGTCCTATTTGAATGATCTTAGTGTCAAATCATACATTTGTCACTATGTAGAATCCGAATTTGGAACGATGGACTTACTCACTAGCTTCCTTGTACCATAATATCAGTCCCGGAATCCTAATATTCTGCTAAATTAGAGGTTCATGTTACGTCTGACTCGGCTAAAATGCATGGTAGTGTATATCGTAGTAGTGTTAGAGGTTTAGTATGTGTAGCATCTTCCTGTACAAGGCTTCCAAACTGGACATGACACTATGCGGTGGGGGGGGGGGGGAGGGGGACGTTGAGAGACTTGCAGCGAAAGGTGTAGAGTAGTAGCTCAACAGAGCGGATGTCAACGCACAGCCAGGGCACACTGGTGGCACCGCTGCTGTGAAACTCAGCATGGGGTTCATTATCAGCTGAATAATTAGTTTAGTGTAACTAAATAATTAGTTTAGTGTCCCAAATGCTGTCTAATAAGCCCGAAGCTTCGAAGCTTGGTGTGAGCATCGCAAACTGCAAAGTCCCCAGTTTCATTTCTGGTATATGGTGCTGTCAATGGAATCCTCTTGTTGATCCGATCATTCAGGGAAGCCAACTTCTTCCTGTACTGTCAGTCACTGGCTGAGCTGATACCGTAATTCTTTGCCAACAACAATGTAAACTATGCACGGTGGCTTCCGATCCACTACAGAGACATGGTGACCCTGGAACAGAAGAATCCTCAGCTGGCTCAGGAGTTCCAGAGTGGAAACTTTGTTGTACACAAATCGAGTCGACAGTTCTCAGCAATGGCTATTGACCAAGCTCACGAGCAGGCCAACGCTGTCATCAAGGCAGACTGGGGTGTGATCGGCGTGACTGAAGACCCATCAGCACTGAGAAGATGGATGATAGCTGGTCCTCAAGTCAGCCACTTGGTTGCACAGTATGAGGCAGCATGTGGGACCAAAGAGGGTACTGAACACACCAGCCACCATGAGGAGACAGAACGAGCACAAAGAGTGTTCCTTGAGAAAGTAGAAAAGCTCTCACAAGCCATGACAGATATGTGCAATCCTTTCCAGGAGGAGAGTCGGGACCTGCTTTCGCTTGATACAAAGGATATTGCTCACCACACTGCCGCCGAGCTGATTGGCACACACCTTGAGAAAGGCAAGGTCCGTTTCCAGGAGTTTATGAAGGGACTGGAAGGGGAAGAAGAATCCACCTTCTATGAACCAATCAAGAAGAACAGGGTTGACTTTTTCCGACAGGTACCAGCCTCTGTTGACTCTTCAAAGCAAAAAGTACTGAAGGAAGACTGTCAACTGTTCTCCAAGCTGTTCATATCATGCCAGAGCAGAGAGTGTGACTTGAAGGAGTTCTTCCGTCATGAGAACCAGTCACATCCTGCTGCCCTCAGTGATGGTGGAAAGCTCCACACCTGTCAGAAATCCCACCTCACTACCATTCTTCAGAGCCAAGTTACAACCCCTGAGGCAGAGCCAGACGCCGACACCATCATCATTGATGGTGCAGCGTTGGTGAACAGTCTGCCCCCACGGAGTTCAATGACGTTCGAAGAGTACGCAATGCTCGATGTCCTTCCTAGAATACAAGCATACTCTACCAAGTACAAGAGAACAGACATTGTGTTTGATGTCTACCGGCCATCTAGTCTGAAAGCTGAAACTAGATCAAAGCGAGGACGCGGGGTGAGACGCAGGGTGACAGGGAAGGGCAAAATTCCCTCAAACTGGCGAAACTTCCTGAGAGAAAATGACAACAAAGTCGAGCTGTTCAACTTTCTGGCTGATAAGATTGCACGTGTGGCCACACCAAATGTGGTCATTGTGACCAAGGAAGAAGATGCTGTCGGCAACCGCACTATCAATCTGGCTGGGGTGGCACTGTGCAGTCATGAAGAAGCTGACACGCGGATCTTTGTGCATGCCAGGCATGCAACAGAAGCAGGCAGCAAAGTCATCATGGTCAAAGCCAGCGACACAGATGTTGTCGTCATCGCAGTCAGTGTTCTGCAGGCACTTCAGGAGCTAGGTCTGCAGCAGTTGTGGGTTGCCTATGGTCAAGGACAGAAACTGAGGTGGGTTCCTGTACATGACTTGTGTTGCACTCTTGCAGAAAAGAGCAAAGGGATGCTCTTCTTCCATGCCTTCACTGGCTGCGATGTCGTTTCAGCATTCCGTGGCAAAGGGAAGAAGTAACCTGGGATGTTTGTGATGAGGCTTCCGGTGTCTTCAGCAAACTCAGCCAGTACCCACCGGTAGTTGATGATGAAGACCTGGAGACCTTGGAGAACTTCGTGGTCATGATGTACGACAGATCCAGCACAGCTGAAGGTGTCGATGATGCGAGGTTGGACATGTTTGCTCGGAAGCAGAGGCCGTACGAAGCCATTCCTCCAACCCGAGCAGCACTGAAGCAGCATGTGAAACGTGCTGCCTACCAGGCAGGCTGCATCTGGAGTCAGTCAACAGTACGTCAACCAGAAACGCAGACTCCTGCCAACTGGGGCTGGACCAAGAAAGGAGATCTGTGGCAGATCGTTTGGACAGAGCTCCCACCCATTGCAGAGAGTTGCCAGCAGCTGACCAAGTGTGGATGCAAGTCGGAATGCTGCGGTCGATGCAAATGCTACTGCTTTGGTCTGACCTGCACGGCACTTTGCAGCTGCAGATGCGAGGTTTAGAAGCGTTGTAGTATACTCATCCAGGCAGCAAGACAATAAGTGACAAACAAGTATAGGCCTACTGCCTACATGTACATCCAATAATATATCGGACTGATGGTGCCTATGATATGGGCACTTTTTACCCTAATTATGATTCCAGGACTGATATTATGGTACAAGGAAGCTAGTGAGTAAGTCCATGGTTCCAAATTCGGATTCTACATAGTGAAAAATGTATGATTTGACACCAAGATCATTCAAATAGGACAAGTCTTTGCGATTTTATTGCGAAATCCAATGTTTCTGTATATTCAATGGCGGCCATCTTGAAAAATGGCCGCCATCTTGAATTTGTAGGTGACTAATGGGTTTTATCAAAAGAGCAATCCCCAAGGAGTATGTGTGCCAATTTTGGTGCTTGTTTCTAGAAATGAACGATTATTCCAGTTATCTGCCCCACTAAGTGTACTGACCAGGAGGTGAACCCGGGTATTTCCATGTATGAGTCGTGTGTGGTAGCCCTGAACCACGCAGGCTATTTGGTTCACACAATACTGTTTTAACAGTGTAGCAGAATGAAAAGAAGGTCAGATCCCTTTGACCTTTTATTCTGATAGAGCTATCCTTTCCATGCCAATTCAAATGGCACTGGTTCAAATTTTCCTTTTTAATTGAAGATTTTTATCGCAACATTTATATATAAACACATCGCCATGACCAAGATTTTGTTACCGGTGGTAAAAAAAAAAAAAAAAAAAAAAAAAAAAAAAAACTAAATCATTAACATCAGTTTGTTCTCTGTATATGGGCTCAATTATATTTTCTACTTCAATACATTATTGGGTGGTGTAAATAGGTTACTTATTTCCTAGTCTAATAGTTTTCAACAATTGTCATTAACGTGGAAAAGTGGCAACTAAAAATGTATTATCCACAGATTAAATTATGTTTTGGTATTGCAAATATAGGTAGATTCTTTCATGGTGAACCGAATGGCATCATCCCGTGTTCGTATATTTGGTGGGTGACTATGATAAAGCATTGATAGTTTTATAGCTTACCTCGAAGATTAACTGTGGTAACATATGTTTTTCCCAGATATAGGTTAGTATGTTAATATGTATAAAGGTGTATCGAATGGCATGGTCTTTTTGTTTTGTTTGTGGGGGGGGGGGGGGGGGTTTTGGGTGGCGGGGGTAATTGTTAACTATCATTCACTAAATGCGAATGTTCATGAATGATAAAATAAAGTTTTATTTTTAATCACCCGAATATTTTTCACGAAATCATAATATGTGTTTATAATAATTATAATCTGTTATTATTAATCAAATAACATGGGTCGGCTATTATAAAATTTGCATGGAGGCTATGCTAAAAAATCCTATTTACTTATTTATAATTCCTAAGATTGTCTGGAGCGCTACATAACACAAACTTTGTTATCTACATTTCAATCTTCCATAGACTCTAGCCTGTGAATTTGATGTGTGGCGAGTACTAAAGTGTGGAGAGCGACCGACAAGAGGGAGGCAGCTGGCCACTCGTCACCTCCGTAGTTTGTCATTAATGGTGCAGGATGTATCAAGGTGTTACTGTGTCCATCATTTATATAACCATACCACAAGCGTGCAGGATGTATCAAGGAGTTACTGTGTCCATCATTTATATAACCATACCACAAGCGTGCAGGATGTATCAAGGAGTTACTGTGTCCATCATTTATATAACCATACCACAAGCGTGCAGGATGTATCAAGGAGTTACTGTGTCCATCATTTATATAACCATACCACAAGCGTGCACGATGTATCAAGGAGTTACTGTGTCCATCATTTATATAACCATACCACAAGCGTGCACGATGTATCAAGGAGTTACTGTGTCCATCATTTATATAACCATACCACAAGCGTGCACGATGTATCAAGGAGTTACTGTGTCCATCATTTATATAACCATACCACAAGCGTGCACGATGTATCAAGGAGTTACTGTGTCCATCATTTATATAACCATACCACAAGCATGCAGGATGTATCAAGGAGTTACTGTGTCCATCATTTATATAACCATACCACAAGCGTGCAGGATGTATCAAGGAGTTACTGTGTCCATCATTTATATAACCATACCACAAGCGTGCACGATGTATCAAGGAGTTACTGTGTCCATCATTTATATAACCATACCACAAGCGTGCACGATGTATCAAGGAGTACTGTGTCCATCATTTATATAACCATACCACAAGCGTGCACGATGTATCAAGGAGTTACTGTGTCCATCATTTATATAACCATACCACAAGCGTGCACGATGTATCAAGGAGTTACTGTGTCCATCATTTATATAACCATACCACAAGCGTGCACGATGTATCAAGGAGTTACTGTGTCCATCATTTATATAACCATACCACAAGCGTGCACGATGTATCAAGGAGTTACTGTGTCCATCATTTATATAACCATACCACAAGCGTGCACGATTATCAGGAGTTACTGTGTCCATCATTTATATAACCATACCACAAGCGTGCACGATGTATCAAGGAGTTACTGTGTCCATCATTTATATAACCATACCACAAGCGTGCACGATGTATCAAGGAGTTACTGTGTCCATCATTTATATAACCATACCACAAGCGTACCGCCTATTGATGACGATGTATAGTATATTGCTGATACCAATACATTACAGTCTGTCGGCACCAACAGGATATTTTTATGGTGGCAGGTAGGGTTATCTTTGTTACCATTACACTTTACATATACGAAAGTCAATTAACATAATACGGTAAAAGGCAATCCTATTGATTTCCAAGATTCCAAGTGACCTTGACACCCACTACCACTGACCAAACTCTCTCCACCACATCTGCCACCTAACATGTGGTAGTGTTTGTTAGTTATAATAGGACCTCAGAGGCTATCAACTCTATTGGATTATTAAGCCAGCACACGTAAAGTAAAAAATGGAGCCCGTTTTCGAGAACTTTAGTCCCTTGGTAGTGTTTGACTATTGGGCCAACTAAGTGACGTAATTAGTAAGCCTATGAGCGGGAAGCAAACCCTCTTGGGTATGGTGTACACACAGTAACACACTCTTACGGAAGTTAAACGTTCACATCAATAAATATACTCATTTTTCAACACGATTTCAATTCGGACAGGCTGCCGAATCATTTTATGGGGAAGTATTTGTTAACCCCCTTCTCCTTCATGTTTAGCCCATTAGTTTTCACATTTTTAAAATTTCACACATTTCTTTGTCAATATAAAAACCTTTCGTGCCATTTAGCTATCATGTTTTCCTGGCGAGCGATAGCGAGCCTGTAATTTAGGAGGAATCGGACTTCGGCAGGGACATTAGTCTACCGAAAAATTTACAAATTTATCTTGAAGGGGGGATCTTTGGGATTTTTTTTTTTTGTCAGCTTGATAGAGGTCTAGGAAGCAAACTAAAACAAATATATATACCGGTAATAATAATAAACAAACAATATGTATATATAATAACGTCCCCTTAATCAATTGTACAACTGGGCAAGCCATGAAGGCATGACAGATATGTATTAAGATGACAACTAGATAATGCTATGAGCCGGACTGGAACCGTCTTGGGTCTGGTGAGACACGCAGGTTAGTTACTTAAGGGCAAGTATTGTACAACTGGGCAAGCCATGAAGGCATGATAGATATGTATCAAGATGACAACTAGATAATGCTATGAGCCGGACTGGAACCGTCTTGGTACTGGTGAGACAGGTAGGTTAGTTACTTATGGGCAAGTATTGTACAACTGGGCAAGCCAATGGCTTGCTACATATCTGTCATGCCTTCATGGCTTGAAGGCATGACAGATATGTATCAAGATGACAACTAGATAATGCTATGAGCCGGACTGGAACCGTCTTGGTGCTGGTGAGACACGCAGGTTAGTTACTTCAGGGCAAGTATTGTACAACTGAGCAAGCCATGAAGGCATGACAGATATGTATCAAGATGACAACTAGATAATGCTATGAGCCGGACTGGAACCGCCTTGGTGCTGGTGAGACACGCAGGTTAGTTACTTAAGGGCAAGTATTGTACAACTGGGCAAGCCATGAAGGCATGATAGATATGTATCAAGATGACAACTAGATAATGCTATGAGCCGGACTGGACTTGGTGCTGGTGAGACACGCAGGTTAGTTACTTAAGGGCAAGTATTGTACAACTGGGCAAGCCATGAAGGCATGATAGATATGTATCAAGATGACAACTAGATAATGCTATGAGCCGGACTGGAACCGTCTTGGTGCTGGTGAGACACGCAGGTTAGTTACTTAAGGGCAAGTATTGTACAACTGGGCAAGCCATGAAGGCATGACAGATATTTATCAAGATGACAACTCGATAATGCTATGAGCCGGACTGGAACCGTCTTGGTGCTGGTGAGACACGCAGGTTAGTTATTTACAAAGGAAATCAAGCAACAACATATCTAGTGACCCTTCTAGGTTGCTTGTCCTGCAAAACACTGAGGATCAAGTGTCCAAACACTGGTTTAGAGTGGGTAAGGGAACATTGGAAAGGGAATTACTGCCCTGGAACTAATGTCCGTGGCAGGATTAGGAAGTTAGTAGGGGACAGATGGGTTAGTAACTGAGGGGGGGATAAAATAAAGTTATTCATTTACAAACGCAGTCAGTCGCGGGTTTGAAGCGAGATATTTGTCTAGGCGGAGTTTAAATGAATCAACGGTGATGCAGTCTATAACGTTTCGGGGAAGCCCATTCCACAAGTTGACAACTCGATTGAAGAAGAAATTCTTAGATTCGTGTGAGTTAAAAGATTTACCAATAATTTTGCAACCGTTTCCCCGCGTGTAATTGGATTGGTCGATAGTGAAGTACTTACTACAGTTCATATTGTCGATGCCTTTGATGATTTTGAACACTTGAATTAAGTCACCTCTTAATCTGCGCTGGGTAAAAGGAAATAGATTTAATTCTCTAAGACGCTCTTCATATGGTTTGTTCTTTAGGCTAGGTATCATTTTGGTAACTCTACGTTGAACTCGTTCTAGCTTGTTTATATCTTTTTGGTAATAAGGGCACCAGGATTGAAAGCAGTATTCCAGAAGAGGGCGGACTAAGGAATTGTAAAGGGTTAGGATAACTTCTTTGGATTTATGGTCAAATGACCTGCCTATAAAGCCAATTATTTTGTTTGCCTTCTTAACAACTTCTGAACATTGTTGACTCGGTTTTAGGTTACTCGATATTGTTACTCCCAGATCGGTTTCTCTGTTTACATTCTTAAGCTGAGTGCCATTCATCGAATAGTTTGCTTTCTCATTTCGGTATCCGATATGTAGTACTTTACATTTATCCGCATTGAAACTCATTTGCCAAATTTGGGCCCAACATGACAATTTATCTAGATTGTGTTGCATATCGTCAACTTGTTCTTTTGAGAGTACGCTCTTTTCAATTTTTGTATCGTCAGCAAATTTTGAGATTGTACAGGTGAGGCCCTCATCTATGTCGTTGATGTAAATTAGAAAGAGAATTGGTCCTAGTACCGATCCCTGGGGTACCCCGCTACTTACATTGGTCCATTTAGATGCCTTACCGTTTATGACTACTCTTTGCTTTCTGTCGCTGAGCCAATTTTCTATCCATTTCAACACACCGTCTTGTATTCCATGCGCTTTTAGTTTTAGCAGTAAACGTTTGTGGGGAACTTTGTCAAAGGCCTTTTGAAAATCAAGGTATATAATATCTACAGCTTTACTCTCATCGTAGAGGTTGAGGATATCGTGGAAGAAGTCTAAGAGGTTTGTTAAACAGGAACGTTTTTTACGAAAGCCGTGTTGAGTATCTTTAACACCTTACGAGCGGCCTATGCGGTTTATTTATGTGTACCGCACAGCGGGGTGTTTTTAGCCAAAATAGGGCTGTTTACGTGATCATTTTCATGCCTAAATAAGACCCAGAACGTAAAACAAGTACCTATCCCTGAAAGGGCATAAACAGAGCTTTCGAATGACACCATAACGATCCTTGTATGATGGATAGTTTTTTTGCAATAACCGTGCAACGCGAGTGCAAAAAGCAGGTAATTCGGTACTTTCAGTACATAATTGAGTATGTAGCGAGTGAGAGAGGGAGGAGGGAGCTGAGATTTGTGTCAGTAGGTTCGCCGCGGTGGTCTGGAGCAGTCATACGCTCGCTAGTCTCCTGCCACCACTTGTCTCTCTCTCTCAGCCACATTACGTGCTGAAATTGCCACTCGAGTTATGTCGAGCGCCGCCACATAGTCCAGCTTTATTTAACTCGACTTATGTTGCTCGCCGCTAAATAAGGGTTAAGTATGTTATTTTCCTCTAAGTGATTTACGAGTCTGTATCGTATGACCGTTTCTAGCATTTTACATACAACTGAGGTTAAGCTAATTGGACGATAGTTACTGGGTAGGGATTTGCTGCCTTTTTTTAATATCGGTGTTACGTTGGCTAGCTTTCACTGATCAGGCATAGTTCCAGACTGCAAGGATTTATTGAATAGTAATGTCAGTGGTTTGAAGAGCTCATCGTTAGCTTCCTTCAGAACTCTAGGCGAGATTGTATCAGGTCCAGGCGTTTTATTTACCTTGAGTTTATCTAAACAATTCAATACTTCTCTCTCTGTACCGGTGATATTGCTTAGAACATCTGAATTATCAATCTGAATCGGCGATGGTGTAGGGATATCACTGAGGTCTTCTGTTGTAAAAACTGATGCAAAGAAGGTATTGAAGGTACTTAACCCGGCAAGCGCGATAGGCCTCACGGAAGGCTTCCTATAGGGAACGCGATAGGCCTCACGGAAGCAGGACCATAAAAAAAGCCTTCCATAAAAAAAAAGGGCCTATCAAAACAAAGGAATTTGTCTCTAGGTGAGATAATTCCCCTCCAGTACTCATCCATGTAAATCTCACCCACCCCCCTCCCCTCCTTCTCCACCTTATTCCCCCCTCCCTCCCCTCCTCAATTATCACCTATTTTTCCTCTTATTATCATCATTTATCGGTTATTTTTCTCTCCCGCGATAATGTAGCACAAGTGGGTTGCATAAAAGATCGTTATGCAACACCCAGACACCGGCACACACCGCCCCGCTCGTCTCAGTTGACTCCCAGACAGCGAGAGGGGAGGGCTGCCTGTCTCTCTCTCGCCTGAGATTATGACCGGTTGGCCAATATCTTCGTTTTTCACCACCCAAATGCTTTTCCCACTTATTTTAGCACTCTTGAAGGTTCATATATACATCATATATGTAAAATAAAAGCATACCGAAAACAAATAATGGTTTATATTGTAAATATAACGAATTCTGTCAGAATCCAGGGCTAGAAATGCACAAATAACTACCCTAGCACCTAGGTATATATCGCGCTTGTCAGGTTAAGGGCAAGTATTGTACAACTGGGCAAGCCATGAAGGCATGACAGATATGTATCAAGATGACAACTAGATAATGCTATGAGCCGGACTGGAACCGTCTTGGTGCTGGTGAGACACGCAGGTTAGTTGTTAGTTACTTAAGGGCAAGTATTCGTTTGTTGTCTTAACTCCTTTCTCCATGTTTAGCTCCATTATTTTTCAAATGTTAATACTTTAGTCCATTTCTTTATCAATATTAAGACTGTTCATGCCATTTAGGTGTAGATTTTTTTTTCCTGGCGAGCGATAGCGAGCCTGTAATATATGAAGAACCGGCCTTTGGCCGGGATTTTTTTTTACCAAAACAAATACAAAATAAATCTTGAAGGGCGGGTCTTTGGGATAGTGTTTTTTAAAGTTTGAAAGAGATCTAGGGAGCAAACTGAAACAAATACTGTACATATACCGATATATGTATGTATGTATGTATATACATAGGCACATACCCCATACCTGGCGGTGGCAGACTCGAGACAAAGCCCGAACAGGGACAACACAACACAACACAAAAACAAAACAAACAGAACACACACCTCTAGATCGCCCAAAAGAAGACCCAGAGACCCAGGCCCATTTGGGGTCTCCAGCAAAAGATTCCCAGGTCTCAGACCTCCTGGAGAGGTTCCGGTCTAAGGAGGCAGATACGCAGCGAAGCTTTACCAGCACAATGCCCGCCCACCTCACATCCAATCAATCAATCAAAAATAGTAGTGACAGGGGGTTAGAGGGAAGTGGGGATAGGGCAAGAATAAGTTGGATGAAATTAAATTTAGTGTGAGAAAAAGGTGTCCAGGCTTGACTGGAACTGCCTGAGGGTTTTACTGATTGAGCTGCTAAAGAGACCGGTCCGGGCAAGGTCGACAGGGGCGCGTTGGAGGAAGCTCCTTGCTGGCATGGGTATCATCTGCCATTTCCGACATTGTCTGTTTGTTTGGTGATTTGTTTTCTTCATGTGAACCTCACATCCAGGCATGACCCTTCATCTATACCGGCTCCCCGGGCCAGGCCTGACGAATATTATATAGTCCAACTGTCGCCCGGCCCCCTCTCCCAACGACCGCGTTATCACTCATCTATTCACAAGCATTCTCCATTAATTCCTATTTATTACCACTTCTCTTGCCTGTTTAACAGTTATCTCAATATTTTCTAACGCTTGTTCTAGACAATCTCTCCATTTCAATGTATCTGACTAATATACTCTCTCTGTAAGCCTTTTATCTCCCATTCGTTCAACATGTCCATACCAGCACAGAACCCTTCTGTCCACTCTGGCTGACAAATGATCCTGCTGCCCCACTCTCCTATGTATCTCTTCATTCCTCAAGCTGTCTGTACGAGTCACTCCACATAAATACTCCTCAAGCAGCTCATCTCCATCACATCCAGCTTTCTTCTCTTTTTTTCCTTCAGAGTCCATGTCTCAGCCCCATACATCATTGTTGGTACACTCACGGCGGTAAGTCGCAGCCCAGGGGTGTGCCAAAGTCCTAGCCACACATTGGCAGCAGGTTCGAACAATTTCTATCTGCTGGTTCAGCGGTCACGACGCCAGTGAAACAAGTCCATTGATAGTTAATAAGCTCCACCCATACACAGTTGCGAATGTATAGGCATATGTAACAGCAACAACATAGAAAGCGGTAATAGTGATTATTGTATTCCAATTTATTTATTTGTAAATGTGTTTATGTTATTATATAATAGTTTTGTTTGTGGTTCCTTACAGTCGAAATGCTACTGTTTGCAATAAACATTATCAGACTATAACGTGCATTGAAACTCCAGTACTTAGGTAGACTACATAATACAATATCAAATCTGTTCACGTGTGGTTGTTAATGGGGAACATCAAAGTCACCTCAGATTCGCTGATGGCAAAGTTTATCCTAACGACCAGAAAGAGGGATGAGATCGGAAACTTTGCTAAATTAGGGTGGAACAGGAAAACATCTGACCAGCTAGATTATAAACGTTTTGGACTAACTAAGGCTGCTGATGGTGATGATTATGATGATACAATAATGGAAATATAATAAGTAACTATTGTTAATGAAAACGACAAATAATATAGTATTATCCTACCGTAGGTCAATTTAAATGTATACAATAAACTCACGTGACAGCGGGTAACTGACAGTTTTACGAGCGCTACACATCGTATCACCTACCAATTTTACTGAGACAACCAGGGATTTAGAAGTATTTAGCACAACAATATAAGTATTACTCCATACACATTAACATATTGCCGAATACAAATAACAAGTAATTACTTTTTTAACGTGTCATTTGGTTTCTCCCTTAATGACCACTGACGTGGACGGTGATGAATTGCGGTGACACACGAGTTATAATGAGGTCGATGTTACGTCACCACATTGGAATTATCAAACAGAGGCTCCAATCTTGATTTGCCCACTGACATATCCTGGCTTAATAATCCAGCAGTGTTAACTAATTATTTAACTACGAATACAAATGTGTATATTTTACACCAGTATTATAGAAATCAAGGAATACATTAATCTCAGTTACACACAGCATAGCACTTTTCATGGGGTAGTGATACATGGAAATTAACCATTTTAATGGAAAGTGGTAATGACAGTGATAGTTAGTAAAAATAGGTCTTAGGAGAATAATTATGAACCTTTAAATATTGCTAAACCTGCACATCAGGACATTGAAGTCTGGAGTTCCATTTGAGAAGCCCAGTCTCTTCAATCTTGTTTTGTGTTAGCACAGTCTCTCTCTCTCTCTCTCTCTCTCTCTCTCTCTCTCTCTCTCTCTGATCAGAGAAACTGATCTGGGAGTAACAATATCGAGTAACCTAAAACCGAGTCAACAATGTTCAGAAGTTGTTAAGAAGGCAAACAAAATAATTGGCTTTATAGGCAGGTCATTTGAGCATAAATCCAAAGAAGTTATCCTAACCCTTTACAATTCCTTAGTCCGCCCTCTTCTGGAATACTGCGTTCAATCCTGGTGCCCTTATTACCAAAAAGATATAAACAAGCTAGAACGAGTTCAACGTAGAGTTACCAAAATGATACCTAGCCTAAAGAACAAACCATACGAAGAGCGTCTTAGAGAATTAAATCTATTTCCTTTAACCCAGCGCAGATTAAGAGGCGACTTAATTCAAGTGTTCAAAATCATCAAAGGCATCGACAATATGAACTGTAGTAAGTACTTCACTATCGACCAATCAAATTACACGCGGGGAAACGGTTGCAAAATTATTGGTAAATCTTTTAACTCGCACGAATCTAAGAATTTCTTCTTCAATCGAGTTGTCAACTTGTGGAATGGGCTTCCCCGAGACGTTATAGACTGCAGCACCGTTGATTCATTTAAATTCCGCCTAGACAAATATCTCGCATCAAACCCGCGACTGACTGCGTTTGTAAATGAATAACTTTATCCTCCCTCAGTTACTAACCCATATGTCCCCTACTAACTTCCTAGTCCTGCCACGTTAGTGGCAGGGCAGTAGTTCCCTTTCCAATGTTCCCTTACCCACTCTAAACCACTGTTTGGACACTTGATCCTCAGTGTTTTGGAGGACAAGCAACCTAGAAGGGTCACTAGATCTGTTGTTGCTTGATTTCCTTTGTACTCCTTTGTACTCTCTCTCTCTCTCTCTCTCTCTCTCTCTCTCTCTCTCTCTCTCTCGTCAGATACTACAAATAGGCTCCCAAAACAACAAATGCGAATCTCACATGTATGGAGAAAAGTAAAGAGCGTATCAAAGATAAAACACCAAGAAGTGCTTATAAACGAAAACATAAACTCCACAAGCAGCTAACGAAGCAAACAGAGCACTAGGATTCATTAAAAGAAATGTTCATTGTCATAGTAAAGACATCTTATACCATTATACAAAAAGTATTGTGAGGCCATATCTGGAGTATGTTGTGCATTTTTGGTCTTCCTACTAAATAAAAGACATGACAACTAGAATCCGTTGAGCGCAGAACAAGATTAATCCCATCCTTTACAAATAAACCACACAATGAGAGATTAAGGGAACTCTACCTCTGTTCGGTAAAGAAAGGAGAATAAGCGGGCAGCTGATAGTGTTTTAAGATTCTGAAAAAATTTAGTAACGTAAATTCCAATAATCTAATTAAATAGCCAAGAAGAGTTCCACAAGAGGAAACACATTAAAACTAATAGGCAGGAAAGGGAACCTAGATACAACTAAAGATTTCTTCATCCATACTATAATTGGTGAGTGGAATGAGCTCCCTAATGAAGTTATAGACAGTGGCTCAATATACACATTTTAAAATAAATGTTAGACTCATACCACAGAGAAGTTGGTCTGGAGTAGGAAATTATTACTGACAAGAGAACCTGGCAGAAATTAACACGATTTTAAATTGAAGAGAGCAGAAACAAAAGAGATGAAGATAAGCATAACATGTCATATCCTTTCCATTTCTTGCTATTCTATACATTCCTTCATGCGATTTCTAAGCCTTGCAAGGTTATTCACTTCCGTTTTCATGTACGGCAAATTGACGGAGGGAGAAGAAGGGGAGGGAGGGAGAGAGAGAGAGACCCTTCATTTTTGCTATCCTTCCCTTCCACTTTCTCTTACTCTTAGAACATAAGAACATAAGAAACTGGAAGTCTGCAGAAAGCCGATTGGCCTACACAAGGCAGATCCCTGTCACACCCAACCCTAATTTTAAGCCCAGCTTAAAAACACCATTAGGACTTCCCTCACCGAAACGGTCAGAGGTCAGAAAAACGGGGATCTGCAGATCCCCACACCTGGGCCACACCTGACAGATCACCCTCACACCCAGCCCATCTCGTCCATATGCCTATCTAATTGTATCTTAAAGCTCCCTATCGTTTTTGATCCCACTATAGCACTTGGTAGCCTATTCCACCCATCTACAACTCTGTTACCAAACCAATATTTGCCTATATCTTTCTTGAAACGAAATTGATCTAATTTGAAACCATTTGTACGAGTTCTTTCGCTATCACTGAGCTTTAGTACATTGTTCATGTCCCCTTTATTAATCCCACTAACCCACTTGAATACCTCTATCATGTCCCCTCTAACTCTGCGTCTCTCTAACGAATGTAAGCCTAATTTCTTCAACCTTTCTTTATACGGAAGATTTCTAATATTATGGATCATTTTTGTCATTCTACGTTGTACTCTCTCCAATGAATCTATGTCCATTCTGTAATAAGGACACCAAAATTGAACAGCATAATCCATATGGGGTCTCACTAATGCCAAGTAAAGTTTTAAGTTAACATCAGCAGTTCTGTTACTCACACTCCTAGAGATGAACCCGAGAATCCTGTTTGCCTTGTTTCGAACGCTTATACACTGTTTTCTAGGCTTCAAATAATTGCTAACAAACACACCTAGATCTTTCTCACAATTCGAGTTTTCTTAGGGTTGCTATCTCTACGAAAATTAAGTCCTGCCACCTCGCAGGAATCGTAAGATCTGTGTAAATCTATGTAAACATCGCCCCCTCTCTGTATGATTAATAATATTAAAAAATATGTCAAAAAACGAAAAGTGTACAGGTAAGTGGGGAAGCGAAACAAGGTTATGGTGATGAACAGTGGTTCTAAAAGGTGGATGGAAGAACTGAAGTACGGTATCCTAAACGAGGTCAGAAACGTGTAATATATGGTAGTTTACATACAAGATAACATACCGTAGATCTATTGTGTTTCGCCATTCGTTTTTACTCATTTCTATGATAAATTATACGTAAGAATTTTATCCCTTTCAGTCTGGGAGACGTATATTTTATTTTATTGTAGCCATACTTAGACGGTTTTATGCAGCTTTAGAAGGATCTGTGGTAGCTATAAGGATATATTAATATAATTAACAACGTTTAATCGCTAGATGTTCTTCCTAATCTATATGATATCGTTTAATGGTAACTGGAATATATTAAAACGGACGTTACTCGCGCTAAAAAGGTTACAACCTAACTACAGTAGACATTATGCAAGGGATGTGGGTATTGAATATTACACTCGTCTTTATATCTTGATACCTATTCCGTTATGTGCCTGAACATAACATACTCGATACATAACTAAAATCGTCTGTGCATTATGTAGCATTGAATATATAACTTGGCATACCTACGATATAAACAACGCCAAATTTACACTCTCTGCGGGACTTAATACTACATATTTTGTTTTAGCTTATACTATACAAACTCTTTCTAAAAGCATATAGTGAAGTGTGTGTGTGGGTTTCTAAACGATATCTCTACTTGATGTTTTCTGCCAACACCCAGTAGTGGGCGGGGCCTGGCAGTATAAACTACCCAGTTTCACTGAGTGTAGACTGTGTTCGGATGAGATACACATCCGTGGTGTCTAGAAAGGGGTTCATCTCCTGGTCCACAATTTACCGCCGTTACTGTACAACTATCCCTTGATGCATTGTACTTACAGCTTTCATTCCCAGATTTCTCACCTTCCACATACTTCCCATTGCTCCGAAAACTTTCTTTCCTTCACATACTCTCTGTTTTACCTTTATTTCCACACCTATGTCCCTGTTTATCACTCCTCCCAGATATTTAAGACACTCTACTTATTCCAGCATTTCCCCATCCAGCCGCACATCTAGATTTCACCCTACATGCACCTCTATTACACACCATTACTTTACTTTTATTGGCGTTCACCCTCAACCTCCTCCCACATACCACACCAAACTCTTTGACTACTCGCTGAAGTTTCTCCTCAGAATCCTAAAATATCTCCTTATGCTTCTCTAAATACTTCTCACATAGTTGTATTAACCCTTCCTACCCGGTCTGCCTTAGGTAAGGACAGCTCGAAAGAAGGGCCGCTACCCGGTATGCCTTACCTAAGACAGCAGCTTAATAGCCTAATTAAGCTTGGTCTGAACGCTGTGCGTACGACGTATGTCAACAAACCCAAGCGTTCGTCACCGCACCTCCGAAAACAAGGAGAAGACTCCTCAATGTTATTGTTCTGACGTCATGACGAAATTAGTGTCTGAAAAGCCCCCATATTGGCAACATCTCTGCAATATTGGCTCCACTGAAATCGTCATCACAACTGAACCAGTTGACTTACAGAGCTCTACTCAATGCCAAAATACAGATTGAAAACCGCACTACGATTATAGATGAGTGGGAAAGGTCTAGCAGTGAAAATAAACATAAATACGGTAGCCTAGGCCTAGACTTTGTTCAGCCATTTCGCCCGGGTGGGGGCGACCGTCATTGGGTAAGACAGCCCGGGTAGGAAGGGTTAATGCAAAAATCTGATCCACACACCCTCTTTCCCTCCTAAAACCGCACTGCTCTTCTCCTATTGCACCTTCTGTACCATTTATTATCCTCTCTATCAACACCCTGCCATACAGCTTTCCAACAACTGATATTATACTAATACCTCTATAACTTGAACACTTTTGCCGGTCTCCCTTCCCCTTGTCTAACGGCACAATACATGCACTCCTCCAGTCTAGTGGTACCATTGTCACAACAAAGCACACATTGAATAGTCTCACAAGCCAATCTATTATCACATCTCAACCCTTTTTAATAGACTCTACAGCAATACCATCCATACCTTCTGCTTTTCCCGCTCTCATTTGTCTCACTGTTTCTTTCACCTCATTCTTCACAATCCTTTCATTCATTCCCTGCAAACTGGATGGCCTGGGTAACCTATCTCCATCAATCACTGTTTCCCTTCCATTTCTTACATTTAGCAAAGATTCAAAATACTCAACATATCTTTTCCTCACTTGCACTCCTTCCACTAGTAACTATCTATTTGCATCTTTCACTGACTCTTCCTTCTTTTGTTCTCCTTTCCTTAATCTATTTACCTCCGTCCAGAACATGTTTTTTTGTTCCTCATAATTATCACTCAATCTTTGACCCCACCTTTCATTTGCAATTTGCTTTGCTTTTCTTATCTTCCATTTCGCCTCTCTCCTTTTCTCCTTGTACCTCTCCCATACCTCAACACTACCATCCTGTAAAACCCTATCAAATCACTGTCTCTTTTCCTCAACTGCCTTTCTCACCGTATAATTCCACCACTCGCTTCCCTTTCTGATACCTCTGCCTCCTACTTTCCTTTTACCGCATACTACCTCTGCACTTGCTTTCACTCCTTCCTTAAAATGTTTCCATTCATCCTCTACTTCTCTCTCTTCCATCTCTTTCACTTCCATCCATTTTTCAATTTAGTCTTTCCTTGTACTCCCTCTGTTTTGTACTTTTCTCTAACTCACTAACATTTATTACCGCTCTTACTGAAATGACGGGTCTGAAGACCAGCCCAACAGAGAATAGTTGCAGAATAGCCAGTCTGCAACTAACAGAACCTAAGAAGCAAGGATAACGAAAGCAGAGACGAAGAACAATACAAGAGCCACCCGTTTCCCCATGCTCTAATCCCCGCACAAATACAAGAGCGACCCCTGCTTCCCCGTGCTCTACGACAACAGCCCCCAGCCACAAGTATGGGAAATCCTCCCAACCAATCAGCGGCCTGCTCTCCAGCCCTCACAGCCAACCACAGCGCAGCATTTCCTCAGCTCCCGGATATGCAACACAGTGAAGAGATGTTTATGCAAATAAAACATCAACGGCCCGAAGTCTACAGATAAAAATGGATGTAGACAGGAGAACAAGTGATAATAGACCGGGAGATATCATAAACCTCTACGAAGTATAACTCATAGGCGAGCTATAATACCGTTTGTCTAGGGGTTCAGCTTATGGACGATTCCGTACACATACGATTTCTCCATTATTAGGCTAAGTAACTAACACCTAAATAATTAATAAACTACCTATTATATATGTACCAATGTAATCAGCTATTATCTATGTCTACGATAAGTGTTTACCTCACAACTTCATCACAACCAATTTCCCCATATCCTTATGACCTTGAACCCCTGTAAACGAGAGTCGAGAATAAAGCCGAATATTACCTCTAAGAAATTGTAGAGGAGTATGCAAACCTCAACTGCGGTACTACCCTAAACCTGAATAAGGAGCAGAGTAGCGAATCACAGTAGTGGCTTGTACTAGCCTGCCCCTACCCTGCCCGGAGAGTGTGCTTGCCTGAAGTACCCCCCTGAAGTCCTGCTCGAGTGATGCCCACCAATCCTGAAGTCTGGAACCTGGAGTCCTGCTCAAGTGGTGCCCTCTACCCCTGAAGTGCTGCTCAACGAACCTACGATCTACGTCGCCAGACCCGTACTCTCTCTACCCTCCAATCTTACCCTAAGTGTCCCTGTGTATCTTATTTTGTGTTATTGTTGTCGAGGTATAGGTTAAAATATGTGAATTGTGTTGTGCTAATTGATTCTGAGATCTGCGTCCAAGATCTTTAATTTCGTACTGTGTTAATCCTTCTGAATCTTATATAAAGTCCTTGCTAGTTCTGTGTCCAAGACCTAGTTCTCATAATTAATTTATCTCCTCTAGAACGTCCTACGCATAATTAACTCACGTCGCTACACACTCACAGATTGTCCTAATATATGTATTCTGTTATGTATGTTGCAAGTTGAGGTCGCAGTGTATTTCGTGTTATAATTATTCCCTTCTTAATTCACCACTGATTACCTAGAACCTACGCCCATTTTCATAATTAATTTACCTCAGACTCCTCATTGAGAAGTGTTGTTATTCTATAAACATATTTACTTCTCGAGTTCCCCTATTAATGTTCAGCTAATTAACCACCCTTGTAATTATTTTATGAATTAGTATTTACGTTCATTTGATTACTGATGTAAGTAATTCTGATTCTTCGTGCTTAGGAATTCTAGCATTGCATAGTTTCTGTTACTTAATTATTCATCATATTCCATACACCCCGTGTTACGGTGTATGTTCTCTTAAGACTCTGTTAACTCGTTCAGACATCTTGGTTATACTATTTTGAGTATTTCCTTAGCACAACTTCGTCGTGTGCACCACCTCCTATTCATTGTCTAAGTGTGTTTTGTCAATTATAATCTGTTCTTAAATACAATTAATAGACCTTATTCTATAGTCGACTCATAATTGTATGCTAAATTTACATCTGAATTCCTCGACTCATTTTGTGATTATTACATACGATCGATCGTTTGAAGTGAATATAAGATTCCCATCATAAATTACATAATTTGTGTTTCCTTGAGAATAAATTGTGCAAATAATTAATTAACATACTGCCACCAATTTCATATTAATATCATTGAAACTAAATTCATAGTTGCACAAATTTGAAACTAAATTTCCACCCCCGCAGTACAAATATATGACCTGACGCCCCCTAGCTAACGAGAAGGTCACCTTAGTAAATGCGACTACCTGGCTAGTGAACCCTACCTACCGTGTGACTCACCCACCTACCTGTGTGCTTATTTACCCTCTCAACTCACCCTAATTCTCTTGTATTGAGATTGTGTTCTAGTATCTTTCATTGTTGATTTATTCACGGAAGACACTCGACTCGCATCATTATTATTATTAACACTTAAAGAGCGGGGCCCAACTTTGCGGTGAAATCGAAGTCTGTATCTGAACAGCAGCAAGTTAGGAGCATTATTAAGGCTTTTAAAGGGTTAAAATTGAGTGCAAATGGCCGGGAGCGCAGCAGGCCACACGGCTGACACCCAGGGCTTACCGCCGCCCACTGACTCACGCTCCCTCTGTTGTCGAGAGGCCGGCAGTGTAGCCAGTAGTGAGTGTAGCTGGAAAAAATATGCCGCTATACGCTAAACTCCCATGTTGGTGGTACCACTGCATCAAAACGACGAGTGCTACGAAGCTCATTTTGAAGCTTGTAGTGCCTAGTTTTTACTGAATACATTTCTTTTCATGCAGTTACTTGATTCATCATTCAGGAGGGCCTGAATATGCCCAAAATAGCCCAAAAAAACCTGCTAGACGAGGGTTAAGGGTTGATTCTATAAGTCACGTGTTATTATTTAGTTGCATATTATTCACCTTGTTTATATCCACAATTGAAGAGCAATTGCTCCCCAATCATGAACTACTATTTATATGCATTGTATATCTCTGATAATTATCCAGGTAAAACTACATTCTGAGTTTCAGGTATAAATATCTTTGAATAAACTTGTGTGTAATTGTTATGTGTGTTGTTATTGAGTTCTGTAGTACCTAGTTGAATACCTTTTTGTGAGATTAAGAACGTGTTCGGTTTGATCCTGTTGAGTTTATTTACGGTCTATAATTCCAAATCTGGATTTTAGTAAAGACTATATCACGAGCTGTAAATATTATAGCCTGACAAAACACTTACTTATATACCAATAATAATTAAAAAAATATATAAACAATCAAAATATCTATCTATCTATCTATCTATTGCCTGACGCCGTGATCCCCGAAGGGGTGGCCACGAACGAACCGCCCCCATGCACCTCTGTCCCCAGTCAGTCGATGCCCCTCCCCCCAACCAGCACCGCCTTCGTTCATGTAGTTCCTCACTCCATCCTTCCACCTCATATTCGGTCTACCTCTCCCCCTCTGTCCCTCCACCTCGCTCTCGTACACCCTCTTAGCCATTCTCTCGCTTTCCATACGTTCCATATGGCCGAACCATCTCAAGTTGTTCCTTTTCACACTTTCCAGCACATCTACCTCCACACCACACCTCCTTCTTACTTCCTCATCAGTCTGTCTATCCCTCCATGTAACTCCGCACGCACTCCTTAAGTAATTCATTTCCACTGCTCTCACTCTTGGTCTGAGTCTCTCAACCAATGTCCATGCTTCGCTTCCGTAAGTCAGTGTCGGGATTACCACACTGTCATGCAAGGACTTCTTCACTTCCATACTGACCACCCTATTTCTTGTTACTGCTTTTAGCGTTCCTACAACCCTCTTCCCTTGTTGTACCCTCTCCCGCACCTCTTCATCCATAGTCCCATCTTTACTCAACACACTGCCCAGATACTTAAAAGAGTTGACAATCTCCATAGCCTGACCGTTCAGCTTCACCTCACACTCTGTGACTTCACCCATTTCGAAGACCATAACCTTGCTCTTCCCCGTATTTACCTTCAAATTCCGTTTTTCGCACACTGTTCCAAACTCATTTACCAGACCCTGCAACTCCCATTCATTATCACTCATCAGAACTGTATCATCCACAAACAGCAGTATAGGTAGCTTCCACTCAATTCCCTCCCTTTTCAGCGATACACCAACATCCACTGCTCTTGATAGTATTTCTTTCATAACTCCATCCATATATACAGTAAACAACCACGGGGACATCACACACCCCTGTTTCAAACCAACATTCAGGTCAAAGAACTCGCTCTGCTCACTCTCCACACGTACTGCCGCCTTTGCACCCTCATACATGCTCTTCACTGCTTTCAGCAACTTGCCCTCTACTCCGTATATTCTAAGTACTTTCCACAAACCTTCTCTATCCACTCTGTCATAGGCCTTCTCCAAGTCCATAAAGGCAACATACACTTTTTGTTTCTTCTCCAGATACTTCTCCACAACACAATTCAGGGTAAAAATCTGATCTACACATCCTCTTCCCTTCCTAAAACCTCCCTGCTCGTCGCCTATCCATTTCTCCGTTCTCACTCTATATCGTCCCCTTAAAATAGGACTTCAGAGGCTATCAACCCTTGTGGATTATTATGCCAGCACACTGTAAGTCAAGAATAGCGTCAGGATTTGAGGCCCTTTTCGATAACTCCAGTCCATTGTATGACACACAGGCTCTCAAAGAAGCCTAATGAGATACTTATGCCAGTATTTCAATGCGGGTTCAACTCCAAATTTAAGAATTTCAACGTCCAGTATATAATTTTGTTATTTAACATCGTTCTTAACACCAATAACCCCCAAATGAAATTAATGAAAGCATGTGATTCTCCCAGGATTCGAACCTAGGATATCTCATACAGAATTTACACCCTCTAACCATTACATCATAACATAAACAAACAAGGTGATTAATACCACACGATACTACTATTACTATCTTATTAACCCCTTCAGTTCCGACGCTCTTTTATATTATATTCTAGCTATATTTAGATGATTTTGTGCAGCTTACGTAGGATCTGTGGTAGTAAAAAGGGTTAATTGAGATATTTCGAAGCCTGTTAATTGCTGGAGGCCCTTCTTGAACTGAATATAATCGTACTGAAGGGGTTAACGTGTAGCCTACCTCGTACAGTCAACCCTATAACTGGCGGTGCCCTCATATGAATCACTATCAAATACAAATTATATAACACAAATGCTTTATTATTGCTCAGATGTTTGAGAACTTGGCTTTAAAGGTTCTTGTAGTCATATATATGTTTATGACTCCAAACCCATACAAAAGTTCCTCCCAACCTGTATAATGTTCTATTCACCTTTTATGACTCAAAACCCATACAAAAGTTCCTCCCAACCTGTATAATGTTCTATTCACCTTTTATGACTCAAACCCCATACAAAAGTTCCTCCCAACCTGTATAATGTTCTATTCACCTTTTTCTTGTTTCCTTCTTGTTGACCTTGTTTTTCTTCTTCTTAAGGGGGTAGGGTATATTTGTTGGTCTAATTATTTATTCATATATACATATACATACTGTATATATATATATATATATATATATATATATATATATATATATATATATATTCTGACATACGGAGCCCTGTATGTTAATTTAAGAGTTAGAATTAGAGTTGAAGGAGCCAAACTACCCAAACGGTGAAGCAGACTAGCGAGCGAACTAGCGAGTGGGGAAACCAGCTCACCAGCAAACTAGCCTTCACACCTGCGTGCGTCATAGGGGACCCTGCAAACTACTTCGATGACCGACGCTATGACGTATGATCGACGCCAGGAGCTGTGAGTGGACCAGGCACCTGTTATGCGACTCGAGGAGCTATGATTGGAGCGGGCACCACCCCC